>CM055903.1:43200752-44400752 GCA_029582155.1 Panopea generosa
ATTATTCAATTTCCTAATTAAGATGTAGGATTTTGTTATATGACTTACGGAAATATGTTCTAATATGTAAAGTTCTACTAGATCTATACCACTGAATGCATTGTTAACAATGGCCAAAAAGTATAGTTTATAAAAAAATATATATTTTTATGCAAAGTATGTATTCAGTTTATATAGATGTCAAAATATGTATGGAAACGATCAAGAACATCTAAATTTATGTTAAATCGAACCTTATAAATACTTACTGATTCATTAGCCAAACATCCTTCTTTATAAGGACTTTCATAAGGTAGGTATCTTTCAATTTTGGATCTATTTGACTTTGGGCATACAATAAATTCTTTCTTTGCCGCCATTATTGCTTTATCCAAGTCAGCGAGTTCGGTAACACATATGGCATTGTCTCCAGGCGTGGCTTCTGGGTCATTTCCAACACTGAATGATGCTATAAATAGTGTACCCTTGTTATCAGGTTGGTCTTCAAGAATTACATGTTGAATCAGATTGTATACAACCCCATCCTTCTGACAGGAAATATATATATCTGCATAGGATTTGTAGTAATGACTTGTATCATTTTGACAAATCCGTATCAGTTTTGAAACATACATGTTATCTCCAACAAAATTTTTTTGATTTGTTGTAAAATAACTAAATCCATTATGTTGAAATCCGCCCTTGAAATATATCTTGTAATCTTCTAATGGTGCCACTTGCTTTTCTGTATATATGTCTAAGAATAGACGTTTATATACTTCAAAATTTACCAAAGACCTGGTACTTATGGCATAGTCATATGATATTCCTCGAATTCTTAATATTACTTTCAGCCCTGATCCGTATGTCACCCCAATCATCATGTTTCCATCAGGCATAATAAATCCATGTGCCGGTCTTTTCTCATCAGTAGAAATTTTCAATGTGTCTGAGCCTGCATGTCTCACAGTACTGATATCATCTAGACTCCTTTTTTCACATTTCCCATCATTCCCTGTACCACAGAAAATCAGTTCCTCTGTGTCATCGTTCACCAACATAATCTGGTTAACATTATCACAGACAGCTGTTTTGTCATAACATGTCCCTGTGCTATACAAAATCTTCAAATCTTCATCGAGTTTGTAGAGTCGTCCAAGGCCAGCGGCATATATGGTTTTATTGTAAAACTGTATTTTGGTCAGGAGATCATTGGAAAATGTTTGAACACTGATTATTTTCTGTTCTGCTAAAATCAGGTGTATCACTAACAGAACTACAATAATGCAACAGATCCATTGGAAATGCCCCATTTCATGTAATGTCTCCTGAAAATAAGAAACACATTCACCAAATTATAAAGACATCCCTTTAAGTTTAATGCTGAATGTATACAGCACAATTAATTACAATTGCATTGGCCCAGATTTAGATAAATGAAACTTAAATGGAAGTGTTCATTTCACAGTGCACCGTAGTAATTTGCCAAAACTGGTAAATGAAAAACACAGAGAAACACGGATAAACGGATGAAAACGAGCAATATTTAAAATATATATAAAAGCATGAAATAAAAAAGATTACTTTTTTTTTTATATTAAAGTCGATTATGATTTTTCTAAAAGCAACTGCAGACATACAGTATTCAAAGAATGAGTAATTTCCGTGAAACCCTTAAATGAATCATCACGAAATCTAAGCATGGTTCAAGTTTTCATGGTTATTGTAGTTTCGCTGTTTTTAAAAGTTTGATACCCTGGAGTGGAGCCAAATAATGACCCCAGTATCATGATCATGATTGGTAGAGGACAACGGATCTTAATTTTATAAAATGTTAAACCTCTGGCATTTGTAGTTGCAGAGATGTCTTGTAACAAGGGACCCAAATGGGACTAAGACGCTAAACTGAACAAGGAGACCATCATTTTATAAATCCTATATTTCTTTTACAAATCAAGAGCACATAACTCACTGAAGGAGGCCATCATTTTATAAATCCTATATTTCTTTTACAAATCATGAATCCTATATTTCTTTTACAAATCAAGAGCACATAACTCACTGAAGGAAGCCATCATTTTATAAATCCTATATTTCTTTTACAAATTAAGAGCACGTAACTCACTGAATTATAACAAGATGAGAACAAATAAACAGCTGGTTCCAATTTTATGTACATGACTTTATCAAATCATAAATACTGGTAGCATATGGATAAAACGATCAAGTACTTACAACTGAGTAGGACTCATACTGTTGAATGTATACTTTTAAAGAGATGTCTCAATAACGATTAATGTTTGATACCCAAGAGTGGGGCCAAATATGATTCCAGCTCATGATTTCAACAAAATATGTATGGGAAAACTTTATTTCATAGGGAAAAAAAAAAAAAAAATGAAGCAGTTTCAGGAGAATAAAAATGTTATGTTATTTTGGGGGAAAAGTGCAGACGTTGAAGCAGAGTCATTGATGTCCCAAAGATCATGATTTTATTAAGCTTGGTTGAGAACTTTGTCTTAAAAGATCCCTATATATTTCCCTTTATTTGTTAAAAGAGGGAACCCCTAAACTCCAGGGTCATAATTTGAACAAACCATGTTCGATTAACCTTTAATGCATAAGCAAATGTGAAAGCTCAAGCACCATGGTTTAAAAAGTTTTTTTGATAAGAGCGGGAATTGTTGCTTACATCGGACAAAAGTCATGTTATCTCAAACTTCAACTTTGTATGTAAAATCGACCTGGTACTTATGGCATAGTCATATGATATTCCTCTATTTGTAACTACATTAGAAGAAACCTCTTCTAGTCTTGACCCATATGTCACCCTTATCATGTTCCCGTCAGCCATGATAAAAACATGTGCTGGTCTTTTCCCATCAGTAGAAACCTGTATGTGTCACACCAGATATTTTAGCACTTGAATCTCTTTTTTCAAATTATGCCTCCTTGGAAATTTAGGCAAAAGCAGTCCACTAATTGAGCCCTTGCGGCGGAGTCATTCTAAATATCATGGGCACCATTTCTTCAAATTTAACAGAGCCATATTTGGCAATCATTTCGGCATAAAGTTTTTTTTCTATAGAGCGTTATTAATTCATAGTACGATTATCATAAAATAATTATAATTTTCTATATTTCTTCGAATATGGAGTCATTACTAAATTATCATTTGAAGCTCTATATCTATTTTCGAATTTGGCCCAGTTATTTTGTTCAGTAGAGATAAAAAGTGATTGGTGAACCGTGGATTATGTGCCTCCCTCGTGTATATTAATGGAAGTGAAGTCCAGAAATATGTAATACCTGAAGTGCAATATTTCTATTTGTCACAGGTGTTGTTTTTCAAATGTTTTATTTTTCCATTGCTTTTTCAAAGCAAAGGAATGTCAAACATGTTAATTAGGCCTCACTGTTAAAATTGGAATTTCCAGGGCGAAAAGTTTATTGATGGAAGGGCATGACGTCATGTTATTTGCATACGTAAAATTAGCGCGTTTTCCATGCAAAGATTTTCGTCATCTTGGATACAGCTGTTGATGGTTTTGGACGCGGTATTTTGAATATTTTACTTTATCTAGATCGCATTATATATCGAGGAATGGTACGTTTTATTATTGGTGAGTTAAGTTGCATAATAATGATTTATAACAATCAAAACTTATTTATAGTATTGTTTTGCGATGTGCCACTTTTTCCAAAGGGTAACGTCATTCGATGTCGTTTGTTTACTTTGTTTTCTCTCTTTTTTATCTAATGTACATTTTGTTTAGTTGAAATGTCGTACAATTCAGTCAAAAAAAATCTTACAATACAATTGTAGTTCACAACGAGCTGAATCGGACCATTGGTTAAATTTATTAATTTTTATGTAAACAACGAATGTTGTATCGGCCACAGGAGCTTGAGGAGTGGATAATAACGTTTGATGGAAGTGGGGGTCCTCTGGTGTTTATAAAGAGACAAGGAAAGAAACAAACGTTGACCCCTTCCCCGATCAAAATTAGAATCTCTAGGTCAATAGGCCATCAGTTTTAACAAACCAGGTCTCGTTCTATTGCTGAATGATTTATCTTCAAGATCGTACCAATGTTTATGCATAACTTGGCCGTTTAAAGAAGATGTCGCACTGAGTTCCCAAAAAAACGGCGTATTTTTTATCCTCAACATTTATGGCAAAGGATATGACGTCATTATCGTATGAAGCAAACACAGGGTCGTGTCTGATTGGTTAAAATTTCCTGACCAACACGTCTTGGAGTTAATGTGTGTCACAATTGTTTATGTAATTCTTGGTTTCCGACTGGGCATGTTAGTCTGTATTAAGGAATATATACATGTGCGAGTTTTAATCAAATGTTGTCAAGTTATTTTTCTTTAAGGTAATGGCCTGTGTGTCTGTTGTTTCGATGATCCTTGCATAGGTTATGTTCTGCATAATTAATTAAATTTTGTTTCCGTGCATAGCAATGGTTAACAACATGGACAAGCTGCTGTTACTGTTTTGAGCCCTCTACCATTATTTTATATAGAGGAAGAGAGGCAACTTGTTGAAATTTTGTGTACGCTTGTGTATTCGCGTTAAAATATCACAATATCTCGCTTTTAATTTCCTTCACTCCCACTCGACTTTGGAACACAATCCATTATTATTACACTGTAGAATGGAAATGTCATCAAATAACACTATTTTTGGAAATTTGTGTTAAAACTGTTGGCGCGCTTGTGGTAACAAAAATGTGTATACTGCAGCTAAAATAACGGCAAGTTACCATGATTTATCATTACAACCTTAATACCTGAATTTAAGAGCATTTCTTGTGGTTGAAACGTGTGCTGCTCACATTTTCACAATTTATTTTTAATAATAAAGTTTATGAGGCATCACGGTCATTTTTGCTTACTAACTCTCTCTGACTGCGATCCATTCAAAATATATATTATATATACAATTTCCATGGACTGCAGTTAACAATGTTCTCTTTAAAAAGCTGCTGTTACAAAGGTAGAGCGATTAAACATACAAGGTAATCAGTGAATCTGTGACAAACTGTCGACGTGAATCATCCCACGTTGCGACAGAGTTCCCTGACTGTGTTCATGTGCCATAACCAAAGAGTGTGTATCACAGACTGACATGCGCAGTCACAAACCAAGAATTATATAAATAATTGTGACTTTGACATTAACCCCATGTGTACAGTGCATGAAGGCGCATGATAAATGGACAACATTGAAAACATCATGTGTCACAGGTTTGTGTTGATGTCACTAGTTCACTCCTACAGGGTCACAGCTTTTAGTCAGCACTATTGGCAGTAATAGACAAATCTACTGTCTAAGATTCCTCGCTGTATTGAACTGTATCTAGATGTATGCTTATCAATGATAACATGTCCTATTTTCTCAGCCAATGAAATTGATCAGATTTTTTAAAATAGTGCATTCCATATAACATGGAACGTCATGTCTGTCAGTAGATGTTGGCCTCTTTCCTAAGCCGATGAAATCGTTCCAGAAACAGAAAGTAGATCAACAACTAAATAGGTTAGATGTTGTAAATGGAATTTTCTACTAGCCAATAATTTTTAACCTATTCATGTGTTTTTGAACAAAAATTTAAATGAGGCATGTTACAAAACCGTATCAAAATGTAAGAATATATTCCTTTAAACAGTGTAAGGTCACTACCACCAGTAGTGGGAATTACAGTAGGCATGTGACGTGTGCACATAACGGCAGAACATTCTGGTCACGTGTGCGACCGCAAATACAGTGCACTGTTTGATTTAAAAGGAGACAATCGTTCACAACAATTACATATACTCCGATGATATGTGAAAGTCAATTAATTTATGGCAGAGTATCTTGAACTGACAACACCCACCCTACGCACCACAATTTGACACAAATCTTGTATTTGTGTGTTTGATATTCACTTGAAAAAAATATATTTATAAAGATATTATTATGGCATCTTTTTTTTTAAATGAACATATATTCCCATAAAACACATAAATAAAAGATTTATTTTTGTGTTGGTGGTTACGGTGGGTCCAAGGTACAACAGAGGATCTGAGGGTGATCAAACCTGTGACCACTTGTTTGACACACCCAATATCCGTGCAAGTAACTGACAACTTTCCCACTTGAATCAGTGATTAAATATGACTGAACATGAGACACAATGATGGAATTTGCATATATTTAAATCATCACAGAGACTGGCCAAGCAGGGATTTGAGCTTGTAACCCCTTGACTGTTTGTTACACAACATAACAGTTTTATTCGGTAAAAAATGTCCACATACACGCAAGTTTATAACCATAAGATTGTGTTCAATGATTAGAACATTCATATCATAACAGGAATTGCTATTCAGTCATAACCCTTGAGTTGCCAAACTATACCCATATATTGTGCTGTTTAATTAAAGTACATTGTCGGTTTTTTAGCCAGACCGATTAGCTCAGTCGGTAGAGCACGATTTTTCTAGTTCAGGGTTGAGAGTTTGATACCTGAGGCTGGCTAACTGACAGTGCTAACAGTCATTCAGATATGACTTTAAACAGAGGACCTTTATGATGGTGCTATACACCGAGCAAAAGAACCAGGTGAAACATATGATTGGGTTTCTATGATATTTATTTTTCTGCACTATCCCCCACAAACCTAACAAGACTAAACTGTTCACTCTTCTGGGTGCATCACCCATGTGGGAAACTGGTGGCGATGTAAATTAAGCTTACATACAATTTGTCAAAAAAAAACATTGTCATTTATTTCTTTATCTCATATAAACTTTCTTTAATTTTCAGTGATGAAGTCATTCAAGTATTTCACCAGGATCTGGCCAATTTATTACAATATGTGTTGCCAGAAGCATGGATTGTGACTGTAAATCAGATATTGGGACCACGTTAAAAATGTATTCGAAAAACATTTGGTGTTTTTTCAAAAGATTGTAAGAAATGTACATATTATGAAATTTTAAGAGCAATCACTACCAGTTCATCAGTGCTCTTAAATTTGAGTGACAATTCAAAGATTAATGTTGGAAGTAGCCCAGTATAAGAATAAAAATGTCAAAGTTATGTAATAATAATGGATGACGGTGTGACTACTATAGCCAAGATAAATACCAGAAAAAAGACTTGAATGGACTCGTAGATCAAACTCTGAAGATATTATGTTGGGTAGCAGGTCACTGGTGATTCAACCTTGATTGACAGTACATGGTTTAACCTCTAGGCCTCTAACATTTCAAACTATAACTCATAGATATTGATGTTCGTATATTAAATGTATGAAAGCAACAAAACCGTTATAACATTATAAATTACAAATATTATAATTGCTATGTAGTGCATCATTTACAAATTTGAAAGTTACCTCTGCAATGGAACTTCATTCATAAAAAATAACAACAGATAATGTTCACCATTTTGACAATTTTAGGTAATGTGTATTTTTTATTTTATTTTATGATATTGCTTGTTGTGTTTCTTTGTAGAAAGAATGAAACACTTTTCCGCATTAGAACATTTTTGTCTCGCCGCGACGAAGGAGAGACGAGATTAAGGTGTTGCTTTTCCGTCGACGGCGGCGTCAAACATTTATATTTAGCTCCAACGTTAAGTTTTCGTCTTTACACTATTTCTCAACCAGTACAAGTGTTAGGACACTCATACTTGAATCACAGTTACAGCTAACACCCTGCATCACATTATATACTGCAGATGCTTAGTGTTACCTACATTTCATGGTCCGTTGACATTGTTTGATGCTGAATTTTGCATTTACCTCCAACGTTAAGTTTTCGTTTTTACACTATTTCTCAACAAGTACAATTGCTAAGACACTCATACTTGGATCATAGTTACAACTAACACCCTGCATCACATATACTGCAGATGCTGAGTGTGACCTACATTTCATGGTCCATTGACATTGTTTGATGCTGAATTTTGCAAAAACAAGCATGGTGATCTATATTTTTTCTAGTGTTTTAAACTTGTCTTACGTCAAAGTAAATGTGCAAAATTTAAAACAAATTGCCGCGCTAGAAGTAACTCGAAGAAATGTCTTTTAATGTTTAATTAAATCGGATTTGAAACTAATGTGTATATTTTGATTAAAGACTGGCTTGCAGTTCAGTTAGGCTTTTATTCCCACCATTTAAAAGGATGAGTAGATCTGTTTTTTTATTTGATATTATTCTATATATTATTTGAAAACATGCGCTGCTGTGAGTGTGTGTTACAAGAGTGTATTGTTAAATAGAAAATGGAACTAGTTTAAATACTTTTAACTTTTAATTTACATAACTTGATTTGGTTAATATTGAAGTCCATTATCTTAGTACAACATGATATGCTTTTATGGTGTAACTGGCAAACACATCTACACTTTTTTAGAAATTCTTGGTTCAAATCCCAGCATTTGCAAACAACATGGAAAAGAGATGGCTTCAATATGGTGAAAAAGTTTTTTTAATGAAATTATTCTCTATTAAATATCTCTATAATTATTACATATATTACATTTCAATCTTACTTTTAATATTTTAAGTTTTAAGAGGCATCAGGGTTTTTTGTGCTTACTCTTTCTGACTGCTATACATTAAACTATATTTAATAAACATTTTCCGTAGACTTCAGTTTACATTTTTTTTTTCAAAAGATAGTGTTATAAAGGTAGGGTGATTAATATACAAAGTAATAAGATTTGGATTCAAATCCCAGCTTATGCTTTATTTTTGGTCTATTTAAGTTATATAACTAGATTTTAGGAGAGTTTGGACAAGAACTGAAGGGAACTTATGTCCAGATTGTATATTTCATTCATTCAAACCTGTGTTAAGCAGCCAGACAAGGAAATGAGCAAGTGACCGTGAGAGGTTTTGCTTAATACAGGTTATTAAGTTAATTTACTCTAAAACATAGATATGGAGAAATAGAAAATATGATTGCTTATGCCAGGTGGCTGCTTAATAAAGGTGGTTGCCTTCACAGGTTTGGCTGTATTTGGATATTTCAGCTGCTAATTTTTGAATTTAAGTACATGTGTAGTCATGCTTTTATGGTGACAATGTAAATATAGTATTCCTTGGTACATGGGAGATGGAGGTCCAAATTACTGATATGTCCAAAGACTTCTTTTAAATTGTTTTTATAGTTAAATGACACTGAAGTTTCCAACATTTGATTAATCCTGTCCAGAGAAATATTTTTAATAAGTCATTGTTTAACATTTAAACCACAAAAAACTCTACTAAGGCTTTAATACAGCATGAATATCTGGTGTTAAGTATTATACAAATGGCTCTTGCGGTGGCAGAGTTGTCCAAGGTGGTGTTGTCAAATGGCCACTTACTTCTCATCACTTAAATTGTTGGTCAAATCCCCGCTCCGGTGGACAAATAACATTTTGTGTGAAAATTATTAGGAGGTAATTTGCATAAGAATAGTGGCTCTACTGAGATTCATTATTAGTGATTCTAGGTTTGTTTTTTTTAAATTGGCGTTAACCTCTATTAAAAAAAATACTGGTTATTGACAAAGTGTAAATTATAGTATAAAAAAATATTTTGTTTATGTTACAGGACAAGAAAAATATTCAGCCAGTCTGTGTCTCAACCCGGAATTTTTTGCTTACAAGGCAAATGCTCTACCGACTGAGCTAACCAGACTGCTGGCATATAATATTAGTCTTCTAACAGGTAAGGAACACACTGTGACATTTAAATTATGCAAAAACAAATTAATTAAACAGGAGAAAAAAACCATGTCAGGAGGCCCTGAAAACATTTTGTGATCAGTACCCATTTATGATGATATAATTTTTTGTTTATATTTGTATTATATGTGTAGGTGTATTTTCAAATAAAAAGCCCAGTTTAGATAACATTTTAGGGTACCATTTTTAGCGCTACTGCCCAAAGGGCTTACTCGATGGAGCGTTGTCCCTTGTCAGTCGTACTTTAGCAGCACATCCTCTGAAACCACTAGGTCAATTAACATGGATGTTTCAATTGAATTTTTATTTCTCAATCTGAAACTCAAGATGGTCCCCATTATTAAAAATTTTCAAAAACTTAAAAACAAGAAATGTCACTGGTAAGTGTTGCATGCCCCCCAAATGGTCGTTGAAAAATAACAATATAATTATGTTATAATAGGTAGCGATGTATCCATGAATATAAAGAGTAATGGACTGATGTTTCAGACTAGACATGCAATTTCATGTTTTTGTGTAACCTTGACCTTGACATCTGATGTAATGGTCTGGGTATTTCAACAGTTAAATGCTGCTGAAACATCATCATGACATGCTGATCACTTGTGTCAAGCTATTTTAAAATCCCTAAATGTAAGACAAAGTTACAGGTCAATTGATAAATTAAGCCAAGTGTTTTTGAAATCCAACCATGTTTAAAAGGACGGACTTGAAATCTCAGACCGATTCAAAGTGTTGTCATACATACTTAAAGTGTGACATTGACCTTTGAGGTATGTGTCTAGGTCTTACTTATGACACGTCGTCATGTCATCTTGATAAATTGAGCCAAGTTAAAATCAAAGTCACAGACCAGACACACAATATCAAACAAATCGAAAGTGTGACCTTTGAGGAAAGGTTCTGGGTCTTACATGCGACACTTAATTTTGTCATGTTGATCAACTGAGCCAAGTGTTTGTAAAATTTACCCATAGATGCCATACTAGAAATGTCAAAATGACTGAAAGTGTTGCCAACAAAGTTAAATTGTGACCTTGACCTTTGAAGTTGGAGTTTGGGTATTAACACGTCGTCATGTTATGTTGATCATTTATAATAAGTATTTTAAAAATATCTATACATGACAAAGTTGCAGGCCGGTCACGAAATCGTACACAGACTCAAAGTGTTGTCAAATTCAATTTGTGACCTTGAGGTACGGGTATGGGTCTTACCTGCGACTCGTTGTCATGTTATGTTGATCAACTGTTGCAAGTATCATTAAAATCCATCTATGCATGACAAAGTAACAGGCGGGACACAAAATCTCACAGACTCAGAGTGTTGTCAAACAAACTCAAATTGTGACCCTGACCTTTGAATTACTGATGTGGGTCTTACTCGCGACACGTCGTCATGTTTTGTTGATCATTTGTAGCAAGTATATCTAAAATCCTTCAATGCATGGCAAAGTTACAGCCCGGACACGAAACCTCACACAGACTCAGAGTGTATTCAAACAAACTCAAATTGTGATCTTGACCTTTGAGGTACGGGTGCGGGTCATACTCGCGACACGTCGTCATGTTATGTTGATCATTTGTACCAAGTATCAACAAAATCAATCTATGCATGACAAAGATACAGGCCGGAAACGAAATACCGGACGGAAGGACGGACGGACGCTGCGATTACTATATGCCACACCAACAATTTTTTGGGGGTATAAAAAATCTTCTGATGAACCGCTTTTGAAAGTATATAGGTAGTATTGATATTCAACTAAAATTATAATAAACATTATTACTTTTTTTATGGAACTGCGTTTGCCTTTATTTACATAAGTTGCGGTTTCATGTTTTGTTAGGAATACTATGGGGAATGGACATTCTATTTTTTTCATCCATTTATATTTTTTTTTATTCAATTTGAGTTTTGAAGCATCATTTTTCCTCTTCATGTCAAACTTGATCATATATGGTATAAGTTATCCTAGCATCAGCAAGTGATTGGAGATTCGGCAAATCAAGGGACTGGGATATAGTGGGACCCTGTATAAGGTGACATTTACTTCTACATAGGAATATTATTGCGGAACGTGATTTTTGAGGCGCCAGACTTTCTGGCAATTCCTTCAATATCATAGGTTAATTATCTGTTACTTATTGCATATTAACCAAAGAACTGCTTCCTCATGGTTTAATACTACAAGAACAATATCGCTTTTTAATGGAGGTTAGCGATGGCTGAAGTGCAGGAATGTCCATACAAATTAGCATATCGGATAGCAAAAATGAAAAAAGTCCCTGAAGCAAATGTTACCGGCTTTCTGCTTGAAAAGTTTAATATGCCAATATCAATTTCGACATTCTATTTAGAAATGTTTAACATTGACAGACAATTTATGTAATGGGCGCTACGTTGTATTGATTCATATTCAGATCATTTCTTTCAAAAGTACATTTGTATGTAATAAAGTCGCGGGAGATCACCCTTTTCGTCAAACTAATTCTTTATTCGTAGTGTATCATCAAGGGCATTCAACTTGTCGCTCTTATTTTAATCTCTATGTAAATAGGCTATGTTTTTTCTTGTTAAATCTGTTTAGCATTTCGTTTTTTGTTTACTTGAGAACACTTGATCGTTACAGGTAACACAGGTATTGACTTTTATTTAGAATTAAAATCTCTCTTATAGATTTTTTTGTAAAGTTTCTAAGGCAGCTCATAACGTGTTTGAAAACAAATATAAAATATTTGTTAAACTGTCTGAGATATTATTTCTGTTGTCCAATGATGATAAATAAACACATTTGTTAGTATAAATCACACTCACCGATATATTAATTGCGATATCACTAGAAGGCTAATATGTAATTATAAATCACTTACATCGATACCTTAATTGCGATATAACTAGAAGGACATTATGTAAGTATATATAACTCTCACCGATACCTTAATTGCGATATCACTAGAAGGATACTATGTAAGTATAAATCACTCTCACCGATACCTTAATTGCGATATCACTAGAAGGATACAATGTAAGTATAAATCACTCTCACCGATACCTTAATTGCAATATCACTAGAAGGATACTATGTAAATATAAATCACTCTCACCGACACCTTAATTGCGATATCACTAGAAGGATACAATGTAAGTATAATCTCATCGATACCTTAATTGCGATATCACTAGAAGGATACTATGTAAGTATAAATCACTCTCACCGACACCTTAATTGCGATATCACTAGAAGGATACAATGTTAGTATAATCTCATCGATACCTTAATTGCGATATCACTAGAAGGATACTATGTAAGTATAAATCATTCTCACCGATACCTTAATTGCGATATCACTAGAAGGATACAATGTAAGTATAAATCAGTCTCACCGATACTTTAATTGCGATATCACTTGAAGTACTCTATGTAAGTATAAATCACTCTCACCGATATCTTAATTACGATATCACTAGAAGGATACTATGTAAGTATAAATCACTCTCATCAATACCTTAATTGTGATATCTTATCACTCTCACCGATACCTTAATCGCCAAACTCCTACAAGGATACTATGTAAGTATAAATCACTCTCATCAATACCTAAATTGCGATATCACTAGAAGGATACTATGTAAGTATAAATCACTCTCACCGATACCTTAATTGCGATATCACTAGAAGGATACTATGTAAGTATAAATCACTCTCATCGATACCTTAATTGTGATATTCAATCACTCTCACCGATACCTTAATCGCAATATTCCTACAAGGATACTATGTAAGTATAAATCACTCTCATCGATACCTTTATTTTGATATCTAATCACTCTCACCGATACCTTAATCGCGATATTCCTACAAGGATACTATGTAAGTATAAATCATTCTCACCGATACCTGAATTTCGATATCACTAGAAGGATACTATGTTAGTATAAATCACTCTCATCGATACCTTTAATTGTGATATCACTAGAAGGATACTATGTAAGTAAAAATCACTCTCATCGATACCTTAATTGTGATATCACTAGAAGGATACTATGTTAGTATAAATCACTCTCACCGATACCTTAATTGCGATATCACTAGAAGGATACTATGTAAGTATAAATCACTTTCATCGATACCTTAAATGTGATATCACTAGAAGTATACTATGTAAGAACATCTACTTGAGATGTTGTTCTTGCTATTGTTAAGTGTTTACCGTTCCATTCAACAATTTTTAAGTTTTATTGCGACGGTGTTTAATTGGATCAGTATTCTAAGCGCTGGCACACTGATGTATCATGCTGCAAACACACGGTATTATACCCCACCCCAGTCACATAATACTGACACCGGACCGACCAGACCTAGAACTAACCTCTTAATACTGAGCGCCAAGAGAGGAAGCGTCTAGTACTAGTGTTCAAGTCATTGGTATAATCCGGCCGGGGATTAAACATACAGCGACCTACCGCATTCAAAGCGAACGCTCTACCCCTAGACCACCACTGCGGTTTACTTGAAATAGACGCCATTTCATTCAATAACGCCATAGCTGTAATTTTACCCTTGGGAAACACCAGGGAAATAACAAAATACAAACAAACAAATAGATGCACATATTACAATACAACCATACATAACTATTAAATATAAATTAAAGAGGAAGTTTAGATTGTCGAGTATATAATGCTTCTTTTCTCAATGTTTATGTTTTAGCACGATCAAGAAACAGGAAGTGCTCCCAGTCGCATAATGGCGGAGATAGATAATAATTATGATGTACTTGAACGATTTTGAAAGCACTGTCATGTTTGAATTGTTAATTTAGAAAAAAAATATACTTGGAAGTTGTTGTATCAATACATTATTTCTGAAGTCTGCTTTCGCTTAGTCAACATAGAATAAATATCTTGGGTCAGACATGACTCCTGTAATTCTACCCTGCAGATGTAAACAAACTGCAATTTAAGCTTCCATGCTTTGATTCGGGTCTTTTTATGAATGACACGGCTTTAAACATGTTTTATTCACAGTAGAAATAACAAAAGCAATTAATGGAGTTATTTCATCTGTAATGATTTTTTAAACATCACCTTGGTGTGTACTCCATTTTAAGTGCATTGCACATAATACCCTATACAGACAACAGGTGTGCCCTTTAAGATCAATAATCACAGTATTAGAAAAGTATTACCTGTTTTAAGTCCCGATATCTTTAACAGCATGCATACGATTAACTTTTTAGAATAATTAATACATAAACGGCAAGAGTCTATGCACTTTTCCAAGTGTTAGTATTTATTCACACGATCATATACGTGACGTTCAACACTTACGATCCCCGTTTAAGCTGAAAACAGGATATTTTCTTCCTGAATTCGTAATTTGTTATAAGCATCACATAATAAATATATCCGTTGATGTGTTTTAAAAATTATCACTATCGACTGGTTAATCGAATGTATTTAACTGTCGACTGGTGTGTTATCTTGTTTCTCATACTGTTTTTATCTGATATGTTTTACTGTCAATGGGTCATTGTATTATTATCTTGGGTTTTCGTGTCATTGTATTTGGTTATGGGTCATTTTAATGGCTTGTCTTAGCATTGTGTTGGGTTGTTATAACATTATGTTCGGTCGTATGAACATGTTTAGTTTAGTAGTCATATTATTATGCACGTTAATAACATTGTGTTCGGTTGTCTCATCATTATGTTGGGTTGTATAATCATTGCGTTGGGTTGTCATGGCATTACGTTCGGTTGTCTCATCATAATGTTCGGTTGTCTTATCATTATATTGGGTAGTATAATCATTGTGTTGCGTTGTCATGGCATTGTGTTCGGTTGTCTCATCATTATGTTCGGTAGTATAATTATTGCGTTGGGTTGTCACGGCATTGTGTTCGGTTGTCTCATTTTTATGTTAGGTTGTGTCATCATTATGTTGGGTTGTATAATCCTTGTATTGGGTTGTCATGGCATTGTGTTGGGCTGTATAATCAATGTTCAGTTATAATAGCACTATGTTGGGTTGTCATAACATTTTGTTCTGTTGTCTCATCTTTATGTTTGGTTGTCTCGTCTTTATGTTGGGTTGTCTCAACATTAGGATTGGGTTATCTCATCATTATGTTTGGTTGTCTGATCATTATGTTTGGTTGTCTCATCTTTATGTTTGGTTATCTCAACATTAGGGTTGGGTTGTATAATCATTGTGCTGTGTTGCCATGACATTGTGCTGGGTTGTAACCATTGTGTTCGACTGTAAAAGCATCAGGTTGTGATGTATAATCAATCTGTTCAATGTGTTTGGTTGCTGTGGCATTGTGTTGGTTTGTATAATCAATATGCTTGGTTGTATAATCATTGTGTTGTGTTGTCATGACATTGTGCTGAGTTGTAACCATTGTGTTTGACTGTAATAGCATCAGGTTAGTTTTTGTATAATCATTGTGTTTGGTTGTCATAACATTGCGTTTGGTTGTCTCATCATTATGTTGGGTTGTATTATCATTGTGTTGGGTTGTCATGACATTGTGTTTGGTTGTAACCATTGTGTTCGATTGTAATATCATCAAGTTGTGTTGTATAATCGATGTGTTCAATGTGTTTGGTTGCCATGGCATTGTGTTTGCTTGTATAATCACTATGCTCGGTTGTATAATCATTGTGTTGGGTTGTCATAGCAATATTTAACTGATTTCACACTGGAATCCATAATGACACCGACTATCCTATTTCGTCAATACAGTTTTTTTATTCTATATAGGCCTACATACTGTTTTGTGATCGTGTTATGCCTTCCTGAAGGTGTGTTTAACAGCACTGGTGGTATGTTCGTTTTGGGCATGTGTTATACCTTCCTTGACTCCTCTTATATAGTATTGTGTACTTGCTTCACTTTTGTGCACTACACATTACTGCCCAGGTGCTTTACCATGTTGCGCATGCGTTATACTATTTAAGGTTTGTGTTATACATTTCTGCATGTGTGTTATACATTCCTGCACTTGTGTTATACCATGTTGCGCTTGAGTTATACTATTTTAGGTTTGTGCTATACATTGCCGCACTTTTGTTATACATTCCTGCACTTGTGTTATACATTTCTGCACTTTAGTTATACATTTCTGCGCTTGTGTTATACATTCCTGCACTTGTGTTATACATTCCTGCACTTGGGTTATACATTTCTGCACTTGTGTGATAAATTTCTGCACTTGTGTTGTACCATCCTGCAATTGTGTCGTACCATGTTGCGTTTGTGTGGTACCATGTTGCGCTTGTGCTATACATTCCTCCACTTGTGTTATACATTTCTGCATTTGTATTGTACCATGTTGCGCTTGCGTTATATATATCTGCACTTTTGTTATACATTTCTGCACTTGTGTTATGCATTCCTGCACTTGAGTAATACATTCCTGAGCTTGTATTATACACTCATACACTTGTGTTATACATTCCTGCACTTGGGTTATACATTTTCGCACTTATGTTATACATTCCTGCACTGGTGTTATACATTCTTGCGCTTGTGTTATACATTCCTGCACTTGTGTTATACATTCCTGCAGTTGTGTTATGTCGTGTTGTGCTAATGTTGTACCATGTTGCACTAGTGTTATACAACTCTGCATTTGTGTTATGTCATGATGTGCTTGTGTTGTACCATGTTGCACTAGTGTTGTACATTCCTGCACTTGAGTTATACTTTCCTGAGCTTCTGTTATACACTTATGCACTTGTTTTATACATTTCTGCACTTGCGTCATACATTTCCGTACTTATGTTATACATACCTGTACCTGTGTTATACATTCCTGCACTTGTGTTATTCATTCATGCATTTGGGTTATACATTCCTGCGCTTGTGTTATACATTCCTGCACTTGGGTGATACATTTCTGCACATGTGTTATGCATTTCTGCACTTGTACTATACATTCCTGCTCTTGTGTTATACATTTTGCATTTGTGTTATGTCATGTTGTGCTGGTGTTGTACCATGTTACACAAGTGTTATACAATTCTGCTTTTGTGTTATGTCATGTTGTGCTTGTTTTGTACCATGTTGCACTATTGTTATACGTTTCAGCATTTGAGCTATACATTCCTGCACTATAGTAATACATTCCTGAGCTTGTGTTATACATTCCTGCGCTTGTGTTATACACTCATGCACTTGTGTTATACATTTCCGCACTTACATTATACATTCCTGCACTTGTGTTATTCATTCCTGCACGTGTGTTATATATTCCTGCATTTTAGTTATACATTCCTTCGCTTGTGTTATACATTCCTGCACTTGTGTTATACATTCCTGCATTTGAGTTATACATTCCTTCGCTTGTGTTATACATTCCTGTACTTGTGTACTTGCGGTTTCTTTGCAAAAGTACAAAAAGAATGACCCATTTTGATTTGTACATTTATCTTGTGTAGCTCTTGCAATAGGCGAGTCTGGTTGACAGTGTTCCGGAAGTACTCCTATATGCGGATCGACTTCATCGTGTTCAACATATATCACTTAATTGTCCTATATGACTATTAAGATCCCCAAGGACCACACAATTACACTGTTCATTTGATAAGTTTGTTATTGACTCTATCTTATTCAGAACTCTGTCATAAACGTTTGTTTCAACAAATACTTCACGGGAACTGCCTCGTGGTTTCACAAAACATAAACATCCGTCTCAAGATTAAAATTCTACAATTAAACCATAAAAAACAAAGGTACAAAGTTTAAGTTTGGCTGCTGTTTTTGACCGGCGGCTGATTATGAACCTGCGTGGCAATCTCTGCTCCGATCCCGTGCGAGTCTCCTCGTTTTGATAAGTTGTGCACATATGGTGTTACTCTGTGCCTATAATCGTTTTGATCAACCGGCGCCGGGATAGATTTGGCATCTCTAATTATCGATGGCTGCGATGGGGTAGTGCGGTTGACTAGCAATCATATTAATATCCACGGCTGACGCATGAGTGTCAACGAGATTGCTGGTGTGAGTTAGGATCTGGTCGCGTCGTGGTGATGTTTCCACATTTGTTGATTGCTGTTGGTTTGCGGGCGTCGTCGCGACTCAAACTTCCACACTTGCCCTTTCGTTTAATTTATCTATTAACACAAATTGGAATCGTAAAATCTAGTTTTAGAATTGGCAAATGGGAACCGAGGGGTTCAAATATTGATATCGGTGTTATTTAATTGGAAAGTGCCGGTGTCACTTTATATTCACACGCACTACGGAAAGTCCACGCTTGATGGGTATACAATAGTGCTTTTGTATCTGGTGTTATTGATATTTAAATGATTTGTTTCATAATACCTAAACTTTAAATTGGTAAAGGTTAGAAGAAATAGTTCGTCCAATAAAATGTTTAAAATCACATTCAAAATCGAACAATATTGACAAAATGTGCGGTTTTCTACTCAGCACGTTCTTTTTTTTTGAAACCTTAATTCTCGAAAGACACTCAAGAAAGAAACAAGAACCGGAGAAAACCCATTTGATATAATACATTTTGAATCGGCCTTATTGTCAAAGTTACCAATAATTTAAGTTTTATTAGAAAAGAAATCATCCGCAATTCTCTAATTTCCGAGCAATGGATATTTTTCGGCATCAAATGGAATGTGTTGAGTGAGAAAATGTAGTGTCAGGATGAAAATATAGTGTCAAATAAGGAATTTTAATGTAGTGTAATGATGTTAAGTAAAGATAGATTAGAGAATCTAGTTTCTAGTAAGAAAATATAAATTCACGCATGGATTTTTGTATAAAATGAGAAAGGACGGACGGACGGACGCTTCGATTACTATATGCCACCCAAATAAAATTTGGAGGGCATAAAAATGCAAAACAAATTTAGTTACCTACCTACCAACATAAAAAACACTTGTTCAAAGCTCGGTAAAAATATATTTTTTATTAGCATTCCCTGGTCAATCATTAATAGATTCAGTACTTAGCATCATTTTTATGCTATCGAGGGCTAACAGACAATCGATTAACCTAACCACTCTTGTCTCCTGACAGGTAAATAAGTACTCAAGTACACCACATTTCTGCAACTGATTACTTTCCCACTAGAATCATCGTCAAGAGACGATTGATAACGCAATGTCGTATATCAATCATGAAGACTTGGCTAGGTTTGGATTTTAACTATCGACACCTGGATTGATAGTCAGACGCACTGCCGACTAAGCTAATCTCATTCGATCCAAGATCCTCTATAGGCTAGGCATATTAATGATTAGATAAAACAAATTCCAACAGAAGCATTTACGCGATAAAAAGGCAATATAGACTTCTATCATCATTATATAAAAAGTCCTCAAAAATTAATTTATGGCAAACTGCTTTTTTTCATAAATGACATTTATGTATATTTCTTCACTCATGAAGATATTTATATGCTACCGTAGACAAAATTTATAGCCGCAAACGGTATAACCGGTGTCACAGTAAACATATCCCGCCGGTTCAGATGGCAGACCACAGATTTGTATTATGATAAAATTTGCGTTTATATACAAGGTAAGTAATAATTTGCCATTATCATAACTCATATTTGAGATAAAACAATGTATATTAATGAAAATAGGCACAATAAAATACTGAACTAAGGTTGTATTATTTTTTTACAACAGAAAACAATAAAATGACATTAGTTTTCGTGCGTAAAATATACCGAGCAAAGTTTGAAAATATTATTGATTTATGACATTTTAAAGTTAAGAAAACATTATATATTTAAACTACGGAAGGCCATTTCGGTCATATTTTAACAACAAAAAAAAGGAATAATAAGATTTTGCGATCATTAAATATGTTTTCTCCAATTTTATCATTTATTAACAGAAAGAAGTTTCAAAGACATTCAGAAGAGTCAATGATGTCATAGAAGTTGATGAATAACATGTAAAAAAAAACCTGCAGTAATCCACTAGATGTTCCTCCGAAACAGCAAGTCTAATGAGGAATTTCATATAAACAAAAAATATTGATTCGTGTATGTGTTGTGTATAGGCAATGTTATTCAACATTTAAATATTTTAATTGACTGTTAATATTCATGATGACCCGTCACAACCCAAGAATATTACCCGTATTGTATAGTATCGGTTATGAATATAACAATGCAAAAAGGAGTCGGCTCAAAAACATGTACTTTTGACATAAAATTTATTATATACTAATACATTTTTTCAGTGGATAATTGAACATCTGTGCAATATGCAACCTGGATAAAAATGGTTCATTGGTCCGACTTGGAGAAAAAGGGTGCCAGGGACTCATCACAGCTAGTAAAAATAAAGGTTTCAATATTTTCATTTTAAGAATGCCAGATCAGATGATATGTTTATAAATTAAACGTATCTTAAAAGTGTGTGAGTAACATGACAAGAAAACATTAGGTATAAAGACAGCAAAATAGATATGTTATTTTATTATTTTCATGATGCAAGATTAATCTACAATTATGTTCATTGTAGAAACATATTTAAAAATCAAATTTAAAATGTGTGTCGGAAACAGAAAAAGTAAAATAGAACATTTAACAGTTTCTACAATCACTTATATCATGACGTCTTTAATAGGTACAAAAATAGACACTGGTTGTTTCTCTCTTTATGTAGGTGAGGTACTGTGTGTTTCCTCAGGCCAAGTGGTACATTGAGACTGTAGACGAACAAATTGTCATCCGAACCAGCAAAGGAAATCTGTAGAACCTGTTGTTACCCAAAGTCCTAGAACAAGGCTGTCTGGACATGGACAATTTAATTTTGAAACAAAATGTTTTTTCTGTGGCACGCATGCAAAATGTGACAGTCGTAAGCAAGGTCCGGATATTTTTAAAGTTAAAACTTCAAAGTTCAACAGACTATTAGAGAAATTTGTAAATCTAGAAATGATGACTGGGGAAATACCGAGTTTGGTCGCTTGGAAAACGCCCAAGATCTGCTAGCTATTGAAGCACGTTATCACAGTAACTGTAGTTCCAACTTCAGGACTGAATACAATATTCCCTTACAATTTCAACCTTTAATTGGGAACCAATCGCCTGGACCAAGTAAGAAAGGCAGACCAGTAAAGACTTGTGCTGAAAATGCATATATACAAGTTGTTCATCACTTTGAGAGTAATAAAGATAGTCAACTTAGTTTAACTGATCTCATATGTAAAATGAAAGAACTATGTGGAGATAATGTGTATAGTACAGTGTATATGAAGAAAAAACTCATTGAGTACTTTGGTGGGGCAATTGTTATATCAGAGATAAATGGGAAGCCGAATGTGATGACATTCAGGAGTACTGCAGATGCAATTTTACATTCATTTTATAAAAGAGCTAGAAATACTGGTGTTGAATCCGAAAAAAACAGCTGTTATAAAAACTGCAGTTATGCTAATTTTTAATGATATCAAGTCAGTTGATGTTACAAAAACTGAATACCCAAATGCAGAAGATATCATGTCAATTGAAGCAAATCAGAAACATGTTCCAGAAAGCCGTCTACTTCTTTTGAACCAAATCATTGACCACAAAAAGACGGAAAGAAAGACAACTTCCATAGGACAGGCTATTGTGCAAGCAGCCATTCCTAGAACACTTGTTGCACCTCTTCAACTCGGTCTAGGTGTGCAAATGCACCATCAGTTTGGCTTAAAGTCTTATAGAAACTCTCAGTAGTCTCGGGTTTTGCAGTTCTTACCAGGAAGTTCAGAGATTTAAAACCAGTGCTGCAACAACTCATGGGACCAATATAAGCAAAAACAACAGTCAATTCATTCAGTTTGTAGCTGATAATGTAGACTATAACACTGCCTCATTGGATGGACATAATACTTTCCGTGGAATGGGCATCACTCAACTATAACACCAAAAAATGAAATTAAGATGTCAATACCACAAGTAAATTCAACAATAGATGACCTTGTTTTAGTTTGGAAAATAAACCTAAGATTCTATGAACAGAAGTGCACAACTATGGATACCTTGGTATTCAGACAACTGCTACAAATAACAGATGTTGAGGGTCTGAATGAAGAACTAGACTTCCTTATAAAAGTTGAAACTAAAATCTCCTGGATGGTCAGGAATCATGCAAATGGTCAATACTGGAACATATCCAGGACAGTCATCTGTTAATTTCTTACCTATGATAGACATGAACCCCAGCAATATGTCGTGTATATTTCCAACACTTTGCTTTGTGACAAAACAAGCACAACAAGGCAATTCACCCCAATTGTTACGTTTGACCAGCCTTTATATTGGATGGCTTTAAATATCATTACAAACGAGCCAAACGATAGCGATATCAAGAATGTTGTTTTAAGACTTGTCGGATTCCATACAAAGATGAGCTTCTTGGGTTCAATTGGTCGTGTCATGGAAAACACTGGACTGCAGGAACTGTTAGAAATGGTATATTCCCCTAATTCCGTAGGACATATACCAAGTGGAAAAGCAATTAGAGGACATCTGCTTGTAGATGATGCGTTGAATACTTTACTAATAGAGAACATGTACCAATCTCTACAGAAATGTGAAAATAACAACAACTAGCAAGATCAATTCTATGTTCAAGCAAACTGTAATTTAAACTTTGACAATGAAGATAAAGACATAACACACATGCAGGAGGTATTTCCTAAAATACTGTCTAAAGAAATTATACCTGATTTTGTCATCAAGACGTATCCATCCAAAAAGTGTTAGAAGAATATGAACAAAATAAACTATCACTTTCAAAGTATCGAACGGCTCGGCTTTGTCTATTATACATGGAAATGATAGACGTGTTAAAGGCATTCATTAAAGCAGAAAGAACGGGAAACTGGAAGTTGCACCTCAAAACCATGCTAAAGATGCTGCCATTTCTTGCGGCTACAGGCCACAATCTTTATTTGAAATCAGGCTACATTTATCTCCAACAGATGATGGTTTTGGATGAAACACACCCAGATGCATATCAAGCATTTTGTTCCGATCATCATGTAATAAGGTGGAGTGATCGCTATTGGGCAGGCCTGTCCACTGATTTGATTATTGAACAGGTACTAATGAGAAGTGTGAAATCTGTAGGAGGAATGACACGGGGACGTGGAATGTCAGACGCCCAAAGAGCTCAGTGGCTCTTATCGATGCCAGCTTGCGCTGATGTAAATAATGCGACGCAGGAATTTACTGGACAAAGTACGAATCTAGTGAGCAGCATAAGGAGAGCTCTGCGTCGGGAATTTTTAGAGATGACAAAGATAGAATTATATTTACAGAGTATGTTTTCGAGAACGAAATCCTTTTACTGAAGAAGTAAGTTTAAGAAATATTGAAACTGAGACTATTGCCGAGACGAATGTTAATATTGACAATGTCAAAGAAATTGGTGATAAGATTATTCAAACAAAAAAGGGAGAGAAAATAGTTGATTTCAGTTTCAAGAAACATAATCAAACTGTTACCCTTGGTGCTAAAAATAATGTGAAAGTTGATGATGAAGAGTTTTGTGTAGATTCTCAGCTTCTGTTTCAATGTCTAATTGCTGCGTCCGATAGCTTACTTGACAATACGGAAGATATATTCACATATGAGTTGTGCGGTTACCCTTCTTCACTATTTGATTCAACAGGTATTTTACGAGAAGCACAAAAAACACAATTAGCAAACGCAATATGGGAACTAGGCCAGTGTGGAGCAGATACTATCTTGAAAGAAGGTGTATGCTATGTTTTGGATGGAGGATCATTGGTTCATAGAATTCCTTGGGCACATGGTGCATCGTTTGATTCAATTTGCGAAAGTTATGCAAACTTGGTTGAAAAAAACTATGGTCTACCACTTATTGTGTTCGATGGATATTCCAATGGTCCATCCACTTAAGATGTCGCTCATGGGCGCAGAACAAAGGGTATACTTGGAGCGAAGGTATTCTTTGATGACAAAACAACAATTAAAACTAAAAAAGAACTGTTGTTGTCTAATACAGAAAACAAACAAAGGTTCATTGATTTATAAGGAATTCATCTTGCAAAAAGAGGATGTACAATAATAAATGCAGAAAGCGATGCAGACACCGTTGTAGTTGAGACTACCGTACGAGAGTCTGCAACCAAACCTATTGTTGTTGGTGGTGAAGACACTGATCTGCTCGTATTGCTTTGTTTTCTTGCAGATATTACCAGAAACAATATATTCTTTACATCAGACTCTAAGGGAGGTTTAAAGAAGAAAAGGATTTGGGATATTATATCAACTAAGCATGTTTTAGGTGCAGAACTGTGCTATATTTTACCATTTATACATGCCTTTACTCGGTGCGACAATACCTCTAGAATATACGGAATAGGTAAAGGTTCGATTCTCGAGAAAATACTGTCGGATATAAACCTTAGACAACAAGCTGACTTTTTCATGAGAGAGCCATTGCAGGATGATATAGAGAAGGCAGGGAAAGATCGTTAGTAGCGTTGTACAATGGTGACATTAATGAAGACCTGTATAGTTTAAGATACAGAAAATTTCTTACAAAAGTAACAACGAGCAAAACTGTTGTTCAAGTGTATACATAACCGCCTACAAAAGCAGCAGCACGATTCCACAGTTATAGAGTATATTGCCAAATTCAAACATGGATTAGTAAACACTGTAACCCTCTTGAATGGGGCTGGTGTAAAAAATGTG
Organism: Panopea generosa; assembly: GCA_029582155.1. Lineage (NCBI taxonomy): Eukaryota > Metazoa > Mollusca > Bivalvia > Adapedonta > Hiatellidae > Panopea > Panopea generosa. The sequence continues at coordinate 43,226,177 of CM055903.1, forward strand.
ACAAAATGAGTCCAATACAGTCATCTCTGCCTGCTGCTCCGGAGATACTTCTTAAACTCATACGCTGTAACTGCAGAGTCAATTGCGTATCTAAGAGATGTACTTGCCGTAAACATGGACTTTCCTGTGCCATTAGCTGTGGGCAGTGTAAAGGAATTTGTTGCAGCAATTCAAAGACAATTACATTGACTGAGTTGGATGACTAGTAAACTGTGTATGCACACCTATGGTTCAGCTGATTACACAACAACCTTCTACTCCAGTAATAAATCATTGTAACAGTGTGTCAACTAAAATTCATATTTATAATTTTATATTAATTTTCAATCGATGTTCCACGGACACACAGTCTCTATGATGATTGATATACAACATTGCGGCACACTGTCATTCGTCTATCACTGCTTATTCCAGTGGGAAAGTTATCAGTTACTTGCAGAGTGTTTGAGTGTGCTTGAGTACTGGCTATACATAAAGGATCACAGAAAATGTTGGTAAGGTTACCTGATAGTCTGTTAGCCCTCGATGGCATAAAAAGATGCTTAATATGCAACCAATCAATCAATCCACAGATATTTTATAAAAAGCAATGAAAAAATCATAAATGCTGTATTCCTGTATTGCTGTATTCATGGAGTTCAATTAATTGGATTTTGCGCCTGTTATTTTCGAGGACGTATTCTATAACATAGTTTGAAATTCACAAAATGACTGTATTGTATTGCATTTAATTAGTGAATTTTCTAACAAAAACAAGATAGTGTCTAAAATTCTGAAAAATGTATTTTTGCACAAAACTTTCTGTTTATGTAAATGACAATAATTCAATGTTTGAAAATAAGCATTACTAATGAAAAAAATAATTTTATAAACAAATTCCAGTTTCTAGTGATTTTTCTTCGAATTCGCATGTTTTTGGCCAAAATTAACTCATTTCCCCTGCTTAGATTTTTGAGGACTTTTTTTCCAGTTACACATGAAACTATTCCTTACCTGAATTGTTAAAACACCTTCTGTTGGAATTTGTTTTACGTTTACCCGTTTTTTTGTCTAAATTGACTGGCCTACTATTGAAAGATAAAAAATAACATTTACTGTGATTACTACCACTGATGCTTCTTCAAATTATTCTATTACTGCTGGGTCAGGCCCCGTAAGCTCAGTCGGAATCCCGTTTGACTATGTGTCCAGGAGTCGTGAGGTTGAATCCCCGCCTATCCAGCAACAGTCTCTCTAATGATTTGTATACAACATTACGGCTCATTGTCATTTGTCCGTCAATACTGAGTGAAGTGGTAAGTCAGAACTATGTTACTCAGAACTACTACTATACTACCAGTATTACTACTACTTCTACTACAAATACTACTACTACAACAACAACAACAACTACTACTACTACTACTACTACTACTACTACTACAACTACTACTACTACTACTACTACTACTACTACTACTACTACTACTGCTTCTGCTACTACTACTACTACTACTACTACTACTACTACTACTACTACCACTACTACTACTACTTCTACTTCTACTACTACTACTACTACTATACTATTACTACTACTATTACTACTACTACTGCTACTATACTACTACTATTATTTCTATTACAAATGCTATTCTTTACTTCAGAAATGGACTAAAATGAAAAGTTTCCCCCTAAAATAGTAAAAAATACAACAAAAATATGTTTAGTCCAGGAAGAGTTGTTTCTTATATTTGAAAAAACGCCAAATATGACATTCGAAATACAAATAAACACCTGCAGTCACTCATATCTCTGTTTATGTCTATGTTACTACTACCAAGACTAATACTATATGTTTATCTTCTTTAATGCCAACTTTCTTCTTTGCACCAAGAGTTTTTGCGTGATTGAACAGAATAAACTTATAAAAGACGAAATATATATGTATACGGAAACCGTCTATAAGCTGTGAATGGCGAATACCTATAACTCTGCGCGGAACGTCTTCTTAAAAATCTATATTTCGTCTGCTACAGGTAATCGCTATCGGAAAATATCCGGAATATAACGAGCGATACTCGCCGAGACTTTCATAACATATCGACAGTTTCCAGTATTTTGCTTCACTTAAAATATTGTTTTACTTTATAAAATTTGAAATAAATAAAACAGTTAATAATTCTTGTTTATTTATTTCAGCGAGAATGTATACATTTTTTTTATTTTCAATGAAATGGAAACTTCAGCGTGATCAGTTAAGGTAATAATTATAAATATAAAAAATAAATAAAGATACCCATGGAATGATGGTTGTTCCACTCGTATTGTGATTTCTTCTTTCACTTTTAAAACAGATGTTAAACCCCAATAATAAAACAAATTCGTCATCAGCCGTACAAAATTGTAGTTTATAATAAATCTCTTCATAAACTATAATTTTGTATTCCCGTATCTAGCGAATATTAATTTTGATAAAAAGGTTCACTTACTTTTTTTAGATATATTTACATACTGCACATAGGACATTAAAATGTATCGGTATGCAGGCCGTTTCATTGACACTTTTCCTAACTAAAAGAAAGTGATAGACAAAATTTCAGGGTCAATACAGGCCCCTCGATTTTTGTTAAAGTATTTTTAGTTGGAGGAGTGAGGGATCGAACCTGGGACCCCTGGGTTCGTAGTCCATAGCCTGGACCGCTGATCCACTTCACTATAGTTTATTGGTCAAAATCAGTGTATACGAAGTCGAGGACCATGAGAAAATTATTAAAAATGCAGACACACATAATATAGGCATATTTAATTATGTTTACGCGGGTTTTTGGCTAATATACATGTAATTAAAAAAAGGACGTTTTATCTTTAGTTTCAAAACTAGCGTGACCTAAAAAAAAATATGTAAATATTTTCTTAAATATATCTACATAGTATCAGATAATGGCACTTGGAGATGGATATAACGACTGATCCAATTCTAGAACATAAAACTTAATTACATGTGCCAACTGATCGATGGCTTCTGCTTAACAAACGCTTTACATTGATATTTGAAAACCTTTTTTTTTTTTTTTTTTTTTTTAATTTCAATAACTGAAAAGTGATCCATTTAATCAACCCGTAATAGGTATGTGAGGGTCGGGGTGGGCCATCCCTCAACAAACCGTACAAATATATATATCAGTCAAGTTGTAACATACATTCATATGTATACACTGAAAGGAAAAAGAAAGCATACATTTTGGTTTTTGAAATTATTTCATTATTGACTAAGTTTATTCATATGATGGAAAAATGAACAAATTTTTATCTGATGGTTTTGCTTTGAAATGAATTAAATGTTTGTTTTTTCGATTCAACAGTATGATGAATTATAAATATACAAAATTTATATGCAATACATTTTTTGTTCCTTGACCTGTCGACGTTTATAGGTATGTATACTTTCTTTTTCTTTTCACCGAATACAAATATATACATTAATCTTAAAGGGACACACCAGTCTAAACAAATTATAGATTGAAGCTCGAGCTAAAACAAAAATTAAACAGAAATAAAATATAATTTGACACAGCGGATGATAGTATAAGAAAATTATGTTGTCTAATGATATTTGAAAACTTAACTAAGTCTTGACTGGTTTCTCTATTATATCATAGATGTGAATAAAACAATATGCAGTTTTACTGGAGCCAGTCAAAATCACGATCACCTGTCTGCGTTTCGTAGCTTTAAGTTTTTAAATATATGATGGTAAAACAGGAGCCAGGTGAAATATTTGTTGGCCCCAAAATGAATCGAAGCAGAACCAAAGACTTTTTACAAGTAACTGATACACTTTCTCTACTTGTCCGTTGCTCCTACTCACAAAAGGTGGATTGGGCGTTCAATAAACGCTTACACCTGGTCTTTTTAGGGCCTATTTGACGATTTCAAGTAGTTCAAATGAGTTATCTCATGATTATAATTATTAAAACTTCACGTGAAGCAATCCAACTTTTTTTGAGATCTTAGTAACTGAAAAGGATTAATTGTATTTTTGGGATGAACTTTTCTTTTTACGATTTAAAGAATGTTTGCCTTTCCAGTTAATTTGTGATATTTTGTAAGTTTTAATTTTATCCTACACTTACTAAATTCCTTTTATTTAAATGTATTTGCGGCAGGTAAAGCAGTTTTATTCATTTTCATTAATTAACATTTCCAGTGAAAATAGTTGTTTAATATAAACATGGACATAACATTTGTAATTAAGACACTGATATAAACTGTCACATGTTCTATTAACCAGTTAGTTATTTTGCAAAGTACATATAAACTGGAACGAAAAATGTTGTTGTGTAGGGATAGCGTCACCTTGAACAAAAATATTCATATCGTGATGGTGTCTTTTTTAGATTACTTAAGACACTTTTCTAAGCGCTGCCACACATGACATGAAACCCTTTTAGTCTCATTATACACCGGGTCGACCAGATCTAGAACTATCCTACAATTGCTGATCTCCAAACAAGGAAGCCTTTAGTACTATTATTAAAGTCTTTAGTATGACGCGGTCGGGGATCGAACCCACAACTTTTCGCATTGAAGGTGGACTCCCTATTACTTCTTGACGACCGCTCCGACCATATTTAATCGAACTATTTGGGGTACGGACAATATTGCCCCCAGGAGATCATTAATCAGACTTGTCTTTATTATATTTAATACTGTGACTATTCCTATTACAACTACTATTACACATTATTCCTTATTTGTACTGATAATGATTGATTGAATATTGAGCGTTATTTTTATGCCATCGAGTGCTAACAGACAATCAGCTAATCTAAAAGCTGTTTCCTGGGATTAACCAGTACTCGAGCACATCTTCTCCGCAAGTAACCGATAACTTTCCCACTTGAATCAGTGGTGAGAGACGAATGATTATGAGGCACCATGTCGTATATCAATCATCACGTTGACTGTTTCCGAGCGGGGATTCGAACTCACGGCCCCTGGATTAATAGTCATACGCGTAACCGACTGAGCTAATCGGGCCCGGATTGAACTGATAAATATAACAAAAAAACATTGCTGTACTGATACATATAACAATACTACTACCAACACCACCACTACTACAACTTCTACTATTACTATACTACTACAAACACTATCACTACTAATGCTACTATATCACTTCCACCACCATTATTACTATTACCACCACCACCACTACTACAACCATCACCACTACAACTACTACTTAAACTACTATTATTACTACTACTGCCACTGCTATAAACACCACCACTACTACTACTACTACTACTACTACTATTACCACCACCTCCATCACCTCCACCACCACCATCACCACTACCACTATTACTACTGCATTTACTACTACTATTACCACAACCACTACTATTATTACTACTACTATTACTACTACTACAACTGCAACTACTAATACCACCCAACCAATACTACTACTACTACTTCTACTACTACTACTACTACTACTACTACTACTACTACTACTACTACTTTTACTATTACTACTAATACATGTAACACCACCACTATTAATATTACATCTTATACTACCACAACTACTACTTCTACTACTACTACTACTACCATCATCACCATCACCTCCACTTCTACTACTTCTAATACTTCCACCACCACTACTACTACTACCACCACCATCACTATTACTACTACTACAACAACCACATTACTTCTACTACTACTGCTGCTGCTGCTTTTAATACTTCTACTACTACTATCACCACCTGTACTGATACTACTACTATTACTACTACTACTTCTACTACTTCTACTACTACTACTACTTACACAACCATTACTACTACTATTACTACTACTACCACGACTGCTGCTGCTGCTGCTGCTGCTACTGCTACTACTACTACTACTACTATTTCTACTACTACTTTTACTACTACTACTACTACTACTACTACTACTACTACCATCACCAATATCACCACCACTACTACTAATTCTAATACTATCACCACCACTTCTACTACTACTGCTACTACTACTACTACTACTACATCCTGCACCACCACTACTACTACGACTACTGCTGCTGCTTATACTAATATTATTACAACTACTACTACTACTTCCACCACTCTTGATACAACTACTATTACTACTACCACTACTTCTACTGCTACTACTTCTACTACTACTACTACTACTACTACTACTACTACTACTACTACTACTACTACTACTACTACTACTACTACTACTACCACCACCACCTCCACCAGTACTACCACTACTACCCCTTCTACTACAACCTCAACCTTCATCACCTCTACTACTACTACTACTACTACTACTACCACTACTTCTTGTACTACTACTTATATTACTACCACTACTACAACCACCACCACCTCCACCAGTACTACCACTACTACCCCTTCTACTACAACCTCCACCTTCATCACCACTACTACTACTACTATTACCACCATTACTGATACTACTATTATTTTTACTACAACTATTACTAATACTATCACCACCACTACTGATATCACCACCACCACCACCACTACTACTACAACCACCACTACAACCACAACTACTACTACCACCACCACCACCACTACTACTACTACTACTTCTACTAACACCACTTCTACTTCTACTGTTAACACCACCACCACCACCCTCACTACTACTTCTACTACAACAACCACTACATACACTACCTCTACTACTTCTACTACCACCACCACCACTATCACCACCACCACTACTACTACTACTTCTACCACAGCTATTACTACTATATCACCACCGTCATTACTACTTCTACTACTTCTACTACTATTACCACCACCACTACCACCACTTCTACTACTACTACTACTACTACTACTACTACTACTACTACTACTACTACTACTACTACTGCTACTACTACTACTACTACTACTACTACTACCACTACTACTACTACCACCACCACTTCTACTTCTACTACCATCACCACCGTCACTACTACTACTACTACTATTAATTCTACTACTACTACTACTACTTCTACTACTACTTCTACCACCACCACCACCACTACTACTACTACTTCTATTACTACTACTACAACTACTTCTACTACTACCATCACAATCGTCACTACTACTACTACTACTACTACTACTACTACTTCTACTACTATTATTATATATATATGTGTATATACAACATAACCTAAAAAAATAATATATATCTACTTAGACTTTGTACTAGAAACTTGATTTTATGATGGTCATAAGTGTATCTCTGTATTGTTATTAATGAACCACTTGAATTGCAAGGGCCCTTAAATAGGATATAACATGTAAGATCTAAAGATAGGATCTAAAGTATGCTCCATCATTGTTCATCGCAGTCCTCTCTTCCTTCTGAAGAGGTTGTTGCTATTGTTGTTCCTAGTGGTGCTTGAAGCTTAATTATAATGAGTCAGACGTGTTCATTGACTTTTATCATATATATTTTTTAAAAATAAATAAAACAAGAGTTGTCGGAGGGACAGCGCGCTGTTTTAAAGCAACAGCTTTTTCAGGAAATAAGTACAAAATTGAAGACAAGTTAAACTCAGGGTTGGTAAAATTGAACTATAATTAATGCTAATCTGTTAAAAATGAATTAGCAAAATAATTCACCAACACTATTTATTTTCATTATCAACAGTTATGCTTTTTTGAAAACAACAAAGTGAATGAATGGCTTATATTGCCTTAATATTAATTAATTAACATGGCATATAGGCCTATTCACACACTTGTTCCACGTGCACAGTTTAACACAGCTGGATACCCTTTCATGAAAATGAAAAAAATCCCTAAGGGCCTGCCACTTTTGCCCTTAGGATCATGGTTTTGAACAAATTTGAGAGAGGACCACAAACTGACCCTATTTAGCACACTTCTATGATCAAGGCCTTGTACTACAAACTTTAACATGCTAAAAACAAAATGTCTAAGTCTAAAAGGGAAATAACAGTGTATCATATAAGTACACCCTCACATAGTAAATGCACAGCATCATATAACAATACTTCATCGCCATACAACAAATGCACAGCATAACATAACAATTGCACAATGTACAGCATCCCATAACTAATGCACAATATGACATAACTTAAGCGTTGCGTCATATCACAAAACTACCACACCGTATAACAAAAACATTGCATCGCATAATAAAACTGCTGCACCACATGACAAAAAATAAGGGGTTATCCAGTTTTACTGGTGGAGGAAGACATCAGATTGAGTAGAACCACTGTCCTTCCGCAAGTAACTGGAAACTTTCTCACATAATTTTTTTTGGAGCGAGCGGGACTCGAACCTACGACCTTAGCGGTGAGATGTTATTGACAAACAAAAAAAAGTAATTGCCTAACAAATACACAGCAAAACATAACAATGGCATTGCACAATATACATGTAACAAAACTACCTCATCGCATTACAAAAGTACCTGTTCCATGATAAAACAACCAATTCGCTTACCAAAAGCATATAATGAAAACTGATCACATAAGACAGTCACGGCGTTCCTTGAATTTAATTCTTACTTTCACAGTGATTTTCCTAATTATTATTTACTTATCTTAACTGTGTAAAAATGAAGCAATCAAGATTTTAACAACGTTTTAAAACCACTAAGAAATTCAGATTTATTTCAAAATTATTCAACATTACATACTAGCAGATACTTATACAACGTAAGGTCTCCCTTCTCAGCTATACAATGCATCATTACACTATCATTCAATTCAGATTGGCTGCTGAACTTTGTAATTCTTTTCTCCACGCTTTTGCTATATATTTATGATATTTAATATGCCCGTTTTAACGGCACAGTAGGTTGAAAGTGACGGGTTACATGCGCACATACCTTGTCAAAAAAATCTTTATAAATAAACACATACGTATATACTTATATGCACCTGTAAATAACAAACTCAGGTTAACTATCATCAATATGTGATTTGCATTGTTAAGTAGGAAGAGTTGTGATATATCTTGCCAAGTACGTAGTAAACTACTTTGTAGACAAATATAATTATTTTATATCTCTTCCTGGAAAGAGTAAAAATAGCATGTATTGTATTTGGCAAAAAAGGACGAAGTTATATATCTAACAATTTTAATAGCTTTTGTTGTAGAAAAATTGAAAATAAAATATCGTTTTTAAAACTGTTTTAATCTCTCTCTCTCTCTCTCTCTCTCTCTCTCTCTCTCTCTCTCTAGTACTTTCGAGATAAATTTCACTATCCTGTAAATAGTGTATATGAAAATATTTTACTAGGGGGCGTCTAAAAAAAGATATATATCATGAAAATATTTTACTCAAAAAAGATATATCGCAGAATTGGAATTATTATATTAAAATTCCAATCGCACTTTCACAGCAACAACATATGAGTTTTGTGCTTGAGTCGGTAGCGACCGGTGGCCAAAACACCATGCCCGTTCCGGAACCCGTTCCCCACCCACCCATCGGGCGTGCACTGCTGCCATAGATTACTCAATCACTGTGTCTCCCTTCAACTTATCCGTGTCCTACCAAAATTCTAACACAGTCGTTAGTTTGTACAAGTCTCAGACAAACCAAGACATTCAGGACATGCTACACGTGGTTCATTCCGCAGTTGCACTTTCAAATTTGTCAACAAATAGACGAATACGTGACCCGTATAAATAAGTGGGAAACCCCATAGTGTTACAGAAAACTATAGTTCTTACGATATTTGTTGTTGTTTTATTGTTTCGAATATATTATCATCATTATATATTTCCTTTTATTTGCTTTTTCCCCTACATGCGGAATGTGTACAATAATATAGGATATGTCGGTTATATTCCAATTAGACAGACACAAAAGTCATTTTGAATTATTATGATAAAAGTAAATTATATTTGTCTTGCCAGTCGCCACTCCATTCTCACTCGGATAGAAATATACTCGCTTGACACATGCGTTTTATTGAGAACATTTGTGTGTGGACCTAGTCTGACCTATATTCCTCGATAGCAAAGTATTATAATATCGCTAGTGTCACAACTCCTTTTTTAATTGATCAATCAGTCATTACGCCCAGTACAAATGGTCTAAACAAGTGCTGTATATATTATTGTATAATTATAATATCGTACACTGTGGTCGAAGGTGTTTTTTGTGTGTTTTTTTACCTCAGTGTTATATATTGTGTAGTTAATTTTGTAGTTTACATTTATACTATCTTCTTGAATCATAGCATACAGAATGTATGCGAATATAGTTTTGTCAATTATTTGAAATCATATATCGATATATACTCGTCGGGTATACAAGCCTATGATAGTCTGCGACAATGTGTTTTCCGGATGCCAACTTTATTGGAGTATGCACTTTGTTTTACAAACCCATTCAATTAGCGATAGTGTGTAACAGGGTATATCATCAAATGACTGCTCGACATTATAATGGGGTAACGCTCTAGGGGAAATAAATCCTAAAGTTTTTTACTAACTGGAGTTTTCTCGCTTCATGTCAAACAAAAATATTTCTCGTTTTGTTTTATTTTTTCCTAATATAGTAAAAATAACAGACAGGGTTAGGTTTAACATTAGTTGTGTGTTTATTTCACTGCCATTATATGAGAATTACAATTGAAGTATTAATTACGTATGGAATTTAACATGTGTGTTGTTAAATCAAGTGATATAGTGATGTGCATACCGAATTTATGCCGTTTTGAATTTATACATTTATGACAAGTATTTGTGACCATATTATATTCTCGTTGGACTCACCTGTCTTTGACAGTGGGCGTCAGTGTGATTTTCGGTGGTCAACATTATTGCAGTATTCTTTACAGCTAATTATGATAGAATCGCGAACGTACGTAAACGGCTTATTTCATCCATTGACTTTGGTAGCTCTAAGGGAAATAAATCATTGGCTGATTTGTTAACATCGTAACTGGAGTATTCTCGCGTATATCAAATGTGTGTTTATGCTCACCTTTTTAAACCAAAGCATCATAATTATATTAACCGTTCGGGATGTGTTTCACATTATTTATTTTTTGTTCTCCTTTTACTATCACTAGATTAAATAGTAATTGTTGTATTAATTATGCATGAAATGATACAGTCGTGTGTGGGTGTTCCTGTTGTTTTTTGTATTGTATTTTTTTTTGTATTGTTGTCTTCAGGTTGCCTTCTTTATCACTTGCATATTTTTTATGTTCGTTGCCATCGTTACTATATTATGTCTGTCTTGTTCTTTGTATCCTAGCTTTGGTTCCTAGCTCTGGGTTGCCCGGGTCCGTTTCCGCGTTTTCAATTTATTAAATGATTTTAACCTTTTACCTCTCTGCCTTAGTTTGTATGTGACTTATTTTCTCCAACATGTAATGACCTAGGCTTATACAGAGGATTGGGTTTTGGTTTATACTATACAACAGAGGACATGGAATTGTAAAATCATATTCATTTAAACTAAATCATTTCAGCATCATACTCAATATTTTCGTGAATACATTAGTTAAATTTGGGGAAAAAGGTAAACAACATTATTTAAACAGCTGCTGGCAGCTTTTTAAAGATAAGATTTGCATTAATAACTTGTAATATTGTACAAAACTCATTATGCTGTAATCGAAGTCATGGGGTGAATAATTATTTATCTTTTGTAATATTTGATAATATTAACAACTCTGTTATTGCGAAACAGTTGCTATTACAATCGGGAGATATTAAAATGAATCCAGACCTTAATGCCTTGATATCATCATATTTACTGAAGCCCATTTATTTCATGATGTATCTAACGACGTGCTAGATTTTACCGGTTTTTACCAATTATTTCGTAAAGACTATATTCCACATTCAGGTAGAATTCTAACACTTTGTAATTCTCACCTCAACCCTGTTAGGCTATTGGAATTAGAAATAATACTGCCTGAATCTTTTACATTCAAGTGAGTGATAAATATAACAATTTTATTATTTGTACGGTTTACCGACCTCCAAATACTGTAGTTGAATTTTGGGAAAGAATGAATATATGTATTAAACAAGCGTATGAACTATCAAGCCATGTTATATTTAATGGTGACATAAACGAAAACCAAACAAATATTCTAAACCATAAATTTACAAATATTTTAACCATTAATTACATGTTCAATATTGTCCATGAACCAAGTTGTGTAATTACAACTACCAGCACTATATTGGACATCATGACTATATCAAACACTGTCACTTCATTATTTTCTGGTATTCATTATACGTGTAGTTCAAAAGGTGACCATTATGGCACATATGCATACATCAAAAGTGATTTTCAACCAAACAATCCGTTTATACGGCAGGTATTGAATAATAAGCGTGCCAATTTTCAAAATCTAAAAAATCTTATTCTATCCACCGATTGGTGATCTTTAAATATCGGAACAATAAATGAAACTACTAAGTCATTTGAGACTATCTTTTGACATTCAAATATTCCCAAATTAAATAAAAATGGAAAAAAAATCAATGGAAGGACAAACATCATATAAATCAACTTATTACATGGTCAAGAAGAATTTTAACACCTATTGGAAAAATTTGGTTATTAAAACTTTGGCCATTTCAAAAATTATTCATCTTATTTTTGCATTACTTAACCCTGATTCCGAAACTATCAAATAGCTTAACTTGTTATTTTATAATTTTGTATGCAATGGAAAACCAGATAAAATAATAAAAAAATACTTATAAAGACTACTCACTGGGGGGGACTTAGAATGTTAAATCTTGAATCATTTATTGCAGCTATAAAAATCACATAGATAAGAATAACATTACAAGGTGAAAAAAATATTTAGAAATCTTTACAGTTTCATATAAGTCACTTATACATTTTAGCACATTTGGAGCTGTATTTATTGAAAAACATTTAGATAAAGTTAAAAGTCCCTTCTGGAGAGATGTTTTTAATTTTTATATGAACTTTTTAAAACAAGTTACATCATATTCATGGCAAGAATTTCAAGTGATACCACTATAGCATAATCCTTATATTAAGGTTTGAGGTTCGAGTGTTTTTATTGATAGATATTCTAAGAAAGGTATATGCTTTATCAATCATTTATTGAACAGTAATGGAAAATTTATGACACTTGCTGAAATGACACAACAATATGGTGTTGTAACACACATTTTAGAATACTCTGGACTCATATCTGCTTTAAGGACTTATCTAGGAACCTTTTCTTTTCACACTGTAGCTCTAAAGCAAAGATTCCATTTTTTTCTTTGCCAATATCATTTTTTTTAGAAATAAAATAGATGTAGATACATATATGATAGGATTAAATCAAAACCTGAATCTCCATTAGCTTCCAAAAATTGGGCAAAAGATTTTTACTTAAATGGAGAATCAGTCATAACTAAGAGATTTAATATCCCTTTTAAATGCAGTAATGACACTAATCTGCAATGGTTTCAATGCAGAATAAATCATCGAATATTGGGTATAAATAATCTTTTAGAAAAAAATAACATAAGTAACTCCAACCTGTGTTTCTTTTGCAAAACACACGATGAGACAATAAAACACTTCTTCTGTGAATGTAGGGTCACAAAATTATTTTGGGCCAATCTTGAACACTTTTTTTAATAAAAAAATGCCCAACAAAAGATATAAAATGACAAGATATTGATAAAGTTTTGGGCAACAAAAAATTTGATGATGTTATTAATAATTTACTGTTTTTCTACAAAGTATTATATACTAAAACAAAGATTAAAAGATTCAGAGCCTGAGATAACACCCGTTCAAAAAATACATTAGGACACAATACAACATAGAGGAAGATGTATGTGTATGTTTACAGATGTACATATTTGTTATATGATGTATATATAATATAACTTCATGTTCCATTTTTTTTTTATGAAAACCATAAACACTTACTTTCGATCAGTTCTTAAAAATCGCATATAAATTGTTTTTTATAATTAATTTGAATAAAACTGTATACGTGTGGTATGGAAGTATTTTTAAACTATTGCATATATCAATCGGGACATGCACTAGATACCATAACCCTATATATAATGCAAGACTATAATGGATATGGAATTTTAAAGCAATATAATCCTAACAGAATATGCCTATTTGTACTGGTAGAATTATTACCTGAATATATACAGACAACCAGTTTGGATTAAAATGTTACATGGTGTGTTGATAATAATGAAACAGCAGAGAGGAAGCTGGCAAAGACATACCAACAGTTCCGTTTAATTACAATAACAGAGACATATAAAGTCATTGACAGTATCTTAATTCCTATTATACACTTTCATTCATTTAACAGTATTTTATATATCAACGAACCTGTAACGACTGTCTGCTATTTATACTGCTAGCGGTATTGATATAACATTTTTTCAAGAATTCCATAGTACGTTGAATAAAGAGTTTTAATTGTAGCATTAATTTTGAAGTGGGTTCAGAAATGTAAGTTGTCTAAAGCATGACGGTAGCTAAACGTGTTATGACAACACGTTGCTGTATCATCAAACGGTTCGCGTATTACCCTCAACTTATCAAATTGCTTGCGATCGATGAAGTCAATGAAACATTTCTTCTTTTGCAACAAATGGTGAGTAATTAGTAATTGATCAATTCCAAATCCATAGGTAAATATTTGTTTGAAAGGCGTGACACAACTTTCAATAGTTGCATGACAGTCCATAACACGCTCCAAATATTGTTTGTCCATTGATATAAAACACATTGGTATGCTCCATCCATTTGTTGCACGACTGTATTGTCATATATTTATTGGTGTCTTGCCTTCCAACGATTTCAATAACATTGCTGACCTGGGGAATGCCTCTACATCACTTGTTATAATGACATCACTGTTTTTTATTTGTTCATTCCTATAGGCAAACAATCTGCTGGTTTGAGCAAGCAACACGCACATTTCTTCGGTTGTAACAATGGCCTTGACAACCACAACTTCTGTTTCTAGACGTTTGATATAAACCTTAACAGCAGAATCAGTTGGTGTGTGAACTATATTCATGTGCAATCTTATTCGTACTTTAAATGATAATAATCGCCAAAGTCGGGACGACAATACAGCTGCTTCTGCGTACGGAAAGTTTGCTTTTCCCTGAAGGTGGGTATTCTTCGAATGACACAGACCCATAGATATTCAAACATTCTTAAAATTGATTTTATCAGTATCCAAACTTTCAGTTATTTTATTTAAATTCTCATCCTTCGCCGTTAATACGGAGGGAAAAGATTTTTGTAAACACTGACGTTGAATTCGTGTATACAAGTTACTCAAAAGCATACACAGTACCGGGATGACCAGTAAAACAACTGCTGCACAAATGTTCCTTCTCTTTAATATCAACATGTTTTGTTGATAGTATTTGTTTTGTTTGCCTTACAGTAGTTTACAATAACAAACTAATATAATATAAATCCTTGTTGTTCTTTGTATCAGTACTGATCTACACAAACCAAACAGTGCTTTGCATATATCCATGGTTATTCAAAAAGTATATTGAAAATAGCTCGTATTAATCTATACGAGTTACACGCGTAAGAGCTTATAACAATCAAGCCAATTTTATGTGTATGAGAACTTTATAATTATTATATGACAAGCCACGACAATTAATATTTTGTGCATTTTAAAACAATATATGTTATTGGCATTATCGAATACTTATCAGCCTATTTTTACCACGTACTGATATTCCAAAATTTCAATA
The DNA here is from genome assembly GCA_029582155.1 of Panopea generosa. Classification (NCBI taxonomy): domain Eukaryota; kingdom Metazoa; phylum Mollusca; class Bivalvia; order Adapedonta; family Hiatellidae; genus Panopea; species Panopea generosa. Next base: position 43,241,989 of record CM055903.1, read on the forward strand.
TCGACATTTGTCCTCAGAATTAAGACATACGCCACTCCTCCCTGCAGTCAGTATACGTGAAATAATAAATACATCGAAACTATACATATATATGTTTTATGTCACATAGATGTCTGACTATCAATCCATCGGTCGTGAGTTTGAATCCCCGCCCGGCCACAGTCCCTGGGATGATTTATATACGACATTGCGACTCATTATCATTTGTATCTCACCTCTGCTTCAAGTGGGAAATTTATCAGTTACTTTGGGAGATGGACTGTGTTCGAGTACTGGTCGACCTTCCATGATTCAAGGAAACTGATTCAGTTAACTGATCGTCTGTTAAAAAGAAATGAACTTTAATATTCAATCAATCAATCTCTCGATCAATCAATATCTCCTTTTTATATGAAATTGCATTGCTTGCCTTCTATTTGCATGTCGACAAGATTGTTAACAAGCTTATCGGTGTTATTAGTATATTCGTAATGTTTTTCAGGCTAGGTGTCCAAACTATTGCCCGGATGTTGGTCATTGAGGAATATTCAGATACAAAAAAATCTTAAATCCTAGTTCACTGGTCAACTTAAGAAAGAATACCGGGGTTCACAATTGTCATTATCATTTCACCACCAAGGCGACAAACAATGCCAAAGTATCCAACGTGGAGCAGATTGATGTCATCATGAATGAATCACCACCAGAACCGGACGTCGTATTGGAAGGTTAGTCGGTATCAAATAATAGACTAAATGTATTTTTAGAAGTCGTTTCAATTAAATTTTAGAGCGTAGGTTTGTTGATAAATGCTTAGGATAAACGAATTACAAATGTTAAACGAATCCACGCATGATATAATTATCAAAATTACCAAGCGAAAATTCCATAAAGCTGCCAGCAAACTTCACTGGCAACAAATACGTTACTGTTGTAGCTTTCAATAGCGCGATTAATCAATCTGACCCGATCTGCTCCGATAGAATAATGAGAGATGGCTCACCATCTGAGTTTATTCTGCTACTTTACAAAATGTAAAGTGGACTGAAAAACGGTGGTTTGTAATGACGGAAAACCTTGGCTCATGCATGCTAATTTAACTAAGATAATATCAAGTCCTGCAGGGAAGTATGCTCCAATACAACGACTAGGAATACTGCGCCAAAAGAAATGATTTACTACGTCAATAGACAGGTCATTATGGGCTTATTTTAATAGTGATAAAAGACGAAATTTAGTGTAAATCTGTTTCTTTATATAGTAACACGTGTAATAATTCCCCAATAACGTGTTAAAATTAGCTTCTTTATTGATATCGGCTATTTCTTGTATCGAGAATTTTATGTTGTTCTGATAATTCTTTTCTTATATGTAATCCTATTATAAAATTTAAAACAACCTGGACCTCGATGTTGATTATTTACATTTACATTAAAGTATACTAACGACTGATATGGCAGCAAACACGTTTTATTTTATGCTTTTGATGAATTATAGAGATTTCTCAGATTATTTATGGTAATTCACTGTTTCAAACAGTGAAATTATGAATCTAAATTTTTTTGTCATTGCATATTTATTTGAAAACAAAATATTTAAAAAAGAAAATTGCTTAATATTTTTTCATAAATCAAATAATATATAACGGCGAATTTAAGTCAAAATAAACAAAAGATATATAAATGCATAAAATATATAGAAAGTTTGTTTGTTTTGGTGTAAGATTAAATGATATTTCATCTCGTGATCACCAAAATATGACTTTTGGTGATCTCTTGATGAAATATAATTCGGTCTTACACTGAAACAAACAAATGTCCTCTATTCAATTTTACATTCTGTTATAACATTTACTAGGTGGTTCAAAACAAGAAAAAAGTCTAGCCTGCTAAATATGGGCGTTGTTATGGTTGGAATGCCATTTAGAATTATCCACATATCGTTTATATCGTTATTTGGGGAAAGTACTTTAATATTCACTATGTGCATTCTGTTGCAAACTTAGAGTGTTGGTGAGAACAAGGGGAAAAAGTGGATATAACAAGTAGCACATGTATTGATGACCATATAAACAATATAACAAACAACATTTCACAATCACAAAGGTACGCGCCACTTTAAACAACTAATGATAACAAACTTGCAATATATACAGTAATGTTTTGCAAAATATAATAAAAATCAACATTTTTTTTCCAAATATTATTTTGGTGTATGAGCATGTATTACCTTTATCTGTCAGTTTGATATATAAATTGTTTTGTTTATTTTGTTTAAAGATTATATACATATATATATTATTGTCAAAACTACTAAATCCAAAATATCAAATAATAAATGTCCTATGACATATTGAGCACCAATCAGCATGATTTCACAGGACGATTCGTTTCTAATATTTTAAGAGGCTTTTCTTGCCGCTTTATGTTCCACATTATTTCTGTATATACTTTATTATTTACTCGCATACCGTATATAAAATATACATTTTTTCCGATATTGTCTACATTTAGTTTTTTAACAAGTACAATTAAATGTATTATATGAATATTTATACCATTCCAAATAAATATTTTATATAATAATGAATATCATAAAGCATGCCTATGTAAAAAAAAAGGTGAAAATTCTAAATGATACAAAAGTATTTGAGAAATGCAATAAACTCCTATTTGTGTCGTTTGCTTTTCACTTATTAATACCATATAAGTTGTATTTGTTATACAAAATAATATTAATACTTTTCTCTTATAGTAATGACTTGTAATAGATTGTCATATATGTATGCATGCTTTTAACTCACGTTGATAAACAGTATTCAGTATCAGTCATACTATATCCAAAATATGTTAAATATCAATGTATCATTACAAACGTTAATAATTACTGAAACGTGTTCAAAACAGTCATATATCATATACCTATTTCAATAAACTTCCCATATAATTTCTGATATATTTATGATATATATAATTGTTGAACTCTACTTTAAATCAAATTTTACCACAAATAAAGCGTTTGTCCGAATGAGACACTATACTTATATACGCAAAACGAAAAGATGTGCATAAGAATTGTCTTGGACAACATTGTATTAATAAATTTTATATTTATATTGGTGTTAATGTAACATTTTAATTTTTAGTAAACATGCTTGGGTCATCCTTATATTCGAGAAAACCCTTTCGAAATTCATACACAAATAAAAAATGGCGTTTTATTTAATACACTCATTAAGCAAAGTTTAGTGTCATCACTCTTTCACTAAATACACTTGATAAAAGCTTACATACGTTAATAATTACTCGAAATTTGTTAAAACGGTCATATTCTATATATGGATTACAGAATAATTCCCACACAGACGTCTTATAGTTTTATATCATATATTTTATTAGGTTCTTTTTTACACATATACAGCGTATGTCCGCTTGAGACTGCCCTTACATACTAAAGATAAATAAGTGAATAAGAAATTATATGAATATATTTCACTTTTATATAAGTGTTAATATAATATTAAACTTGTTCAACCAAACATGCTTTGATCGCCCTTACATGCAAAAATAGTTTCAAAACTCAAATGTAAGAATAAGAAAGGATATTTTAATACATTTTGTGTAATTATATTTGTAGTTATGTATACACTTACACACACATATTAATAAATACATCATCAAAAGCTGAAAATACTACATAAATGTTACTCCCTAATATGAAAACAATAAGGCGTGATGCATGTCAACACTTTATATCCATTTTACTTTAAGAAATTTTAATGTGCATTAATACAAATGTATATGTGATTTAATACAAGTGTTCAATATTTTGGTTAACTACTGCACTACATAGTCATATTTTAATATGTTCCAACATCAATGCACGTTTCATTAAAAAAATGGTATTTTTTTCTCAATAATTATATTGGTGATAGTATATGCACGTTCAGTCTTCATTCATCCTATAAATTAGTACACGTTTACAAACATTTTTACTTACAACTGTATTACATAAACAAACACATTTTTTACTTGTTACAACATTACCATAAAATAAACCTTAATATAACATGTACTGTTTATAACCAATGCAATACGGCCTCAAATAGGAATGTCTGTTCAAATTAATTATAACATGACATGTCCTTTTTGTTACACATGTTAATCATTTTGTTCTGTAAATGTATTTTCTGAATCGATAATTAACGTTTTTAAAAAAATATATCAAGCAATGCACCATCCAACGTATTTACTTTATATAATAAATTGTTTTAATACCAAATGGGCCATTAAGAAATAGTTGACATTGTCTCCGTCACTTTCTTGGTTGCTTTAGTAGTATGTTGAGATGAAGTTTACCACATCTCTGAAAGCTGAAAATAAATGTCTGTCCATCTATTTTTAATAACACACGTATACTGCGTATTAGAAAAAATATTTTTATTGCGAATTGTTTCGATGAATTCGTTAATTTCCCTTTGATTGCTTTAGGTACCACAATTTCTTCGTACACGAATAAGAAATAGATTAATTTTACAGTAAGTAATGTTGTTTTTTCTTGATAAAACCGTCATATGTCTATCAATCATCATATGTAGTTGTGTCCACGGATGGAATCGACTGAATATATTTTGTACATATATCTAAATGATGACTTCATATTATTGAATGAATTGACTTCAAAAGAACGTGTCTTCTGTAATTTCTTTAACGCAACAAACGCGATAACACGAATAGAATCCTTATTTTCCATGTACAAGTATTATGACACATGTACGTTGGTTAACCCAAATTCAACAATTTAACTAGTAAGACAGCAAAGGTAATATGTGCAGTTTACCGTGAAACTCCATACATGGTGTCACCACACAGTTGAATTAAGCACTATGTTCTATCATACAATAAGGTTTAGCTCTCCCAGTGTAAAATCAATTCCCATTTAAAAGCCCTTTAAGTATGTTTCCGTAGCAGAAATGTATCCGCTCATAAAAAAGCATTAATATCAAACCTTTTTAAAGGCAGGACAGTGCGGTAACTGCTATTAATTACACCCGGTTTAAAAATCTAATGAAAGAAAGTCACATTTTTAAAAAAAAAAGTGATTTCTAATTGCAGTATAAGCTAGGCAAACATTTGCTTTATTCATCTGCAGCAAAACATCCCTCTATATTATATGAACCATCTTGAGAATATTTTAAATCAGACTACGTTTTGTATTTAGCATAAAATGTGTATGACCGTCACTAAAGGAGGACGCGAGTATGTAGTGTGACGAATTACATCAGGCACAAATTACTATAATGTGTAAAAACAATATACATAATTTATTAATAACCTTCTGCATATTGCATTTCAAGCATATAATGTATTCCTTTACGTATTATGCCTGGAGTGCATCTGTATCCTCATAACTCGAATCACTCGAATCACCTTGTAGCTGCAGATAAGTTGGTGGTCTAGCTTGTGGCTGCTCATAATCAAAACTCTTCTGCTCCGACTGTGGATGCATGTAATCGTCTGTTCCAGATTCGTCATCTGGTTGCCCTTGGTCAGAACTTCTAGATGTAGCTTGTGGATGCTCATAGACGAATTTTTTCTGCTCCGACTGTGGATGTGTGTAACCGTCTTTTCCAGATTCGTGATTTGGTTGCCCTTGGTCTGAGCTTCTAGATGTAGCTTGCGGATGCTCATAGTCGAAATTCTTCTGCTTCGACTGTGGATGAATGTAACCGTCTTTTCCAGATTCGTCATTTGGTTGCCCTTGGTCCGAGCTTTTAAAAGTAACTAGTGGATGCTCATAGTCGAAATTCTTAAGCTCCGTCTGAGGATGTATATAGCCGTCATTTCCATGTTCGTTATCCGGTTGCCCTTGGTCTGAGCTTCTACATGTAGATTGTGGGTGTATGTAACCAGAGTCCCGCGATACAGCTTCAGTGTAGCCAACGGTTCTAGTTATAGCATCAAGATCTTGATATGTATTCGCAGTTTTATCGGTGTCAATCTCGTGGTAGGGATCATCTATATACGCATATGGATCATCCACATTTGTAGACTGGGTAACAGACTCTTTATTACGTGCCTCCGATTCTTGTAACCTGTAGATATAAAACACAATACACTATAGTTAATACTTCTAGAATGATTTACTAATTTCTTACCCTTTTCTAGTTATTGATTGATTGATTGATTTTTATGCCATCGAGGGCTAACAGACGATCAGTTATTCTAACTACTGTTTCCTGGGATTAGCCAGTACTCGAGCACACCCCGTCTCCGCAAGTAACTGATAACTTTCCCACTTGAATCAGTGGTGAGAGACGAATGATAATGAGACGCAATGTCGTATATCAATCATCACGGAGACTGTTGCCGGGCTTTTCTAGTTATTTTACAGGCACAACGTATAGAGAAAACATTTGATCAAAATAATTAGGTTTAGAAACAATTTGTTTCTCAAATAATCTATTACGTGCGAATAATAATGTTTTAATTCTCGTTTAAACGAGCACAAATATTTTCGTCACGCGATAGCGAACACATGGGTTATATTTTATCTAAATTATTTGTTCACTAGTTTGTAAATACAACATTTAACTAATAGACAATTTTGATTCTGTATCGCATTATGATGTAACCATTTTACGTGATGGATTATTTGTATTTGTTGCACCCATGAAATAGGATAATATATTTGTTACGTTGACATCCCTAACGCCTTTCCCGCCCCCCCCCCCCCCCCCCCCCCCCCCCCAACGAATGAATGCACGAACGTTTCTGAAGACCCGTTTATAATTAATGTGGATAAAAAAGAAAACATAATGATAATGAAAAAGATATCAGATAGTCATGAGATTCCGGATTTTACAAAATCCTAAATCCAACATTGAATTCAAGACCATCATAGTTTTACACTCTATTACGACGTCCATACCTCATTTAGACAACAATGGCGAATCCAGGGATGTGGTAGTTCTATGCTAGATCATCCCAAGCTAAAGAGTATTGTCCCTGTTCATGGGAAGGTATATATAGCAGTGAGCAGTAGCCAAACAAAGCACAAACATTCATGATTACCCATATCATAAACATACTCCTTTTTGATGAGGAATTTAAAATTGAATAGATGTGTTCTGTACAATGACATGAATATAAACATTTTATATACGAGGTTACTGCAAAAGATTTAGTCATTGGGGTTGGATTTCTGAAGTGCATCGTTTTATCAGAGATATTTTTATTGCAAACGTTCAAAGTATTCCCCCTTTACCGAAACACATTTTTGTAACCAAATCGTGAAACACAGTTAGATTGTATTATTTTGCATTTTTTAAGCCTTGGAAATAAAAAGAAGTCGCATGGACCCAGGTCTGGTGAGTAAGGCGGATTGTTTACAACATGCACGTATTCAGACGCCAAGAAAGCCCAAATATCTTCGCACCTGAGGAGAGGAGGCGATGTCATGAATCAGATGGACCCCTGACCATCCTTTGCTTGGTCGATTGGACGATTTTTTTTTTTGCTTTCTTCAGCACAGTTATTATAGAAGCGTCTAGTGACTGTATGACCAGATGGACAAGACACATGGCAATGGCATACAGCATTTTCTTCGTACTGATGGTTCTCTTGGCGTATATAGGCGTACTTGATTTTTCGTTTCCATTGCTCTTTATCAGACTTTCTCTATGGCTTAAACATGTGTACCCACACAGTTTGTCAACTGTTAGCAAGATAGAAATAACCCGACTATTACAGTTATATATTCAGAAGTTCCTGGGCACATTTTAGACGCTGTTTCCTCAGTGTCGAAATGAGGTCCCCACCTAGCACAAATCTTTCTCAGGTGCAGATGCTTTTTGAGAATCGTTTGTATGCTGCTTTCTGATATGCAAGCTCTACTGGCTATTTCTTTCACCGACAATCGGGCAATTTGCTCCACCACAGCCTGTACAGTAGCGATGTTTGCCTTAGGAATAGAGGTTTTAGGTCTACCACGACAGGTGTCATCTTTGACAGACAATTTCCCAGCACTTTAAAAGTTTTTAATATCATACAGTTCATCAAATATCTGCTTTGCATCTATACAAAGCCTAGTGCGGCATTTTATATAGCCATGAATTTTAGTATTTTCGTCCATGTTACAAGATGACTTGTAAAATGGTCATTGAATATGACTGCATATATTTCAGACTTAAATATTCCGGTCATTTGAAAAGCAATTTGCACGAAACAAACGGGTATCATTAGCTATTGAAAACATTAATGAAGTGCAGTAAGGCGTTTTAAAATATACCTGGGATAAAAATACGAAATCTCATTAGTGACAAAACCTAGTCTCACCTGCCCTCTATCGAAGATAGTTTCAAATCTTTTGCAGCTGAAATACTTTCCAGTTCCTTAACCTTACTTCCAAACTTCCTGTACAGGAAACACGCTGTCGTTATTCCTAGAATGGTATACAATGTATAAAACAAGAAAATGTAACGAATTATCGGTGATCTGAATGGGTTAAAAATAAAGTAATTAGATCACTTAAAAAATTCGGTTACTCATTAAATTAATTATGTCCGTTTTGTTAAAAGAAATATTGATCACAAAGAAATACGTTAACACTCACACCTTAGATTGAATATTTCACAAAAAAATATGTGTTGATGCTTGGATTGGAAAAATTGGAAAATACTATTATTTTAGTATTAAATAAAATACTTTATTGCAAAAAAAATATGACCATATAAAAAAAGAAAAGAAAATACTAGGGAATGTACTAATGACCATTTCAATATATCATATATGATGCATAAGTACGACTTAACACAAATAATATTCTTTACATATTCGATGGAGGTAATATATATTTTGCTGGAAGGAGCTTTTTTTTGCCTATATTAAAAAGTGATCTAAAGGATTTGTAAAAGAAACGGCACATTTATTTTGTGTGCTTGAGAAATTTATGCAAGACTCCAAGATCTTAAAAGATAAAGTCAAAAAATGTGTATGCCGGTATATGATTATATATAAATACATACACGATAAACATCAGGCAGAATTGTTCAATTTATTTCAGATTTTTATTTTCAGCGAGTCTTCAGTGGAATTATTATGTATATTTTGTTAGTATCATTGTAAAACAATGTTGAATTATTAAATAATATATATATAGCAAAAGACGGATGTCATTGAATTTAAAGATAGGTATTACCTAAGGCTACTAAAACGATCAATACACTAATGACAACGGCGATGATAATGGTCAGGTTGGTCACCAGCTCTTCTAACTTCTTGTACCTGAGAAACCCAACCGTCTTGTGAATGTTTCCCACGGTAACCTTGAACAAGATGGTAAATCTATTTTAATACCTGTTTACATGACACAGTTCTGTTTTATACAGTAATCAATAGTTAACTTACTGAAAATTCAGTTATCACGTTTGCCAGTACTAAAAACAAATAAGATATGACACAATACGCTTGGAGGATAAAAGCACAAATAAACCGTCCTGAGATTCTATATGTCTGTTTTCTCCCATTGAGAGCCTCGTCCCTGCATGTAATTTCGACCCACACGGATACGTGTACTCGTTTTGTAAGTAGCTTTGAGGTAACTGTTCCTTGAAGTTTAATGGAGTATCGACGAAGTATAATGTAACTTAGATATAATTGTAATGAGTTGGAACGCTGGCGAAGTGTTGAATTGACTGAATTGTTGATATTATTGATTAGTTTAATTGGTATCAAAAGGTCCAGTATGGTCATGACATGCTCATCTAAGTCAAATCAAACTGCTTTAGATAGCAGTTTATGTCTATTTTTAGCTTTATCTCAATTTTGAATCATGAATAAATGGTCCATTGTGGTGAATGGTCTAAGTCTCTGTTATTTAATGAAAATGTACATCTCACCGCTGAAGGTCTTGGGTTCGAGCCGCGCTAAAACAAATAATTATGTGAGAAAATTTTTCAGTTACTTGCAGCAGGACGATTGTTCTACTCCTATTCATTCTGAGTCTTCTTTAACCAATTAAACGGGATATACCATCTATAACATGTCACATGACAGTATACCACTTTACAAAAATTAATCAGAATATTTTCTTCTGCATCAGGTGAATAGTTGAGGATCATAGTCTTCCTATTGTTATGCTCATGCTTTCAGTTAAATAATCTGCTATCTTCTTACTTCAATATTTTTCCTTATAACAAAACGTTTGACCTACCAAAATTAAATGTTGATTTTGTTTTGTGTTAGCATGGTAAATGGATTGAAAATTAGGAAATATCATGTGAAATGTTATGTTTTACTTGTTTGTTATACAAGGTAAATGAATGTTAAATCAAACATGAACATAGATTAAATATCGGGATTTGGTACAATTGTGTGTCATTATACATTATTTTTACGGCCTTTGGTCGATTTTATATTAAATTATATGTTATATAATACATTTGAAAGCAAAGTAAATATTTGTATTGTTGTGTTGACTAATTAATTAATAAGAGCAGACTGAACAATGTCTGTATTTAATAACACAATTATTAGCATAAACAATCTAACAAACAATCCTAGTTTTTATGGTATTTTATTGTAATAATAATGTAATTTATTCTAAGAACTCACATTCACTTCCGGGTATTCTGCCCCTGGTATTCCCGGCTGTGGTTGTTTGCTCGGTGGAATACAAACTAGTTTCGTATCGGTCAATTCTACCATTGTGCAGTTTTCTATACCAACCATGACAGTAAAGTCAGATATAGTAGCTGCTAGGTTTAACTTTTCTCCCTGCAATTGTTAAAGATTTTATCTTCCGTTTTAGTTCATATTTATATTTAAACAGATTTTTATGTATGTAAATTTGAATAAATAAAATATGTTTAAAATGATTGTTTATAATGTACAACTATATGGTAATGGCTGTAATTGTTTACACTGCACTATTGTAATGTAATGGCTGTAATATTTTACACTGCCTGAGTGTACTGTTATGATTGTAATTGTTTACATTGCACTAGTGTAATTTAGCACAATTATAATGGCTGCAATGGTTACCAATGTTCACAATGCACACTGATAGTATCAAGGCTGCAATTATTCACAGTGAACACTTTTAATGCAGTGACTGCAATTGTTCACAATGCACAACTATAATGTAATGGATGCAATTGTTTAAAATTCACAATTACGATTAAATGCCTGCAGTTGTTTACACTGTATAAGTGTAATGTAATGGCTGTATTTGCACAATTATCATGGCTGCAATGGTTTCCGATGTTCACAATGTTCACAATGCACACTTATAGTGTAATGGCTGCAATTATTCACGGTGAACAGTTTTAATGCAATGACTGCATTTTTTAACAATTCACAATTATACTGTAATGGCTGCAGTTGTTCACAATGAGAAATTACAATGTAATGGATGTAATTTCTCACAGTGCACCGTTATGATGTAATGACTGTAATTGCTCACAATGCACAATTATAATCAATTATAATGTAATGGCTGTAATTTATCACAATACACATTTATAATGTAACGGCTGTAGTTGTTGACAAAACACACTTATAATGTAATGACTGTTATTGTTCACAATACACAATTATAATGTAATGACAGTAATTGTTCACAGTGCACTGTTGTAGTGTAACGGCTGTAATTGTTCACAATACACAATTTATTGTAATGGCTGTAGTTGTCCACAGCGCACAATTATTATGTAATGACTGTAATTGTTTACAATGCGCTGTTATAGTGTAACGGCTACAATTGTTTTCAATACACAATTATAATGTAACGGCAGTAATTGATCTCAAAACACAACTATAATGTAACGGCTGTAATTGATCTCAATACACAGTTATAATGTTACGGCTGTAATTGTACACAATACACAATTATAATGTAAAGGCTGTATTTTTTCACAATGCACAACTATAATGTAATGCCTATAATTGTTCACAATCCGCAAATATAATGTAAAGTCTGTAATTGCTCACAATGCACAATTATAATCAATTATAATGTAATGGCTGTAATGGCTCACAATGCACAATTATAATCAATTATAATGTAATGGCTGTAATGGCTCATAATGCACAATTATAATCAATTATAATGTAATGGCTGTAATGGCTCACAATGAACAATTATAGTTAATTAAAATGTAATGGCTGTCATTGATCACATTGTTTTATTATTGTGTAATGACTATAATTTTTCACAATACACAATTATAATGTAAGTTCATATAAAGCATGACAACAATTTAACATAAAAAATACATTTTGTTTTTTTTCACCGCGTTTGTGAAATACTATCTGATAAAATATATCTTTGAAACACGGCTTAAGAATAAAGCAGATTTAGTTATGTTGATTCTGTTCATGAGGTGTTATGAAATATGCAACACCCCTCATATCCCCTAGCACGAAGTATGCTCCAGGATTCCAAGATATTAGAAAAATTGGTGTAGTTACTAACCCATGATTAACAGTCGGCATACATATCAAAGTATGTGGTAGTAATTTGTATTTTTGGTATGTCAGTTTAAAAATTAAAAAAAAAAGTTAATTTATATAAACACTTACTTATCGTTCAACTAAATTATTTTTTAATCTCATGAATAATCCTTTGTATTTGAAGTGAACATGAAAAGAATCTGATAAATATATTGTTTGACAAATTGATACAATTAACAATGCACATCAATAGCAAAACTTTTGCACTAGTTTCATATTCTAAAATGTTTGTAATATACTGAACGAAACAGCTAACCCGCAACCAATTATTTTATGTACCCAGCTCGTCACCTGCTGTTTTATGTATTTTCCCAAAAAGTATCAAAGCAATTTCCTTGAAATTTTGACTTGAATTAGAAATACTATTTGCTAGGATAACAATGACCAAGTTTGTATTATCAAATTTAACAATAATTGTCATATACACATTTTTATAACGATACTCAATATTTTGACGATATAGGAAATATAAAAAGTGGCGGGTTAGTTGTTCAGTATATGATATTGAAATACTGACTGGTATTGTGAGTTTGGCTTCACTAGAGTCAAATTCGATCAAATTGCCATTTTCATCGTTTTTGAATAGTGTAATATTTGGATTGTACGTGTATGTTATAGTAAATTTTGCCGTTACTCCATCTAACGTCACCGTCGCCACTGTAGATACACATGAACAGTCGCTATCTAGTTCTGATATGTTGTCTGGAGCCACAGGTATTGAACAAATTGCTTCTATAGCGGACGTTATTGTGCACTTTTCTGTCTGCAAATATAACTGACATTAGATATCACCTACATACAGCGTGTATTATAGTAAATAGAAAGAATCAAATAGCACCAACTTTGTCGAAGTATGTTACCAGATGAATAGTTCCTAGTTCTTTTCAATTATATTTTATAATACACTATGGTTATCAAATGCTTTGTCGTCTAATGACCACTTGCCTCTGATCGCTAGAACCAACCTCGGTCTAAATACCTACGTGAGAAGTTGCAAGTCACTTGCGGAAAGGTGGTGTTTCTACTCAGATTGGACCTGAGGTTTCCCCCCTCTTATAAAACTGGATATATTTGGTGTAAAAATATGGCGTTTGTCATTGTGATTCTCCAGCATTTTATATTTGTCTAAATTATGAAAATAGAGTATTTGAGAAATATGTTATATTGATCTCACAGTGTACTCTCCGCCATATTCGGTTCTTATGGTAGCAAGGTTAGCATTGTCGAGTCTACGTCCTCTTAATGTAATCAGTTTTCCCCCTCTGTAAGTAACAACATACAAACATTGTAAATTATCAAGTTTTGGCGTTAATGGAGCCAATGTAAAGGTCATTGAGCGCTACATGCCCTTTGGGATTCCTGTTGTTGATATTTGTAGTACTTGATACTGGCAGCATTTAAACGTTCATAAAAATATTAGGGTTGTTAACAAATGAAACTTCTGTTTTCTTTCTGCAATTTGTATCTTAACAGTATTTGTAAAACGATAATAAAAATATAATAAAGTTACTAACATTATGTTGCATAGCACTTAAAATTTCAAAAATATTAGGGTAGTTAATTCCATATTTGCATTGAATGATGGAATGTTTTTACTACTTAACATGGAGAAACAAAATTAATTGCATATTGATAACCGAAGATACATGCACAAAGATTGGTTCTGAATGAATAAACTGGTTCATGAGAGAAATGTGACACATTTCGATTGTTATAATATTCATTTCTTTCTTGATATTCTATGAAAGAATAAATTTATAGCTGTGTTTATTAATTAACTATTACGTGTTGGATGTCATAAGAGTGAATCGCAGCGTTCATATGGTAAAGAACACGAAAATATTAAGCTGAAATCGGTCAATACGAACGGTAAGCCAGCTGATACGATCAAACAAGGCCAAAACAAAAACCGAGTGTATTGATATGTTAAGATGCTCTGCAACTACGAAAACCAAGTAAATATGGGAGTCACTGTTTGATAATATAATGTTATCAATTAAGTGATTTCAAACTAACCGAGTTATTGGTACCAATACATGTATTGCCATATTGGCCAAAGGCAATAACAGTGTCAGTTTTCAATTATTTTATCTATGTAAGTTAATGGAAAAACTGAAGGCTACAAAAGTTGTTTCGTATTTGGCAGAGTTCTGTTCGTATTGGCCGAGCCCGAGTCATAGAACGGCATAGTTTTCGTCTATAACAAGGCCAATACAGTTAAGTCAATTAATACTTAAGGCCACACCAACCTGATCATATATTCATAGGATTTCCCGCACCAAAATCAACAGAAATCCAATAAAAATATTTTTATTTTTATTTCACCGCTCGCTTAAAAAATAAATTTCGCGAAAAATCTTGAGTCAAAATCTCGCGCAATCACAATATCCTGGTATTATATTTTTACTCCCCGTGCAATTTGTTGTAAAAACAAACTAATTGTCACGGCGAATGTCAATCATTGTCCTAAACAGGACCAAGATACATAAGCTCCGCCTTTATCGGTTGTAAGCCAATAAGATTGCAGATGATATCAGAAACTTTCAAATTGATTACACACGAGAGGTGTTACAATCAAATTCAACACAGCATGACTAATTGGCATATATCTCGTAGTCTTGTCGGTTTTCATATAGTTTACCGCCGGAACAACGATAAAGAAAATCAATATGTAAAACTGTATACCAAGGACGATCTTTAATACCTCCGAAACTTTTAGAAAAGTGCGACATGAAATACGAAGGACAACTGTGCCACAAGACCAAAAATAAAATGAAAAACTGTAAAATAGAAATTACACAAAATCGTTTCTGAACTAGTTACAGTATTTATTCTTTCTACATATCAACGCATAATAAAATTATTAAATCATTTGCAAACTAGACATTGAACGTTCCTCGGCAATAAGTTATAACACGAGGAAATTCTTGTTGAATCTGCAAGGAATTTATTCATCGCGAATCGTTCGTCATTTTCTTGTATAAGGAATCGAGGCGCGCATGTGTGACTTTCTAATCTCGGTTTAACAGCGGGCTATTTTCCGGTATTTGCCGTGTTTTTTTATTCGACAGGATCAAAGTGCATATTTTCCATACAGCAACTATCTACATAAGCACTTGATAATAAAGTTAAAAAAAGTTTCTACCTACCGACCCTGTTTTTTTTTTAATCGCTGTTTTTTTTGACAAAATCACACTTAAACTTTTAATAGATGTAACAAATCAGTATTCATTTACATTTAACATTCATTTGTATTGTCAGGCTTTAGATGTAGTCGAGCTTTAATAATTTTAGACAAACTTAAGTGATTCTATGTATTTGGTATTTCTGTCATTGATATTTTTTTTCGCTCGCTTCAGAAACTCTAAAATTAAATAAAAAAATATTTTAATATTTTTTCGCTCGCTCGCCCCAATTTTTTTTTTTAAAAATCCGAAGAATAGTGAATCAATTTGGTGTGGCCTTATCACGAAGCTGTCTTGAAAACTTTGTGCGACTTTATATCACTCTAAGTAAATGTCAACGTTTTTTAATATATTTATCGTTACTTTTTTGTTATGTGCTCGTGCTATTTACACGAAGGTACATTTCTTACACAGTACCATTAAAGCAGACAGACACTGAAATGGAATGTAATAGTTAATTAATGATAGTTAATTAATGAAAATGTCATTAACTGAGTGAATTCATATTGACTTTGATATTGAATCTCTCTGACTATTATATTGACCCTCGTCCTACGGCCTCGTGCCAATACGGCAGTCCTCAACCCAATATCAAAGTAAGCCAATATGCAGTCACTTGATTAATAACATTATGTTATTAGTTACCATGATAAATATATGATTTATAGCATAAAGAATGAAAACAATGTACAACATCTACCGTCTGGCCTAACCTAAGAAATCCTTTCTTTGGTGGAATCGGGTCAAACATTGGATTTGGCAGCAGAGTGAAATTCAGAGATTTCTTTGCAACAAGAAGAATATGGTGATTTGACAAATATAATCTCACGACTGTAATATTATTTTTCAAACCACTTGGTACTATAAACTGCACGGTGAAATAGAATCTGAAAAAAGTTAAACAGTATGAAATAAAACAAACACACAGTAATATAAAATACGTATAGACGTTATCATACACATCGTTTATATATGTGTAAGTTGGGCCAAACGTTTCCGTTTGTATGTAAACTGGGTTATAAAACGTGTCTGTTTGTGGCTGTGTCAACTTGGTTATACGTATCCGTTTGGTTATGTGTAACCTTGGTCATACGTATCCATTTATGAAGGTGTAAACTTGGTTATACATATCTGTTTGTGGCTGTGTCAACATGGTTACACGTATCTGTTTGTGAATGTGTTATTCGTATTAGTTTGTATATTATGTACACTTGATTATACGTATCCGTCTGGTTATGTGTCAATTTGGTCATACGTATCCATTTATGAATGTGTAAACTTGGTTTTACGTATTCGTTTATGAATATGTAAACTTGGTTTTACATATCAATTTATGAATGTGTAAACTTGTTTATACGTATCTGCTTGTGAATGTGTAAACTTGGTTATATGTATTCGTTTGTGAATGTGTAAAGGTGGTCATACGTATTTGTTCATGAATGTGTAAACCTGGTTTTACGTATTCGTTTATGAATGTGTAAACTTGGTTTTACGTATCAATTTATGAATGTGTAAACTTGTTTATACGTATCTGCTTGTAAATGTGTAAACGTAGTTATACGTATCCGTTTGTGAATGTGCAAACTTGGTTATAAGCATTCGTGTGTGAATATATTAATTGGTTTTCCGTATCCATTGATGAATATGTAAATTGGTTAAACGCATCAGCTTGTGAGTATTTAAGCTTAGTCATACGTATCCGCTTGTGAGTGTATCAATGTGGTTATATGTGTGTAAATATGTAAACTTTGTTTTCCGTATCCATCTATGAATATGTAAACTTAAACGCATCTGTTTGTGAATGTGTAAACTTGTTTATATGTATTCGTTTGTGAATGTGTAAACTTTGTTATATGTATTTGTTTATATTTCATAGGTAAACTTTGTTATACATATCCGTTTATGAATGTGTCAACTTGGTTTTACGTAACAAATGATGAATATGTAAAATTGGTTTCACGTATCCATTTATGAATGTGTCAATTAGGTTATACGTATCTGTTTGTGAATGTGTAAACTTAGTTATACGTATCCGTTTGTGAATGTGTCAACTTGGTTTTCCGTATCCATTTATAAATATGTACACTTGGTATACGTATCTGTAAACTTAGTTATACGTATCCATTTGTGCATATGTAAACTTAGTTATATGTATCGGTTTGTGAATGTGTAAACTTAGTTATACGTATCCGTTTATGTATGTCTTAACTGGGTTACATGTATATGTATCCGTTTGTGAATATGTAAACTTGGTTATAAGTATTCGTTTGTGAATATGTAAACTTGATTGTACGTATCCGCTTGTAAATATGTCAACTGAGTTATACGTATCCACTTGTGAATATGTAAACAGGGTTATACGTATCCGTTTGTGAATATGTAAACTTGGTTTACGTATCCACGTGTGTATATGTAAACTTGGTTATACGTATCCACTTGTGAATATGTAAACTTGGTGTACGTATCCGTTTGTGAATATGTAAACTTGGTCATATGTATCCACGTGTGTATTTGTAAACTTGGTTATACGTATCCAAATGTGAATATGTAAACTTGGTGTACGTATCCGTTTGTGAATATGTAAACTCGGTGTACGTATCCACTTGAGAATATGTAAACTTGTTTATACGTATCCACTTGTGAATATGTAAACTTGGCGTATGTATCCACTTGTGAATATGCAAACTTGGTTTTATGTATCCGTTTATGCATGTCTAAACTTTGTTATATGTATCCGCTTGTGAATGTGTAAACTTGATTATCTGTATCCGATTGTGAATATGTAAACTTGGTGTACGTATTCGTTTGTGAATATGTAAACATGGTTATAAGTACCCTCTTGTGCATATGCAAATTTGGTCATACGTATCCTCTTGTCCATATGAAAACTTGGTTATAAGTATCAGTTTGTGAATATGTTTACTTGCTTATACGTATCCGCTTGTGAATAGGTAAACTTGGTTATATGTATCCGCTTCTGATATGTAAACTTGGTTAAACGTATCCGCTTGTGAATATGTCAACTTGGTTATACCTATCCGGTTGTGGTCATATGTATCCACGTGTGTATATGTGTATATGTAAACTTGGTTATACGTATCCAAATGTGAATATGTAAACTTGGTGTACGTATCCGTTTTTGAATATGTAAACTCGGTGTACATATCCACTTGAGAATATGTAAACTTGTTTATACGTATCCACTTGTGAATATGTAAACTTGGCGTATGTATCCACTTGTGAATACGCAAACTTGGTTTTATGTATCCGTTTATGCATGTCTAAACTTTGTTATATGTATCCGCTTGTGAATGTGTAAACTTGATTATCTGTATCCGATTGTGAATATGTAAACTTGGTGTACGTATTCGTTTGTGAATATGTAAACATGGTTATAAGTACCCTCTTGTGCATATGCAAATTTGGTCATACGTATCATCTTGTCCATATGTAAACTTGGTTATAAGTATCAGTTTGTGAATATGTTTACTTGCTTATACGTATCCGCTTGTGAATAGGTAAACTTGGTTATATGTATCCGCTTCTGATATGTAAACTTGGTTAAACGTATCCGCTTGTGAATATGTCAACTTGGTTATACCTATCCGTTTGTGAATATGTAAACTTGGTTATATGTATCAAATGATATATGTCTAAACTAGGTTATACGTATCCGTTTGTGAATGTGTAAACTTGTTTATACGTATCCGTTTGTGAATATATGAACTTGGATATATGTATCCGCTTGTGAATATGTAAACTTGGTTATAGGTATCCGCGTGTGTATATGCCAACTTGGTTATACGTATCCACTTGTGAATATGTAAACTTGGTTTTATGGATCCGTTTATGCATGTCTAAACTTTGTTATAAGAATCCGCTTGGGGATATGTAAACTTGGTTATATGTATCCGCTTGTGAATGTGTAAACTGGGTTATATGTATCCGCTTGTGAATGTGTAAACTTGGTTATATGTATCCGCTTGTGAATATGTAAACTGGGTTATATGTATCTGCTTGTGAATGTGTAAACTTGGTTGTATGTATACTCTTGTGAATATGTAAACTTGGTTATATGTATCCGTTTGTAAATGTGTAAACTTTGTTATGCGTATGCGCTTGTGAATATGTAAACTTGATTATACGTATCCGTTTGTAAATATATAAACTTGGATATATGTATCCACTTGTGAATAAGTAAACTTGGTGTACTTATCCGCGTGTGTATATGTCAACTTTGTTATACGTATCCACTTGTGTATATGTAAACTTGGTTAACGTATCCACTTGTGTATATGTAAACTTGGTTATACGTATCCACTTGTGAATATGTAAACTTGGTTATAGGTATCCACTTGTGAATATATACACTTGATGTACGTATCTATTTGTGTATATGTAAACTTGGTTTTATGTATCCACTTGTGAATTTGTAAACTTGGTGTAAATATCCACTTGCGTATATGTAAACTTGGTTATACGTATCCACTTGTTAATATATAAACTTAGATATATATGTATCCGCTTATGAATATGTAAACTTGGTGTTCGTATCCACTTCTGTATATGTAAATTAGGTTATACGTATCCACTTGTTAATATATAAACTTAGATATATATGTATCCGCTTATGAATATGTAAACTTGGTGTTCGTATCCACTTGTGTATATGTAAACTTGGTTATACGTATCCACTTGTTAATATATAAACTTAGATATATGTATCCGCTCATGAATATGTAAACTTGGTGTTCGTATCCACTTGTGTATATGTAAACTTGGTTATACGTATCCACTTGTTAATATATAAACTTAGATATATGTATCCGTTTGTGAATATATAAACTTGGTGTACGTATACACTTGTGTATATGTAAACTTGGTTATACGTATCCACTTGTGAATATGTAATCTTGGTTTTATGTATCCACTTGTGAGTATGTAAACTCGGTTATATGTATCCGTTTGTGAATATGTAAACTTGGTTATACGTATCCGTTTGTGAATATGCAAACTTGGTTTTATGTATCCGTTTATGCATATCTAAACTTTGTCATATGTATCCGCTTGTGAATATGTAAATGTGTTTATATGTATCCGCTTGTGAATATGTAAACTTGATTATATGTATCCGTTTGTGAATATGTAAACTTGGTTATACGTATCCGTTTGTGAATATGCAAACTTGGTTTTATGTATCCGTGTATGCATATCTAAACTTTGCTATATGTATCCGCTTGTGAATATGTAAATTTGGTTATATGTATCCGCTATTGAATATGTAAACTTGAATATATGTATCCGTTTTTGAATGTGTGAATTTGGTTATATGTATCCGCTTGTAAATATGTAAACTTAGTTATACGTATCCGTTTATATATGTCTACACTGGGTTATATGTATGCGTTTGTGAATGTTTATCTTGGTTGTATGTGGTCGCTTGTGAATGTGTAAACTTGGTTAATGTATCCGTTTGTGAATGTGTAAAATTGGTTATATTTATCCGCTTGTGAATATTTAAACTTGGTTATACGTATCCGTTTATGTATATCTACACTGGGTTATATGTATCCGTTAATGAATGTGTAAACTTGGTTTTACGTATTCGTTTATGATTGTGTAATCTTGCTTATACGTATCCATTTGTGAATATGTAAACTTGGTAATACGTATCCGTTTCTGAATATGTAAACTTGGTTATAAGTATCCGTTTGTGAATATATAAACTTGGTTATAGGTATCCGTTTATGAATATGCAAACTTGGTTATACGTATCCGTTGTTGTATTTCTAAACTAGGTTATATGTATACTTTTGTGAATATGTATGTAAACTTGGTATTATGTATCCGTTTATGTATCTCTAAACTGGGTTACATGTATCCGTTTGTGAATATGTTAATTTGGTTATATGTATCCGCTTGTGGTTATGCAAACTAAGTTATATTTATCAGTTTGTGAGTATGTAAACTTGGTAATATTTATTTATTTATTTATATATTCTCTTTAATTCCTCCGGTTACAGAGATTTTATGGTACATGAACACAATGCAAACATATGTATAAGGTGACAAACAACACATATGAAATAAAAAATACAAGAACATTAGCAAAATGTAGTAGGCAATAATTAATAGTTGCACGTTCGCTCGCTTGCCAGTGGCCATACCCACCTGCACACGCATGCACAGAGACACACACGCAGACATAGACACACACACACTGACAGACACACACACACACACATACACATATATGAAAACAAAAATTCAGAAGACAGTAAACATTCGCATACAATGACATGTTATGACAACATGCACTGGCATCAGATAAATGTATATAGTAATCAAATAATTGTTTCAATCCAAAGCATACATTTTGCAATATATTGAAATGTGTCCAGGCAAAACCTTTTATGCACAGCAGTATTATCGAAGTCCTTTGATGCCTGCCCCAGCAAGCATCTCATCATATTTTCTTTGTCAATATTTATTAATTTGTGACCAATTCTGTTTCCGTAACTTAAAAACACATAATTTATGAAGTCCTGACGGATCAATTGCGTCAATGGGCACGTCGTTATTATATGTAAGTTTGCGTCGTGGTAAATATGTTCACAAAAATGGCACACACGCGCGATTTTCCGCTGAGTATCTGTCCATATTTTGCTTACAATAGCCGAATTTTTCAAGGAGTTCCTGTGAATATGTAAACTGAGTTAAATGTATCTGCTTGTGAATATGTAAACTTGGTTATATGTATCCGTTTGTGAATATGTAAACTAGGTTATATGTATACTTTTGTGAATATGTAAACTTGATATTATGTATCCGTTTATGTATCTCTGAACTGGGGGTAATATGTATCCATTTATGAATGTGTAAACTTGGTTATATATATCCGTTTATATATGCATAAAATAGGTTACATGTATCCGTTTGTGAATATGTTAATTTGGTTATATGTATCCGCTTGTGAATATGTAAACGTTGTTATATGTATCTGCTTGTGAATGTGTAAACTTGGTTATACGTATCCGTTTGTGAATGTGTAAACTTGTTTATACGTATCCGATTTTGAATGTATAAACTTGTTTATACGTATCCATTTGTGAAGATGTAAACTGGGTTATACGTATCCGCTGTAAACTTTGTTATATGTATCCACTTGTGAATATGTAAACTTGGTTATATGTATCCGTTTGTTAATATGTAAACTTTGTTATACGTATCCTCTTGTGAATATGTAAACTTTGTTATACGTATCCACTTTTGAATGTGTAAACTTGGTTATACGTATCCGTTTGTGAATGTGTAAACTTGTTTATACGTATCCGTTTGTGAATGTGTAAACTTGCTTATACGTATCTGCTTGTGAATGTGTAAACTTATTTATTCATATCCGTTTGTGAATGTTTAAACTTGTTTATACGTATCCGTTTGTGAATTTGTAAACTGGGTTATACGTATCCGCTGTAAACTTTGTTATATGTATCCACTTGTGAATATGTAAACTTGGTTATATGTATCCGTTTGTGAATATGTAAACTTGGATATATGTATCAGTTTGTGAATATGTAAACTGGGTTATATTATCCGCTTGTGAATTTCTAAACTTGGTCATACGTATCCTCTTGTGAATATGTAAACTTGCTTAAACGTATCTTCTTGTGAATATGTAAACTTGGTTATACGTATCTGTTTGTGAATATGTAAACTGGGTTATATGTATCCGCTTGTGAATGTGTAAACTTGCTGATACGTATCCTCTTGTGAATATGTAAACTTGGTTATATGTATCCGCTTGTGAATGTGTAAACTTGGTTATACTTATCCGTTTGTGAATGTGTAAACTTGGTTTTATGTATCCTTTTGTGAATGTGTAAACTTGGTTATATGTATCCGTTTGTGAATATGTAAACTGGGTTATATGTATCCGCTTATGAATATGTAATCTTGGTTATACGTATACGTTTTTGAATGTGTAAACTGGGTTATAAGTATCCGTTTGTGAATGTGTAAACTTGGTTATATGTATTCGTTTGTGTATGTGTACACTTTGGTATACGTATCCGTTCATTTAGGTTTAAACTTGGCCCGGTTATACGTATCAGTTTATATAGTTGCAAACCTTGTTGTACATATCCTTGTATGTAAACTATGTTTTTTGTACATGTATTTGTAATGTTTGTTTAGACTTGGCTTTGTAGATCCGTTTGTGAATGTTTATATATTTTGTTACAGTTTTTTTAATGTTTACCTCGGCAAATTTGCCTATGATAAGTATTCGCATTTCAAGGCTTCATAGGATAGATGTTCTATAAATAGTCACATCTTCAAAAACCGAAGGACGTCCATGAAATTCTACCGTTGAAAACATAGTCAAACAACTAAGTTCCTAATCGCCGATTATCCTAACTCAGTTTAGAGATATTACCAGTCATCTTGGAACTATTTACGGTATTTTCTTATGTGTTTTTCTTTTGGTGTAATAATTATATAATAAATCCAGTGGGTTAAGTTTTTAAAGTTTGATTTATATATATATATTTATATATTAAATAAGTCAACAGCCTAAGTGACGCATTAGATACAGTATAAACAGCCGCGGATTGTCGCCCTGGCGATCCCTGTTCGAATCCCAAAACAATGTGTTTTTTGTTCATTTCACTAGCATTAACTGTTGTTTCTTAGGTTATTCCTTAAACGTCTATCCTATGGAATTGAATGAGCTTCCAAAAAACAAAAATTATGTGCTCATATGTGCATTTATATCTTTGCCTTAATCTAGCAACCGCTGTTCGTTATCTTTAATATTGTTAGCATAACTTAACTTAGTCTAGGAAATTGGAATTTTTTTTAAATAATATATACATGTTTTGTATATTAGTTCAGTCGGTTGCGCTTCTGACTATCACTTTAATGGTCGGAAGTTCGAGACTCCGCTCTGCCAGTCTCCTTAATGGTTGATATACGACATTGTGTCTCATTGCCATTCGTCTCTCGCTGCTGATTCAAGTTGGAATGTTGTCAGTTACTTACAGATATGGGGTGTGCTTGAGTATTGGTTCTTCCAGGATCCCAGGAAACAGTTACGTTAACTGGTCGTCTGTTAGCCATCGATTGCATAAAATGACGCTTTATATTCAATCAATCTATTAACTTGGCGATTGAAAAAATAAAACAACAGAAAATAAATTGATTTAACTTTTTAAATGTATGTCATCTTGGAGATTTAACTTTTCTTTAAATATATATTTTTATTCAATATTGTATTCAAAACTTATACATGTACGTCAGCTCGGATATAATGAGTGAACTTTTTCAAGCAGATGTATAAATACATCTAGATAATCTTAGGAAATAACATTCTTTGAAATATATAATTCAGCTGAGAGATTGAATCTTTTTTAAATATATACATGTAGATCATCTTTGAGAATGATTTTTATGTATATTCATTTCTATTTGGATATTGAATATATTGATATATTGAACTTTCTTTGAAAGACATACTTTACTTTGGATTTAGATTTTTATATTGATAATTGACTTTGAAGATTGACTCTTTTAAAAAATGAATAATTCATTTTAATGACTTTACTTTTTCTTTTAAAATAGACACTTTAGATAATCTTGGAGATTGTTTAAATATAAACTGTGATATAATCTTGAATATTGATTTTATATGTAAACATGTGGATCATTGAGAAGTTGAACTGTCTTTAAAATATAACATTTAACTTAAAAATTGAACTTTCTGTGAAATATTTACAAATGGCTACCATCTTGGAGATTAAAATGTGGAATATGATGTTTGACAGCCCAAATAAAAAATTAGTTAATATTATTCTGTCTTATGTATTTTGTTGTACCCACGCAACAAACAACGGTTTGTAAATAGTAATCTTTTAATACATAACTTAGAATTAGTATGCTTACAAAATGTCCGGGGCTATATCTTAAACAAACTTCATTGTTCATTTGATTGCGACGGTTTTAGTACTTAGAAAAATTCGAATTGAAACATAAATGACCATGGCAGTTTTTTTTAAAATAAAAACGGCACTATCCTTTTGCTTCACTTGACCACTTAAATAAGAAGAAATTGGTAGTTTGACTCCTGTTTCAGGGGGAAAAGACTTTATTGCAGCACTCCTGACGTGTAACGAAACAACATAAAATTTTGAAATAAAATAGTTCTAATGAAAATAAATCCCAGGGATCATGCGTTAAAACACATGACGTGTGAAAGCGTCACTCAGTGGTAACACAGTGTACACGGGGTGTATGTGTAAACTAGGTATATGTTTCCGTTTGTGTAAATCTGTACTCTTGATACGTAACCAGATATTTCACATTTACAATTTATCACATTTAACTACTAAAACGCTGGACAAATTAAAGTAAATTTACTCAATCACGTGTTTGTACATTCTGAATCACTGGATTTTAAACTCAGTAATACAAAATACTGACCAAGTTATAACTGCATCCAGATCAATTTTAGGCAATACTTCAACATCTTGTGCCTGACTATTGCCCAACAGAACGATAAGTTCTCTGTTTCCCACACCTAGGTGTTCGCCATAGATTATTACCCTGGTACCTCATGCAATAGGACCTTTTTTTGGACGCATGTCTGTGATAGTCATTATCTACAATAAAATTAAGTGAACACGCCAATGGTTGACATCATTTAGTATTAAATTATTTTTTATGTCAGAGAAAAATCAGAATTAAGTTTGCATTTTAAATACTTTCAGTGCATTCGATAATGCTTCAACTGTTATTTACAACACAGAAAAAATGTAGTAGTCACCTGGTTTGTCTTTAAACACAATTACGCATTTTAAAGCCAAATGACATACATTGTAATACAATTGCACTGTACTTCAGTGCATAGTTAGCATTTTATTTAGGCCACCAGAGTGTTTTGTAATGTTTCTTTAAAGAATGTAATATAACTTAAACATAAATAAGATGTGAGAACGGCGGTGTTATTTTCACCGTAATCCTGCGATGCATATGCACTTTATATATACGAGGAGTGTCCGAAATGTATTATGTACTTGCTCTCTAACCACTTTAAGGAACTAAATCGCTAATGTCTTCATTTCATACCCTCAAAGTACTCTCCTCGGTTAGAAATACATATTCTAGTCTGTGGATCCTTTTCTGGAAAGCGTCACGTTTGGCTGATTTGTTATACTATATACGAAGGTACTGGTTAACGGCAGAACCAAGAGCTGCCGTGATCCATATCTACGACCGGAGAGGACGTTTTTTTCATTTTGGGAAAGAGAAAGAGGTCACGTGGAGCAAGGTCTATGAGTTAAGGTTGTTTGGTAGCACTGTCATTTTCTCAGACTTAAAAAAATCCGTTACAATGACATGGATGTGCACTGGGGCAATATCATGCAAGAGGCGAACATGTTACGAATGTACCACCCAGCCACACTTTTACCCTTGTTTACCGGTACATGTATTGCTAAACCTTCAACAGAGAAGCAAATTGCATTAAGATTGTTCTTTACACCCAATGTCCGTTTTGCAAAGACTGGACATCTGTCATGTTTTTTACCAATATTTTTTCCCAACATTTCGCACTGGCTCGAAAAATGAGTAGTGTCACCAGTGACACAAGTTGCAAATTGCCTTTGATTATATTCAGGGAACTTTTCAAGCAGTTTTTGGCAGTTTCAACACGTGCCTTCTTTGGTCGTCAGCCAACAAATAAGACAACCACTAAGCAGAAACAATTTATATCCTTAGTCACTGTATCAATCCAAACTAACACCACACCTGAAGTATTCATAAACAATTTTCTTTGTGGCTGTTTCTGCTTTTTGATCAGAAATAGTGTAACATTCAACAAACTTCGTGAAATGATTCAGCCGGTTTCCCTGCTGCGTGATGGACAGTGGTTCATTTACATCAGTACAAACCCGATCCATCGGATACGAAACTGAATATTCTGCAAGACTGTGTCTCCCTGGTCTAATTGGTCTCTTCCTAGCAGAGCATACTGGGCAGTTGCGGATTAAAACACACACATCACACTTCATTTGATACCAGTGAAACGATGATTTCACTTTTAAGACAGTATTATATATTTCAAGATGAACAGATAGTTTAAAACTACAGCACTACTTTAAAATATCCTTTTTCAATAATGAGGGTAACTTATTGTTCCTTTATGGTCTTGTATTTACATGGGGATTTCGTAAGCAAGAACCATTCCGTAAATGAAGGATATCCCAATTAAGTCACAAATTGCGCACTGCAAGGGACTCACTGGCAATAATATCCCAGACCTTTTTCCACGTTTTGGTCATTTCGTTGCAACACTTTTAGGTTTAAGTCCAAGTGAGGTTCCCTCTTTCACCCCTTCGGAGATACCCTTTGAACATAATCCGAATCTCTGTCTCTGATCCGGAGAAGATCAAAACGTTTAGTGAGTCTGTGAAATCCACTTTTCACATTTTTTAGACTTGTAACTATTAAAGACACCAAAACTTGCAACAAGAGGAGAAATGACTGTACAGTCTGAAAACGTGTACTTCCTATAATTTCCCTGGAAACGGTACTGTTCCTGGTAAATAAAGGTATCAAATCATCCACCTTTGCAAATTCTGACCATTCATTGTGACGTTTCAAGCGAGTCATCCACCCCTTACACGGTAAAAGACACAGTGTCATAATGATCACAATCTGCTGGATCACACGGTATTCTGCTTAAACTATCACAATTCAAATGCTTATTTCCCTTTCTGTGTTCAATTTTAAATTCAAACTGGGCCATAATTTCCATCCATCTTGCTATTTGATCAGTAGGGGATTTGAAGAAAGTAATCCACCTAGGGCTTGAGTGATCCGACTGCACTACGAACTGATGTCCTAGCAAATAATGACGAAATTTGAGCCTAAAAGATACTATTGTTAAAAATTCACGTAGGGTAACACAATACTTTCAACTTCTGTTGTCATTGTACTTTGAAGGGCAATTTCTAGAAATATGTCAAGCTTCACCACAATTTGTAACATATACTGTCCGTCTTATTACTATTGCGATTGCTTGTCAGCCGATTTGAGTTGACATGCCGAATTGTCTATTTTCTTTCCTAGAGAGGTTTTAATGTCGCGACCAAAGGATTGAAACCTAACTTCAGTCACATAATCCGAAGATGAAGGTTTAGAGTTAATAGCCGCCACACTGCGAATTTTGACACCTGACTTCACTTTCTCCTTGAGAATATCGTATGTTTCGAGAATCGTGCGGGCCTCATCAATTGTCTTTGGTTCCTTAATTCCAGTGAATAAACCGTCCTGCTGATCAAGCAAGCCTTTTATGAAGTGCCGGACATTGATTGTTTCCCTTTTTACTGAATCAGAAACATACTCAGCCATTTTTTTCTTTTGGCTAATGTTTCCTGGTTTCCAATTAAGCCAAATATGATGAACTTGTTAGCCTTTCCTTATTACGTGCTTCCAGTGTATCTGAAGTGTATCTCTAGGGGTTTGGTTGAAAATATACTCTGCTGTTTCCCCCCGAAGACGAAACAATCTTTCATGTTCGCCCCATTAACAGGGAACAACTAGGGCTTCAAATGGTTTCGCAAAATATCCCCAAGAACTTTTCCATCAAAAATGACTTGACGTGGCATTGGAATTACATTACCCTTTCTGTTGGACTTTTCAGATAAAAACATTCTTGAAAATTTAATTCTCCGCTCCAAGGCTTTTGATTTCATTATGCTTTTCTTCTGTGGGATATTTATTTGTTTCTGGTGTCTGTTCACAATTATGTTCCGGTCTCTGACAGATTCTTGTAAATTTCTTTCTCTTGAATCTCCTGAGATAGTTAGTTTCCAAAGTTCGTATATTTCACGATGAAGTTTGACTTCAACCAAATAATCTTCCTGTATATTATCAAGCGATCCCTAACGGACCTCTTGCACCTTCATGGACGGCATTTCTTGTTCTAACGTGTAAATGCAATGACAATTTTTCTCCACAAATATATAACAAATATAAATAAAGGAATGCCTTTTTTATCGTTATTACCCCCTTGGATCAATAATGCATTTATTAATGGATATTAGGCACTTAATCTACGAGACAGAAACATACATATTTAAATTCATAGAAGTCTAAGATTTTACACTTCCAACTTCGAAAACTTATCTAAGGGTATGCTTCAGTCTGTTATTTTCATCTCGAAGTTCCTGCGGTTGACATTCATTATTTTCCAATAGATATTCAAAACAGTTAACAATTTCAATTATGGATTCATGAAGGTTTCTCTCCTGCATTTCCATATGGTTCTGTCAATTTTGTTGTTCTTTATGGAGTAGCACAATTGAGTTTCTTAAATCAGTCATGTCATCCATGCGATTAGAATTTAAATTTTCAGCCATGTTTTTATATTTTCAATTTCACCATTCTTTTCAGGTGCGTTGGTTCGAAGATAAGCGTGTTAAAGTCCACAAATTCTTTAAAAAATAAAATACAATTTATTTTCACAGAAATCACACCGCTGCAACCAGTGTTACCGGACTAGCCCCTAGGTAAGGCAAGAGTTAATCTGGCAACAAATATCCTGACAGTCACTTGACAGGAATCCTTTTAGTCCGCTGCCACCATACTCTTTACTTAACGTAAATACAATACCGTATAGATGTCGAGGTTAATTTCTTGTGAATTTTGCGTGATTTCGATAGCACCTCGTATGATATATGTTACATTAAATAACATTTATTTATATTACTGCCCGTATTGTACTATTTATAATTGATATTTAATGGTTCAGTTTATGTTTTATTCAAGAAATATGTTTTTGTAACAGCATAGTATCTTGAAATGTGATAAGAACAGGTCTTATTTGTTGTTTTGGAGAACGTCCCACTCTAAGTTAATATATTCATACAGATGCGTCAGAATGTTGATATAGGTCACTGTTGTATCATTTACGTTTTGATTACGCATAATTTGTTGATACATACGTATTAATCACACTGAACTGTATGAATCGATAAACATATTCATTATTCCAAACTATTAACTTGAATTGTTCAAACCTATATTAGCTTAACATTCCGTTAAGTTGAAGCTAGTATTTCCAATATGTTTGAATTGTAATGACGTTTTCAACGTTTTCAAAAGGAGTTTTAGAAATACAACGGCAATGTTTTACGATTGTCAATAACATAATTACATAAATGTATTATATATTAAACGCAAAATTAAATAGTTTTTTGAATAACTGCTTCCTGATAATTAAAAGCAACCAAAATTAAATTGAACTGCGTTAACAATTTAAAGCAGATCCTCATTTATTCATATAAAACAATCTACCTGATAAGTAAACTTAATACTGCCTAATGAAGAAGATTGTGTCCCAGCACTGGTGACTATAACATCCCCTGGGACACCAGCAGCAGACATGTTGCTTAGGGCTCCTGATGAACAATGTATTCTGAAATATATTTGTGTACATTAAGTTTGGATAAGTTAGGATGACATGTATTGAAAGACTGTTAACTGTTTGTGTTATCATGCGTTTTATTCAAAAGAATTTCATCACGTCAAATATTATATATAAAAATGAAAATATTGTCGCTTCTTATTCTCGTTAAACAACCAATCTTAATTTGACTTGAGTGTTTCATGAGGTACGTATACTTAATAGCCAAACATTCATTTTTGGGCTACGTTACCATAATTCTATTAAATGTATCTTTAACTACAGTTAAATGTATATAATATCATTGAGATACAATACTATAATTGAACCAAATTCTGAAGTTATCACTCACTCTTTTGTTACCATTGTATCGAAATCCGTACTATTCCGATCTGTAACAACTTCTGTAACATCACACGAAACACCCGCCAGTGTCACGGAACTGATATTTGACAATGATGATCCAAGATCAGTACCAGAAATAGTGACACGTGTATGACCTTGTATGGGACCATCACGGGGTACTATCTGTAATATGAACGGTAGTTTCAGAAAAAGGAAAAAAAACATGCAAATATAATTTTCATCGCCCATTTTGGGATAATATAACATGTCATTACCGGAAAAAGTAACACTTGTATAACCTTGTCAAAGCCTGTCTCGTGGAATTATTTGCAATATTAAAGGTCAATACCGGAAATTGTCCACGTTTATAACTTTATCAGCGCCCTTCTTTGGAATTATATGCAATATAAAAGGTATGCACCAGAAATGATTAATTACGTATAAGCATGTAATTGCACATTTCGGTTCATTATATACAATAAATTAAAATGATATTGTTTTAGAAATTTATTTGTTGCCAATAATGTATACACATACATGCAGCAAAACCACCCAAATGGTACAACACCAGATAATTGGCTGTTTGCCATCAATTTAGATAAATGTAAAAAAAAATAGATAAAAACATATACGCTAGTTTCATGACGCTATATTTATGACGTCACTTCCCGCGGATTGGTGTATCTAAACTTACATATTTTTAAAAAAACAAAAAACAACTAGAAACAACAGACACAACTGGGTAATGTTCATGAACATAACATGTATTAGTTCAACTAATTGATAAATGGATGAATTTATGTCAAAATGTATTTTAAGTCTCGCCCGATTCTGCATTACAACCATACAACGAGATCCAAGATTGTGACGGATGATGGCACTCACATATACATATATAACCTATGATAGTAAATTATTATGTATACCATAATGCATCAGCTATAGTCGGATTTATCAATATTGTTAAACACCCTACATACAAACCTTAGTAACAACTGGAGCTGGACATGTGGTAAAGGGTGTACACACAGAGCTGTTATGGTTACATACAGCTGGTGCCAAACCACACCAGTTACAGCTGTATCTAGTCTTGTTTAACGCCTCACAGCGACTACAGTCACTTGCCATCTTACCACATGTGTATACTGTGACTGTAATTAATTATAAAACATTAGATAATTCAGCTGCATCTGCATTTTGTTACACAAGTATTGCTGTAGTTGTGCAAACCAGAATTAAACACTCTTATTTCTTTTCACAAATATCTTGAAAAACATTTTAATATTTACTTGTAACTTTAATTGATTTCAATCAAAATATTAGCGGTAAATCCCAGCGGAAGGCTAACCTGTGTTTTGTATACATGTTATGGAGGGTTAAGCTTGTGCTATATACTCACTGTCAATGGTCACAAACTATTTTATTCGTGTAAATCTGTTTTATATATTTTCTCTTCTTTGTTAAAGCATGTGGACGTGGATACCATATCAATGATTGAATGAAAACAAAGGTCCATTTTTTTTTTCAAATATATTCGAATTGATGCATTATTTTTGTAGAAAATACTCTTTGTGCAATTATCATCTTTATTTCCTCCCTGTCACTGCTTTTCGATGTCAGGAAAATGCCTATAATAATGTCATACCAAAATCGACATTCTTTAATATTCAAGAGAAATGTCACTGAGAAATTTCATATCAGTTCTATAATAGCACTGCATATTGGCATACGATTACCTACTTAACAATGAAACAGTGTTTACACTGAATACTTAATATTGAAAACAAGTGTGTATTCATTCATATATTATCGCCTTTGTTATCTTAATATTTAGACTGTTAAAGTGTTAAAGAGATCATGACCTGTTGACCTCATCTCTCCAGATATCTAAACACAAAATACTAAAAGTTTATTGATTTCATGTAGTAGGAAGTCATGGTGTAAATGTTCTTTTTGACTGATATATGAATAGTAACAGAAAACGTATTTACGAATTAAAGAAATACAATAAATAATAGCCCAATTTGTATTTTGGAAATATATTCTGCTTTTTATTTACCTTTGCGTTACCTCATTGACCTAATGACACCCAGGAACAAAATCAATCTTCATTTTGTTGTAGCAGGAAGTCATTGCGTAACTTCATTAAATGAATACTTTTAGGATAGAACGTGAATAAAAATAAAAGTGAAATTAAATGTTTTGCCCATATATCTTCATCCAGCTATCGATGAAATGTCGAAGCAAGACAGCGCCTGGAGCGTGTTGTGGGGCGCGTTGTCTAGTGGTAGAGCATCGAATCCTTGATCGGAGCATCGTGGGTTCGATCCTTCGCCACGGGAACA
The DNA here is from genome assembly GCA_029582155.1 of Panopea generosa. Taxonomy (NCBI): domain Eukaryota; kingdom Metazoa; phylum Mollusca; class Bivalvia; order Adapedonta; family Hiatellidae; genus Panopea; species Panopea generosa. Next base: position 43,275,818 of record CM055903.1, read on the forward strand.
AAATACTTTTTTCCGTATATGCTTAGTACAAGTTCTATCCAGGAAGACCTCGAGCATGATTTGTCTACCCAGGAAGACCTCGAGCATGATTTGTCTAAGTTGTAAAAACGTCTTTCACTTTCAAAGTTAAATAAATAAGTTTAAGCACTTCACATCAAACAGAGATGAGAAAAGCAAACATTGGCATAGCATATACTGCAATTCGAAACCACTGGTGTTTAAAAAGGGACTTTCATAAGATTTTAACAGATGCATGTATTTATGATCATTTGATTACTTTTTATTAAAAAAAAAGTCTAAAGGTGTCACTCCAACATCTATAAAAACACAAGCTGGTCAACTTACCAGTTATTGTGCATTATAATGTAAGATACATTTCTGCTATGATAAAAATGCTTGGGAAACAATCCTATGCGAAATAGTTTTTTAACGTGGAAATCCTAGACCTTATTTTATAAAGAACAAAAAACAAAAATCAACTGTGTAGTGAGACCAGAATACAGTCATAGAATAAGTTTGGTTACTCTAAACTAAATAATTACAATGCATCGAATCTTAGCATACTATCTAATATATTATAGGCTAAGAGTATTTAGATGTCAAGCTCAGGTTCATTTCGAATAAGATTGCAAAACGAGCTTACACAATAGGTCGGACCACTTTGTTTTCATTCAGTTATTGGCATTGTATACGAGATCCGTTGCGTACATTACTTAGTAAAGTTATATGTATATATATTTTAATTTTAACCTCCAACTGGTGATCCATTTATTCACCCATTAATACGTGCAAGAGGGCCACAGTGGGTCATCACTCAAAGCACTTTAAACAATATATATATTGTACATATAATTATTACAAATTATTGTTATAGTTTGCAAACACTACTGGTTCGTTGTTGAATACAGGCTGTGTGTTTTTCTCTTTTCCTTTATTTACATCTTTCTGCATGAGTGTTTTCCTTTATTAAATATTAGTCGCCTAGATCATTTGTTTTCATTTATTATGATTGGAACATTACAATATATTGATAAGAGAAATCAAATATTGTTAACAAAAATGTTATACTTGTATAAGCAGGTACCTTATTGTAATTTCATTGAATAAATTTACATTTGTTAGATATATTTCCTTGAATACAAAATGGAAATATAGGTATGTTTGTGACCACTGCCTCATGTTGAACAATACCCTGGCATTCCGAGTGACTTCTAGAATGAGAGAATCACTACGGAAGTATTTTGTTACATTAACATTATTTTTTTTCAAAAATTATTCAAGAATAACCAAACTTGATATCAGATAATAAGTAAAAATCTTATAAGTATGCTGATATGTTGCCATAACACGTGCATACAAAGCACTACGATGTTGCCCTCTTTCTCGAAACAAATATATATATAGTGTAGAAGACGAAGATTACTTTTTTACCAATGTACAGCCTACCATTCTATTCGATCATTATATTTTATACCTCATTTGGTTGAATAACCCAAATCCAGATAAATGTACTCGTTACTTTCTTTAAAAGAAATTGACACTATCATCAATTTAGCAAAATTCTTATACCATGCCTTCAAAAAACGATCTATACTTGTAAACACTAATACAGCTGGCACTTGATGAACCTTTTTCCTGATTGGTAATATACCTTATCGATATCGATTACCATTTTTATCATATTCACCACTTAAGATATTTATTGAAAACTGTATAAATATTACTTTTTACCATTATCTAAAAATGTATTATGGGCCGGTTGCCTAGATCACTGAAATAAACTTTGCAACTTGTAACTGATGCAATATGTATGCGTATTGTAATGATATAGTCATGTAGAAGTACTACATGAAGAGTTACCGTTAGTACTGAAGTCATCATCTAACACTACACTTGAATCTTCTCCTTGTCCTTGTGGTCCATACTTAACTATTACAGGGGAGTTATTCAATCTTTCATTTGTAGTGACCTGGAACATTAATTATTATATAAGTATATTACAGGTTAATTGTAGTGATATGGAACAGTAATTATTATATAAGTACATTACAGGTTAATTGTAGTGACCTGGAACAGTTATTATTATATAAGTACATTACAGGTTAATTGTAGTGACCTGGAACAGTTATGATTATATAAGTACATTACAGGTTAAATGTAGTGACCTGGAACAGTAAATATTATATAAGTATATTACAGGTTAATTGTAGTGATATGGAACAGTACTTCTTATATAAGTACATAACAGGTTAATTGTAGTGACCTGGAACTGTAATTATTATATAAGTATATTACAGGTTAATTGTAGTGCCCTGGAACAGTTATTATTATATAAGTACATTACAGGTTAATTGTAGTGACCTGGAACAGTAATTATTATATTAGTACATTACAGGTTAAATGTAGTGCCCTGGAACAGTAAATATTATATAAGAACATTACAGGTTAATTGTAGTGCCCTGGAACAGTAATTATTATATAAGTACATTACAGGTTAATTGTAGTGCCCTGGAACAGTAATTATTATATAAGTACATTACAGGTTAATTGTAGTGCCCTGGAACAGTAGTTATTATATAAGTACATTACAGGTTAATTGTAGTGCCCTGGAACAGTAATTATTATATAAGTACATTACAGGTTAATTGTAGTGCCCTGGAACAGTAATTATTATATAAGTACATTACAGGTTAAATGTAGTGACCTGGAACAGTAATTATTATATTAGTACATTACAGGTTAAATGTAGTGACCTGGAACAGTAAATATTATATAAGTAAATTACAGGCTGATTGTAGTGATCTGGAAAAGTATTTATTATATAAGTATATTACAGGTTAATTGTAGTGATCTGGAAAAGTATTTATTATATAAATACATTACAGGTTAATTGTAGTGATCTGGAATAGTAATTATTATATATGTACATTACAGGGTAATTGTAGCGACCCAAAACATATATTATTATATAAGTAAATTACAGGGTGATTGTTGTGACCTGGAACGGTATTTATTATATACGTACATTACAGGGTGATTGTTGTGACCTCGAACGGTATTTATTATATAGGTACAATACAGGTTAATTATAGTGATCAGGAACAGTAATTATTATATAAGTATGATACAGGTTAATTGTAATGATCTCGAACTGTAGTTATTATATATGTATATAACAGGTTAATTATAGTGATCAGGAACAGTAATTATTATATAAGTATGTTACAGGTTAATTGTAATGATCTCGAACTGTAGTTATTATATATGTATATAACAGGTTAATTATAGTGATCAGGAACAGTAATTATTATATAAGTATGCTACAGATTAATTGTAGTGAACTCGAACTGTAGTTATTGTATAAGTATATTACACGTTAATTGTAGCGATCGGGAACAGTAATTATTATATAACTGTATTACAGGTTGATTGTTATGATCTGGAACTGTAATTATTACATAAGAATATATCAGGTCGATTGTAGTGACTATGACTTATATACTATGGAATTACATGCAATACATCTGGACAGGGTGGACAAATTTACAAACATGAAGTGATAGCTTTATATGAGTAGGATCCAGTTAAGGATTCATGACTACTCACATACTATATAAAGGACAGATTTATAAACCCGTTGGATCATATAGATACAGTGAATTCATATATATTTAATTTCATAACGGGAGATAATTAAATTCACAACAACGGAATTTACGATTTTTTGGGATCTTTTTAGATGCTCGTTCACAATGCATGATATATATATGGAGATAATTATTTGTGAATAACAAAGACATAAATATACAGACCAGACTACGGAGAGTGCGCCTAGCCACAATGCAAACCATAGATACAATATCAAGGCCTCTGCCAAACCAATAAATATGGTGCCGACCATGACTTATATACTATGGAATTACATGTAACACATCTGGACAGGGTGGACAAATTTTCATATATTAAGTGACAGATTTAAAAACCCGTTGGATCATATAGATACAGTGAATTCATCTTTATTTAATTTCATAAAGTGAAATAATTAAATTCACAACAACGGAATTTACGATGTTTCATGCATTGTGAATGAGCATCTGAAAAGATCCCAATGAACAACATTGAAAAAAACGAAAGTAGACTTCCGAAATAGTGTATTCATATACCAATTTCCAAACTGTTTTTCTAAATTCACAATGCCAATGCTTCCGAAATTTCCAAATAAGTCAAAAATGAAATCCACGGCAAAAAATGACCATAAAATGTGATAATGCATTTTTACAAACAAAGAAACCAGGATTTTTATGGCATCTATTATGCAATTGAAGTATTTCTTATTTACAGTGGTAGTGCTATGTTCCAAAGTGACAAAACTCTAGAGTAATTTGAATATTTACTTCGTTTAGTATATCCAAAAGATATTATCATATAATTTAACTTTATTGTTAATTGTTTGGCATTGAGATATACTTCAATATTTGTCCAAAATGCTCTAGAATATTGACATTCCCAAAATAGATGTCTATTAGTTTCTGCATTCATGACACAGAAATCACATACACTTGCTTAAAATCTGTTGCATTTATACAGAAATTTGTTATTAGGAATTATTCGCATTATATATTTGTATTGAAAGGCGCGTATCTGTGTATCTATTAAAGATATAAACGATATTGTGTGTACAATTTTCAAATTAATGTTCGATTTTTTTAATTCCCATTTAATATGTAGTTTTATTACAGTATGACTTTGAGTATTTTTAATTGTATGTTGTATAATAATTTATTTGGACTCTTGAGCTTACGACTTTGTTGCAGTAAATTTATTTGTGTATCATTATCAGCTCTGTTGCTCGCGTTTAATTTCTGTTTCCACCCGTTTGGTATGATTTGAATTAAAGTATAATATTTCAAAAATTCTGATTTAGTGAGTAAGTACCAGGCTTTTATAAACTGAAAAGTATAATACGTGTTTTGCCTTTTAACTAGTAGTTGTTTAATGTATTTTGCACCTTTTGCATACCATTCTTTATAAAATAAGGTTTTGTTATTGTTTTTAATTTTCAAACAGTACATACTTACCATCTAATACTTTCAGGGTAATTTTATCAATATAAATAACAGTACATTCATTTCTTATAATCGTTTATTAATCTCATTGTAGCATATACATCTCTACATATGTCCATATTATGCAGTATAAACACTGACGGAAGAATTCTGTATCTATTTGCTTTGCAAAAACACAGACTAAACTTAATACAATTTGATTACATATATTATACGCTTTAAAATGACGATTTTCAAAATACGTTCCAAGATTCCGCAGCCTATATCCTGATAAACAACCCTTAATACTGCGAATATGAAATTAAATACAACACATTCTAATCCGGATATACATCAACAATTTATACAAGAATGACGTCGAAATATAGCTATCGGACATTTAAATTACTAACTATAGAAAACATAACATAAAAAGTACTCACTCAGATACCGTATGTCATGGTCAAGTTATAATGTTGTATTCTCCATGTTACAACGTTCCGCATGGTGGAATTTGCTAATTAAGAGATTTAGGGTTTGACCAGTGTATATATACGAAATAACAACATACAACAGGTGTTTCTCAAGAAACTCATGGTATAAACCTGTCATCCGATATTTAACAACCTCGGCTGCATGACGGATGTATATGTCTATACAACGTACATACTTTGTACTAGCTGGCACTATATTTCAGACCACATAAACTTATTTCGTTACGTATACAAAAAATAGCAAAAATGTTATATCATTATCGTTAAGTTTACTATTTTACGCCAGATGGGTAAAACCTTTCATAATAACTGCTGCAATTGCTATAATGTCACAAAACGTTTTAAGTAGTACCTCGTGTGTCGACCACGGCGGGGAAGCAATAAATGCCGTATCCCGAGACCAGAAGCGCGTTTTATCATAGTGTGACACTTACCCGTCTCGATGGGGGGTGGGGGGGGGGGAGAGGATAGCCAACACATGTTCCGTGAGACTTATGTCCGGATAGTAAACAGGCCAGTTCAAGCGCTCAATTCCCCTGATCTAGGCACTCAGTCATAACGTGAACACTGTGGGATAAGTGGTATTATTAATCAACGCACAATCCAGTGCAAACGTGCATGTATAGCACAAATCGATCAACGATCTCGCCGCGATAAGGATATCCTTTAAATATCCGTTCTGAATAACGTAAAGATATGTTGATCAATAATAAAAGACGCCATCGTACACAGACAAAGAGGAACCATCGAACATCATGATCGGTAATAAATATATAATAGTCACGAAACCGTCATTTCTCTACGGCCGCACACGCCTCCATCCACCATTGACGTCCACACAATACCGTGTGACGTCAATAAACACTATTGACGTCAAATTTGCTTAATGAATGGTCTTTGTGGTTTCGTGTAAAGTGAAAACGAAGTCTCGTTTGTTGTAAATTAATGGCCAGGGTTATAGATTTCATGTTATAAGAGGCGTAAGAGAAGTGTTTAAAATAGTTGTAGACAGTAATACAATGATATATGTTGGCAAAATATCAATTCCGTCTTTGGTAATATGTAAGCAGAGTTAGACTCCGATGAGAAAACACATTGCCAATGCACAATCTGTACCTGTATCAGGAACGTAACCGATGTCGCTGTTGTATCTCTTGCCATTACCGATTGGAATGATGGAAATGCTGATAGTGTTAGGAAGAAGTCTGAAGAGGCAACCTGTATAAAATATAGTACGAACTTATTATGAATATCAACATGAATGTAACCAAGAAGGGAAACGGTTTTCTTTTCTCTTATCTTTGATTTCATGAACATTGATATAATTATAGGAATACTCGAAAATGAGTTGTCTTTAACTCTAATCAAATGTTTGTAAAAATCGACAAGAAATTTTTTTTTTCGTTTTTCTGTAGTATTCCTATATAAATATTAGCCGCGTTACATGACCTATACCAATTATTTTCCTTTGCCTTGAACAAACTTTCATTCCCTCGTTATATTGAAATTTATGTCAAATATGAACACATCTGATTGACCGGTTTTTGAAAGCTCATTGCTTTAACCGTTTGTCTCCCTCTTGATTCCGATAATGAAACCACACCATTATAACGAGAGTGTCCTTCTGATTCTGCGAAAATATAAACACTATTAATTATATTTAAAACGATATTATTTATCTCTATAAAATAATTACATTCGATGACTATATTTTTCAGGATTGTTTAAGATTGTTACTTTTTAAGTAACGGTAGCCATTTTAAAATTTCAATTGAAAGAAACGAATCATCTTTATATTCCCCAAAACGTAAGCCTAAATATGAAATTTGTGTATAAGTGATCCGGTGGTTTCAAAGAAGGTATTGACAGCCGAGAAGGACAGAACACAGAAGATGGACGAAGGACAACGTGCCATTGTAAAAACCATTTTGGTCTTTGTCCGGAAATATTTGTTAATTCAAAGTTCATTACTGAAACATTTATTACATCTATATGTTTACAAACTTGTCTGCTTTTTTATGATTATATAAGTACTGTGTGTATTTAATTAAGATCAAATTATACATACAGGTGCTAGAGAGCACACTTAATCAAGTTTAATTATCAAAGTGCCATCACACCTCCGAGTTGGTTTATTCAAGAATGCTTTCTTGAACATAATTTATAGAACTAATATATTTATACAATTTCTTAAATGCAACTTACTGTTAGAAGATTTTCTGCGCGGAATGTCACACTTGTTTCCACACCACTAGGTACAAAGTTGGGCTGGTTCTCTACAAGTTGGGGGCACTGGCTCTTCTGCAAAATAAGGTATGGTGAAGTTTCACAAAAGACTGTACACTAAGTTATATTCATTGATCTGCCATAATATTATCTTAATCTCTTTTAGTTTTATTTCTTGGATATGTTTCTTCATTCACCACAACTAATAATAGTCACGATTATGTATGTAATATCTGAAAAAGGTAAATGGTCAAAACAACATATCGTACTTTGGCAATATAATTATATTGTACAATTTTACATAGAATTATGATAAATATTAAATAAGTCCAATTAGTACCATTGTAATATAATGAAATGCACATACATAAGATACTTCGTAAACAACAATGACAAAATTAGTAACGTTATTACTATCATAATTATTAGCAACTGGACTACATTGTTTATGAGACAAACAGTCTGTGATCTGTAAACTAAACACCACTGATAAAAGTAATTACATTATAACTTCTAAATACTTTTGACTACATTATCTAAAACTCAGAAAGTATTCTATAAACACCATTGTCAAAATCAGTTGCACTTTTACTTCTGTAATACTACTCAGTTATGTAAGACATCGTTACCTGCGTAATACTAACACCTGCACTTTGACTACATTGTCCAGGAGACATACACTTGCTCTGTAAACACCATTGACAAACAGATCCAGTAGTGTTTGTACATTCGCCGCATCTATATCAGAAAATGATATTTTACAGACTATGTGAATGCAATTTCCACTTCAACATATTTTTAACTACACCTTTAAAGAAAAATGGAGACTTTGTACTATTTTGTTGTCGGTGTATTTTTAATGTTTTCATTAAAATTATATCTCAAAAGTAACTACCCATACAATCAATTACACTTCTCTTATGTGTGTTCACTACCAAAGTACCAAAGAAGAGACTACAGCGTTTCACTCTATTTTGATTTCATGCAAAGTTATGGCCCATTTTGTGTTAGGAAATGTGGTTGTTTCTTTTCGTTAATTCGTCTCTTAGTGACTACTAGCCTTGCATTAATGTTTATTTACTACGAATAACTGTACTTGCGGGAAAAGTGGGATAACTCTATTTTGATTTCATGCAGAATTATGTTTCCCTTTTACGTTAGGAAATGTGGTTATTTCTTTGAGTTAATTCGTCTCTCAGTGACTACCAGCCTTGCATCCATATTTATTCACTATCATTAACTGTACTCGCGGGAAAAGTGGGATAACTCTATTTTGATTTCATGCAGAATTATGTTTCCTTTAACGTTTTAAAATGTGGTTATTTCTTTGAGTTAATTCGTCTCTCAGTGACTACTAGCCTTGCATCCATATTTATTTACTACCATTAACTGTACTCGCGGGAAAAGTGGAAAAATTCTATTTTGATTTCATACAGAATTATGTTTCTCTTTTATGTTAGAAAATGTGGTTATTTCTTTGAGTTAATTCCTCTCTCAGTGACTACAAGCCTTGCATCGATTTTCATTTATAACCATTAACTGTACTTTGATTTAAGAGAGAATTATGTGTCCATTCATCCATAAAGGTTTGTTAATTTTAGCAAGCTTGTATCAGTAACTACTACCCATGCGCCAATGTGACTCCATGTGTATGTTCGTCAACATTAAAGGCACCTATAGGACCAGTGAGATAACTCGTTGGTATGACCTTCTATTGTTATAGTTGTTTCAAATTTGTTTAATAACAAGTTACTTTTCTCAGTAGTCCTAACTACCACACATATAACAATGACATGTGACATGTGGGTTCACTATCATTATTTAAAGAGACTCGATGAGACAAGTGGGATAACGCCATTTTTATTTTAGGCAGAATTACCGTGGTCCCTTTATTATATAGAAATTTGATCGAAATTCATATATAGCAAGCTCATATCGCATTTACACCTATTCATACATTAGTGAAACGTTACATGTTTCTTTATTATCGTTAATGGGACTCAAATGGGTTAACTAAGTTTGATTTAAGGTAGCAAAAAGGCAATTTAGTATTTTGAAAATATAGTTAACATATTTTAACAATCTTATGCCACCTCAGAAACTACTTAGCTTTCATCAACGAGGCATATCCATTACAGTTAAGGGCACAAGTAGAGTAATTCTTGTATACTGGACAAGAACTTCCGCTTATTTTTACCGGATACGAAATTTTCACCTGATTCCCCGTCCACGTGCCCTGTTGTGACGTTGGAATAATTTATGATGTGACGTATTAAAACATATGTCGTAATAAATCTTATTTAAGGTATAAAAACAATCGTGGTATAAATAATAATAGTAATATCAACTAAAATAAGTATTCAATGTGTTTGATATGCAATAAAGTACACCTAAATATTCCATCCGAATTTCCAGCCCATGTAAGATTTCCATACACTGTCCCTTTAACATTTACTAGAACGTTCCACTAAAACGTTTTATAAAGCTCATATCTCTGACAAATCTATTGGGATTAATGCGTGTGTTCAGTAGTAAAGGAAAAACACATAAAATTAAGTGACATAATCTTTATGTGTATTTTGTTAGAATTATATACCTTTTAATGGGTTAGAATGTTCTTATTTCAGTAGCCACTTGTCGTACATTTAGACTGGTGAACTTTCTCAAATACGTGGCTAGAAATCGATGCATGAGGTACGGCGTGTTCATGGACGGCAAGCGTGCTTAATAAGTTAACTACTATAACCTACATTGGAAACAATCGGTTGCCAAAAAATATTTGACCTTTTGCCTGAGTTATAAGATCAATGGTCACCACAAGAAAAATATTTAGCTGGACGAGATAATGCCAAATCCATTCATATTTAAGATAACTGTTATTTGTTCTGACCATCATTACTGGTTCATTTGAAATACCCAATGGCATGTGTATATAATAATAACATTTATTATTCATTAAGATCATTGGGTCACAGGTCAACAACTGAAATATTGAAGAATTTGCTCAAAATACAACATAATATTAAATTGTTTTAGCCTTATACACGGCGATTCATGTGGGTTTTCGTAACATGTGCCTTATGTCATTATACAAATCCAAAACAACATTTCCTGTTGTTAAGATGCAAATACCAGGTACACATCATGCTTAACGGACTTAAAAGGCCAAAGGTCAACGAATAGTAGTATACACCTTAATGTTATACTGGAAATAGTTTAAATAAGATAGCAATCTTGATGTTTGTTATATATTTTACCAACAGAACTGATTCATTTTAGATATACCTTTAAATTTGCTTCAAACGATATGCATCATTCATTAAGGTCATTGGGTCAAAGATTAACTAGTAAAATATCGAAGATATTCAAAATATGTCATATTCTTTAATACTTTTTTAGCTTTATTATATGGTATTAATCAAAATAATGTGAAATATAATATCACCATACACACAAAGATTTATAGTATATTTTGTTATTTATGGTTATATTAATAAATACATAGTTGGAATGAACTTGACCTTATATGTCATTCTTCAGTATTTTGTTGACAATGCAGCTGATTGTAATTTAATAGATATGCTGTATAAAGCAGCGTTTTTAGAGGTTATGCTTCTACATATGAAGGGGATGTTAAGACAATAAATAAGGTTTGTCATGTGGCATTTCATCAGTGTATCACAATAACAGTAAAGCTTCACAACCAAATGCCTAGCATATTAAATGTCCTGGTCCTCGAAAGCTTTGTATAATCATATTGGTAGCAATACGATATGTGGTATAAAACTACCTGATTTTGACAAATCTAATGAGAACTTTCATATTTAACATTGAGTCAGACTTGGATTGATATTATAAAATATGATTTATCAAAATATTTGAAGCATAAATTAAATGGCGAAATCAGGTTCCCAAATTATACTTACCCCCTCACCCCCGCTCCCCCCCCCCCCAAAATTAATATAATCATATATTTTTTAAGATAGGAGTGTCAAATCAATCATTGGAACTAACCCTGGGTTGATTTGTTATTGAAAATGCATCTACTATAGTACCAGAAAATATTTGTTAAAATAACTCACAATGGGAAGTGATAAGGAGTATGATGGCGTTAACGATGTAGATATGTAAACTTGTAATACAGGGTTTAATATCACACGTGACGTCTTTGCCACATCAGAGGTTAGTAAATAACACCAAAATAAACTATCCGTCAGGCTACAACAGCCAAAGTCATTAGTAGAACTGGTTACCTCTCTGCAGAATCCTGTAACGTATGATATAGTTCATGACAGTGTTACCACTCTAACACAGCACTACATTACATGATTCAGAATGCATTTGTATTAAATATAGGGTTTGGTCACTTATTATATAAAATAATTGGATTGGCACTGAACATATACTGCACCAGTAAATATTAAAATCATGAAATCTTCAGCAACTTTAGATATATTGATATTTCATCATCTAGACCAAAACCTATTTTTGGAAATCCTCTCCATTATTAGGCGGTTATATTGTTATTAATAATTTATCTTGAATATTTGCAGACGTATGTGTATTAGGTTTCCTGTCATATGTCAGTGTAGTACTATATATCAATGACATTGTATTGACGGTATTTAATAAATGTTTGAATATATCTTTAAGTTGAAAACTGTAACAGTTGTACTGCAAAACTAGGGAAATACAATGATTAAACGCCGATGTATATGAAATAATAACTCTTGGAAAATCAGTAATAAGTTTGCCGAATCTGACTGTTTTAAGTCTGAGCCAAACTTCAGTTTAAAGTTAAATGCAGCTCATATGAAATGATACCTAAATCAAATGTCAATATGAATTGTTGGAATTATTATAGCAACTACTAATACATGTTTAAGAATATCGGTTGTTAACATTTAAAAAAAAAATAAATCGAATGTCTTCGTTTATTGTTTTGTGTCAATACATTGATATTTTCTGAGAGAGAATAGAAATGGTATATAGACAATATCTGAAATCTATGCTGACGATCTACTGCCGCATGCATTATACAAGGTGGTGATCAGTGTATTTAGCAAATATGAGAATGTCAAAAGAAACTTTATATTTACGTAGAGTTTGAAAGGTAACTTTATAGTAAATCAATAAAAATAGAACTCCATGAAACAAGCAGTATGTAATTGGTAACAAACAGCATGTACTTTTATTAAGTATAGTGAATATCGAAGAAATATTGATTTACCACAGTTCTTGCAACATTAACTGTTTTCTGCTCTTTTTGCTCTGATCTTAAGATCTGATACGGATTATGACCCTTCGAAACAAATGAAATCAGTCATATTCTATAGTTTGGAGTACTTAACAGTCAAATGATGGCCAGGAACTTGTCCATGACAAATGTTGACCAAAAGGGATCCAAAACTATTGAATTCTTGTTGATACGTTTACTGTCGTCTTGAAATGGCACCAGAAATCGAAATATTATGTCCAGTTTTTTCCATCAAATATGGTTCTTGAAGACAATTCATTGATCTTACTGAGATAAGTAAAACACGCTTTGCCTTTTATCTTGATAACTACATTGGAACATGTATGCAGAAATTATCACAACTGAAGGATTCGCTGTGATGGACGGGATGTAATCGTCCTTACATCAAACCACGGATAAGCATTCAAGTGAACATGTGTGACAGTGTATCGGTTTTTTATGCTGATCACTAAGGTCATTATTTTAGAACGGCCTACAGGTCAAGTGTATTTCTGGCAGTGGATAACATATACAATGCCATTCAGTAAATTGTAATGCAAATCAAGTGTATATGATCTAATTTATGAAAAGGAAACTATAAAAAAGTCATGTCTTAATATCCTTACAATGCCATTCTTATGTAATGTGATGTACTTACAAAACCCATAACTTAATTTATGGCGACGCCAATATATGCGCTATTTGCGCAACGTTTTTTGGCGTTGTTGCGGTGGCGCAGTCGGTAGAGACGTCGTCATTAATGTGCTAGGCGCTGACGCCGCAGCGGCCGTGGGTTCGAATCTCCAAAGTGGCAAAAAATATTTCCGAAATTGTCCATGGTCAGGTTAATAAATCATGTGTCGCTCCTCTCCATTGAGTCATTAAAAGTAGGAATAATACACAATATTGAATGTAAATATTATAAATCCCGCCTATGTCCTGTGTACATTAATGGCGACGCCAATATATGCGCTATTTGCGCAACGGTTTTTGGTGTTGTTGCGGTGGCGCAGTCGGTAGAGACGTCGTCATTAATGTGCTAGGCGCTGACGCCGCAGGGGCCGTGGGTTCGAATCTCCAAAGTGGCAAAAAATATTTCCGAAATTGTCCATGGTCAGGTTAATAAGACATGTGTCGCTCCTCTCCATTGAGTCATTAAAAGTAGGAATAATACAAAATATTGAATGTAAATATTATAAATCCCGCCTATGTCCTGTGTACATTAATGGCGACGCCAATATATGCGCTATTTGCGCAACATTTTTTGGCGTTGTTGCGGTGGCGCAGTCGGTAGAGACATCGTCATTAATGTGCTAGGCGCTGACGCCGCAGGGGCCGTGGGTTCGAATCTCCAAAGTGGCAAAAAATATTTCCGAAATCGTTCATGGTCAGGTTAATAAGACATGTGTCGCTCCTCTCCATTGAGTCATTAAAAGTAGGAATAATACAAAATATTGAATGTAAATATTATAAATCCCGCCTATGTCCTGTGTACATTAATGGCGACGCCAATATATGTGCTATTTGCGCAACGTTTTTTGGCGTTGTTGCGGTGGCGCAGTCGGTAGAGACGTCGTCATTAATGTGCTAGGCGCTGACGCCGCAGGGGCCGTGGGTTCGAATCTCCAAAGTGGCAAAAAATATTACCGAAATTGTCCATGGTCAGGTTGATAAGACATGTGTCGCTCCTCTCCATTGAGTGATTAAAAGTAGGAATAATACAAAATATTGAATGTAATTTATTATATATTATGTTGTTGCAGTCTTGGTGATAGCTATCAAAACAGCATATACCTGTGCATTCTTTAAGAAATATCAAAACATACTTTCAGTCACGAAGTTTGGTTGAAATAAGAAATCATACGGTTTGTTTATAGACATATGTTACAATGGGTATTATGTATAGAAAATATTTGTTAATTTTAAATTAGGTTAACCTCTTTTTCGCCGCATAAAGTTTTGTTTTACTGCTATATCTTCGTTAATCTTTTGCCAACCAAAACACATATACACCAATCATATTACTTTAAATGTAGTATATAAAGAGAAAAATAAATGTCTTAGAAGTATTTGAAATGGATAAAAAGTAGCTCATTATTATAAATAAATAAAATACGATATATCAAATCCACCAAAATATGACAATATTGATATGGGTTCAGTCAGTATATATAGGCATGATATATGCGAGCATTTAAGCAAATTTTAAAAGTTCGAAAAAATCCTGATTTACTCCTGTAAACATCTGTAAATGGTATTTCATTTCACAATATATCTAGTTAATGTTTATTGATAATAAAAATGGAAACAAGCTAAATTTAAAATTTAAAAAAATCAGAACATTGAATTACATTGGAAATGACATTAAACCATCGATTTACTCAAACCATTTATCAGTATTATTTCTAGTATGCATTTGACGGAAAACAAACTTTCAAGTCAACAATCGTTTTGTATATGTCACATTGCCAGATAATTAAAATATGTTTGTTAAAGTTGACATGGAAAACATTCACATATGAGATGATTATTTTCGTTTAAACTCTTCATAGTAACTATTTTGTTAAACATCTATAATATCTAAATCCAGTTTTTTCGAAAGTACTTCTGATAATTTGATTATTTTGTTTTGTGGTTCAGAAATTCCTATATAAAGATTACTTTGCAAGATTATAGTATTAGTTATAATTAATCAGCAAACATATGTATTCCATTTAAATAATTACTTAAATGAAGTCACAAGTGTTTGAGTATATTAGAAACATCGAGACATTCAAAATGTTAACTTTTTGCACCTAGTGACCGTTGACCCAAATATAATTCATTTTCTTGGCAACCGACAAAATATGGTCAAGTATAGTCTTAATCACTTTCTTTTACAACAGACTTCTATGAACATTTCGTACCTCATGCGATAACTTTTTGAATTTTTTCATCAGACGACTCTGGAAGTTTTGAACATAAATTCATAAATATTTTTAGTCTCAAATTATCCAAAATTTCAGATTTAAATAATATCTTTTCAACAATATAATTACTACATTTATATACAGATGCAAACAGTTTTGATGCTTATTTAACGTAAAATGATACATTATCACATTTATTACACATAGTTTTTTAGTCTGTGTCCGTTTCACAGACTCAAATTATTGATGACTTTAGACCCAGTTCTCTTTCACCCAATAGCTATTATTTTGAGACAGTAGTTGAGCGTGCTATTCTCCCACATATCTTATTTATATATAATAACTTAGAAGTTAAAATCCACATTTAAAAGGTGAAATGGTCAGTCATACTTACTTGTTGTAATGTCCACATGCATAGAACAGGAATGGAGATGACGCCAGAAAGACGTTATTTACCCATAATTCCAAAGTGGCTTCTGTATGTGCTGTAAAGGTTTATTCCATTTATTGTAAACGTGTAACAGTAAAAATAAAACTGACAGCTGACTCAGTTTTAATATAATTTTGGCACAATGTACCGTTAGTGATGCTTTCTTCCATTTTATCGAGATCGGTCATTCAGGGCCTCCTCCACATGTTTTTATTTTAAAAATTTAAAGAATTTCTTCTGACACCACTAAACCATTCTTTTGTCCGATCGTCAAATAAGATGACCACCAGGTTTCGGCCAGTATTAACGAATGTTATCCAAGAAAACTTAAAAAATCTCGTCTGAAACCATTCATTCAGTTTTAATAAAACTGGATCTACAATAATGTTCCTTTCAGAATTGTATTGCCATCTATTTATTTCTTATTTTCCTTTTCATTGCTTCAAGCGACATCTCCTTTGAAATCACCAGACCATTTTCAACGAAATTCTACTATTTAACTGTAATTCTAGTGATCCTTTGTAATTTCTTTTGAGACAGGGCGTCAAATAAGATGGCCGCTTTATAGTTTAAATTAGATAATGTGCTGTTGATTGTAGGGAGAATGGTGGGGATAGGAGTTCAAAATCATCTCATTGTATTAATTACTAGCTTTGCATCAGGGGAATTATCACATACATATCATTTAGGATATTGAAAAGGAGAAGTAAGATAACTTCATTTTGATTTTAGGCAAAATAATGGCCCATGGTTACTTTAAAATCTCGGCTAAAGCATTTAAGCAAGTTCATGTTTCTCCGAAGCTATCCACTAACAAAACTCAACTTGTGTATTCACTATCAATAACGGTACTCAAGGGAACAAACTCTTTTTTTTATTTTTGATAATAAGGAAAATAACAGCCTCATTGTACTTAGAAACTTTGACTTAAGTTTTTATTAAGCCTACATCTCAGTTACTACTAGTCATACAGCAATGAAATATGTATATTCATTATCATTAAAGGGACTCAAGGGTACATGTGAAACAACTTCAATTTGATTTCAGGGAGAACAAACTCCCCTTTATACTTTTAGTTAAAGATTTTAGTAGGAATACATTTCAATAACTACTAGTTATACAGCAATTTCTCCAGTACCATTAATGTTTCATGAAAAATTAGTGTTAATTTCATATTTAAAATTTTATTAAAGAAATCTAGAAAGTTTATATCACAGAAAATGCTACAGGGATTTGATTGAAAAAGAATTGATGTGTTCATTATAAACGTAAAATAAAATCTCATCAGAGCAATTGCCATAATCATTACATACATCTTGTAAGAAGTTTATCACTACATATATTTTAAAACTGAGAAACATTTTATAACAAGTTTCAAATTATCGTCTTTAGTCTTCCGATGTTATTATGAGACAATTTGTCAAAAGTCGTGCGTGGTCTCTTCCGGCTTATTCTTGTTTTATGTTCTTGATGAAGTTTCGTAACAAACTCACACTGTTTCTATATTAAACCATCTACATTCCTACGTGAGTGCTACTCCAATGTTTATTCAATATTACCAATCAGACTCAGGGAGACAAGTGAGGTAACACGCTTTTATTTTAATTAGGAACATAGCCATACTCCTACATAGATACTTTGATAATTTCCTTTTTATGGCAAACGAATATCATGAATTATATATCAGTGACAATGTTCATAATCAATAAACTTTTACAAATATATCCATCATATTTCGTCTGGTCAGCTAGCTTATGATTAAATTCCAGTAATAACTGAATATCAGAATATTTGAGGTCACAGTATATTCAATAAAGAACCATTTGGATCAGAGTTCATAACGTCGAGTAGATTTTCTTTCGACAGCTCTTGTTCATTCAATAAACAATATGTTAAAGCTAGTTAGAAGCATGCTATAATTGCCGTTAAGGAGCAATTGTACTTACAGGCCACAGTTGGTGAGCTACAGTTTGTATAGTTGTTGCTTCTTGATGCAGTCGTTGTGCCAATAGCTGTAGCTCCATTCTTGTAGATGCATTTGTATCCATCTCCATCTTGCTTAGAAGGAAAGTTCTTTATAGTCAGTTGTATCTGTAAATATAACAAACGCAATGAAATTGTGAAAAGAAATCATCTCAATATAAAATAGTTTATGTTGGTATCTATATTAACTGAATATATTTATATATTCCGAACAGTCAGACATGAATCTAATATACCAGACCTAATTACAATTCAAACATAAAGTTATACACTACTGAAGAATCCACTACAACAATAGCAAAGGTTTTGGCCGCTGCATATAAAATACAATCGTTTAACTGGGCTGCATTGAGCACCGTTAAACATATTAACTCTGTTTGTAAACGCAAATGGTGACCAAACGAACGTAAAGCGGAAATCGGTTTGTATTGGCGCTGTCCCTACATTTATCATTAAGTCACGTGATTAAACACAAGCAAACTTGTTTGGGTTGCTCTCTTAGCAAACGTTTAAAGCGAACAGCTTGTTCATTTTACTTATGTTATCAAACGTTTGTAAACAAATTAATCGAACTGAACACAGCCCAAGTTACATATCGGGAACGTAGTGATAATTTGCATATCGATGATGATGACTCATATGAGCAGGTTCCTGTTATCCATTCACAACTACTCACACTCCTGAACTGCTATATAAAGAACAGACATGGAAACTTGTCGGATCATGGAGACGTATTGAGATTTGAGTAATTTTATTTAATAAATAATGTATATCTTTCGGGTATTTTTTTACGAAAGTACGAACAAGACAGTATCACGTTTAACCAGTAAGTTCGTGTAATTGATAATTGTGTACATTATTTTACCACACGTCTTAATTAAAGAGAAGCTAAAATCACTAATTCAAAGCTATTCTTACCGAAAATGATATTTTATACATAAACTATAGCTTCATTCACGAATTTCATTTTTCTTATATTTTTCTTTTTAATATTCTATAATTAACTGGTTTAATATGAAGACTTATTTGTGAACACATGTAATTTTTTTATATAATAGTATTCGATACACTGATACCTTTGTATACAAAGTATTGGCTTTCTTAAAACGTGTGCATATACATTTGCTTAGATTCTTTAAGATGAATTTTAAGCGAAGCCATTCGACATAAATACAGGCTACTGTCATTGATGCCTTTATTAATACATTAAGATTCCTTGACAATATTGTTGAAAAGTCAATTTGTTAGGAAGGCAATTCTCTGTTTGTTATTGGAAAAACTGTTTCAGCATGCGTAAACGAATCTATAATATAACTTGTTAAACATATATAAAGAGGTTTATTTAAATGTGTAACATTTATTATTTAACAAGTTAATCAATGTTTGAAACAAAACTAACATACAAAAAAGCTTGTTTTAGTGCTACAAGATGTTTAGTTATCCGCATGTACCTGTTTCGGTTCGGTATTGATCGGCTGTCCTTTGATACCCAAGGAAAGGGTAACACACTCTCCATGCGACGATAACCAATGGTTTTCTTCTAAGGAGCAATCTGCTTTTCTGCTACTCCTATATATTTCGATTTATAATAGGAAGTATTGATTAGAAAGAATTAAAATATATAACTATCATGAGATGTTCAAAAGACACAGCAACCAAAACAGCAAAAGACCGAAAAATCATATTAAATACAATACATGCATGCAGACAAACTAACCAATAGCCGGTAGGATTTGTCACAACTGGGGAGCTTAAACTTGGTTGATGGGGGTACAAAACATCGCTCTTCTCCCTCGCCACATCACAAAATGTAAACCCAACATTGTACACAATAAAATTACACATATTTGCGAGCAATTGTGATTTACTATCAAGGCATATGAGGGTTCAAATCCTCGGCTTATAAAAGAGTAAAGGTGACTCATAGGTATTCAACACGATTTATACAGATTCTTAGTAATAAATAAATGTACTTCACCACGGCTTATAAAGGAATATTGAAGATGCATTTGTTTACATCACAAGTGCTTATTTGCGATCACAGTTTACTTTTGTATTGATGGTAATATGGTGTTCACCACCACCACAGCTTATTTACCACTATTGGTGATAATGTTGTGTTAACCATCAACCTATTAAGCCTTAATGTTGGTGTTTTGTTGATAACCACCACAGTTAACTTAACTCTTTTGGTGATAATGTGGTGATTACTTAGTACTATAAAGTGGCCAATTGTTGTTCGCCACCAAGTCCTACTAATGAATATATGTGATACAGTTGTGTTAACCATAAACATAGGTACAAATGCGCTCAATGATTGTTCTCCAACACCGCTTACAAATATTTGTGATATATTGGCAGTTGGCTGGGATTACACATATTCTGAGATAATATTAATTATAAAAAACTAGATTTACCTTTGTTTATATACACACCACCCACACGATGGGTTTTTACTCGCCATAGTTTCCTCACAGGTTGTATATTCCGAACAGTTTGTATTTGAATACTTCAACAACTGAATCCGATATAGAATATGTAAGTCATAAATTTACGTTTTTATATAAAAAAGTACTGAATGTTCTTAAATAAACATCATTTCTCTCTTTGCAAAAGGAGAATTGCATATGATTTTATTTATATATATATTATATCATTGATTTTAAATCTGCTTCAATATTTGTGTTAAGCTATTTTACTCATTTCGGCGTCGGCGTCAAAGTCTAAGGGACTTAAATGGGCCAAGTAGAATAATTCCATTTTGATTAAACTAAGTTATGGCTCTTTGATACTCAGAAAAAAAATCGGTTAAAGTTTGGAGGCATGCCCATATCTCAGTAACCACTGCCCATGCATTGGGGAATTTAAATGGGTGTGTTCGAAGCCATAAACGGTACTCAAGAGGCCTATTGCATCTTTATTTTATGAAGAATTATGGTACTTTTCTACTTGTGGATTGACCCGTTTCATTCTAAGTCACTAGTGTTGTTATCAATACTCCGTTTTCATTTTAGACAAACTAAAAGCCACATTTTTGCATTAAGCAAAACTGTAAGTAACCACTAGTGTTGTTATCGATAAAACTTCACCTGTGTCTTCATGAACATTAAAAGGACAATCCCATTTAGAAGATTTGGTTAACGTTTTAGCAAGAGTTCAGTAACTACTGTTCTTGCATCAGTAAAACTACACATATGTGTTCATCACTATTAACTGGCTTTTAATTTTAGACAGAGCAATAGCCTCTTTTATACTTTAAACTTTCTATCTGAGTAACTACTAGTCAAAAATCAATACAACCTCCCCTGTATGTTGACATTCATTAAATTTGATTTGGCATCAATGATATTCCACCATTGTTTTAACTTTCATTAAGAGGACTCTGTGTTACAAGTGAGGTACATATGGAAAACTCTGTTTTCAGCAGAATTTCCTCCTTTTATATTTAGAAACTTGATTAATGTTTTACAAAGATCTTATCTTAGAAAAAACTTGATTGTATTGGTATTGAATTAATAATTATTCGATGTGTTCAGTATTAAGGTAAATACTTACAGGGGGACACCTGCCATAGCCCTTACTTTTATTTCATTTAAATTATATCACTTTTTATACTTAGAAAAATGTGTTGCCTTGTAGCATGTCTCTCCTCCAACAGCTCTTACTTATACATCTATTAAGTTCAAGATTGATACTTTATATATCAATTAAGTTTCGCTTCATTCATTAAAATCAACAAAATACATTAAGAGGAATTTTATTAAAATGTTTAAGTACATTACTGATTTTGGTAAATTTGTATTTATTAATAGACAGGACAATACTATATAAAACATAATGTTCATTCACAAAAAATCAAAGAAATCAAAAATATGACTACGAAACTTTGCTTGGTTCAACAATTTTCGATGGCATTATTAGATTTAGAATATTTACCTTTTCACTTGTCATTACAAAGTAGTTGTCGTTCTTCTGAGCAATAGCTCGGACAGGAAATCCCGGAGGCACATGCTGTGTTTCATATAGTTCCAAATTGTTACCAACGCCAAGGAAGTTGAACTAGACATTTGTACATACAATCATATTAGTGTATGTATAAGTATACCAGCACTTGTGATGAAACTGAACATATGCGTTTGATTCTTGTTTTAAGCAAAGTGTAACAAATTACCCGATGAGGGATTTATCGAAATTTTATTATTGCTACAAAAATGGTTCTTATGTGGAATGATATCCAGAAACGTAATATTATTTACATGACACTCATATCTTAACCACGTAAAATCCGGTGGGATTTTTATATAACTCAGTTGTTGCGGTTGTAATGTTGATTTTATTTTATTAATAGAATTAAACACCATTTTCAACACATATCAGGTTATATATGGCGTATCATGTTTTAATGGTTGGCAAAGCCCTGGGAATGAATCTGAGTAGAACTATCGTCCCTCCTAAAGTATTTGGCAATATTTCTAAATTAAAAAAAAAACTTTTTTGGAGGGAGCGGGACTCGAACCTACGACCTCAGCGGCGAGAAGTAAGTGATCTTGAGACGGCGCCTTATGCCACTTCGCCTAACATTAAATGTGTTTTACAAAAGTTGAACTAACAATAACCAACTAAGTAAAATTATGTTTATTTGAAATTAGTCTATATTGAACTCTACTCATAACCGTAAGCTTTTTACAACAATTGAACTAATAATAACCAATCCAGTATAAGGATGTTTGTTGATATTAATATCTATTAAACTCTATTCATAACCTTAAGTGTTTTACAACAGTTGAACTAAGAATAACCAATTAAGTAAAAGTATGTTTAATTGATATTAATCTATATCTATCGGACTCTACTCATAACCTGAAGTGATGTTTAGAAAAGTTGAACTAACAATAATCAAAGGTAAACATTTTTAATTGTTATATTTGTTATAATAGGATTGTCAATATTTAATAGAAGATAACGTAGGATGATTAACGCAAAAGGTTTTATACTCATTCAATTTGTTTTAGTGATAAATCATAAATAAGGTGTACTGGACCGCCATCCCTCCACCCACCAAATAAGAAGACGTATTGGGAAAGGGATTGAAAACGTTACTTTTGATTGTCAACATTAGAGGTTGTGGAAAAATGTTCATTTCAAAAAGAAACACCTCCATCCCGGAAAGTGCTTTATTGGAATATACGTATTTAAAATTACAGGAAATGGAATTTTAGATGCATCCATTAATAAAATTATAATTATGATACCTTTATAATACTCCCTAATGATGTCCCAGCGTGTATGTCCACCTTGACTCTATCAACTACTCCACCGTACATAGTGGTTATGTAGCCATTGTCTGATGCCAGGGTGTAGACGGCTGTCATGTTGAACGGTGTCTCCCCGATCACATAGCGGAATGTTGAAAGAGCAGTGTCACATGTAACGTCAACGTCACTATACAGCTGTAATAGTAATAATAATACATTAAACATAATATAGTGCAATAAAGATAAGTTCTTATTATTTAACATATCATTTCTTTAATATTTGATATGCATTACAACGCCTTAAATATATAATTTAAAAAGGAAGTGAATAACGCAAACGTTCTGACCTGAACAATTTCCAGATCATATATTCAAATATTATATCAATGTTTCGGTTTGAACTAAACATTACGTACTAGTATGCTGATATTTCATAAGCCATAAGTACACATTTGCGTTATTGTTCTTAATGGTGTGTGGTAAAAGGTCACGGTCAATTCGGTATGAACTGTTTACTAATTAATACTGATACATTTTATTTCGATTGCGAAGTAAGCTCAGACAACAGCTTCAAATCCGCTTCGTTAGTATAACAAATACTTAATGTTGTCTTTTGAGATGCCATTGGGCCGAGTTGGGGATCAAATCCACAACCAACGCTCTATCAACTGCATTACCACCCGCTGTAACAACGTTCGCCACAATATAACTATGAAAGTAAATATAGCTTTTATATGAAAAAAGTATGAAACATCATTTTATATAAGACAGTTAAGGGAAAGATAAATGAACATCACAAAATAAACTGTCTTTCAGGTTTATGATAATATAAAAATAAAATCTCAATTATATTTATCGGAAAGTTTATAGAAAGTGCTCTTAAAACGAGGCAAATCTAAACACTTTTTTTTTCATTGCATTGATTGATCACTTTTGTTATTCATTTTATTTTGTTGTTGTTTTTATCTTATATGGTTAACGATGCCATGACATTTTTCATCATTATTTTTGTGTTAAAGTTATTGAAAGTTTGATAACATAGTGACTGATACGCCTTACTAGACTGAGTATTTCTTTGCATGCACTAACGCTTTTACAATTGTTGTAATTTTAAAATGTATTACATCTGTCACTTTAATAAATAAAATATATATGCTACTTCAACCCGTTTCTGTTCCAGCAATCCTTTAATGTGGAAATCATTTTGAAGCGCCAGACTTAATTATAAGATCAAACTTCAATATAACTAACGTTGTATATATATATATATATATATATTCTTTATATATGTTCTATTCGAAAAGTTGTTGAAAAGGTAATTTATAACCAACGAAATATGGTCAAGTACGGTCATTTCGCATTATAAACATAGTGCTTTTCCAAATATTAATAGTTTTAAAACATTATGTCATCAAGGAATAAAAAAAGTATTTGTAATCTGGCAACATTTATAACCGAAGCTCAAAAGCTAAGGCAAGAAACTTTAAACAATTTGATTGATTATTGATATGATTATAAATGATTCTGTAATTATAGATGTATAAATAACATGACTGTTTCAGTTTGAATATGTGATATGTATGTATTTGATTGTATTTCATATAATTGTATGTCTATGCCATATTTAAATTAATTGAATGTTTAAATGGCCATAGGCAATGTTTTGCTGATATGCCAATAAACTTGAAACATTGAAACATTATAAAATACCCCCAGGAACATTCCGTACCTCATGCGATAAACTATTATTTTATCATCATAATTCTCATGACACTTTGATATTTCATTGTTTTTAAAGTGAGTGATCTGAATACCATTAATTACAATAGTAAAGTGAATTAAGGATCGATAAACTTTACTAATTAAGGTCTCACTACACAGTTGCGTCCTTTATTTTTTGTCACGGATCCTTGCACTGAAAGACAGTCCTATCTAATTTGGTTTTAAATATTTTCAAAATGGTTCTTTGGGGCTGTGATCGATTGCTGCAGACGAATAAAGCAAAAGCTGTCATAACATATACAGCAAAACGACATCACTGGTGTTAAAATATGACTTTTATAGGATTTTATGAGCTTTAAAAGACTTCTTTTTTGAAACAATACCAGTTTGTCACTGCACTGTCAACGAACTACAAGTTATTGTGCATGTGTATGTGCGGATACATTCCTGCTATGGATAAAAATACGTCAAAAAAGATTGTATGTGGATTATGTTTTACCGTGGAAATCCTAGACCTTATTTTATAAAGAACAAATAACACAATTCAACTGTGTAGTGAGACCTTAAGATGTATGATGCTTTTAAAAAGATTTTTGGAAATATTTTCTGATATATAAAATTCTAATCTACCAAACGAATGTGTTGTTAACACTTGTCAAAGTAAAGTTTATAAAAATGATATAATTTATTCATTAAATATACTCATTATATATATATTTATATGAAATTGTTTATGGAAAAGATCAAGACAGTAATATGTAGTTTATATTAAATCCTTACAAATACTTACTGATTCATCATCCAAACATCCTTCTGAATTACGAAGTTCATTAGGTAGGTATCTTTCAATGTCGGATCTATTTGACTTTGGGCATACAATAAATTCTTTCTTTGCCGCCATTATTGCTTTATCCAAATCAGCAAGTTTAGTAACACATATGGCACTGTCTCCAGGCTTGGATTCTGGGTCATCTCCAACACTGAATGATGCTATAAACAGTGGACCCTTGTCATTAGGTTGGTTCACAAGAACTATATGTTGAATCAGATTGTACACAACACCGTCCTTCTGACAGGAAATATTTATATCTGCATAGGAGTTGTAGTCATTACTTGTATCATTCTGGCAAATCCTTATCAGTTTTGAAACATACATGATATCTCCAACAAAATTCTTTTGATTTGTTGTAAAATAACTAAATCCATTATGTTGAAATCCACTCTTAAAATAAATGTTATAATCTTCTAATGATGTCACTTGCTTTTCTGTAGGAATATTTGATTGCCCATCAGTTTTATGTATGCCTAATATAAGACGCTTAACCTCGTCAAACTTTGTATCTAAAACAGACCTCGTACTTATGGCATTGTCATATGATATTCCTCTAGATACAAGGGAGGAAGGAACCTCTTCTAGTCCTGATCCATATGTTACTCCAATCATCATGTTTCCATCAGGCATGATAAACGCACGTGCTGGTCTTTTCTCATCAGTAGAAACTTTCAAAACGTCTGAACCTGTATGTGTCACAGTGTTAATATCACCTAATTTCCTCATTTCACATTTCCCATCATTCCCTGTGCCACAGAGAACCAGTTCGTCTGTATTATCGTTCACCAAGAGAATCTTGTTAACATTATCACAGACAGACGTTTTGTCTTCACATGTAACAGTGCTTGTAAGAATTGTCAAATTATCATTTAGTTGGTAAATATGTCCACGGCCTGCCACATATATATCTCCATTATGAAACTGTACATTGTTCAGATGATCATTCGAAAATGTTTTGGACGCTCGTAATTTCTGTTCAGCTGATGTTGTCTGAATTGCCACCATGGTAAGTAAAAGTTGGGCAAGCATTTTTGGGAGGTCGTGCACGGAGTATCTGTAAATTAAGTTATCTATAAAAATAGAACGTTAAATATCTTACAAGTGATTTATACACCGTCTGTCTTTAAAATACACACTGGCAGGAGCAGGTATAACTATCGTATGTTGGGGAAAGCTATAATACATGGCATGCATGCATCTCGCAAAGAAATGTCCATGAACTCCATGGACGTAGACAAGGGTGTAGTATGGTGCGGAATTGCTGCACCAATAAATAATATTGGAGTGGCTCAATGCACCAATAATTTCAAAACTTTTCTTCATATTTTCGTTTATTTCAAAACTTTTTTACATTCATTTTGTATTCCGCACCAATGATTTCCCATTTTTTCATGTGTTATACTTATCTTTAGTTTGCACGAGGGTGGCAATTGTGTCTCTTTATTCGTATTCAAACTAATCACTATTTTATAATTGATCCTTGTATTAAAGTCTACAAAATTAAAAGTTTTGTAAAAATATTTAGCTGCATCAATACGCTCCTGAACTCAGACATTCTTTTCAGATACCATAGTCTGTAAAGCAGGTGGTTCAGTGGTATGATCGGAGGGATGTGAGTCGATCCTCCGCCACGGCTTTGTATGGTGTCCTTGAGCAAGATACATATGTTTAATACTGGTTCTACTCAGGAAGATTTCGAGCATGATTTGTAACTTGTTTCACAATCGACGTTAAATAAATAAGAAAATCTGTATCATAGACAAAGTGTAATATGGTGTCGCACAATGTAAAAGTAATCAATACTAACAGGTATTCAATTTGTTCATAATAACATGGAAATATAATGTTTATATTTGGTTAAAATGGTATATACTTTACGCCAAAATATGAACAAATTTGACTGACCGGTTCTTAAGAAAATACTTTGTGAATCACTTTTCTACTCTTTTGGGACCACTCTCGACCTCTTAAGACAGTGAAACCCAGACATTTTAAAAATTGAATCTCTTCGTTCAAACCATGCGTCTGTGAACATTTTGGCAAAAGCAGTTCCGTTTATAAACATATTAATCTCTTTTATAATCACGTGTGTCGACCAATTGAGCCATCGCGGCGGAGTCTTAACCTCGTGGATGCCATTTGTACAAATCTAACAGAGCTATATTTGGTGATCATTTGGTGATCAGTTTTACATACAAGAAATGCATTCATGAAAATAATTTGATCATAAGTGACCCAATGGTTTGGAGCGTGGTCCAGTGGTAGAGCATTGGCCTCAGGATCGGAGGGTTATGAGTTCGATCCTCCGTCACGGCTGTGTGTGGTGTCCTTGAGCAAGACACATTAAGCATATACTTACTACTTGTTCTATCCAGAAAGACTTCGAGCTTTATCTAAGTTGTAATAACTTGTTTCACAATCGAAGTAAAACAATAAGTGTTAACTAAACAAAAGTGGTTTCAGAGAAAGGAAATGTACTGCTTACAGACGACGGACGACGGACGAATGACAATATATAACAATATACATATGTATAATCGTACGAGGGAAATTAACAATAATCTTCGCCGTAAATAAAATATAATATTAAAATAAATATTCATCGACGAATTTCATGGAGATTTGTTAAAGGGAGAATATTGGCATTTAACTTTCAACATGGTGTCGTAACTTTACAGTCATGCTGTCCGTTTTTGTTTACTTGAGAACAGTTGTAAACATATTGTTGATCGGTACAGGTAAGACGGGTTTATCTATATATATTTATTAATTGGTTGCATAAGAAACGGTAATTACCCGCTTTACCTATATCGGGCAATGATGAACTTGCTCAATTATCAAATAAATTTTGATTATACATATTTTACAATAAATGATGTTGACACTTACACAATACACAAGATACAAACTTTAATTTATAGTTGGCATGAGATAAACGTTAGCTATAATAGCTATTATTATAGCTCAGGTATTAAAAAGGAATCGTTAGAAAAGAGACGCAAATCAGACACTAATGTGTATTATTAAGAAATGTTCTAAAATGTCCTATATAACCTCAAATCAGATTTGCTTTGAACCGATTAACATTATCTTTTAAAATGCAATAAATGATTACAAACACTGCATTAAGACAAATTAATAGAAATTAATTCTGGAGGCATATATATATATATATATATATAGTATCAGAGACCAGCATGCATACATTTATTTCATAAAGAATATGATAAACAAACAAATAAACAACACATGTCATGCAATGGAAGGTTATAGGTAATATGACGGTAAAACTATGCGATATAAACAGCAATATTGGCTAAGATAAAATTTACAAGCTGATCCTAACCAATATCTCAGCATATAGGGGTTAATGCTTATGCACCCCGGGTTTAAACAGAAAAAAATGACAATGGCTGTGCATATTTCTGTTAAATGAGAAGTAATTATTTTTTCATCGACGGATCTAACCAAACGTACAAGTTAATCCGTACCGATACCAGAATCCAATGAGAACAGGATGTACATATACTTCAACTATAAATATAACCAATATGTTAGGTCCGTTCTACAGTTTAATGATTACGACATAATAGTAAACGTTATCGAAATAAAATGTAAAGTCCTCATACGGGATCCGAAAATATACATAATTAGTTAAACAAAAGTATATTATGATAATAATTACAATAAATATTAAATCAGTGAGTGAATCTCACTTTGACTATGTTTATTATGTCTGATTGAATTAACACTTATTAAAATATTGACAATAATTTATCGCGGGACGTGAAAAATATTCCACAATATTTGTATTTGGGCAAGTTTGCACGGAATAGGTATATGTAAAGCGGGTATTAGTACAGGATATCGATCGAGTACGAAGTCTGTCTGTATAGGATAGACACAGAAAGGTCAATTACGTGGCCGATAGCCGACGTACACACCTTCGTACTACTCGGAAGTTCACCATGTCTGAATTGATTGAATAGGAATACGAATCCAATGACATTTTGTCGCAGGTTCTAGATATGTTTGAAAACCGGGATGCCAATGAACTGTTTCTAATGCAGAATACATACGGACAACTTAAAATGTTCTGTTTACTGATTCATACATTAATTTCAATATCGGTTTTATATATTTTAAACGTGATAATAAAAGCCAATGTTATTAGATATTTAGATGTTATTTCAATTTCTCATAATGCGATAATAATAATGCACGTGGGGACAAAACTAATTACCCGAGAATTTAAATTTGATATGTTAAGTTTTTATATGTTTAGTTTTGATATGTTTAGTTTTTATATATTTAGCTGATATGTTTAGTTTTGATATGTTTAGTTTTGATATGTTTAGTTTTTATATATTTAGCTGATATGTTTAGTTTTGATATGTTTAGTTTTGATAAGTTATCGTTGGATTTAAAGCCTTTAACGCCTGCAATTTTCGGTTTTAATGTTATACATCAATATCAGAATACATGCATACATATTCAGTAAATCATGAATTATTTACTTTCAATTTATAGGGACGTTTTGGAAAACACTTTTAACGTCAGTGACAGGCTGATGTTGATGGGGCTTTAAACATTGGAGAGCAATGCCCTTCCCCTCAGGACATGCATATACATGAGATTATAACTAGTACAAATAGTCGTCTAGGAAAAGGAAGGTATTTAACCGCTATTATAAAAGTTTATTAATTCTCGCTTTAACACACTTTATGTGTAGTAAAGATGTAACATATTGTTAATTTGTTAATACCAACCAAGAAATATAAGTGTTTGTGCGCCAAAACTGAAAACAAAATTTCTAATTTGTCGCTTGTTAGAATTTTTCCCACACGGATACAGTAACTTTACAAAATATGAGTATATCATGTACATCGATTCATTGCGTATATTGTGTGAATATTTTTTCATCAATACCATAAACATTGGAACCGTAACACTGCAATAAAGACTGCCATACTCTAATCAAAACGTCATAAAAATGTTGGAACATGTCAGTATTTGGTATGTCCTCCTCACGCAACGGTGACAGCTAAACATAAGATATTCTAAGCTGTATTATATCAATAAGAAAAATATCTGTCTCACCTGTATCGGTCAATGTTATGCTTATAACTGTTTTCAAGTCAACAAAAAATAGACTAAAGCTTCGTATTCCGAAAATACTCGCACACACACCTGTCTGTTGAAATAAAAAAAATAAAACATATACACAGGCACTTGTCACAATTCTATTTAAAGAATGGAATAATTACTATTATTTATTAGAGATATGTTCGGTACAAAATTCAGACGTCATGCTCAATGGAACAAAAAACGAACGTAGATTTTGACACGGTATTATAGCTTGTGTTTTTCAGACATCGAAATGATACAAGGATGAACTACATCATAAGGAATAGAATACATATTATGTAGTGTGCACACATTGAAAGTGTTCGAACCATTATGTCAATGATCTGACTTCTTAAGTTCACGTACGCATTGAATCTCTGTGATTCGTATGGTTAACTTTGCTGTTGTATGATATGTACTACTGTCGTCAGCTATGTCTTAATAACATTTGGTTTGTCTTACTATCATCTATTGTGTCTTTTTAATCGTTTATCTAAATATGATTGCCGTCTGATTTATTTGTTTTATTGTCGCCCGCTCTGTTTTGGCTTAGGGAAGAACATGACACCGCTTATACTTCAAATTTTTAGTTCGCTCATATTTCTTATGAAATTTTACATATGGCCACTAACAACTTCAGTATGATATTGGAAGTAAGAATTATGGCCCCTTTATACTTTTGGAAACGTACTTCATGAGTTCATATCTTTGTTACTACAAGCCATATATATCAATGGGACTTCACATATGTTCACTAACTCCAGTATGATATTGGAAGTAAGAATTATGGCCCCTTTATATATTTGGAAACGTACTTTACGAGTTCATATTTCGGTTACTACAAGCCATATATATCAATATATATATACAAGAACATATGTTCACTTACTCCATTATGATATTGGAAGTAAGAATTATGGCCCCTTTATACTTTTGGAAACGTTCTTGACCAGTTAATATCTCAGTTAATACAAGTCATGTATATCAATGGAACTTCACATATGTTCACTAACTCCAATATGATATTTGAGGTAAGAAGTATGGCCCCTCTATACTTTGTTAACGTTCTTCACGAATTCATTTCTCAGTTAATACAAGCCATATATATCAATATATATATACAAGAACATATGTTTTCTAACTCAAGTATGATATTGGAAGTAAGAATTATGGCCCCTTTATACTTTTGGAAACGTCCTTGACGAGTTAATATCTCAGTTAATACAAGTCCTGTATATCAATGGAACTTCACATATGTTCACTAACTCCAGTATGATATTGGAATAAGAAGTATGGCCCCTCTATACTTTGGAAACGTTCTTCACGAGTTCATTTCTCAGTTACTACAAGCCATATATATCAATATATATATTCAAGAACATATGTTCACGAACTCAAGTATGATATTGGAAGTAAGAATTATGGCCCCTTTATACTTTTCGAAACGTTCTTCACGAGTTCATATCTCAGTTAATACAAGTCATATATATCAATGAAACTTCACATATGTTCACTAACTCCAGTATGATATTGGAAGTAAGAATTATGGCCCCTTTATACTTTTGGAAACGTACTTCACGAATTCATTTCTCAGTTAATACAAGCCATATATATCAATGGAACTTTACATGTGTTCACTACGTCCAGTATGGTATTGGAAGTTAATATTATCGCTCGATTAATACTTTTGGAAACGCACTTCACGAGTTCATATCTCAGTTACTACAAGCCGTATATATCAATAGAACTTCACATATGTTCACTAACTCCACTATGACATTGGAAGTAAGAATTAATGCCCCTTTATACATTTGGAAACATACTTCACGAGTTCATATCTCAGTTTCTACAAGCCATATATATCAATGTAACTTCACATATGTACACTAACTCCAGTTTGATAATTGAAGTAAGAATTATGGCCCCTTTATACTTTTTGAAACGTACTTCACGAGTTCATATCTCAGTTACTACAAGTATTTATATTAATTGAATTTTACATATGTTCACTTACTCCAGTATGATATTGGAAGTAAGAATTATGCCCCTTTATACTTTTGGAAACGTCTTAACGATTTGATATCTCAGTTACTATAAGCCATATATAAATGAACTTCACATATGTGTTTACAACCATAAGGGTCATTAAATGAAACAAATAATATAACTCTTGTTTAATTTTAGGCAGAAATAATTCCTTTGTTATGCTAAAAAATATTATCAAGATGTCAAACTCATATCTTGGTAACTACAAACCACACATCAATGAACCTTCATATCTTTACTCACGACCAGGGTTAAACGCCGTAATGTTTTTGGGTTTGATTGACTGTAACCTGGTGTGTTTCCTTTATAAAGGAATTAATATACAGAATTGTATATTGTCAACAATAGGTGGACACAATTGGACATGTACTGTAATGATATGGTACTTAAAAACAAGCATAAAGTGTTTGTTAACCTAACGATATAAGAAGTTATAGTTTTATCTGTGTGTACATTGATAAAGAATCAATTTGCTAATATAAATCACTCACGATGATAGCTTTATTGTGGTATTACGCTATATAGGGATACTATATAAATACACTTGAGAACGCCATTCTATTAACGTACGGCAGATATTTCAACTATGTAAATATGAGGATATGTACATACATTGAACGTAAAATATCAAAATGTCTATCAGTGTGTATTTTACAATCCAATTATATATAAATGCTATTTTGAGATAAGAGGTAATTCATTTTTTTTTTTCGATACAAATTATTGTCGAAAGTGTTACATATTATGTCACTGATACGTATATGATTCAATATAATGGATCCTTTCTTAGTCATCATCAAATGTAATATTATTTTCTATGCACTATCAAACATCAATTAATAATTATGTATACACTAATAATTTTTAGTATAAGAGTTTAGATTAGCTTGAATAAAATATTTTTTCAAAGCTGTTATATATGCGCTGTTGCAAGATTTCTACGGGCGTCGTATGTATTGATTGTAATAATCTAAAATATATTTATTTAATGTATTTCAACTAAAGATTATTTTGTGATCTTTGTTTAATGGACATTCTTAATTGAAATGAAATTCTTTTATTGTCCTAATAGGTTTGTCTCATCGACCAGCTTAAGATTTAAGAAGATATACTAAATCTGGAACATGTATATCTAACTTTTATCACAATTAGGCCAAAATAGAGTTTAAAATTCAAATTTGATATCAAATGATAACAGGTTACTCTGATAAAGTTTCAATGCTCTTAATGGTTTTGATTCATATATAACGATAGACAACCAACTATAATTCTGTATTGAGATTTTCCAAAATCCCCGTATATAAAATCGTTTTGTGTTTAAATTTTAACAACTTCTAGCATGTTTACAATATTACAAATACGCGCGTTCTAAAACAAAAACGTTTGTTGTTGCAACAAAACACATAGTGTAACAGCTAGAAATTATTTTACTATCTTAATATTCGTCTTTATTATCTTTAAATTGTGCCCGTTATGTTTTTCAAAATATACAGAGCGACCATTGTTTTGCGATCAAATTAAAGTGGTGAAATAACGAAAATACTTCTCGTTTAACATGATATGTATTTCACGGAGTATATAGTATGTTTTAGCGTGAATTGATTTGTTCACAGTAATGCGACAGATAAGCTCACATTACTGGTTTTAAATTGTTTACATGATATTGACAAATGTAGATATAACACAGCCATTGGAAACATGGGATAGTCGCATAATGGCGGTGATAGATAATCACTGTTTGTATTTAATTTAAAAAAAGTATTTCCATATGGCATTATTGATGTATTTCAACGATTTTGAAAGCATTGTCATGTTTGAGTTCGCATTTTAGAAAAAAAAAAATTCTTGGAAGTTGGTGTATAAATACATTTTTCTAAATTCTGCTTTCACTTTTTCAATATAGAATAAATATCTTAGATGAGACTTTCGAATGAAAATGTGGTACTGTATATGTAAACAAACAATAAAAGTTTAGTTTTTCCTTCCTTTATTCGCATCCTGTTACGAATGACACGAGTTTAGAAAGGTTCACAAAAGAAGGAAAATTATTCTTTTCACCTTGATGTGTAGTTCATTTCAATTGCAATACAATAATATCCTATACAAACAACTGATTTGTTCAAGCAAAATGTATTTCTTTATTAAAAAATATTACCTGTTTTGAGTCCCGATATATTAACAGCATGCATGCGATTAATTCTCTAGAATACTTAATAATAAGTAAAATTTATGAAAACGACCGCCATATTTATTAAATTAATCAAATTATAGATCTATGTTCCTTTCCAAAAGTAAATCTCTATCCACACGATCATACATATGGCGTTCAACACTTTTTGTCCCCATTCGAACTGACGACTGAATATTTTCTTCCTGAATTCGTAATTTATAGTGCATGTATAGATAACACATCATGTAATGTGTTGTGAGAATCTCACTATCGCTTGGTTAGTAGGGTTTATTTTACTGCCTTCTGTTTATCGTACTGTCGTCTGGTGTGTTCTCTATTTACTTTAACCATCTACTTGTGTGTCCTACTGTCGTCTTGTTTCTTATACTGTCACATAACATACTGTCTTTCTGCCCTGTCGTCTGATTTGTCCTACTTTTCCTCCAGTCACCCACCTAATTTGTATATGTGTGTGTGTGTGTGTGTGTGTGTGTGTGTGTGTGTGTGTGTGTTTCCAAGTGACATGATCTAAATATATTTGTTAACACGTGTATAGATATGAGGATGTACTATGTATGAGTCAAATAAAATACATGTTCTGTTCTGTTCTGTTCATTTGGTATTATTGTTAACTTTACCATTCATATGACTCATAGGATTGGCTACTAACGTGATGGTAATATCAGAATGACACTGACTCGTGTGTTTTGTATGAAGTGACAAGAATTATCTGAAACTTGATAGATAAATCCTTTTGTGTGGTAACTGGTAAACACGTATACTTATCAACGCCCCGTAAGCTCTGAAGGTCTCACTAAACAGTTGAATTGTGTTCTTTGTTCTTTACAAAATAAGGTTTAGGATTTCTCTTGTAAAAAAGAATTCCACATATAATTGTTTTGTAAGTTTTTTTTGTTCATAGCAGGAATGTAAACCCACATAAAAATGCATAATAACTGGTAGGTTGTTCACGTTTTTTGTTTGTTTTTTATTAAAGAGGGTGTAGTGACACCCTGAGAATTTTTTAAAAAAGAAGTCCTCAAATGCTCATAAATACATGCATATGTTAAAATCCTATAAAAGTCACTTTTTTAACCCCAGTGATGTCTTATTGCAGTATATGCTATACCAACTTTTGCTCTTCTCATCTGCGGCAAGAAATGTTATGAATCATTTTGAAAATATTTCAAACCCAAATTACACAGGCCTTGATTTTAAGCGTAAGAGTCATGTTACCGTATGAAAAAAGGACGTAACTGTGTAGTGAGACGTGAAGGTCTGCGGCTGCATATACCTTGGTGGAGATGAAGAAGTAGGCTAGGAACAGAATAAATACACAATTTTAATGGAAATATAATAGGAATAAACATGTGTATTTTAGCTCGACTATTCGAAGAATAAAGAAAGCTATTCTACTCATCCTGGCGTTGGCATCGGCTTCTCCGTCACACCTTGGTTAATGTTTTGCGTGCAAGTTACTATGATCTCAGTCAATTGCATTTATTGGATTGAAACGCCATACATGACTTCCCCAAACCTACTCCAATAACTAAGTTAGATAACTCTTGCATGAATACATTGCAAAGTATTGCCCTTGTTTTACTTAGAAATTATGGTTAAATTTTTGTGTGCAAGCACCATCAAGTCCATATCTCACCAACCACTCTATGTATTTGATTAAAACTTCATACTAGACTTTCCAGTCATCAAATCTACTACAATAACTAAGTTTAAAAACTCTAACATGAATTACAAAGCAAAGTATGGCCCTTGTTAGACTTAGAAATTCTGATTAAAGTTTTGCATGCAAGCACCATAAAGTCCATATCTCACCAACCACTTAACGTATTTAATTGAGACTTCACACACGACTTCTCAGTCATCAAACCTACTACAATTACTAGGTTAGATAACTCTTACATGAAAATAATGCAAATTATGGTCCTGGTTTAATTTAGAAATTCTGGTTAAAGTTTTGAATACAAGTACCTTCAAATCTATATATCACCAATCACTTAATGCATCGGAATACATTTCACACTAGATTTTCCAACCATTACACCTACTAAAATAATAAGTTAGATAACTCTTTCTTGAATAAAATGACAATTATGGCCCTTGTTTAACTAAGAAATTATTGTTAAAGTTTTACGTACAAGTATCATCAAGTCCATATCTCACCAGTCACTCAATATATATTTGAATGAAATTTCACACTAGACAATAACTAAGTTCGATAACTCTTGCTTGAATATAATGCATATTACGACCCTTGTCTGTCTTAGAAGTTCTGGTTAAAGTTTATATCTCAGCAGTCATTGTATGTTTTGGATTGACAATTCATACAATGTTTTGCAGTTATAAAACCAATTTAATTTAGTAAGTGATGAGGCAACTCTTGTTTACTTAGATTGGAATCAATCTCAATCAAAATTTGTACTTTTGTGACAAATGATTCGAATAGTTGAGCGCGCTGTTTCATTGACTGCTCTTGTTATGTATTTATTGATAATATCATGCAGAAAAGATCGGCAAATGAAAAGGTTTCAATAAAAAGGTTTCGTCGGTGTATAACTTACTTAAAACCTGTTACAACTTGTAGACCTAAAGGGCAGCAAACGCGTCTGAAGAATTGATAAATCAAGAAGATAATGTAGTTTGTATACAGGGATACTCAGCCATTAGTTAACCAAAAGTATACATTGTAGGCCTATAAATAAATTCTAATGTGAGTAAATGTTAAACACTTATGCTAAAAAACTGGTTAAAAATCACATAAGGTCTCTCTACCACTGAGGATTGATTATTGAACAACCCATAATTTATTGTCTTTATCTAGTAGAAACATATTGTTGATTCAAAGATAACAGGGAGTTGATTTATAACATTGTTGATGTGGGATATATACTTATCGCTGTTAAAAACACATTTTTCTTATATTAATATTTAAGATATTTTTATTCCTAATCTGCTATCATTTTTTCGGTTCGTTTAATTTATGCTACACAATCAATCCATTTGATAAATTTGTGTTTTGAATTAAGTCCATTGTTGAAATAAAGTTGAACTGAATAACAATGTAAGAAAGTTTTATCATTCGTGTCGTAACTAGATTTCATACATTATCCATACTTGAATTTATAAAGGCGTTAAGTATAGTATAAAATAATAACATTTACTAATATAATTTTATCAAAAAACATTAAGCTCGTTTTTCATCAAGATTGCTAAGTCAATTTAATATTTGGAGAACACAGATATTCAACAAGGATTAATATGAAGTCGTGTATGGGGAGCCTTACGACACGATAGCATGTAATGTACTTAGTACGAAACATAGTGCAAACAAATTTGTAAACGCATCGTATGGAAATGTGCTTATTCTAAATTATTTGATAATTTATCTATAGTTGACCTATCAGGATATAGTCCAACGCACAAGGTACCATGTACTCACTTTAAACTATATTTATTTGTTTTCCTCTGCAGGCGACTTGATAATCGATAAACATATTTCCTACAAGGCTACAATCCCTATGCTGTGTTACTCTCGTGTGGAATGAACTTAATCCAGAAGTTCGTGATCAATTTCCTTGCCTTTGTTTAAAACAAAATCTTGTTTACTCCACCAATAGTCCTGAAATTCCTTTTACAGATGAAAGACGATTATAAGTACTTCACCCCGGTACCGGAAACATACGTAGTAATCTGAAAGACTTTCTATTTTTAAATAATTTAAGATCCTAACTGCGATTGAGACTGTGCGCTTGAAGACGCTGAGCATTTAATTTTAGATATGTTCTTTATAATTATGTTACCAAGTCATTTATAATTACCTTTTAAGTGTAAGAAATTACTGTTTAGAAATGAAAACCTAACTGTTGAGCAAAATAAACTTATTTTCCAACGTGTTATAATCTCACTACTGTAATGAAAGAAATAAGTGTAGCAAGTTTTTCAGGGTACCGTTATGTTTACATGGACGGCGATATATATACATGTAATGTGTTGATAATATCCATCATGACCAATAAACCCAATCCGCTATCTTGAAACTATGTCATTCTATTTTTAGATGGAATCTACCGTATAAATGGTGTTTGTAGTATAAAAGCAGATTTATCTGTTACATAAACTATAAAATAAACTTGATATCAATATTAAGTGTGTTGTACTACTGTCTGTTCCGATAGCGTAGTGGTAACGGTTTGAAATGTCAACACAAATGTCGCGAATTCGAGCCGAATCTATGGTCATTATTTTTTTGCAATTCAATGTGCCATAATAGTATCAGAGTGCACTGTTTCAATTTTTTTTTTTTTTTTTTTTGTTAGTGTTGGTAGCAACATCTTCTCTGATGCCGGTGTCGACTTGCTGCTGCGGATTACAGCTGATGTAATATGTACGCGTGCATATGAATAAAACAGTGTATGTAAATTCTTCCCGAACGTTGATCTTAACAAAATATCGTTGCATTTTATTAAATTAAATTATAATATTAATAATATAACACAGTTAATATTATATATCAAGACACTATGATACTATTATGGCAAATTAAATTGCAAAAAAAAAAAATCAACACAGATACGGCTCGAACTCGCGATATTTGGGTTAACAGTTCAAACCGTTACCACTGCCCTATCGGGAGATGCCTGATACTGGGATAGACTATAATATAAACTTTAGACTTTTCAATAATATACTGAACGGAACAACTAACCCGCCACCTGACATTTTATGTACTTGCCATTGTATGTACTTTCTCAAAAAAAGTATCAAAGCAATTTCCTTGAAGTTTGGACTTCAGTAAGTAAGAACATTTTGGCGATATAAAATCAATACGTTACTGTCTGTTAATGCCGTATACAAGTGACACTGCCCAATATTTTGACGAAGATATGGGAAATACAAAAGGGGCGGGTTAGATGTTCCGTTCAGTATACTATAGCTACATAAAATTAGATATAGTTTTCATTTATTGTTTAAACCTTTGGTTTCACACGGACATTGATATAGATGGATTTATTATACATATACTTATCCATTTTTCAGCATTATGATACTCCACGGTGAATCAATAGAAAAAAACTCTGTAGTTACAAATAAACATCATCCCGTTCTAATAAAAATTGAAATAGAGACATAAAAGGTGGCTCAAAATCTAAAGACTAATTAATAGTGTATATCTAATATGATAGATATGTTTATTGTACGGAATACGTAATATAAATGTTGCTTATATTATACATCGCCTAATCTAGGATTAACTTTACTTATTTGTTGTTTTTTCTTTCTTTTTTAATCCAAAACAACAAAACAGTTTTTAAAAAAGTATACTGACAACGAAAATTAAGATAGAATTTTGCATTTGACAAATGCTTTTGGGAACAAACTGCTATGCTTCTACACAAATGCAATTCTAAGCACACGTATATGCCTGTAGCTAGTTTGATATTTATCCTGTGAGTGTTGAAGAGACCGGTAGGAATGCACTCGTGACGACCACGTGCAATTCATGGACAGCAGCAGCGTTATCAACAGGAAAACCAAACACGGTAACATTCATGTTGAACGTCAATGTATGGGACAATAATAATGTCCGAGAATTCAGGCCGTGAATCAATCTTAACGGAATAGTTATAT
The DNA here is from genome assembly GCA_029582155.1 of Panopea generosa. Taxonomy (NCBI): domain Eukaryota; kingdom Metazoa; phylum Mollusca; class Bivalvia; order Adapedonta; family Hiatellidae; genus Panopea; species Panopea generosa. The sequence goes on from CM055903.1 coordinate 43,316,939, forward strand.
GGAATAGATAACGTCAGTATGTTTTTTTATTAATGTAATTAAACGTGTTGCGCTGAATATGAAATATTCGAATTAAGTTTTTCCGCTTGGTTTGAATGGTAATATTCTTGCAAGCATCTCTAAGTATCATTATATTGATAAAATTTCTATTCTCTCGATGAGTAAAGGTAGATCCAGGTCACACAGTCGAAACTGTAAGAGTACCATTCAACGAAAATATCGCCGTGCTATTTATATTACTTAATAACATTATATTTCTCTGCTATTCATATCTTCACAATATCATTAAACTACATCCCCTTAAATATAGTCCAAACCACAGCGGAAGAGCATCCGTTTCGCATGTGGAAAGACGTGGGTTCGATTCCTAACCGGGTCTTACCAAAGACTTTAAAATTTGTGCTAGGAGATCCATCGCTCGGTGCTCAGAATTTAGAGGGTAGTTCTAGGTCTGGTTGGCCCGGTGTCAGTATAATGTGACTTAGTCGGGTATTATACCATGTGTCTACGGCTTGATACTTTTATGTGACCGCGCTTAGAAAACTGTCTAAAGTAGACACTGTCGTGATATACTTGAACAATTGTTAAAAGCGACGCTAAACACGATACAACACATACAGGAGAACACGCTATGCTTTCTCGTATAACATAACTCTCGCTATCGTTTTTTAACTTTATTGACAATGAAATTGACTCACAAACTGTTTGAACAAATCATATTTATAAAACGTTTTGTTTAACGTCTCAATACACAGTTGCGCCCCTTTTTGCCATAGTCACGTGAATCTTGTGTCTAAAAAATATCCTATGTAATTTGGCTTGAAATATTTTCAAAATGGTTCATAATGGTTGTGATTTCTTGTTACAGATGAGTAGAGCAAATGCTGGCTTAGCATATACTGCAGTAATACATCACTGGTGTTAAAAATTGACTTTTATAGGATTGTAACTGATACATTGTATTTATGAGAATGTGAAAACTTCGTTTTTAAAAGAATCTTAGGGTGTCACTGCTATGCCTTTAAAAAAATAAGCTGGTCAACTACCAGCTATTGTGCCTTTTTGTGTGGGGATGCATTCCTGTTATGAAAACAAATACTTAAAAATCTATATGGAATATTTTTACCGTGGAAATCATTGACCTTATTGTATATAGAACAAAGAACAAAATTCAACTGAGATTTGAATTGAAAGTTTTACCCAACATGTCCTTTAAGCCAATATTGATGCTGATTCTTGTCACAAAGACGTCGTTATTAATAAAGGTGTTTATTTTATTAACTGGGCAAATTTGCCTAGTTTAGAAGTCGCGTTTTGAAGCTCCGTAGGAGAGATATTCTATAAGTAGTAACAAATTTCAAAAACCGAAGGACATCCTGAAGTATTTTTACCTGGACAAATTTACTTGCAGTACTTTATAATAGTGTTACTGTATATATGATTAATGACTTATTCTTTTCGTATTCATTTACGATAGCCAATAGGAATTTTCTTTTTCTTCATTTTTCAGGGCTTTATATTACAGTGATTTATTTTTTCCCACCATGTATTAAATGGTCAGTATTTAGAAATCGCTATTGAAAATTTGATGCTGATACCAGATTTCTAGGCAATTATGTGTCATTTGGGAATTTATGGTTTGAACCGTATCGTGGGCTAAGAGTTGACATATTATGACTCTGGAAATTGTAAAAGAGGTGTCATAAAACTATTGAACTGACAAATGCTTGGTCACGGTTTGATTTTTGTCTTTATAATTGCAGATCTTGAACCAGTATATCTACCGGATAAAAACACCTGTTCGTTTTGTTCTCCATTTGTAATTAAAAGCAAAACAACAATTTCATTCTGTTTGCTATACTTGGTGTGTTAATTTATACGTAATGTTTAAAACTAAAATCGGGAGCCAGTTTTTTGAAGATTTTGTATCTATTTCCTTTTGATATGCATCTAATGGCTCTTTGTCGCTATGAAAGAGACAACTCGCCTTTTCCAACTGTTTCGATGACAGAATGTTAAACAAATAAACCTATATCTATTCAAAATAAATGGTGACACGTGACACGATGGCGCGATAGGTCGCAAAATTTCTGGTCTGATTAGAATGACGGTTTTTGCAATGTTTTAGAAGTATAATTTCATTAAAAAGTGGATAATGGTGTAATAAATGGACTGATAATTGATGCTGTGCATTTTAAAGTGTAAAAAACGTTGGACTAAAGTGTAATTTTGTGGTTTAAACGGATTTTTATATGAACAAAGGAGAACAATAGATAACACCTGTGTGTACAACGTGCGAGTTTTCGTGCGTAAAGGTAACATTCTTTGCATTGTTCTGTAGTAGTTATAACGAGGCATTCGACTACCTACATACATTCGAATAACTACAGTCCGGTTTACATGAATAAAACAATGTTGTACTTTTACATGTAACAACTTTCCAAATGCTAAAACACAAGAAAATGGCCACCAAATCAAATGCTGTTCCATCTACGCCAATGCATACCAACAGCATCGATAAAAAACGTACTTATTCACCAAGAACGCCTAGTCCGGTCAGTTCAAATCCAACGAAAAAGTCAAAGAACCCCGCCGAAATGGAAATAATCCTTGACACTATTGCTGAATCGTCCAAGGTTCGATTCCCAAACACACCACAAACAGTAGCATTGTCGGACAGCGACATGGCAACCATTGCCAAAAATGTAGCTTCGGTTCTACGAGATGAGCTAAAACTGTATATAGAAGAAACAGTAAATACAACTATGAAATCTCTGGCACAATCCGTGGCACACATTGTTTCTTCTTCGTTAACAAAGAAGATTGAACAGCTAGAGCAGGACAGAATTCAAATCACTGCAGAAGTGAGCACCCTCCGCAGTCAGGTCGGTGACCTTGTATCCAAATGTGCGTCACTCCAATCTGCACTAGACGAATCAGAACAGTACTCACGCCGCAACTGTCTCAGGATAAGTGGTATTCCGGTCACCGCTGCTGAAACTACTGACGAGATTGTGCTCGACAATGTCTCAAAGTGCAACACTCAAATTAATCTCGCTGATATTGATCGTTCCCACAGAGTTAAAAGGAGAAATACTACTACTGCGTCAAAACCAGCAGATATCATTGTAAAATTTGTTTCATATAGATCACGAGCCAACTTCATCGGTGCAAAATCAAAGCTAAAGGAGAGTGACTTATATAGAAATGTGTTTATAAACGAAGACCTGACCAAAAACGTAGCAACATTCTATATGAATCGAGAAAACTAGTCAGGCAAAATATTTTTAAGGAAGCATTTTCAAGAGACGGTCGCATCTTTGTGAAAGACAAGCACGACCAGAAACATCCGATCCACTCACTGGGTTATCTTAAGCAGTTTTGAATATTATAACATATAAATTATTTGTATTGTACATGTACATTATTACATTTCATATGTGACTGGTACATTGATATTAAAATATATGTTTCTTTCCATACTTAAATAGTCAAACACCTTACAATAAATATATATGTAACCTTTTTACACATTTTATTGAAATTTAATTTATTTATCAATAGAATCAGCAGTTATACAACTTTATAACTGGCTGCTATCATCTACTATCATATTTACTCTGTGTTTACAACAGTGTTCATTCAAATTAACCAACAATTCTTCAAATATTTACTACGCCTTGAAAAGTGCGTGCATGCACTAGCTGTGTAGAATGTCGAGTAAAAAGTTTTATTTACATGTACATGTACATTATTACATTTCATATGTGACTGGTGCATTGATATTAAAAAAGTATTTGTTTCCATACTTAAATAGTCAAACACCTTACAACAAATATATATGTAACCTTTTTACACATTTTATTGAAAATTAATTTATTTATCAATAGAATCAGCAGTTATACAACTTTATAACTGGCTGCTATGTTCTTCTATCAAATTTACTATTTGTTTACAACAGTGTTCATTCAAATTAAGATGTAACCCCACCATTGATTTTTGTTCTTTATTCTATAGTAAATAATAAAAGTTTGAAGGCTTGTCATTCATAGAGAATCCCAAATGAAAGAAGTGAAACCTACATTTTACTGTTTGTCAACCTCTGCACTATCAAAATATGATGAGAAAAGTAGGGGTCATGTGTCATATAAGAGATTTTTTTTCTGCTCAGTGTGTACACTGGTGACAAAGTGAAAGTAGACTTCCGAAATCATGTATTCATACCCTAATTTAAAAACATCATTTTTTTTTCTAAATTCACAATTCAAACTTGACAATTCTATCAAAATGTTCAAAATACATCAATAATGCCATTCAAATAAAAAACTGAGCATTAAAATAAGGAAAATGCATTTTTAAAGAAGAAGAAATGAGGATTATTTATACCCGCCATCATGCGACTACCCCACGGAAGCACTTCCTTTTTGCAATGGTGGTACTATGCCTTAACCAACCATTCTTCAAATATATACTACGCCTTGAAAAGAGCGTGCGTGCATTAGCTGTGTAGAATGTCGAGTAAAAAGTTTTATTAACAATGGATGATTGACATCTGACATATTGTTGTTTAAGAAGAGCAGTTTTTTCTGTTTTTCTGTACTCTCTCCCGATTACTAAAATGGTTATGATAAAATCTAAACATAAATTTCTCTGATATTGTATTATATTTTATGTATTTCTTGATCTCTTGCTATACAAAAAATAAACATGATTATTTTTATAACATTAATAACATCTATAATTATGACACATACATGTACCTAATCACACTCACTGATAGTTGTCGTCGTCTTTTTCGTCGTCAGTACAATGCGAGGATTATATGGGATGATAATGAATTTGTTAATTTATGATGAAGTCGTCGTCATCAATATAATTGGGGTACTTTTTGGGGATAGTGGTAATTGTTGTCGTTGTCGTCGTCTTTTTCGTCGTCAATACAAGGGGTTGGTTAAAAGGGACGATGATGATGGTAAGTTAATGTTGACGTCGTCGTCATCAATATAGTGAGTACTTATTTTGGATTGTGGAGACTGTCGTCGTCTTTTTCGTCGTCAATATACTGGGGTTGAATAAAGGGAAGGATGATGATAGTTAATTTATGTTGACGTCATCGTCACCAATATAGTAGTACTTATTGGAAATAGCGATGTTTGTTGTCGTTGACGTCGTCTTTTTCGTCGTCAATACAATGGGAGTAATTAAAGGGACTATGACGATGGTTAATTAATGTTGACGTTGTGATTATGATGGTCATGTTACGTCGTTATCTTCAATAATGTGATTATCGCCGTCGTTGTCGTCGTCAATACAATGAGGTAATTAAATGATGATGATTTTTAACACTTAAGTTGAAATGTCATTTTATGCAAATATTTGTTTGGTATCCTTATGTAAAATGTTTCATTGTTACTGATGATGATGATGGTTATTATGACATTGTTAATGGTGATGATGATGAAAATGATGATGATGATGATTATGATTATGATGATGATGATGATTATTATGATATTGTCAATGGTGATGATGATGATAAGGATGATAATGATGATGATGATGATGATGATGATAATGATGATGATTATGCTGATTATTATAATATTGCTAATGATGATGATGATGATGATGATGTTGATGATGATGATAATGATGATGATGATGATGATGATTATGATGATGATAATGATGATGACTATTATGATTATTATGATATTGTTAATGATGATGATGATGATGATGTTGATGATGATGATAATGATGAACATACCTAAAGTTACGTTGAAATTGAAATTAAAGATAAAATATATAATGATTATAGCTATTACCTATTACACTTGTATTAAGATTAAGTATAATATATTGTAATTATGTGATGCGTTTGGCACAAATTTGGCACAAATTTTTACAAATTATTGAATTTTTACAAATTATTGAATTTTCATGTGTACATTTTGTTTTCCAACGAAGTCTGAATTAGTTTTTAATACTACTTCTAAAACGAAAGTAATACGGTGACATTAAAAAAAATGTTTATAAATCATTATTCTAATTAGGCCAGTCAGTCTTTTCTCTGACTGAATATGAATGATTTTTTTTGATTTTTCAAAGTCACTATTTCAATATTCTTATTTATTTTATTACTAAATGAATATTCCATTGTTTTATCTGGTTTGATCCTGGTTTATGCGATTTGTCATGAGCGTGGTGTAGTTTTAATTTGTATGAAAACAAACAATTTGCTTTTTATATGAGACAATATTCCAATGGGTAATGACATAAATTCATGGCGTGTGGCAATCAGTATGTTTCACAGTTGTACAAGCGGAGTATTTGGGAGACTCACTCTAAAATATAACCATTTGAAAAAGTTGTTTATGTTTCTTGAGTTTATATTTACCATCGCAGGTTTCTATTTCAAATTTACTTCTGTTTATTTTCAACAAAGTATTGTCAATCTCCTCTGTGCTTTGGTCATCCTGTTATTAGTTTTGATGTCAGGAGATGTTGAGACAAATCCCGGTCCCGACTTTACGGATACTGTGATCATACTAGGTGCTATTTCAATTTGCCTTACTGATATTGACATAATGTGCTTTACTGAAACTCATCTTAACGACTTGGTACCTTCTGACGATTTTGTTATTGATAACTTTACGGATGTATCTACAGAGATGATTGTACTTCTCATTCGGGAGGTCTTTTAACTTATGTTTCAAAAACAATTATGTCGAAAAGACGTACGGATCTTGAAAGCACAGTAGTTCATGCAATATGGGTAGAGATTTGTTACAAATCGTCTTCCTTTTTACTTTGTTATATATATCGTTCTCCAAATACACCAGTTTGTTTTTGGGAAAATTTTAATATTTCTATCGAACATTGTTATTGTCGGTGATCTCAACCAAGATTTATTGAGCATAAGAGACTGTCACTTACGTAACATTGTCATCATAAATAACATGAAAAATATAATCGATAAACCGACACGAGTGACAGATACCTCAGCAACCTTACTTGACCCTATTATCATATCTGACAGTATACTACCTTTAACCTCTGACGTAATAGACATTGATAGACGAGTTAGCGACCACAAAGTTACACTCTTAATAATAAAGTTTCACGGTTAAAAACAAACAAGTTCAAAGTGAAAAGTCTGGAATTACAAAAAAGGTGATTATGAAACGTTAAACCGCATGATATCCGACCAAGACTGGGACTTTATTGAAGAACTTGACATAAATGACTCATGTTCCCGATTTACAGAGACATTTCTATCACTTATGACTAAATGTATCCCATCCAAAGAAAAAACAATTCGACCTAATGACAAACCCTGGTACGACTCACAGTTACGAACAGCTTCAAGACAAAGAGACAGACAAAAGAAAATAAAGATCAAAAGTACAAACCAAAATGATTGGGCAAAATACAAACGTTTAAAGAACAAGGTTAACAACTTGAAAAAACATGCAAAAGAATGCTTTTTAAGCAACTTGGAACAAAATATTGCCACATCTCGGACAGACAATCCAAATCAATACTGGAAAATCTTAAAGAACTTGGTTAAAAATAATAGTAAATCCGAAACAATCCCAATACTGAAAACAACACTTACCGACAGCTCCGAAAATATGTGTTTCTCAGACAATGAGAAAGCAAATTGTTTAAATTAGTTTTTTTGCTCTATCTCTAACGTAGATGATAAAGGGTCAAACCTACAAGAACCGAGCATACGGACAAACAGAACAATTAACGACATAACTATATTAATGAACGACATTGAAGACATGATTTCTTGCTTAGGTGTTAATAAAGCTGTAGGGCCAGACCTAGTAAGTCACAGAATTTTAAAACTAACCAAGGGTACAATTTCAAAACCTTTATGTATTTTATTTAATAAGTCTATTCGCGAGGAATCTTTTCCATGTTACTGGAAACATGCACTTGTTATGCCCCTTTATAAGAAAGGCGATTCATCGTGTGTTAATAATTACAGACCTATTTCCCTGTTAAGTTGTATTGGTAAACTTATGGAACGTTGTGTGTATAAGTATATATATAATTACCTTATCTCTGAAATCTTATATATTCTAGACAATCAGGTTTTTTAACTAGTCATTCCACTGTATACCAATTAATCAACATATACTACCAAATTGTTAATTCAACTGACTCTAAACTTAACACTTGTATGGACTTCTTTGATATTTCTAAAGCATTCGACCATGTTAGGCACAAAGGCCTTCTATTCAAAATGCAACAATACGGCATCAATGGCAAAATCTTAAATTGGTTCAATAACTATCTTTCCGGTAGGAGCCAAAAGGTATTTGTCGGCACATCCTCTTCTCATACAATGTCCGTCAATGCTGGTGTACCGCAGGGGTCTGTCCTTGGTCCATTACTATTTCTAATCTACGTAAATGATATAGCAGACAATTAATTAAGTCTTGCACGTTTGTTTGCAGATGACACTTCTTTAGCGAGCTCTGCTTCAAATATATCAGATCTTGAAGGTATAACAAATCACGATCAAGTTATGTTATTTGCTTGGTCAAAACAGTGGTTAGTTACGTTCAATCCCTTGAAAACTGAAGCAATATTATTCACATCTAAAAAAGTTCGTAATCCTTTACTATTGTTTGAAAATATCTCTGTAACATTTGTTGAAAATCACAAACACTTGGGCCTTACAATCAGTAATAATGGTAAATGGCACGCTCATATTGAAAACATAATACAGTCTGCATCCAAATTCTTGGCATGATGAGAAAAGTTAAATCTAAAATACGTCGGGACTCTCTTAAACAAATTTATGTATCATTTATTCGCCCAATTTTAGAATACGCCTCGGTAGTGTGGGATAACTGTACCTGCTACGAGAAAGACAACTAAGAAGAAATTCAACATGAAGCTGCCAGAATTGTTACTGGCACAACAAGATCAATATCCATTTCAAACTTATATAAAGAAATTGGCTGGTTATCTCTGTCAGACAGAAGAAAGTATCAAAAATTGATATTGGCATACAAAATAAAACATGGTATGACACCAAACTACTTAATAAATTTATTTCCCGATACAGTTAGTATTAGAACAACATACGGTCTTAGAAACTCACAAGATCTTGATATCATTACCAGACGAACTGAGCTCTTTGCAAATTCTTTCATTCCATCAACAGTTTCGTTGTGGAATAAACTATCAGTTGCTTTAAGGGAAGAATCATCATTATCAATATATAAACGAAACCTTATAAATACTTGTTTTCATCCAGTTATAGTTCCAAAACACTTTAACTACGGTATACGAATATTATCTGTACTGCATGCAAGACTAAGAAATAATTGTAGTAACTTAAATCATGATCTTTACGTTAATCATATAGAAAATTATCCAACATGTATCTGTACGCATGGAGTGGAAGATTTAACATTACTTTTTTAACTGCATTCTTTTTGTACAACAAAAAATTAAATTATTTCAAAACACAAGATTGTTCCATCCACTCAATGTCAAAAAGCTGTTATATGGATCTGATGATCATTCATATGAAGACAACATAAATCTCTTCAAAAGTGTTCAAACTTTCATTCACGAATCCAGAAGATTCCAATAATTAATTTCGTTATAGTATTTTGTTTTTCTCCCCTGACTCTGTAACAGCTACCACACCGTAACCGATCGCGTGAATATCAGTGACCAACCAGATAATGCTTTATATACATATATGTGTGTGTGTATATTTTCGAATAATTTAATATTTAATTTCATTTAAAAAAAAAAGTAAACAATAAATATTTCCCGCTTTTCAGTAAATACCTCAACATACATCCATATGTGTGTGCGTGTATGTATGTTTGCATGTGAATGTCTGTGTATATATGTGTGTGCGGGAGTGTGTTCGTATGATCGTGCGTGCGTGCGTGCGTGCGTGCATGTGTCCGTATGTGTTTGCGTGAGTACGCATGTATACTTTCTCATTAACAACACTTTATGTCGTTCATATTTACTTGCCAGGAATGTAATATATCTTAACCATCGTTAAAAATTGCAAAATATAGTTGAAAGGGAATGGCCGAATCTAATGTTGAGAGAACTTGTGGCCAGACCCTTTTGCCTTAAATTGTATTTGACTTATATGCATGATATATATTGTAATACGTGTTTATTTGGTAATAAAATATGTTTAAACTAAACTAAAATAATTTTAAAAGTTCTACAGTTATCTCATTGAAACATGGGATCATATTGTTTGACATAATTTTAAGACTCAAGCTTTGGTATATTTAGATGAGAGAGCAAACCAGTCAGGTTTATAGAAGTGGAATCCCGATTAGAATAAAAATTTTAATAAAATCCTTTGTTTTAGTTATAGTTCGTGTTGTGTATTAACAAAGATTACATTGTTTGTACTTAAGCTGATCATTGCTTTTGAAACAAAAAAGTTTTACATGTTTTTTTCCTTAATTACAAAAGTATTAAATAACGTTTTCTCCTTCAGTATTCCATTTATTTATTTATTTTTATTTACCGTCCATTTTCCTTTCTCTTATAGCATATAGTTTTTTTTTCTCTTTTAGATTCATAAGTATTATTATCTTGTGGTTGTTCCTCCTCTTTTTTTCTTTTTTCATAGAGTCTTAGTTTCCCACATTTTCTCCCTTTTATTAATAATCTTCTTATTTCAAAAACTTCTGAAAATGATTGAAAACTTCTTTATTTGGTATGACATTCATATTTTATTTTTTCTATTATTACTTTATTTAAATAAATTATATATTTTAATAGAAAATTATTCATTTTCCAGTATGACTTTCCTTTTATAAATTTTCCAATTGCCAGTTTTAGAAGAATTAATGAAGGTCTGTTCTGTAGCCAGGTTTTATTTTTACTTCATCTGGATACGTTAATAATAAATCGGAGATTAAGATTGAATATTGACTTTTTATATGTGTTTATTTTTAATTATATATATTCCCTGTTTTGCCACGCCAACAGTCTACTAAATCACATTCCTGTATTACGTCAATTACTACATTACGTGCATTAGGGTTATTAACATCAAAATACTGAAAACAATCCAGGTAAGAGATTAAAATCACTCCCTATAATGAAAAGGTCATCTTTTTATAAAATAAAATTCCAAATATGTTTATAAACGAACGGATCATCTTCATAAGAACGAAAGATATTTACAAGAAATATTTTCTATCACAAAAGGTTGTTTTTAAAGTTGGTAAATTTTCTTGAGTATAAGTTTCTTTTTAATGTCTTTTTAATTCAAAGTAATTGTTAAAACGTATTGCTACTCCACTAGATTGACTTGAAAATTTACTAAAATAACATTCATATCCCCACTGAATTTTAATAAAATTTATTTACTAATCAGTAGCATGAGTATCTTATACGAAATCACATGTATCTTTTTTATCTCCTAGACCCTGTACATTTATAGATACAAAGGTTATTTCATTTGTCATTAATCATTGTTATTGGATTACGATAGTGGAGGACACCCATGCTGTTCTGTACCGACAATAACCTAAGAATCAGTAAATCTAAAAAAAAAATCCAGAAAAAAAGTAGAATAAAAGTAAAATATAACTCCATACCCTATCCCTTGCTCATTGTCATATACATGTACAAAGTTAGTTTTTAATTCAATTTCTTAACTTTTCAACATAAACACATGCAAATAATGAGTTATTTTTAATAAAAAAGAGTTAGCATAACATTAATCATAGCATTCACCTCAATCTAAAATATATATCATGCCAAGTTGTACAAAAATATTTCAAGCGGTTAGAATAATATGAAGCGGACTTGAAATAATACATACACATGAAGTGCAGGGACAATAAGTGTGCACCGAATTATTTACACCATGCATCTCTATAAATTAGAATCTGATAGTATTCAATGGTATAAGCTACTTGCATGAAAATTATTGTGAAGTATGTGAACAAGAATTGTAATATGGTATCAAAAGTAATTTTGCTAAGTGCAAGGGCAAAATCTCTGCATAGAATTAGGTTGGCGTCATAAAATTTGTGTTAATTATATGTCCCCTTAATATTTATTATATACATATCAAATCAATCAACTGAAAATAGTAGGAAACTTCTCTTCCCAAGCATTTTGTCTCACTGAAGGGGTAATAACTCTACATAGAATTAAGTCAGCATCACAAAATATCACCACTTTATGTTGATTACGTATGAAAAGCTACAAATCGTTTACCATCTAATTTTGACCATATATTTCTGCATAAGACTGTAAAGAATCAGGGCTATAACTCTGCATAGCATTAAGTCTGTGTCACAAAAGTACGTCATGTACATTTATAATTGATGTTAGTCTTGTAGGCAAAGGAGTAGTTTGATCCATAGTCTCACCGACCAACACAATTACTTACATGTACTCCTTATTGAAGTTCGTATAAGACAGAAATACAGTTGCATTTATTTAATATTATTATAAAATCAAACACTATTTTAATGTTATAAAATCTTAAAATTTCTGTTTTCCTAATTTGAAATCCTTGAAGCTAAAGCGAAGAGTTAACGGATTTATATGGGAACGCGCAAAATGATATCGTTCAATTATGTATATTGAATACCAATTTTATTTCATTGATTTTTTTTTTCAATTTTAATTCAACAGAATCATTTCATAAAATAAATGTAAAATCAATACCAGTAAAACAAGTTTATACTTTCCATTTCGTATTTAAAATACGATTTAAAAAGTTGTTGCCAGCTTTCTCTTGGCCATATGTTTTCACAGGATATATTTATGTATCGTCTGCTATGATAGGGTCTGAAAACCAGTGTAGTACATGTAGAACGCTATAAATAGTATACTTTCAAATCGTCTGAAAACCCTGCGTGTCAGATATTGCCCACATAGTATTTTACATGTATTGCAAGATTAGATGTAGAGTGAACACATGAAAATGTAAAGAAGAAAAAGAAGAAGAAGAGAATAAGAAGAAGAAAAAGAAGAATATTTTACTGATTTAAAATATACAAAATTTCACATCAAATTATAATGTTGTAATAACATGTAAATAATTAATCACATACACATGTAACAAGTTGAGTAAATAACATGCACATATTTTCACATACACACACACACATACATACACGCTCGCGTCCCACCTTACTATCGACATTTCAATACTCATATTAATTATATTTAGTTTGTATATACTCAAATTTTCTTTTACAGAAAATAAGTTTTTTGAGGATGAATACATGTATCAGTTATTTAGTATGGAACGTCATGTACAAATGCTTTAATTTAACAATTTTCGGTTTATTTGTTTAAATGTATGCCGATATAACGATTATGAATTTATTTGCATCTAAGTCCATGGTAAATAGGACATAGTAATACAAAATAAAATTCGTCTTCAGTTTCAGCACTGTCACAGATCTGGCAACCCCTTTCATGTCGTTAAAGTCTTTCTCTTGAAAAGATATGCGTAATCTTGTAATGCGACTTCGAAACTTTTTGGTGCAAAATATATTGAAATAGTGTTCATATTCAAAGTTTGTTTTAAAAGTTTTTTTATAATGTTAATACTCTATCTGATTCTAGATCTTAACTCCATTAATGTACAAAATTATCCACAAGTCTTTGTTTAAATAAAGTGGTAAAGTTTTTATGATTTATAGACATAGGATTAATCCACGCATACATAAAACCATTAGCGAGTAAAATAGATTTTACACAATACACCCATCTTTTTAAAACCTTTCTCGCAATACATTTTTTAGGATGTTTTCAGCCATTAGTATTTTGACCAATACTCAATAATTTTGACATATCTATTTATATACAATGGATAGCGTCCTAATTCCCCATAAACACCTGCATTACTAGTTAAAGATTTAAAACCCAGGACTTGTTTACAAAAGTTTAAGTAAGAATGTTCTAAACCAAATTACGTTTTGTATTTAGCGCAAAAATTGTATTACCATCACTAAAGGAGGACGTGACTTTGTAGTGAGACGAATTACATATGGCACAAATTACAATCGTGTGTAAAAATACTATACTTCATTTATTTATAACCTTCTGCATATTGGATTTAAAGTATTTATTGTATTCCTTTACGTATTATGCTCGGTTGCCTCTGTATCTTCATAACTCGAATCACTCGAATCATCTTGTAGTTACAGGTAAGTTGGTGGTCTAGCTTGTGGCTACTCATAGTCGAATTTTTTCTGCTCTGACTGTTGATGTATGTAACCGTCTTTTCCAGATTCGTCATTTGGTTGCCCTTGGTCTTAGCTTCTAGATGTAGCTTGTGGATGCTCATTGTCGAAATTCTTCTGCTCCGACTGAGGATGTATATAACCGTCTTTTCCAGATTCGTCATTTGGTTGCCCTTGGTCCGAACTTTTAAATGTAGCTTGTGGATGCTCATTGTCAAAATTCTTCTGCTCCGACTGAGGATGTATGTAGCCGTCATTTCCATGTTCGTTATCTGTTTGCCCTTGGTCTGAGCTTCTAGATGTAGATTGTGGGTGTATGTAACCAGAGTCCCTTGATACAGCTTCAATGTAGGCAACGGTTCTAGTTGTAGCATCAAGATCTTGATATGTATTCGCAGTTTTATCGGTGTCAATCTCGCGGTAGGGATCATCTATATACGCATACGGATCATCCACATTTGTGGACTTGGTAACAGACTCTTTGTTACGTGCCTCCGATTCTTGCAACCTGTAGATATAGAAAACAATACAATCAATTAATATCTTTAGAATTATTTACTTATTCCTTGTTAAACTTTTCCAGGTGTTTTACATACATATATTATGGAGACAACATATATAAACATAAATAGCTTTAGAAACAATTTGTTTCTCAAATAATTTATCACGTGCGAATAATAATGTGTTCATAAACAAGCACAGGTACTACTCGTCACGTGAGAGCGAATTGTTTCACTAATTTGTAAATACAACATTTAATTAATAGAAAATGTGGTTTCGCTTTTACAGTTAGCCACCAAACGGAAAGCGGGTTTCTTCTAAAGCCGTTTCTAATAAAAGGATCTCTGGGAAGCATGAAACACCAAGAAAAGTACAATAGCAGACTTGGTTTTACTGACATCTCTCTCACCCCATAACACCGACTTAAGCAGTATTTTATTTGTTTAGAGAACCCCTAAATAAGATTCATGATTCCCAGGAAGCAGAAATAGTACACGGAAACAGCCAAGACGATCACGACAGACTCCGTTATATAATCTAACATTCTCCAGCTGATCCGGCTTCTGCAATATTATCGACTATGTTTACATGTATTTAACACTGGTTTCCTTTATACTTATCTGAGCATAGAACTATTGTAATTTACTCCATAAACACGTTAGTGGAAAGTCTGACGATTCTGTTGTTATTATTTATAACGTCCATTTTTGTTTTATTACCACGGGACAAGAGTGCAGTTGCAATGACTCATAAACGAGCTCATGCTCCCCAGTGCCAGTTTCGACGCTGAGTGTTCGTAAAAGCGGCATTCCTTATTGTCACTTTTCTGTAAATGGTTTATTGTCATTATACTACATGTAATTCTATGCATGTTTTTTTATCTGTGCTGATGTGTTGGTTGTATTATTTGGGTGTTGTTGCTTTATTTACGCTTCTGTCAAATAGAACACTCTCAAATTTATTTGGATCCTTTACTTTCAACAAGTAGTATATACAGATGTACCATGATAATAAACCAGTTATTTCACCCTATGTAGTAATGTCCGCAAACTGAACAGGGCACTGTCCTTCACAAATTGCGTTGTCGTTGGTTGTTTTAGAATAGTTCATCACGTGTGTATATCAGAATGGATGGATGAATGGATGAAATAATTAATGATTGAATGAATACATAGTGTTTTGAGATCCGTTAACAATTCATAAGGAGTTGGGACTTTCATATTTTGCCATGGTATTGCGACGTCCATACCGCATGTGCACAAGAAAACGGCACATCCATGTGTGAGGTAATTGCAATGCACGTCATCAGAAGCTAAGGAATCTCAACCCTGTGCATTGGATGGTATATATAATAGTGATCAGTAGCCATTTTATAGAGCAAATGAAGCACAAGCATTTATGATTACCCATATCTAAAACTTATTCCTTCTCCATGAGGGATTTAAAATACATATGTTGATAATTGAGTAGATGTGTTATGCATAATGACATGAATATAAACATTTTATATATAGAAGTCTAACCTGCCCTCTATCGAAGATAGTTTCAAATCTTTTGCAGCTGAAATACTTTCCAGTTCCTTTACCTTTCTCCCAAACTTTCTGTACAGGTAACACCCTGTCGCAATTCCTAGAAAGGTACATAATGTATTAAACATGAATATGTAACGAGTTACCGGTGATATGAAAGAGTTGAAAATGAAATACTTTGACTACTTAAAACATTTTTTAATTTTATTAAATGTATTGTCTCTCCCTGTTTCAAAAATATAATGATTTAAAATTATTTTATCAACTGGAATGACGTCAAAACTCACACCTTTAAATTAAATGTTTCACAAAAGGAAATGTTTTGATGCTTGGATTGGAAAATACATGGACAATATTATTATTTTGTATTTGCTAAAAATAATCGTTCAGGCAGTTATTACTATCAAGAGCAAACTTGTGAATACCATGATTTATTGTATGTTATTAAAGTAATACTGTGCATAATCCCTGTGCTGTGAAATTACAATAGATACACATACATGTAAAAAGTACGAAATAAAGCACGTTATAACAAAAATATGAACATTTCAAAAATACTAGGTAATGTACAAAGGATCCTTTTAAATATTACATGTACGATGCATAAGTAAGACATAACACAGTAATATTATTTACTTAGTTGGTATACGTCATATATATTTTGGTTGGTAGATGTTTTTTAAAACTTCTTCCTGCTATGTACGTGTTCGTGGTCTATATTAAGAAGTGATCTAAATGGTGTGAAAAAAATACGGCACATTTCCTTGGTAGGCTTGTTAAAGATTATACTTATTGCAAGAATTGAAAGATGTTAAGAAATAAGGTAATGTAAATATGTATGAATCAGCGAGTCTTCAGTGGAATTAATGTGGCTATTGGTTTAGTAGAACTGTTGAACGACTTTGCATTATTAAATAGAATATATATATCAAAATATTTGTGCCATCGAAATTTAAAAACAGAACTTACCCAGTGCTACTAAAATAACCAAGATACTAACGACAACGACGATGATAATGGTCATGTTCGTTACCGCATCCTTAACCTTCTTGTACCTCAGAAACCCAATAGTATTGTGAATGTTGCCCACGGTAACCTTGAACAAGATGGTATTTCAATTTTAACATTAGTTGACTCATCAAAGTTCTATTTATAAAATAATATTATTTTAATGTTCTTTTCAATAAAACCAAAATAAAAAGATATCAAAATAAAGAAATATAGTCTTAACAGCTTCTTTTCGTAAAACTTATCCAGTATTTTCTGTAGATAATATCATTTTGGTAATAAAATATTCATTTCACCATGGAATTTTCTGACAATACGCATGTATTTTATTTAATGGCCTTTTTTAATCAAATCATAATAGAAGAAAATATTAAAATAAAGAAATATTGATTTACTCGATCCTTTCCTTAAAAATTCCATTCCCCATTTCAAGAAATGGATAATTTCATTTTGATAATAAAACATCAATTTGACAATAAACCGTCCTGAGATTGTATATATCCATTACTTTTTTTGTAAATAGCTTTTAGGAAACCTTTCCGTTAAGTAGAATTGAGTAACGAGGAAATAACATGTTAAAGTCTTCCTTAACCAATAAAACTGGATATACCATATATAACATGCCATATGTTTAAAATGACAATAAACCACCTAAAATAATCAGAATAGTTTCTTCTGCATTAGGTGAACAAATAAGGACTATACTTCCTTTTGTTATGTTCATGTTTTCAGTAGAATAATAATCGCCTTTTTCTTTCGTGAATATTTGTTACAGTAACAAAATCTTGACCTGTCAATACTAATTGTTGATTTTGTTTTGTGTTAACGTGATAAATAGATTGAAAATGAAGACGCTCATGTATTTACTTGTTTGTAATACAAGAAGGTCAAATCAAACATGAAAATTAATTAAATTCAAGATTTGATACTGATGTGTGTTTTTATCTATCATTCTTATGCCTATTGGTCGATTATATATTAATTTAAATGTTATACGAGGGGTGTTCAAAATATATTGTGTATTTGACCTCTAACCATTAATATTTGACTTAATCACTAATGTTTTCATTTCATACCCTCAAAATACTCTCCCCTGATAGAAATACATAATTTTACTCTGTGAATCAAAATCCTGAAAGCGTCAAGGTTGGCTAATTGGGGTAAACTACCAAGGCACTGGTTTACGGCAGAACCAAAGGCCTGCCGTGACCCACAAACATGTATATGTCCAGAGAGGAAGTTTTCATTTTGGGAAAGAGAAAGAAGTCACATGGGGTAAGGTGTCTAGGAATAACGGGTTCTGTAGTAGCACTGTAACCTTCTCAGACTTCAAACAATCCGTTACAAGGAGAAAGGTGTACGCTAGGGCAATCTTATGCAAGAGGCGAATATGTTGGAATCCAGCGGCTGGGCGACGTTTTTCGTATCCTGTTTGCAGTTTTTGTAGTTTCCACATCACGATAGTACATTCCAGTCACACGCTTATCCTTGTTAACCGGTACCTGTATTGCTAAACCTTCAACAGGGAAGAAAGTTGTATGAAGAATCTTCTTTACACTCAAGGACCGTTTGGAAATAACTGGCATTCTACCATGTTTGGTGGTCCATATTTTGTTTCCAACCTTTCGCCCTGTTTCGAAATAGCTTACCCAGGGTTTCGTCACTATTGACAAAGTTTGCAAATTGCCTTTGGTTATATTCAGGGAACAGTTTAAGCAGTTTCTCAAAACGTGCAAGTAGGGCACCTACCTAGCAGAAAGTTTCCTAAATTTCATGATTTGTCTCAGAACGAAATGAACTGAAGATAGTGAAACACCTGCAAGTGCTATATCACTCATCACGTGCATCATTTCGAACACTTTCTCTAATTTTAGACACGATTTTACATGTTGCTGTCTTCGGCCGAATAGAGTCTGCTGCATTTGCAACAAACAAACACAAGAATTTTCCATTTACGAGCTGTCACATAAGACACTTTTGTCAATTCATAAACCCGTGTGATTTTATCAAAAAAATATTTTACAGAACACATGTCCGTTTCTGTTTTTTACGCTGTTTATAGTAATCGGTTAACTTACTGAAATTTCAACATTACCTACTCCATAAAATACATTTGTCGCATTTGGCAGCATTCAATAAGATATTATAATATGCTTAGAGGATGAGTAAAAAACAAATAAAACGTCCTAAAATGCCCATTAACTTCTGTAAGTAGCTTTTAGGAAACTGTTCCGTGAAATTTGATTGAGTAACACGGAAACAAAATGTAACTCAAATTATTTGAATGAGTTAGAATATTGAAACATATCTCACGCTCTGAAACGCTGGAAAAGTGATGAATTAATGAATTGTTGATATTGTTAATTAATTTGATTGGCATCAAAAGGTCCCGTATAATCATGTCATGCTCATCTAAGGCATATCAAGCTCCATTAAATAGCGGTTTACGTCTATTTTTAGCTTAATCTCCATTTTGAATCGTGAATAAAGGGTCCATCTAAGGCTCTGTCATTTAATGATCATTTATCTCTCACCACTGAGGTCCTGGTTTCGAGCCCCACTCAGTCTAAGTAATAATTATGTGAGAAAGTTTATCAGTTTCTTGTGGCACGACGGTGGTTCTACTCATATTCATTAGGCATTTTCGACAGACTCTACACTTGAACCAAATTTCTTTTTACTATCTACGAACTATCTCATAAGAAACGTTTGTTAACACATAAACCCGTGTGATCTCATCAAAAATATATTTATGAGAACAACCGAGTTTAGTACGAAAGTTTCCCAACCATTTTTACAACAATGGTCAACGACTGCCTATATTGAACGGACTATAACTCTGGAATCCGGTGTTTCAGCAGATACATGTATATGTCATTGGGTAAGATTGAAATGAGGTTTACATGCGTACGAATATCGATGTAAAATTTTACGTGAATTTTGCGCGAATCATAAATACAAAATACATTTCGAACACCCCTCGTTTAATACATTTGAAGCCTTAGTAGCTCTTTTTGATTGTTGTGTTATCTAATTGATTAATTAGAACAAACTGAACATTGCTTGTATTCAATGATACAACTTTAGACAAAAACAATCTAATGAACTATATTTGTTTTATGAC
This sequence comes from Panopea generosa, assembly GCA_029582155.1. Taxonomy (NCBI): domain Eukaryota; kingdom Metazoa; phylum Mollusca; class Bivalvia; order Adapedonta; family Hiatellidae; genus Panopea; species Panopea generosa. The sequence continues at coordinate 43,337,335 of CM055903.1, forward strand.
ATTTTATTGTAAATATAATGGTGGTTTATTCTAAGTACTCACATTCACTTCCGGGTATTCTGCCCCTGGTATTCCCGACTGTGGTTGTTCAGTCGGTGGTATACAAACAAGTTTCGTATCGGTCAATTCAATCGTTGTACAGTTTTCTATTCCGACCGTGACAGTATAGTCAAATACAGTAGCAACCAGGTTTAACTTTTCTCCCTGTAATTGCAAAATTATAATAGCTGCAGCTGTTCACAATCCACAAATCAATTGCAATGGCAGTATTTGTTCATAATGCACAATTATAATGTAATGGCTGCAATTGTACACAATTAACACTTATAATATAATGGCTACAATTGTTCACAATATATAATTGTAATGTAATGGCTGAAAGTATTTACAATCCACAATTAGAATAAAATTGCTTCAATTGTTCACAATACACAATTGTAATGTAATGGCTGAAAGTATTCACAATACACAAATATAAAGTAATAGCTACAGTTGTTCACGATGCACGATTATAACGTAATGGTTAAAAGTATTCAAAATACACAATGATAAAGAAATGGTTGTAATTATTCACAATGCATATCTATAATGTAATGGCTGTAATTGTGAACAATACACACTTATTATGTAATGGATGTAATTGTACACAATGCACAATTATAATGTAATTGCTGCAATTGTTCACAATGTACAATTATAACGTAAAGGCTGCAAGTGTTCACAATACAAACTTATACTATAATGACTATACTTGTTTACACTTCACAGTTATAATGTATTGGCTGAAATTACTTAAAATATACACTTATAATATAATGGCTGCAATTCTTGACAATAGAGACTTATAATGTAATGGCTGCAATAGTTCACACTACACACTTATAATGTAATGGCTGTACTTGTTCACAATGTAAAATGATAATGTAATGGCTACATTTGTTTACAATACACAATTATAATGTAATGGCTCCAATTGTTCTCAATACACAGTTTCAATGTAATGGATACAATTGTTCACAATAGACAATATAATGCAATGGCTGTAATTGTGAACATTACACAATAATAATCTAATGGCTACAATAAACAAATATAATGGCTGCAATTGTTCACACTACACAATTATAATGTAATGGCTACAATTGTTCATTATGCACAATTATAATGTAGTGACTACAATTGTTTACAATGCACACTTATAATGTAATGGATAAATTTGTTCACAATAGACAATATAATGCAATGGCTGTAATTGTGAACATTACACAATAATAATCTAATGGCTACAATAAACAAATATAATACTATAGCTGCAATTGTTCACATTGCACAATTAAAATGTAATGGCTGTAATTGTGAACAATACACGCTTATACTGTAATGGCAATAATTGTGAACAATACACAATTATAATGTAATGGCTGTAATTGTTCACAATGCACACTTATAATGTGATGGCTACAATTGTTCACAGTACACAATTATAATGTAATGGCTGTAATTGTTCACAATGCACAATTGTTATGTAATGGATACAATTGTTCACAGTACACAATTATAATGTAATCGCTGTAATTGTTCGCACTGCACAATTATAATGTATTAGCGCAATTGATCTCAAAACACACTTATAATGTAATGGCTACAAATGTTCACAATACACAACTATAATGTAATGGTTACAATTGTTCACAATGCCCAATTATAATGTATTGGATACAATTGTTCACATTGCACAACAAAAATGTAACAGCTGCAATTGATATCAATACACATTTATAATGTTATGGTTACAATTGTTCACAATGCACAATCATAATAAAACGGCTGTAATTATTCACAATACACACTTATACTGTAATGGTTACACTTGTTCACACTGACGATTATAATGCTATGGCTACATTTGCTCACAATACACAATTATAATGTAATGGCTACAATTGTTCACAATGCACAATTATAATGTAATGGGTGTAATTGTTCCCACTGCACACTTATAACGTAATCGCTACAATATTTCTCAATACACAATTATAATGGAATGGCTGCAATTAATCACAATACACAGTTATAATTTAATGGCTACAATTGTTAACAATGCACAGTTATAATGTAATGGCTACAATTGTTCTCAATACACAATTATAATGTAATGGATGCAATTGCTCACAATGTACAATTATAATGTTATGGTTGCAATTGTTCTCAACACACAATTATAATGTAATGTTACAACTGTTTACAATACACAACTATAATGTAATGGCTTCAATTGCTCACACTGCACAATTATAATGTAATTGCTGTAATTAATCACACTACACACTTATAATGTAATGGGTGCACTTTTTCATACAACACAATTATAATGTAATGGCTACAATTGTTCAAAATAAACAATTATAATGAAATGGCTGTAATTGTAAACATTACACACTTACAATATAATGGCTACAATTGTTCACAAATTACAATTATAATAAAATGACTGTAATTGTGAACATTACACACTTATAATGTAATGGCTAAACTTATTCACAATGCACAATTATAATTGATAGTTACAATTGCTCACAATGCACTTCTATAATGTAATGGCTACAATTGTTAATAGTGCACAATTATAATGTTATTGCTGAAATTGTTCACAATGAACAATTATACTGTAATGGCTGCAATTGTTCACAATGCACAATTGTAATGTAATGTCTACAATTTTTCACAATACACAACTATAATGTAATGCTACAATTATTCACAGTGCACAATTATAATGTAATAGCTACAATTGTTCACAATGTACAGCTATACTGTAATGGCTACAAGTGTTCACAATGCACAACTATAATGTAATTGCTACAATTGTTCACAATACACACTTATAATGTAATGGCTACAATTGTTCACAATGCACAATTATAATGTAATGGTTACAATTGTTCACAAAACACACTTATAATGTAATGGCTACAATTGTTCACAATGCACAATTATAATGTAATGGCTACAATTGTTCACAATACACACTTATAATGTAATGGCTACAATTGTTCACAATGCACAATTATAATGTAATGGCTACAATTGTTCACAATACACACTTATAATGTAATGGCTACAATTGTTCACAATGCACAATTATAATGTAATGGTTACAATTGTTCACAATACACACTTATAATGTAATGGCTACAATTGTTCACAATGCACAATTATAATGTAATGGCTACAATTGTTCACAATACACACTTATAATGTAATGGCTACAATTGTTCACAATGCACAATTATAATGTAATGGCTACAATTGTTCACAATACACACTTATAATGTAATGGCTACAATTGTTCACAATGCACAATTATAATATAATGGTTACAATTGTTCACAATACACAATTATAATGTAATAGCTACAATTGTTCACAATACACAACTATAATGTAATGGCTACAATTGTTCTTAAAACAACATAATAATGTAATAGCTGTAATTGTTCACAATACACATTTATAATGAAATGGCTACAATTGTTCTTAATACACAATTATAATGTAATGGATGCAATTTCTCACAATACACAACTATAATGTAATCTACAATTATTCACAATGCACAATTATAATGTAATGGCTACAATTGTTCACAATACACAACTATATATCAATGGCTGCAATTGTTCAAAATACAGAACTATAATGTAATGGCTACAGTTGTTCATAATGTACAATTATAATATGATGGCTACAATTGTTCACAATATGTAATGGCTACAATTGTTCACAATACACAGTTATAATGTAATGGTTACAATTGTTCACATAGCACAATTATAATGTAATGGTTACAATTGTTCACAATACACAATTATAATGTAATGGTTACAATTGTTCACAATACACACTTATAATGTAATGGCTACAATTGTTCACAATGCACAATTATAATATAATGGTTACAATTGTTCACAATACACAATTATAATGTAATGGCTACAATTGTTCACAATACACAACTATAATGTAATGGCTACAATTGTTCTTAAAACAACATTATAATGTAATAGCTGTAATTGTTCACAATACACATTTATAATGAAATGGCTACAATTGTTCATAATACACAATTATAATGTAATGGATGCAATTTTTCACAATACACAACTATAATGTATTCTACAATTATTCACAATGCACAATTATAATGTAATGGCTACAATTGTTCACAATACACAACTATATATCAATGGCTGCAATTGTTCAAAATACAGAACTATAATGTAATGGCTACAGTTGTTCACAATGTACAATTATAATATGATGGCTACAATTGTTCACAATATGTAATGGCTACAATTGTTCACAATACACAGTTATAATGTAATGGTTACAATTGTTCACATAGCATAACTATAATGTAATGGCTACAATTGTTCACAATACAGAACTATAATGTAATGGCTACAGTTGTTCACAATGCACAATTATAATGTGATAACTACAATTGTTCACAATATGTATGGCTACAATTGTTCACAATACACAGTTATAATGTAATGGTTACAATTGTTCACATAGCACAACTATAATGTAATGGCTACAATTGTTCACAATACACAATTATTATTTAAAGGCTGCAATTGTTCACAATGTACATTCTGTAACAAAATAGTTAGGTTGTTGTGGCCTAATTTAGTAGTGTCAGGTAGCGTGGAATTGTTTAAATGTATTGATAGATCGATGGGAGCAACGTTTTTAAGATATTTTTTACTTTTAATATTTTGATAAAAGAATAAATCATTTTGAAGTTTATTTCATTAAATTCCATTAATTATTAAGAAAGTTAGAATGATTAAACGGGTTTATTTATCATAAAACTAATTTAGGTTTACATTGGCCTAATAGCGTAAAATTTCCATCGTACGATGTTTGAGGGTTTGTTGTTTCATGATTTACACGTTTTTCACTAAGGTGTGTGGACTGTTTTGCTTTATGAGCTGACTGTGTTATGGAAACAATGTCCAGTTTTTGGTATAGTTGTGACGAGAAAGATTGAGCATGTTACTGTTCCAGTCCATAACAGCATATGGGTATGTTGTATTTAAATGTCTGATATATATATTTTTGACATAATCAGATCTAAGTAAAGTTGTATAAATTGTTCATATCCATTTCGACGGTAATGTCTATAATTTAATTCACATCCATGATATTAAGAAGCGTTTTGTTAGAATAAAGGTCGAGGAATCTGAGAACGTATTTTGAGCTGTTGACATTGTGTTTGCGATGGAGTATTGAGATTCGCCATGTAAGAGTTGATTGATATGTGCAATTAAATTTTGTTGATGCTTATTCTGATATTCACAAAGTGCATAGATACAGAGTTGGTATGTAATTGTTCATATTATAAATGAGAAGTTATGTAGAGATATAATTGCTATTTTGAGATTGACGGAGGGTAGTAAGAGTTGAATGAAATATTAACATATATTGATAAATCTACCATGAAACTGTTAGATGGTAAAAATTGAATGAAGTGTTATAATATGTTGATAAATCTACCATGAAACTATTGGATGGTTAGAAATGAATGCACTGTTATCATATATTGATAAAAAAAATACCATGAACTTGATAGATGGTAAGTAATAGACGCCATGTCATTACATATTTGAGTAACTAGTAAATCTGAGTTTATATATATATATATTGTAGCCGTTTTTAGACGTAAGCGAGGAATGTGGACGCTACATTAACGACGTATAGACGTGACAGGAAGTCAGTTGGTGATAGTATAGTTATAGGATAGCAACCAATTTATTCGTCATATGGACGACTTGACGTTCCTGACGTCGGCATACGGTCGAAAGTCGATACGAGGCGACGTAAAGACATATACTCAGTATAGAGTTCTAGGGGAGATAACCCAGTTTGTATAGCCACCGCCGAAAGGGACGAGTGATTCTAAATCTTTGATATCTGGACGCGGATAGTATCTAGTGCATTTTTATAAACATTCAAATGATATAAGCAGTTTGGATCGCGTGTAGGAGAAAGAACTGAGTGAAAAAAGTGTAAATACCACCATAGGACTTTTTTTTAAACCAGCTGTGTTCTTTTTGTGTGGAGTAATTATCTTTAATTTGTATATATTGTATAATTGTATATTCGTAATTTCATTCATGTAAAGTTAAAATTGAAAATTTTACTTTGTGTATGATTGTTTCAACCTTTGTGAGTTGTCCAATCTTGGTCATTTTGCTACACACTCATAATGTAATGGCTGCAATTGTTCCCAATTAACAATTATAATGTAATGGCTGCAATTTTTCACAAATGCACAATTTCAATAACTTTCACAAAAAGCAGGACAACACGAAGGTGCTACAGGATTTCAAGAAATCAGAAAAAAAATGGGTTGACCTTTTACATCCGTCATTAAAATAAGTGATAGTAATATGTAACTTTGCGATTTAAGTCTACATGAAGAGAACTTGATTAATATAATGTCTGATAAAATGACATAATAAACAAAGATAATCTATAGCAAATAAATTGTGCTTATTTCACATTGGACATGTTTATAAAATGATATTGATATACTGACTGTTATTATGAGCTTGGTTTTACTAGGTTCGAATTCGATCACATTGTCGGTTTCGCTGTTTCCTAACATTTTAATATTTGGATCTGACGTGTAGATTATAGTAACGCTAATCTGTATTCCATCTAACGCCACATGCGCCGTTGTAGATATTAATCCACAGTTGTCACATACGTTGTTTGGAGCCCTGGGTACTGGACAAACTACTTCAGTAGCGGATTTTATTGTGCACTTTACTTTCTGCAAATACAATTGACATTAGATCATATATATATATATATATATATAACATTTATAAAACAGTAAAAAAGGAATCAAATGGCACCACCATTGGCGATGTTTTTACCATATGAACAGTTGGTTCCTAGTTCTTTTAATGCTTAATAAGTAAATGAATATGATGTTGTACTGGTAATTTAAAACATATCATATAGTGCTTATGGAAGACGAATTTTAAATGTAATATAAAACAGGTTTTGTATAAAATGAAAAACGATCAGAAAACAGTACATGGACGTGATAGAAAATTGTAGAATAACAAGTTACGTTATGATATACATTGACTAATTGGTGTTGGCATTGATGTAAATAATATCTAAAAATCATATAGGACCCTTTGGAAGAATAAAATGCAACCGAGAAAAGAAAAAGGAAAGCATACTACGTGTTATTGAGTTTGGTCATAAAAGGTAATGCAATGTGTAACAACCTCCAAGTCCCCGGTTGTACTCACATAATCCTGTCTTAACTAAAATTGTTCTAGAATGGTATTTTATGCATCACATGGTTGAACACATTCCATCTTATATACACTGACGGACTTTGAAAACGCAAGCGTCGGACTTTGTAAAAATAAACGAGCTTTATAATAAAATTTGGCAATCATAAATATTCACATATGCGCATTCACATTCACACATTGTGTAAATATTATTGAAATATAATAAGAATTCTTTAAGAACTAATGATTCAAACAGCAACATCTTAAATAAAAAACTTTGCAATTAGTACCGAGAATAGCTCATTTTCAGCAATGCAAGCAACACTTTCCATTGAAAGCACAATGTTTTCAATACATTGCTCGGTAATGTTGTTCCACTCCTGAACCAACGCATTGGAAAGTTCATTACCGTTTCTCGGAGGTGACTAATGAACGTTAATGCGTATACCTCATTTCAGACATATGCAAAACATGTCTAGAGACAATAATGGTCATTTTAGAATCCAAATTGCCCTGACTTGAAGAAAAACCGGTTATGAGGCGACCCGTAAGTGCCGACGCATTATCATGTTGAATGTCAAAGTGACATCCGTTAAACGGCAGTGCGACAGCAAGCAAAACGTGTCAATGTAAGACTTAACAATGACGTTGCCGTTAAGGATAACAAATTCACTGTTGTGGAATACCAATGTCTGGGATGAATTGCAAAGTTAGTGAATTGGGGTGTCGCTGTTTGAGAACTGTTAAGTTCGACATTGCCCATGGTGTATGACATCCTATTGTATTGGTGGAAGAATATCTTAGACTGAATCTGAGTAGAATCACCGTCCGCATGTAACTGACAAACATTCTTACATGACCATTTGCCTCTCACCATCCATAAACTTTATGTGAAAAGGATCTCCAGTTAAGTGCGGAAGGCCTTCAATTTTGTTCTGAGGTCTTCCTCCACCAGTACAACTACATATTTTTAGAATTGAAAATATAGTTTGTAAATAGTGGTTCTCCGACATTTTATAGTTGTCAAAATAATGAAAAATGAGTATTTGAGATAATATATTTTATTGAACTTACACTGGAGCTTCCGGCATATATGGTTTTCATGGTAGCAATGTTAGCATTGTCGAGTCTTCTTCCTCTTAATGTAATAAATGTCCCCCCACTGTAAACAAACATACTAACATTGTACATTATCATGTAATTAACTTGAATGAAACAAAAAGATAAGTGCAAAGTTTAGATAAATTAATAAATATGTAACTCATGGGAGAGGCAGTAATTATCGGTCGAAGTTTTGAACGAGATATATTGAGCTAAAACGGACAGAGTTATGGGCCTTGATTGATTAAATATGCGGAAACTTTCCTTGTTTACACTGCAGCACTTTTATTTTTCGCTTGATTGTGGTCAGAATGCTATTGACAAAGCTTGAACGAGTGCTCGATTTGGTTTATTGTATCAGTTATTATTTTGATTGGCTTGTGATATTATATTGTCATATGTCATACAGGCATAAAAACTCACATGAATCGATTAGTTATGAAACAACAGCGTCATATCTCTTGGATTTTTAAAGAAGCATACAGAAAATAGTTTTTGCTTAATAACTGTATTTTCCTTTAATATATTTTTGATATAATTTTGTGTTTATCGTTTTCTGATATAAAAAGTTCGATTGAAGTTGGTTTTGTGGTGAATGGGGCCAATGTAAAGGTCACTGAGCGCTACATGCCCTATTGGGACTCTTGTTGATGATGACAGCACTTAAACTTTCGATGTTATTAGGGTTGTTTACTAATGAAATTTCTGTCTTCTTTCTGCAATATGTATCTGCATTTAACAGCATTTGTAAAAATGAAATAAAAAACTATAATAAAGTATTTGACATTATGTTGCATAGCTCTTTTAATTTTGTAAATATTAGGGTTGTTGATTGAATACTTGCATTGGATAATAGACTGGTCTTTACTATTTATTGCACATGGAGAAAAAGAGTGAAATGCATATTGATGATATATTGATAGCCTTGTTTATTAATTAACTATAAAGTTTTAGGTGTCATAAGAGTGAAATCGCAGCGTTCACATGGTAAGGAACACTTAAATATTAAGCTAAACTCAGCCAACACAAACAGAAACCCAGCTAATACGACCAAGTAAGGCCAATAGAAAAACCGAGTGTATTGATTGGTTAAGATGCTCTGCAATACAAAATCCAAGTGTTTTAATTGGTTAAAATGCGCAGTCAATATGGGAGTCACTGTTTAATAAAATCATATTTTCAAGTTATTTCATATTTTCCGAGTTGTTGGTCCAAGAACGTGTCTTATTAACCCATGGCCAATAACCGTTTCGTTTTCAATTATTTTATTTATGTAAGTTAATGAAATACAGTAGGCTTCAGGTTGTTTTGTATTTGGCAAGTTCGGTTCGTATTGGCCGAGTCCGAGTATATATAAAGGCCAATACAATAAAGTCAATTAATAATTTATCACTACGCCATCTTGAAAATATCGTGCAACTTTATATCACTCTAAGTAAACGTCAGTGTCTTTTAATATATAGTTTGTTACTCTTGTTGTTTTATGCTCGTGTAATTCATACGAAGGTACCTTTATTTCCCAGTACCATTCAAGCAGGCACTGAAATGGAAGGTAATAGTTAATTAGTAAAAATGTCATTAATTAACATATTGAGTTGATATTGAATCTTGGCCATCGTCCTAAGGCCTCGTGCCAATACGAAAGTCCTCGGCCAAATATCAAAGTAAGCCAATATGCGTTCACTTCATTAATAACATTATAATATTGATAATCATGATAACTATATGATATATAGCGAATAGAATGAAAACAATGTGCAACATCTCAGGTCTCACCTAAGAAATCCCTTCTTTTGTGGAATCGGGTCAAACACTGGATTTGGCAGCAGAGTGAAATAAATAAATTTCTGTGCAACAAGAAGAATATAATTCTTAGGCAAATATAATTTCACGCTTGATACATCCCTTTTCAAACCACTTGGTACTACAACCTGCACGGTGAAATACGATCTGAAAACAGTTAATTGATTATATGGTCAACAGTGTAAAACAAAAACAAACAAATAATCACAAAAAAATAAATATACGTATGGATGCTATTATACACATCCTTTATATATGTGTAAGCTGGGCCATACGTTCTCGTTTGTGTGTAAACTTGGTAATAATATGTATCCACTTATCAATTTGTTAACTTGGTTATATTTTTATAAATACTTTGGGAATGAGCTATTTCAATATATAATTCAAGATATTAGAGATTACATATATTACTTTTATGTCAATAGAGACGCATGTGTAATTTTATAGATACAGTCGAAACTCGTTATCTCGATATCGCCTGAATCGATATTCCGGTTATGTCGATATCTTTTGCCAGTCCTAACTTTTCCCCTTCATTGCTAATATAATTAAACTCCTTTTAACTCGATATTGTTTCTGTCGATACTCCGGATATCATGATCCCAGTTTTAGTCCCCGACTGATCATTTAACTCCTTTAATTGATTGTTTGTCTCGATATATTTATTGTTGACATAATACTGTGTGTTTTTTCCACGCCGCGTGCCATTTTTCACAGTTTGTTTATGACGCAACACTAATTACCGATCAATGACAAAGGTGACTGCATGTTAATTTGGTTTAAATATCATTTGATTCAATCAATCAGCCTAAACTTATATCTTACACTGCCGAGAAATTCGAAGAAGGACCCGGATATTAGCATTTATCACGACATTGTAATTCTACTGCACGGACCGTAATATGAAAGAACAATTGAGGTGCAACACTTATATGGGCTGCGTTAATTTGTTTGTAAACGTTTGATTACAGAGTACAGAGGTGAACTGAACGAGATGTTTGCTTTTATCGTTAGCTGACAGACTAAACACCTCCGCGAGCTATTTACTTGTGTTTAATCACGTGACTTCATGGGAAGTTGAGGGACAACGCCGAATAGACCGATTTCCGTTTACTTCTCGTTCATTAGCTCACCGTTTGCGTTTATAAACAAAGTAAACATATTTATCCGTGCTGAACGCAGCCCTGTTGATGAAAATAATTTTTGATTTTGAGACAAAATCTATGTCGATATTCGGATATCTCGAGTTTTTTTGGCAGTCCCTCCAATATCGAGATAACGAGTTTCGACTGTATACAGTTATTCAATTGAGCTATACATATTCCGTAATGTATATTTGTAACCTTAGTTATATATATCCGTTTATAAACAGCAATATAATTATGCATATACTAATGTGTGTGTAAAATAGGTATATGTTTCCGTTTGTGTAAATCTTTACCGGCGATACATAACCAGACGTTTCACATTTACTATTTAACATATTTATTAAACTACTGAAACGCTGGACAAATTAATGTAAAGTTACTAATTACATGCTTGTATATTCTGAATCACAGGTTTTTTAAATAATTTATACAAAATATTGACCCTGTTACAACAGCATCCAGATCACTTTTAGGTAATACTTCAACATCGTTTATAGCCGTAAAGCCAAATATAACGATTAGTTCTCTGTTTCCCACACCGAGGTGTTCACCATAGAGTGTTACCCTGGTACCTCCTGCAATAGGACCTTTGTTCGGACGTATGTCTGTGATGGTCATTATCTGTAAGAAAAGGAAATAAACATGCTATCAAATGTTTGACATCATATAATATTAAAAGCAATCTCATTTTAGAATAAATATTGCATTTTAAATATTTTCAGCGCATTCGATAGAGCTTTAATTGTTATTTACAACACCGAAAAAATGGTGTACAGAATAGCATACATATAAAACCAATTTTACTGTACTTCAGTGCATAGTTGTCATTTTATTTAGGCCGCCAGAAACAGAGCGTTTTGTCTCTTTCATGAATGTAATATAGTTTAGACATAAATAAGACGGAGGAACGGCTTTGTTTTTTCCGTTCACACTGATCCTGTGATGCACATATGTCACATGTGACATTAAATAACATTAATGTTTATTTTATCTGTTTGAATTTTAAAATGAATAACTGATATTTAATGACTGAGTTGTTATTTTATTGAAGAATTTTTTTTTGTTACAGCATAATGATAACGAACCATTATAAAGCAGCACAAACTTACCTTGAACAATTGATGGGCAATTTCAATTTCAAAATTCTATGTATAAAATTCTAAATTGTCGTTTTGGAAAACGTCCTATTTGTTTTAAGATTAGCATGCCCCTCCCTCCACACACACCAAAATCAATGGGGGGGGGGGATCATATAGTAATCGCAGTGTCCGTCCGTCCGGTATTTCGTGACCGGCCTGTACCGTTGTCATACATAGATTTTATAAATACTTGCTACAAATGATCACCATAACATGACGAAGTATCAGCGCGTAACACCCAGACCCCATTTCAAATTTCAAGTTAAAACTTTAACTTTGTTTGACAACACTTTTAGTCTGTTTGAGATTTCGTGTCTGATGTGTAACTTTGTCACCTATAGCTATTGATGAATTTCAAAACCACTTGGCTCGATGCATCACCATGACACAACGACGTGTTGCGCGTAAGACCTACACCTGTACTTCTAAGGTCAGGGTCACACTTTGAGTTTGAATGACAACACTTTGAGTCTGTGTCAGATTTCGTGTTTATCGTGTATATGCCCATTGTAATTATGAATTACACATTCATAAACTTGTAATAAATATTCATATGCAAACATATTATTACAGTGATTCTTGGAAACACCCGAAAAAGGACCCCAGTAACCAACCGGCAACAATTACATATTATTTATGGATATAATTAATTATGCATAAATCACAGTAATCTGTATGAAATAGCTGAACACATTCACTATCCCAAAATATTAACTTAAATAGTTCAAACTTATGTAAGCTTAACATTTCGTTAGGTTAAAGTTACATGTAGTCTGTTCAATATCTTGATATTTTAAAGACGTTTTCAGCGTTTTCAAAAGGGGCTTTAGAAATACAGTGGCATTGTTTTAAGATTGTCACGAACATAATCACATGAAATGTATTTAATCTCAAATAGCGTGATTTAAAATTTCAATTTAACGCAAGATTAAGCTAATAGTGTTTTGAACAATTGGGTCCCGATAAATAAATGCAATAATAACATTGAACTGGGTGAAACACAGAAGATCCTCATTTATACATACAAAACAATTTACCTGATAAGTAAATGTAATAATGTCAGATGTAGGAGATTGTTTCCCTGCACTGGTGACTATAACATCCCCTGGGACACCAGCAGCAGACATTGTTCTTTGCGCTCCTGATGTACAATGTATTCTAAAATATATGTGTGTGCATTAAGTTTGGAAAAGTTGATTAGGATGACATGTAATTAAGACTGTTACCTGTTTGTCTAATCATGATTTATCATTAAAATGACATTTCATCACACTTAAAGACAAAATAAATGGGAATATTTTTATTTTTTATCTTTGTATAAATAAAAGTTTTACTTGATTATTTATATAATGCTAAATAAACGAAATTATTTATTTTGAGCACGAAATACTTACAATGTACCATAATGTACAAATTATTCAGCTAAAATACACATGAAAATGGTATAATGTATCCAAGAATAGATTAGATTGTTTTCATAATTTACAAAGACTATAGCATCATCAGAGATATAAATAGAGCCATCTTTCAACACATCTTTGACTGATTGACTCGTTTAAAACAAAATATCAAGTGTATTACTAATTCAATCGTTGATTCCAAATTTTGAAAGTATCACTCACTCTTTTGTTACCATTGTATCGAAATCCGTACTATCCCGATCTGCAACAACTGCTGTAACATCACACGCAACACCCGCCAGTGTCACGGAACTGATATCTGACAGTGATGATCCAAGGTCAGTACCAGAAATAGTAACACGTGTATGACCTTGTATGGGACCATCACGGGGTACAATCTGGAATATAAACGGTAGTTTCAGAAAAAGGAATAAAAAAACATGCAAATATAATTATCTTTGCTTATTTTGGGACATGATTTGCATTGTCATGTTCCGGAAAAGTAACACGTGTATAACCGTATTACCGCCCATCTCGGGTAAGCATCTGCAATATAAAAGGCCAATACCGGTCCACGTGTATACCTTTCTCAGTGCCCTTCTATAGAGTTATCTGCAATATAAATGGTATGTACCTGAAATGTTAAAACGTGATTTGTTAACGCACATCTCGAGAACTATATGAAATGATAAAAATAAGTGTCACTATCTTTTATGACGTCACGTCCGGTGGACTTGTGTAGAAACTACAAACAGCAGAGACGCCGTAATAATTATTATGAGCATATTTACGTTATACCAAAATGTTTTTTAGTCTCGCCTGATTCCATAAAACAACCATACACTGAGATATAAGATGGTGACGGACGAATATACTCAGATCCATAGCCTATGCTACTATGAATTATTGTAGATCCCATAATGCATTACATATAGCCATGCTCCGTCCGGCCAGTGACGTATTTATCATTTGAAGAAAAAATCCCACAAACCTTAGTAACAACTGGAGCTGGGCACGTGGTAGTAGGTGTACATCCTGACTCGGAAAGGCCACATACAGCTGGAGCCCCACCGCACCAGTTACAGCTGTACCTGGTCTTGTTTAGTGCGTTACATCGACTACAGTCACTTGCCATCTTACTACACGTGTAAACAGTAACTGTAATGAATGATAAAACATTTGATAATTCATAAAACGAACTACATCTGCATTTTGTTAAAAATATTAATGTGCAACAACTGAATATTAATAACTCTTATCTCTTTTGACAAATATTTTTCATGGAAAAACATATAATACTTTAACTGACTGTTTAATCGAGATATTAGCGGGAAATCCCAGCGGAATCATAAGAAGGTCAACATGTGTTGTATATATTTATGAGCAATTTAGTTTGTGCCATTTAACGACTGTCAAAGGTATCAGGCTACTGTTTTTTTATTCTCTTTTAGATAAATATATTCGGATGTGGAAACCATATCAATGATTAAATGAAAACATAGTGAGATCATTTATATAAATATCTGATTTCTTTTTCTAAAACATTTGACATTGATGCATTATTATTATAAACCAAATTTCCTTTATGCATTCATCCGATATATTTCTTCCGGGTCACAGTGTTCCGATGTCGGGAAAATGCCGAAAATAATGTCATTCCAAAACCGACGTAGTCAAGAGAAATGTCAATAACAAATTTCATATTAGTCAAAATGTCTACACGTATAACAGTAATGCATAATGACATAGTATTAGTTATTTTACTACGAAACAGTGTTTATCCCAAAGATTTAATGTTGTATATAATAATGTATGTTCTTATACTGTTTCATTTTGTTGTCTTGATAATTCGTTGTGGGTACACTAGTAGGAACTGGTGGTTGTCCCTGCTGGTCCATTACGGATACTAAGATCCCTTAACAGAGCTCAATTCATAGCAGAAAATACTACGAAAGTGTTAATTTTCTGTTTTTTCCATAGAAATTACAATGTCATAATCAATTTCATTCTGTAGAGAATTTATATTTTTGCCCCTTAGATGAATTGAAGTTAAGATTATTGAAAACGAAATATTGCGAGATTCGGTATGAATACGCGAGCGTTCACAAACTTTCAATCAGCTGCCATTTCTTCTCTATATAATTCCTTGCTGTAACTTGAAACACACTTGAAATCTTACTTAAAACGTGAAAAATCAGTTTGCCAAATAAGAATTCATTTTCGTGCTTTTTGATTAACAAAAAATATTGTGGTATATGTCGCATATGACCCATGCCGATGATTATCGTGAAACTCATATTATTTTAAAAATAAAGCTTGTAAACGAGCAGGTAATGTGTTACGTTTATACTTCTTTCTGTCCAGCATTTATGGAAGAAGAAATTAGAAATAACATAGAATGAGCCATTGAATAGAATATTGTACTAGGATTGGGAGGACATCTCTTTTAAAATTGAAATGAGCTCTTTAGAGAACATGGGTCGTCTGATTGGAGGTTAGGGGCTACAAGAGTTTTTGAAGATCATCTATGCCGATATAACTGTAGGGCATATTTTACTGAAAAGCTATACTGGGCACACACTCGCAAAGAAGAATTCTTAGCAGTATTATGTAATCAAAGGCTTATAATGCAACCGTTGAATTTCGAAACACGGACAATACCATTAGCAGTGTCAGAGGAGTATCTGAAACATTACAAGGAGACACTCAACTTAGGTAATATACGAGACATTGTCCCCAATGAACGCCTATTTGAATATTCTGTGGAAGAACACACTGTAGAGGTTCTTATTAAATGAATGTGAGACACACACTCGTATAAAAGTTGCAACCTTATGCCTAAATCATTTGCTAAACAAGAAACCAGATGTCTATACGAAAACGATGGTTAGTAGAAGAACAGCACTGTTATGGAAGCAATTCTTAGATATGTTTGAACTTTTTGAAACGTTGAACACCAAACTCAGACATAAGGGATAATAAGAGACATTTTTCAGAAATGTTTCGTTAATTTGCTGCATCAAGGCAAACACCTTATTTGAAATAATTGTATAATTATGTACTTGTACAATAATGTACTTGTACAATATGTGACTATGGAATGAAGTAATGTATTAAAGTTTCTCGTTTTATTGTTGGAAGGAGCAGTTCTACTGGGCTGGACTCTCGATAGTTTGGTCATAGAGCAAATGTTAATCAAGGGTACAAGAACAACCGTTGGTCTCATTAGTAGGGGAATAGTATTACTAAAATTCAAAGAACAGTTACCTGTTATTTACACTGACATGTACGGAGGTAAATCAGGATATGCAAAAGCTATGTTTAGATCATGTGAGCAGCACAAAAGGAATAACAAAGCAAGACAGTTACAGGATGAAACAAATTGCCAAATTTGTCAAATCACGAAATCTGTTCAACTGCGATCCATCGCAAGGTAGTATTGACGTAAAAGAAGACGAAAGTGTTAATATTGATAATTCCAGGGATACTGGTAGTGATGTTATTAAATCCATGGAATAACAGAATGTAAATGAGTATTCATTTAAACATGAAAAAACAGGATAATACACTGATTTTTAAAGTTGCGGTTGAGATAAATTTTAAGTCGATCTTCAGCTATCTTTTCAACGGTGGATTTCTGCTGCTGTGGTTATGTTGACCAGAGAGGAACTACGTGTATCATTGTTCATTTAATCAATTATGGACCTACCCCGGTTCTCATCGACTCAGATTGTTTGCTTGGAGCAGAAAAAAGCAAGTTAGCTAAACGTGTAGCTGTTGCTGTAGAACCTCGGACTATGCCGACATATATTCAGTATGTCAATGACGGAGGATTTTTAACACAGCAACTTCCATGGCCAAGAGGTTATACATATACCTACTTTTTATGAGACTTGTATGTGTGCTTTATTGTATGGAGAGATACCGGTAGTTGTATTTGATTGCATATTCAGAGGAATCATCTCCGGAATATACTACAAAGCTTGGCATGCGTGAAAAACAACCTTCGCAGGTGAACTGACAATAAACACGAAAAGATACGTTCCTTGCTTACAAAAAAATAAGCACGACTTAATAAACATGCTAACGGGTGCATTAGATGCAAGTGATATTAAATCACGAAAAGCAGTAAGAGATATACGGCTGTCTTAATTGTGAATACATCTGTGGAAACATGTATTAATTCAGTCAATGGCCTTTAACGTTAATCATACGGATATTACTCTTAATTTATTACGTCAACATGGACTCGTAGAATATTTTTTTAAACCTTAACCAAGATGAAAATGAAATTCAACTTTAAGAATTAAAGCATTAAGCTCACAAAAATAAAATAAGGGAAAAAGTATGCAAACATATATTGTTCATATATGCTGTTCTTGGATGTGACACAACCTCTCGTTTGTTTGGTACGGGAACAGGACTATTACGCAATACGTTTGTATGCTGTGCATCATAAGGCATGTAGAAGTACTATACCGTTATTGTTGAAGTCATCATCAAGCACTACACTTGAATCTTCACCTTGTCCTTTAAACTCATATTTAATTATTACAGGGTAGTTCTTCAATCTTTCATTTGTAGTGATCTGGAACAATAATTATCATATAAGAACATTACAGATTAATTGTAGTGATCTGGAACAGTAATTATTATATTGGTATAATACAGGTTAATTAAAGTTAACTGGAAAAGTAATTATTATATAAGTATGTTACAGGTTAATTGTAGTGATCTGGAACAGGAATTGTTATATAAGTATGCTACAGGTTAATCGTAGTGATCTGGAACAGTAATTATTATATAAGTATGTTACAGGTTAATTGTAGTGATATGGAACAGTAATTATTATATAAGTATGTTACAGGTTAATTGTAGTGATATGGAACAGGAATTATTATATAAGTATGTTACAGGTTAATTGTAGTGATCTGGAACAGTAATTATTATATAAGTATGGTAAACTTACAGGTTAATTGTAGTGATATGGAACGTAATCATTATATAAATATATAACAGGTAATTTGCATATACACATACTATTTCAGTTTAACAAGTAAGAACAAATGTGGTTCTCCTACCCTTATTTGAACATAACATGAAATAATATAAAAGCAATATATTGAAGCTGTATCGATTTTAGCAGTAAGATTTGATCTATATTTCAATACGAGTATCATCTCATTACTTTTGTTCATTGTTATAACAGCAACTGTAGAATATTAAGTCCTGACAAAGACTTGTCACACTATTGTTAGTATCATTGTCACTTATGGAATACAGATAACAAACAAAAAATGTCACCCGCCATTGTGAAACCATGTTCCCGATTTTGCAAAATCAGCTTTTATAACTTTCACAAATTTAGATCAACTTGGACAAGATATTTATAACCATTATGACAATGTTTGGTGAATGTATGATGATAATAATTCAAGTTCTAGAGACGATAGAGACATTTTTAAATTAATATTGGTCAAAGTGTAAGTCCACCACTGATTTTATTCTAGTATATTCTATAGTAAATATACAAGTCTGCATGCTTGTCATTCATAGAAAGACCAAATTAAAGAAATGAAACTAACACTTTTTTGTAAGTCAACTTCTGCACTTCTAAAATACAATGAGAATAGTAGGGGGTCGTGTTTCATCCGAGAGAATATTTTATGTCCAGTGTAAACTTCCAAAATATTATATTCATACCCCAATTTCCATTTTTTTCTTCTCAATTATCAATTCAAACATAACAATGCTTCTGAAATATTCCAATTAGATTAAAAATGCTAGCAAACCGACAATTTACCATAAATTGTGGAAATGCGTTTTTACAAAAAAAAAGAAACTCGTATTTTTTAGAACAAAGGTCTGGCGGGTAATCAAATTTGGACAAGATACTTTGCCATCAAACATTATGACAACGTTTGGTGAATATATGACAGTAAACATTTAAGTTGGAGTGTAAAATAACATGAAGTATGGTACATTGTCATCAAAGTAAACAGTGTAAAGAAGAATTTGCATTTCTACATATTCCCTTTATTAATCCATGTGAATTTCGCATTTCTGTGATGACTATTAAACGCGTACAAACTATATATCTCTTGCATGCACTAATTTTGAATTCACTGAAAACATAGTCATATAAACAATGACTAACTCTTATATTAGCAGGATCGAATCAGGTCTGAGCTTCCTATTGGCCATTAAGGTTTCAGCTCATCAATATACAAAGACACCACTGTGTGTATCTCCACGGAATGTCTTTCAATTCTAAAAGATACATCTGTTTTATTTCAACATACACCAGACGTTGGATACTATCGTTCATCGAAGAAAATTGTACTCATTAATGAACGGCAGTAAATGAAATATAAATATAATTTGTATTAAAGGTATCAATAACATATATATGGAATGTGTCAAATATGGTAATTATTTCATCAAACCAATACTAATTCATATAGGTTCTTGTTGTTTTGTTTTAGTTTAGTTTTTATTAATATATTTTAGCTCGATTGCGATGAAAGCTCAAAGCTTATTTGAACCGCTCTCGAGTCCACTTCCTGTGTAAAACCAGTACTGAGTGTTGTTTTATGAGAAGCATCGGGTCGATCAAAGGATTGAACCCACACCCACTGGCGTGAGCGGCCAATAATTTATCCTTTACATTATCACCCCGCTTTCTTCTGATTAATTCTTTATTTCGTTTTGACCGTCCCATCATATCTTCAACACCGTTTTTGTGTATTTGTGTATGGTCTGGCATTGTTAAGTGGACAAAAAGAAATATTTTTGCTTATTAAGCCAATTAGATGTTAACAAATATGTAAACAACAAGTTTAAGGGAATTGTCCGGTTTATTTTATTTTAGTTTTCCGAACCAGCAAGCGTCAGTGTTCACAGAGACTGATAGATTGACACATGTTAGCAAATTATATCTTCCGACCATTGCAATATGTAAGCAGAGCTTGGTTCAGATGAAATAACACATTGACACTGCACAATCTGTTACCTGTATCGAGAAAGTGACCGATGTCTGTGTCGCTGTGGCTGATGCCTTGACCAATGGAAATGATGGAATTGCTGGTATTGTTAGGAAGAAGTCTAAAACATCCTGTATAAAATATGATACAATATTATTATTAATATAAAAAATTAAAACACGTATAAATTTAAGTTAAATTCTTGCAAAAATCAATAAGAAAAAAAAACGTTTTCCTTTAGTATTCCTATGTAAAAATCAGTCCCATTACATTACATGTATAGATAATTTTTCTTTGCCTTGTTTAAACTTACAAATAAGAACAAATCTGACTGA
This sequence comes from Panopea generosa, assembly GCA_029582155.1. NCBI lineage: Eukaryota > Metazoa > Mollusca > Bivalvia > Adapedonta > Hiatellidae > Panopea > Panopea generosa. The sequence goes on from CM055903.1 coordinate 43,358,569, forward strand.
CTGTTTCTTGAAATTTGAAACTATATATCTTTAACGGTTTGGGTCCTTCTTATTCCCGATTATTAAACTAGATCATTACAACAACTCTGAGGGTCTTTGACCCAATTATTCTTCTACGAAAATGTAAAAAATATTTATTGTATTTAAAACGATAGTATCATTTTCTATAAAATAATAACATGCGACCCTTAAATGATCCCTAAGGTAGGGTTTTTATAAGAGAATGTTTAAGCCTTTGAACGTTTTACTATTTAGGTATTGACAGCCATTTTGAAATTTAGATTTGAAAACACAAAAATCATCTGTTTGGTGCTTGGTGTTTGTCCAGAAATGTTTGATTATTCAAAGGTCATTACATGTATGTATTTATAAGCTTGTCTAAGATTACACGATGATATAAGTACTGAGTGTGTGTTTGATTAAGATAATATATACAAACAGATGCTAGAGTGCACACATAATCAAATATGATGATTCATGCGCCACATCTCCTAATCCTAATTGGTTTATTTAAGAATGTTACCTTGATACGGTTTTTATAATAATGCTGCGTAAGATTTTATAAACCAAATTGTTTGGATGCTAATATAATTATATTCTTTATCTTAACACATCTTAACATACTGTTACAGCATTGTTTTCTTATATACAATTTATGAGACACAACGTACAACAGGAAGATTTGCTGCGTAGAATGTCACACTTGTTACCACACCATTATGTACAAACTTGGATGGGTTCTCTACAAGTTGGGGGCACTGGCTCTTCTGTAAAGTAAGATAGGGTCGAGTTTCAAAAAAGATAATACGCTAAATTGTGTATTTATTTCTGTACTATAACATGATCTAAGCATGTTTTTTGTTTTATTTCTTGAATAATGTGTCTTCATTCTACGACACGTATTAATAGTCACACTGATCTTTGTAATATCTAAAGAAAACAAAAAAGTAAATGGTCAATTAAAATATCGTACTTTAGCAAAATAGTATATACAAAACCTACAAACCACATTTAAAGAATACAACGTTAAATAAAATTGTGATCAATATAAAATTAAGTCCTATTGTTGCCTCTGTAATAACATAAAATACACTCTAACTACATTGCCTGGATGACAATAATTATAACATACACTCTAACTACATTGCCTGGATGACAATAATTATAACATGTGCCTTTAACTTTAGTAGTTACATTATATCTTATGTAATATTACCAATTAAGGTAACACAAGTTACATTATTACCTGCGTAATTCTAACACCTGCACTATGGCTACATTGTCCAGGTGACACACATTGTGTGTTCTGTAAACACCAGTTATATTATATCTTCTGTAATATTACCAATTAAGGTAAACACCACTGATAACACAAGTTACATTATTACCTGTGTAATACTTAGACCGGCACTCTGGCTACATTGTCCTGGAGACACACACTGGCTGTTCTGTAAACACCATTGACAATCAGATCCAATAGTGTTTGTACATTCGCCGCATCTGTATCAGAAAATAATATTTACTAGACTCTGTCAATGAAATATTCCACATCTGATTCAGCGCATTGTAATTTTAATTAGACCTTCGAAGAACTTGAAATCAGGAACCATTGTACTATCCCGATACCATTGTTGATTTTTTAATGTTTTCATCTAAATTATATCTCAAAACTTACTATCCATGCAATCAATTACACTTCACATATGTGTGTTCACTACCAAAGTACCAGAGAATAGACTATTTAAGTGTACAACAATTATGACCCCATTTGTTGGAAAATGTGGTTGTTTCTTTTAGTTAATATTCGTCTCTCAGTGACTTCTAGCCTTGCATTAATGTTTATTTACTACTATTAACTGTACTAGCTGGAAAAGTGTGATAACTCTATTTTGATTTTATGCAGACTTATACCCCCTTTTATGTTAAAAATTGTGGTTGTTTCTTTGCATCAATGTATATTTTTTACCATTAACTGGACTCGCTGGAAAATTGGGGTAACTCTATGTAGATTTAAGAGGGAATTATGTATTCATTCATACATAAAGTTGTGTTGTTTTTATTTCATTTTTAGAAAGCTCATATCAGTAACTACTAGCAATAAATCAATAACATTTCACGTGTATGTTCGCCAACATAAAACTTGTTTTATGACCTCCACTTTAATACTTGTTTGAAATTTGTTCTATAACAAATTACCTTCTCAGTAGAACTAACTACTACACATACAACAATGACACGATAAAGTAATATCATTTATTTGAATAAGTGATATCACCTAATTGACAGGAATTTAACAATAATATAAAATGTATATTTGTTGACAATAAAATAGAAATCTTAAAGTTATTGTAAAAATATTGCGTAAATATTTGTTATATAATAAATATTATTCTGAATGTAGAATATATATTGCTTTATTATTTAATCATTTAATCAAACAAAACAATTTGTTTTGGCACCTGAACCATTTTCATCATATATCTGCTGAATCATTTTGAGCATATATTTACTGCTGGATCATTTTTGCAGGAAGTTTCTTTTTTTCTTGCTCGATATATTGAATAAGTGATATCACCTATTCAAAACGAATAATATGTCCTATTCTAATAAGTGATATCACTTATTCGTTCTGAATAGGTGATATCACTTATTCGAATAGTGATATCAACTACTCGAATAAGCAATTTAACTTGTTCATTTCAAATACGTGATATCACCTATTCGATTAGTGATATCACATTTTCGAACAAGTAATATCACTAGTTCATTTCGAATGAGTGATATTACTAATTCGAACAAATGATATCACTAATTATGGTTAAAGAGTAAAACGGCACCCCATAGGATAACGCCATTTTGATTTTAGGCAGAATTTTCGTGGTCCCTTTATTATACAGAAATTGTTGATTGAAGTTCAAATATAGAAAGCTCATATCTCATTTTCACCATTCATATATTAGTGAAACATTCCATGTGCCATTTTCATTTAAATATGACTGGGATAATAAGTTGATTGAAGGTAACAGTAAGGCCAATATAGATCTAGTACTTTGAAAATATACTTATTATAACACGCTTATATGTATATAATCTCAGAAACTACTAATCATACATTAATGAGACACCTCCACTGTCATAAAGGGGACAAGTAGAATAGTTTTTGCATAACGGACATGGATTTCCTAGTATTTTTACCGGGTTACTAATTTTAATCTTACACGCGCTCATCATATTCTGTTGTGACGTTTGAATAATTTATGACTAGACGTATTAAAAATCATATGACATCATATATCTTATTTAACCTCTAGAAAGCCATTGTTGTAAAAATAATGATATAAATGAGGCTATAATTTAAAATAAATATTCGATGTGTTTAATTAGCAAAACAAACACATAAAGATTCTATCCGAACCTCCAACTCATGTTATACGTGTGATCAGTATTAAAGAAAAAAAATCATAAAAAAGTGACATTATCCTATGTGTTTTTGTTAGCATTATATACCTTTTAATACTTATAAAATTGGGTTAGAATGTCTTATTTCAGTAACCACTTGTTATACTACACTGGAAGATTGATACAGGCTTTCTGCTATTGTTTTTTATCTAAATTCATCGATATTTGAGTCGGAGTCTAAATCTCAGACTCAAATATCGATGAATTTAGATAAAAAACATATTTACAGAAATAAGCAGTTTTGATGCTTTTTTAACGAAACATGTTACATTATCACAATTATTACCCATAGCTAGGTATGTTTAGAGGGTTTTATAAAATTGTTAGATTTTCATTTACCTTTACAATCAGTTCTGTCATACTTACTTGTTGTAATGTCCACATGCATAGAACAGAAATGAAGATGACGCCAGAAAGACGTCATTTACCCATAATTCCAAAGTGGCTTCTGTGTGTGCTGTAAAGGATTATTCCAATTATATTGTAAGCGTGTAACAATCAAAATGAAACTGACAGCTGTTTCAATTTTAATATAACTTGGGCACAATGTACCGTAAGAGTAGTAATTATTAGCTTTGCATCAGAGGAAACTTCACATAATTATTATGTCTTTACTACTATAAAAGGTATTAAAAAGGAAAACTAAAATAACTTCGTTTTGATTTTAAGCAGAATAATGGACCATGTTTACTTTAAAATTGTCTAAAAGGTTTTTCAGTTTTCTCAGTTTAGCTACTAGCTACACTAACGAAACTCAACATGTGTATTCGTTATTAATAATTGGACTCAAGGGGTTAAGTGAAACAACTCTATTTTGATTATCGGGAAAGCAACAGCTCCTTTGTACTAGTACTTTGTACTTGTCATACAACAATGAAACTCAACATGTGTTTTCACTATTAATAATGGGACGCAAGGTGTTAAGTGAAACAACTCCATTTTGATTATCGGGAAAGCAACAGCCCCTTTGTACTTTATACTTGTCATACAACAATGAAACTCAACATGTGTTTTCACTATTAATAATGGGACGCAAGGTGTTAAGTGAAACAACTCCATTTTGATTATCGGGAAAGCAACAGCCCCTTTGTACTCGTACTTTGTACTAGTCATACAACAATGAAACTCAACATGTGTATTCACTATTAATAATGGGACTCAAGGGGTTAAGTGAAACAACTTCATTTTGATTATCGGGAAAGTAACAGCCCCTTTGTACTTTATACTTGTCATACAACAATGAAACTCAACATGTGTTTTCACTATTAATAATGGGACGCAAGGTGTTAAGTGAAACAACTCCATTTTGATTATCGGGAAAGCAACAGCCCCTTTGTACTCGTACTTTGTACTAGTCATACAACAATGAAACTCAACATGTGTATTCACTATTAATAATGGGACTCAAGGGGTTAAGTGAAACAACTTCATTTTGATTATCGGGAAAGCAACAGCCCCTTTGTACTCGTACTTTGTACTAGTCATACAACAATGAAACTCAACATGTGTATTCACTATTAATAATGGGACTCAAGGGGTTAAGTGAAACAACTTCATTTTGATTATCGGGAAAGTAACAGCCCCTTTGTACTTTATACTTGTCATACAACAATGAAACTCAACATGTGTTTTCACTATTAATAATGGGACGCAAGGTGTTAAGTGAAACAACTCCATTTTGATTATCGGGAAAGCAACAGCCCCTTTGTACTCGTACTTTGTACTAGTCATACAACAATGAAACTCAACATGTGTATTCACTATTAATAATGGGACTCAAGGGGTTAAGTGAAACAACTTCATTTTGATTATCGGGAAAGCAACAGCCCCTTTGTACTCGTACTTTGTACTAGTCATACAACAATGAAACTCAACATGTGTTTTCACTATTAATAATGGGACGCAAGGTGTTAAGTGAAACAACTCCATTTTGATTATCGGGAAAGCAACAGCCCCTTTGTACTCGTACTTTGTACTTGTCATACAACAATGAAACTCAACATGTGTATTCACTATTAATAATGGGACTCAAGGGGTTAAGTGAAACAACTTCATTTTGATTATCGGGAAAGCAACAGCCCCTTTGTACTTTGCACTTGTCATACAACAATAAAACTTCACATGTGTCGTTAAAGAGACTCAAGGAGACATGCGAAACAATTTTAATTTGATTTAAGAGAGAACAACATTCCCTTTATGCATAGAAACTCTAGGTAAAGTTTATACATAGTTTTAAGTAAGAAAACCTTTCAGTAACTACTAGCCATACAGCAATGAAATATCGCAAATTTTCCACAACCATTAACAGTTTCAGGAAAAATTAGTGTTCCTTTCATATTTATAATTTTGATTAAAGACATTAGAAAGCTCTTATCTCCCAAAATGCTACAGGAATTTAATTGGAAATGAACTGATGTGTTCATTATCACAGTAAAATAAAATATCATAAGGATAATCGCAATAATCATTACATACATCTTCTAAGAATTATATCACTACTCATATTTAAGAACTGGGATATATTTTTATCCATATTATCGTCAAGTTTTAGGCTTCCGATAGCTGTTGTTTTGCGACAATCTGTCAAAAGTCGTGCCTGGTGTCTTCCGACTTATTCTTGTTTTATGTTTTTGTTGCAGTTTTATAGCAAACTCATACTTTTCTAGATAGACTTACATGTCTACGTCAATGAGATTTCAATATGTATTCAATATGACCAATGAAACTCAGGGAGGCAAACGAGGTAACAAGCTTTTATTTTCATTAGGCATTAGGAAAATAGAATACTTAGAAACTTTGATAATTTTCACTCTTTTTGGGGCAAACGAATATTATGACTTAAATATCAGTAACTTATGTTCATTATCAATAATATTTTACAAATGTATATATCATGGTCAGCTAGCTTATGCCTAAATTTCCAGTGATAACTTGTAAAAGATCAGAATATTTGCGGTCACAGTGTATTGGATAAAGAGCCATTTAGAACAGAGTTCATAACGTCGAGTCGATTCTCTTTTTCGACAGCTCTTGTTCATTCAATAAACAATCTGTTAAAACAAATAAGAAGCATACTATCTTTTATAATTGCCGTTAAGGATCAATTTCTACTTACAAGCCACAGTTGGTGAGCTACAGATTATATAGTTGTCAATTCTTGATGCAATTGTTGTACCAATATCTGTGGCTCCATTCTTGTATATGCATTTGTATTCGTCCCCATCTTGCTTAGAAGGAAAGTTGTTAACAGTCAGTCGTATCTGTAAAAATAACAAACGCAAAGTCATTGTGAATAGAAATCATCTCATTATAAAACGATGTATGTGTTTTATTAATACGTTGGTATCTATAAATATTGAATCGATATATTCCGATAAGTTGTAAACAGTCGGGCATGAATCTATCATGTCAGACATAATTACAATGCAAACGAAATACACTACTGAAGAATTCACTACAACAATAGAAATGTTCTCAGTCACAGCTTATATAATATGATGCTTAACTGGGATGTGTTCAGCACCTTTAAATATATCTAATCTGTTTATAACCGCAAACAGTGACCAAATAAAGTAAACGGAAAACGGATTACAACGGGCTGAAGTAAACTCAATTGATAATTAAGTGATTAAACACAAGCAAACATTTTTGGAGGTGTCGGCAAATAAATTAAACGTTTAAGCGAACTGAACACATATCACATTACACATCTGGAAGGAAGTGACACTTCGCATACCTATGATGATGTCTCACATGAGCAGGTAAATGTAATCTATTCAAGACTATTCAAACTCATTAACCGCTATTTAAAGAACAGACATGTGAACTGGACAGTTTCACGTTTCACCAGTAAGTTTGTTTACTTGATAACTGTGTACACTACTTCATCGAATGTCTTAATTAAAGAGAAATTAAAGTCACTAATTCAAAAATATTCGTATCAGATAAGATATTACATATATACACTATAGCTTCATTTGCGCGTGCATTTTTCTTATATATTTTAGAATTAACCTGTTTAATATTAGAACTTTCTAAGAAGTTCGCGTGAACATTTTTTATTGCTTTTATATAATATCATTATTCGATACGTTGGTTCCGTGCGTATACAAATTACTGATATTCTTAAAGAGAGTGTAAAACACTTGTCTTTATTGTTTAGGAAGGGCTTTAAGCTAAGGTTTTCGACAAAACCACGAGCTAATGTCTCAGACTACTGCCATTTAATGCATTTAATAATACACTAAGATTTCTTGACAATATAGTAATAAAGAGAATTCATTATGAAGACAATTACCTATTTGTTATTGTTGTTTAACAATTCGTTTAACAATCTGTGTAGTAAATTATTAAACAGTAACTCGAGTTTCTTTTTTTTAATAGGCAACTTTTATTATGCTATATGTTAATCATTGTTTTAAACGAAAATAACATACAAAAAGGAAATGTTCTATGTTCTAGCGCTACATGATGTTCAATTATTTATATGTACTTGTTTTCGTTCGGCATTGATCGGCAGTCCATTGGTATCCAATAAAAGGGTAACACAGTCACCATGCGATGATAGCCAATGGTTTAGTTCTGAGGAGCAATCTGTTCTTCTGCTACTCCTATATGTTTCAATTTAGGAAGTATTTAATTGAAAGAATTGAAATTTGTAACTACCAATAGATGTTCAAATGACACAGCAATTAAAACAGCACAAAAGAAAGCACACCATAATCAACATACAGAAAAATCATATTAAATACAATACATGCATGCAGAAAAACTAACGACCTGTGTAAACGCATTGGAACCGTTAGTAAGATTTATGTAAATGTAAAACCCAAATTTGTAAACAATAATGTTACACATAATTGCAAGCATTTATGATTTATTTTCAAGAAATGTGAGGGTATGAGGGAAGGGTTGCGTGTTTTCAACTTCTCGGCATATAAAGAAGTAAAGATGATACATTGGTATTCACCACGGCGTATAAAGATTATTTGTGATAATTAGGTGTTCTTCACCACGGCGTATAAAGAAATAATAATGATAACTATATTTACATCACCACGGCTTACACTAGAGTATTTATGATCACATCTTACTAAGTAGTATTGGTGTACATGTGATGATCTCCACCACGGTTTACTAAGCATAAATGATGAAAATATGCTGTTCAATACCAGAGTTTGTTTACAACTACTGGTTATAATGTAACGTTTTCTTAACCATATTTATTTTACTTTGATTGCGAAACTTATACAAATTACGCTCGAAGTATTCCTGAGTAGAACCAGTTTTAAGCTAATGCGGGAAAGTGTCTTGCTCAAGGACACTACACTTGACCATGGGGATTATCGAACCCACGACCCTCCAATCATGGGCTCAGTGCTCTATAATTGGACCACGCAAGTCGCAAACTACTAAGCCCTATTGGTGGTGTTTTGTTGATAAACACCATAGTTAACTAAACTCTGCTGGTGATAATATGGTGTTTACTAAGTACTATATAGTGGCCATTTGTTGTTCACCACCATGACTTTCAAACGAATATTCGTTATATATTTGTATTCCCACCAACAGCTTACTAATGAATATTTGTGATACAGTTGTGTTCACCACGAACAAATGTATATTGGCGAACAATTATTTTTCTCGAACACTGCTTACAAAGGATTATTTGTGATATATTGGTGGTTACCTGGGTTAACACATATTCTGAGATAATAACAAGGTTGACAAATATTATAAAAACTAGATTTACCTTTGTTTATAAACACACCACCCACACAATGGGTTTCTTCCAACGATAGTTCCCGCACATGTTGTATATTCTGAACAGTTTGTATTTGAATACTTCAATAACTAATACGATACAAAAGATGTTAGTCATAAATTTACTTTTAAAATCTAACATAAAATTATTGATTGTTCTTAAACAAACATCATCTCTTTCATTTCGTTTACATTTGCACATTATTTTATTTATCAGGCATAGTTGATTTTAAACCTTCTTTAATATTTGTGAATTAAGCTATGTTACTCGTCTCGGCGTGGAGTCGTCGTTGTATTCTGGTCAATATGACGGACATTATCAATGAAACTTCATGGGTGTGTTCAGTGACATAAAGGGGCAAATGGGCCAAGCGGTATTACTCCATATCTCTCTCTCTCTCTCTCTCTCTCTCTCTCTCTCTCTCTCTCTCTCTCTCTTCTCGCTCGCACGCACGCACGCAAAAATTCATGCGATAAAAATACACAATTAATTTCTTAATTCCTTCTGTATATGTTCAAAATTTGACACACGTTTAAAATTACTACAGTTGGAGATCGTTATCTGCATGATTTAAGTAAATAGTTTAGATCATGTATTAAATTAATGACATACATAATATACCCCCCCCCCTCTCTCTCTCTCTCTCTCTCTCTCTCTCTCTCTCTCTCTCATATTCCATAATTATATTCTGAGCGTTTTTTTGTACTTTTTGTATCGGTATTAAGGAGTATGTGGGATGGGAAGGCCCTCTAGCGGATGCCCCAACACCCCAGGAAAATTTGATATTTAAAACGTCAATCAAATGCTGCACTCTAGCGGCGGTGGTGGGGTTAAGATTAAAAATGGAATTCTCTGACGCTAATCCTTATGATGATCAATTGTATTACCACCTCCGCCCCCCCCCCCCCCAAGCCCTCCTCCCCCCCCCCCCACACACACACAATATTGCTTTAATCCGTGACAGGTTTGGTGAATAAAGCAAGCTATGGATCCATATGGCTCGGTATAATTCTTTGAGAAAATACACTGTATCATATTATACTATTTTTGTCATTCAGCCGAAACTTATCTGTAGATGGATGATATATCGTCCCATTGGTGAAATACGGTACCAAGTGTATATAAAATAAGAAGGCATTTGGTACCTTCTTGCACCAATGGGACGATATATTTGTGTTTATGCAATGCTGTTATTGAATACATCTTAGAGAAGAATGCTTAACAAGTACTTGGTATTGGATAACGTGTCGATGTATAATGAATGACAGCCAGTATTACGGATAATAATACAATACTTCCACAATATATTTTGAATATATTGAATAGATATGTACACGAATGGCGCAAATTTAAACAAATATATATTTTTTTATATTTATGTTTACCGTCATGCCGACGTTAAATGCAATTTATTTGATTTGATTTAAAATGCAAACACAAAATGTTTAACAATTATATGATTTTAAATATCTTTTATAACGATTGTGTTGTTGATTATTTCCTTACTAGAATTATACTTATTCCAAAGTTAAATATCAATGAAATATGTATAATGCAATGTCATTTTACATTAGGCGACGTCAGAAATGGCGTCTTTACATCCTGGGGTAACTGTAACTTTTGAGGATGATAAAATAATAAGTAATGAACATGTCTTAATAATAAACACTTTTTTGTGTTTGTAAGATGTTACATTTTATCAATATAGATTTTTTATATCATTCTATTTTTGGAATGGGGCAAATGCGACCAACAACGTACCCTGCCCTTTGTAATTATTAATAGACAGGTCAACACTACATTGTATTAAACATAACGTTCATTCTCAAAAAATCAATGAAACCAAAAATACAATTAAGAAACTTTGCTTGGCTCAACAATTTTTGATGGCATTATTAGTTTTAGAATATTTACCTTTTTACTTGTCATTACAAAGTAGTTGTCGTTCTTCTGAGCAATAGCTCGAACAGAAAACCCCGGAGGTACTTGCTGTGTTTCATATAGTTCCAAATTCTTACCAACGCCAAGGTAGTTCAACTAAACATTGGTACATACAATCATATTAGTGTTGGGTATACCGGTGTCGGTGATAACTTTAAAATACGTGCGTGATACTTGTTTTAAGTGTAACAAATTACCAATAAGAGATTTATCTAAATAAAAGAAAAAAAGTTAAACTCTATAATTTTTATTTGATTTTTTCTCATTCGTCATTTTTTGCTGTACATAGACAATAACTACAAAAATGATTCTAATATGGAATGATATCCAAACAATAAAACACACAATACTTACGTAGAACCACCATCCTTCCGAAATTATTTGGCAAACTTTCTCGCATAAAATTTTAGAGCGAGCGGAACTCGAAACAACCACCTTAGCGGTGAGTGGTTAGTGATCTTGAGACGACGCCTCAGACCACTCGGCATCGGAAGACATTTATAACAATCAGTTCATATAAGAACAATACAGTTTTCATACGAGAATGATAAATAATATTTGATATGGAAACCATATGTTTCACAATTATTTTTCCTTTATATAATTTAGCTAGTTCAAGTTTGCCAATTTTCTGCACTACATTTAAACGGATTAACTTTATATCTATCGCATTTATATCTTTAGAACTTTACTCATAACCTTAAGTGTTTTTACAACAGTTAAACTAACAATAACCAATTAAATAAAAAGATTTTAATCTCTACTGAATTCTATTCATATCATAACGTGTTTTTTACAACAGTTAAACTAACAATAACCAATTAAGTAAAAGGGTGTTTAATTGATGTTAATCTCTATTGAACTCTACTCATACCCTTTAGTGTTTTACAATAGTTGAACTAACAATAACCAATAAAAATAAAAGATGTTTAGTTGATGTTTATCTCTATTGAACTCTTCTCATAACCTTAAGTGTTTTTACAACAGTTTAACTAACAATAACCAATTAAATAAAAGGATGTTTAATTGATATTAATCTATATTGAACTCTTCTCATAACTTTCAGTGCTTTTCCAAGAGTTGAACTAACAACAACCAATTAAGTAAAAGTATGTTTAATTGATATCAATCTATATTGAACTCTTCTCATTACCTTATGTGTTTTTTCAACAGTTGAACTAACAACAACCAATTAGGAAAAATTATGTTTAATTGATATTAATCTAAATTGAACTCTACTTATAATCGTTAGTGTTTTACAACAGTTAAAGGGGAACGCAACCCTGTGTATAAAACAGGATAATATGAATAGCTATGAGTTCAGCTTTCTATTAATAGTATTATTATGCAGAAATTCGAGTCCATAAAGATATATCAGCTCGTTTTGTAACGGTCATTTTCGCACATCGACTTTGTGGTGGAAGTCGCCATATTGGATACCTGCGTGACGTCATAACTGCACTTCCGGTTTAAAACATAATTGATTTAAACGCTACAGCAGATATAGGACCGTGCAATTATAGTCATCGGCAAAAGTACTCGCAAGAATAATAAAATGGATTTTAGTAACGGAGAAGGACTTGTGGCCTACAACTTTGAACCAGAAATTTCAGAAGCAGAGTTAAATTAATTAGAAGACGAGAGAAATAGTGAGACGGCACAGTTGTTCACACATGTGAAAGATTTTTGCAGCTGCGAAAACTGTGTAATGATGCTTTCATCTGACGAAAAAACGTGCTGCAGATGCAATGACCACACTATTGGAAATTTAGAAGATTTAGAATGTATCACAGAAATAATACAAATATGTCACAGCAATGTCTTATGAAGTTTTCACCCAAAAAGATGATAACTTTTAAACAGTCACACCGATCATGAACCAGAGATCAAACCCGAAACCCATCAATCACGACTCTGACATCTTATAATGTAGCCTGACATTGATGTTTGAATTTTTCAAAATAGTAAAATTACCCTTAGCTTGATAAAAAAAGTAATTATTGCCGTCACATTCATGCTGTACTATCAGGGTATATACTGTTTGCTACTCAGACAATACATTATCAAATAAAAAACGAAAAAAAAAACACTAATTAGACCAGGAATGGAATTTAAGGGAAAATTTTTTGTTACATATATTTACCTGTCTAAGAGAGAATAAGAAATAATATTATATCTCTTTTCTTATCGTGTTTAGCTGGTGCGGCCATTGTTGCGTACTGAGAAATGGCTGATAAAATTTTGATTTCATACCCTTTTTAGTAAATTTAGATGAAGCATGAATGAGTTGGGTTTTTTTGTGTTGTATTACATAACTGGCACTGTCTTTTGGTTATTCAAATGGTTTTACTACCCAATTTGATATATGATGATTATCTATTCTACCAGTTCTCTGAACATATATGAATGTGTCTCCTTATAGGAAGTGTCATATGGAATATAATGTCTACAGGCATATTGCACAAAGTGTATGTTACTGTCCAGCTACTGGCACTCTGCTGAGCTTTCATAATTCACACCATGTTGTAATGAGAAATACCCTGCCATAGTGTGCATATTGGACCATATTAAGCGTAATCACCCCAGGTTTAATGACCCCAGGGTTTATGACAGGATGTTATATCACATAGTATTATACCTTATTACTAATTTAAACATTTTCAGTTAATTAGGGTTCCAATATCAATGCAAACTTCCAAGTAAAAAAATATGTTATATGATTTTATGAATATTTTTCATAAATTGTATACCAGAACACTATTTTAACAGTAAAAAAAAACTTTTCATGCATTAATGAATAAATAAAGGAACAAAGGTTTTACTTTATCTTTTTTCATTACGAAGTAGAGGTAGTTCAAATGTCTATTCAAGAATAATAACCTAGTTGACCGTGAAAAAGCCATATATCAATAAACTAATTTGCCTATTAATAATAAAATTAATAAAATGAGTTTATGAACAATTAATGGTTGACTGAGTATTTAGCATCATTTTTTTGCCATCGAGGGTTTTCTGTACAGATGTTCAGTTAACCTAACCACTGTTTCCTGCAAAAGTTAACCAGTACTCGAGCACACCCAACAACCGCAAGTAACTGATAATTTTTCCACTCGAATCAGCAGTGAGAAACAAATGATATTGAGACACAATGTTGTATGTCAGTCATCACAGAGACTGTCGCCGGGTGGGGATTCGAACTCGAGACACCTGGATTGATAATTAGACACGTAAATGACTGAGCTAATCGGGCCTGTCACAATTAATTGGCCTTAATTTGTATTTAAATAAGAACTTTTAGATACAATGTCGTTTTCACGCCTTATGTTTTGGCATTAACCTCATTAACCTCAATTATAAGATTGTGAAAGTTTGCTATATGAAGTTCGCAATATTTTGGAAGAGTATATAAAATTACAAATTAAATTTTAGAAATCAGCTGAGCTATATGTTATTAGCACATTTTTAAGAGCTTCCCACTGGGTAATATACACTAAGTCAATATGTATGTCGCATATGGTCATCTTCGTACTGAAATCATCAGAAATTGTATGCTTGGGTAGTAGTACGCCAAGGCATTGGTACGCTTCATTCTGCAATCTTAAGTCCTACCCCAAAGTATAAAGGCGTTTTGCGCGTGATGTCACCAGCAGCTTGACATTGAGGCAATGTGAAATCACATATTAGGAAAACTAAAAACAACGCTGCCTACAAAACATATCGCATTACTCCACTCACTTATTCCGCTGAAGAAAACAATGTTTATGGTTAAGTCCTTCAATTCAGAATAGTTTTTGCGTTTAATTGTCTTCCTTCGATGTTCACTAATGTACGGTATATCTATCTATCTATCAATTGTTTACGTGAATTAGTGTATATACAAAAGAATATCAGTAGAGAGCAGTCACTAACTACACAATAAGTTTTTCGCGAGAACTAGAATGGAAGTGCAGCTATGGCGTCACCGAAAACCTCCAACATAAAAGAGCTTTAAAATGGCGGCACCCATGATATAAAGGAAACGCTTGAAATCATGATATTTAATATCGTTTTTCTCACTTGATAAATTTCGTTCAATTAAAATTTGTTGATTTTTGTGTTAGTTACATGTCTATTTAACGATAAATGGCCATTTATATTCTGACATGCGGTACCCTTTAAACTAACAATAACAAATTAAGAAAAAGGATGTTTAATTGATATTATTTTTATTGAACTCTACGCATAACTTTAAGTGTTGTTGCAAAATTTAAACTGTAAATAACCTATTAAACAAAAGTATGTTTAATTGATATTAATTCTTTTTAAACTCTACTCATAATCTTAAGTGCTTTTACAACAGTTGAACTAACAATAACCAACAACTATAAAGGTAAAATGTTGTAATACATTTCAGCATTTGTACCATTTACACTGTTTTATTAATTATAATAGAATTGTCAATATTCCCAGAAAGTGCTTTATTGGAATATACGTATTCAAAATTATAGGAAATGGAATTTCAGATTCATCCATTAATTAGATTAAAATTATGATACCTTTATAATACTCCCTGATGATGTACCAGCGTGTATGTCTACCTTGACTCCATCAACTACTCCACCGTACATAGTGGTTATGTAGCCATTGTCTGATGCCAGGGTGTAGACGGCTGTCATGTTGAACGGTGTCTCCCCGATCACATAGCGGAATGTTGAAATAGCAGTGTCACATGTAACGTCAACGTCACTATACAGCTGTAATAATAATATAAATATATTAAACAGACGATACTTAAATAAAGATATGTCTTTTTTACTTAACATATAATTTCTTCAATATTTGATACGTATTTCAATGTCTTAAATATATATATTAAAAAGGAAGTGAATAACGCAAACTTTCTGACCTGAACAATTTCCAGATCATATATTCAAATGTTATATCAATGTTTCGGTTTAAACTAAACATAACTTACTATGCTGATATTTCATAAGTATAATTCTTCCGCGGTACAATTATATTTTATTGTTCCTAATGTTATTTGGTAATAGGTCATGGTCGATGCAACTGTTTATAATTTTATACTACATGTAATTTATTTTATCTCGATTACGAAGAGGGCAAAGCGATTTTGAGATACCATTTGGTCGAGTTGGGATCGAACCCACAACCAACACTCTATCAACTGCATTCCCATCCCAACGTTCGACACAATATAACTATGAAAGTAAATATAGCTTTTACATAAAACAAGTATAAAACAATTATTTCATAAAGGAGGAACATCACAAAATGTATGAAATGTCTTTTAGTCAATTAATGCTTCTTAAATCTGTTTCTGTTCCAGTAACCCATTAAAATGGAAATCAGTTTGAAGTACCTGACTTATCTGTGCCTTATGCGAAAAACTATTATGTTATCATCATCATTCTCATGCCACTTTGGTATAGGGTATTTCATTTAGTGAATGTCAGTGTTCTGAATGCCATTAATTTAAATAGTAAAGAGAATTTAGCAACGAAATACTTTTCTAATTACGATGTCGGATGGGTTTTTTATATGATTTCCGGAAATATGTTCTAATATGTAAAGTGCTACTAGATAGATCTATACCACTGAATGCATTGTTAACAATGGCCAAAAAAGTATAGTTTATAAAAAAAAAAGATATATTTTATGCATAGTATGTATTCAGTTTATATAGATAACAAAATATGTATGGAAAAGATCAAAAACCTCTTAGTTTATGTTAAATCGATCCTTTTAAATACTTACTAATCCATTAGCAAAACATCCTCCTCTATAAGAAAGTTCATCAGGTAGGTATCTTTCAATGCTGGATCTATTTGACTTTGGGCATACAATAAATTCTTTCTTTGCCGCCATTATTGCTTTATCCAAGTCAGCAAGTTTAGAAACACATATGGCACTGTCTCCAGGCGTGGATTCTGGGTCATCTCCAACACTGAATGATGCTATAAACAGTGTACCCTTGTTATCAGGTTGGTCCACAATAACTACATGTTGAATCAGATTGTACACAACCCCATCCTTCTGACAGATAATATTTATATCTGCATAGGAGTTGTAAGAAGTACTTGTATCATTTTGGCAAATCCTTAACAGTTTTGAAACATACATGTTATCTCCAACAAAATTCTTTTGATTTGTTGTAAAATAACTAAATCCATTATGTTGAAATCCGCCCTTGACATATATCGTGTAATCTTCTAATGATGCCACTTGCTTTTCTGCAGGAATGTTCGCTATAACATCAGTATTGTGTATGCCTAATATAAGACGTTTAAGTACGTCTGAGTTTGTATCTAACAAAGACCTGGTACTTATGAGATAGTTATATGATATTGCTGCAGATGATTGTACAGCAACTTCTTCTAGTCCTGATCCAAATGTTACTCCAATCATCATGTTCCCGTCAGGCATGATAAAAGCATGTGCTGGTCTTTTCTCATCAGTAGAAACTTTCAATGTGTCTGAACCTGCACGTGTCAGACTACTGATATCATCTAGACTCCTTATTTCACATTTCCCATCATTCCCTGTACCACAGAGAATCAGTTCCTCTGTGTCTTCATTCACCAACATAATCTGGTTAACATTATCACAGACAACTGTTTTGTCCACACATGTCCCTGTGCTATTCAAAATCTTCAAATCTTCATCGAGTTTGTGGAGTCGTCCAAGGCCAGCCACATATATGGTTTTATTATAAAACTGTATTTTGGTCAGGGGATCATTGAAAAATGTTTGAACACTGATTACTTTCTGTTCTGCTAAAACTAGGTGTATCACTAACAGAACTACAATAATGCAACAGATCAATTGGAAATGCCCCATTTCATGTAATGTCTCCTGAAAATAAAAAAACACATTCACCAAATTATGAAGACATCCCTTTAAGTTTAATGCTGAATGTTTATAGCACGATTGATTACAATTGCATTGGCTCACATTTAAATAAATGAAACTTTAATGGAAGTATTCACAGTGCACCGTAGTAATTTGCCAAAACTGGTAAATGAAAAACACAGAGAAACACAGAGAAACGGATGAAAACGAGCATTATTTCAAATTAATATAAAAGCATTAAATAAAAAAGATAACTGTTTTATATTAAAGTCGATTATGATTTTTTTTTAAAGCAACTGCAGCCATACAGTATTCAAAGATTGAATAATTTCCGTGAAACCCTTGAATGAATCATCACAAAATTTAAGCATGGTCTAAGTAATCATGGTAATTGTAGTTTCGCTGTTTTTAAAAGTTTGATACCCTGGAGTGGAGCCAAATAATGACTCCATTATCATGATCGTGATTGGTAGAGGACACTGGGTCTTAATTTATATAAAATGTTAAACCTCTGGCATTTGTAGTTGGAGAGATGTTTTGTAACAAGGGGCCCAAATGGGACTAAGACGCTAAACTGAACAAGGAGACCATCATTTTATGAATTCTATATTTCTTTTACAAATCAAGAGCATATAGCTCACTGAATTATAACAAGATGAGAACAAATAAACAGCTGGATCCAATTTTATTTACATGACTTTATCAAATCATAAATACTGGTATCATAGTGATAAAACGATCAAGAACCTTCAACTGAGTAGGACCCATACTGATGTATGTATACTTTTAAAGAGATGTCTCAATAACGATTAATGTTTGATATCCACGAGTGGGGCCAAATATGATTCCAGCTCATGATTTCAACAAAATATGTATGGGAAAACTTTATTTCATAGGGGAAAAAAAATAAAAAAATAAAGCAGTTTCAGGAGAATAAAAATGTTAAGTTATTGTTTGAGGTGGGCGTGGCGGGGAGCCAACGTTGAAGCAGGGTCATTTATGTCCCAAAGATCATGATTTGAGCCAGCTTGGTTGAGGACTTTGTCTTTAAAGATCCCTATATATTTCCCTATATTTGTGAAAGAGGGAACCACACAATGTGGTAAAATATGACTGTAGGGTCATAATTGGAACAAACTTTGTTCGATTAAACTTTAATGCATAAGCAAATGTGCAAGCTCAAGCACCCATGATTTAAAGCGTTTTATTGAAAAGAGCAGGAATTGTTGTTTACATCGGGCAAAAGCCATGTTATCTCAAACAAAATTCTTTTGGATTGTTTTGTAAAACACTAAACCCATGATGTTTAACTCTGCCTTTAAAATAGATAATGTACTTTTCTAATGATGCCACTAGCTTTTCTACAGGAATGTCTGATCGACGATCAGTGTTATGTATGCCTAATATGAGACGTTTAACTGCTTCAAACTTTGTATATAAAAACGACCTGGTACTTATAGCATAGTCATATGGTATTCCTCTATATGTAACTACAAAAGAAGAAACCTCTTCTAGTCTTGACCCATATGTCATCCCTATCATAATGTTCCCATCAGCCATGATAAAAACATTATGCCTCCTTGGAAATTTAGGTAAAAGCAGTCCACTATTGGAATCCTTGCAGTGGAGTCAATCTAAACATCATTGGCACCATTTGTTCAAGTTTAACAGAGCGATATTTGGCAATCATTACGACATAAAGTGTTTTTTTTTTAAATCTGTTTTGCGTTTCGTATTTTGTTTACTTGAGAACAGTTGATGTTAATCGATACAGGTAACTGTTAGTTAGAATTAAAATCCCTCTGATAGTTAGATTTTTTTAAAGTTTTTAAGTCAGCTCATAACATATTTGAAAACAAATATAAAGTATTTGTTAAACTGTCTGAGATAGTTTTTTTCTGTTGTCCAATGATGATAAATAAACCAATTTGTAAGTATAAACCACTCTCATCGATACCTTAATTGCGATATCACTAGAAGGATACTATGTAAGAATAAATCACTTTCACCTATACCTTAATTGCGATATCACTAGAAGGAAACTATGTAAGTATAAATCATTCTCACCGATACCTTAATTGCAATATCACTAGAAGGATACTATGTAAGAATAAATCACTCTCACCTATACCTTAATTGCGATATCACTAGAAGGAAACTATGTAAGTTTAAATCATTCTCACCGATACCTTAATTGCGATATCACTAGAAGGATACTATGTAAGAATAAATCACTCTCACCGATACGTTAATTGCGATATCACTAGAAGGAAACTATGTTAGTATAAATCATTCTCACCGATACCTTAATTGCGATATCACTAGAAGGATTCTATGTAAGTACACCTACTTGAGATGATGTTATTGTTATTATTTAGTGTTTACCGTCGCTTTCAACAAAGTTTAAGTTATATTGCGACGGTGTCTAATTAGATCAGTATTTTAAGCGCTGGCACACTGAGGTATCATGCTGCAAAAAACAGTATGATACACCACCCAAGTCACATTATACTGACACCGGACCGACCAGACCTAGAACTAACCTCTTAATACTGAGCGCCAAGCGAGGAAGCGTCTAGTAGAAGGGTTCAAGTCATTTGTATAATCCGGGCGGGGATTAAACATACAGCCACATACCGCATGCGAAGTGGACGCTCTACCCCTGGACCACCGCTGCGGTTTACTTGAGATAGACACCATTTTATTTAATTACGTCATAGCTGTAATTTCCTTTGGGAAACACCAGGTAAATAACAAAATACAAACAAACAGATATATGCACATATTACAAAACAACCATACATAACTATCAAATATAAATTAAAGAGGAAGTTTAGATTGTCGAGTATATAATGCTTCTTTTCTCAATGTTTATGTTTTAGCACGATCAAGAAGCAGGAAGTGCTCCCAGTCGCATAATGGCGGAGATAGATAATAGTTATGATGTACCTGAACGATTTTGAAAGCACTGTCATGTTTGAATTGTTAATTAAGAAAAAAAATATACTTGGAAGTTGGTGTATCAATACATTATTTATGAAGTCTGCTTTCGCTTAGTCAACATAGAATAAATATCTTGGGTCAGACATGACTCCTGTAATTCTACCCTGCAGATGTAAACAAACTGCAATTTAAGCTTCCAAGCTTTGATTCAGGTCTTTTTATGAATGACACGGCTTTAAACATGTATTCACAGTAGAAATAACAAAAGCAATTAATGGAGTTATTTCATCTGTAATGATTTTTTAAACATCGCCTTGGTGTGTACTCCATTTTAAGTGCATTGCACATAATACCCTATACAGACAACAGGTATTAGAAAAGTATTACCTGTTTTAAGTCCCGATATCTTTAACAGCATGCATACGATTAACTTTCTAGAATAATTAATACATAAACGGCAATAGATCTATGCACTTTTCCAAGTGTTAGTATTTATTCACACGATCATATACGTGACGTTCAACACTGATGATCCCCGTTTAAGCTGAAAACGGGATATTTTCTTCCTGAATTCGTAATTTGTTATAAGCATCACATAATAAATATATCCGTTGATGTGTTTTAAAAATATCACTTTCGATTGGTTAACCGGATGTATTTAACTGTCGACTGGTGTGTTATCTTGTTTCTCATACTGTTTTTATCTGATATGTTTTACTGTCAATGGGTCATTGTATTATTATCTTGGGTTTTCGTGTCATTGTATTTGGTTATGGGTCATTTTAATGGCTTGTCTTAGCATTGTGTTGGGTTGTTATAACATTATGTTCGGTCGTATGAACATGTTTAGTTTAGTAGTCATATTATTATGCACGTTTATAACATTGTGTTCGGTTGTCTCATCATTATGTTGGGTTGTATAATCATTGCGTTGGGTTGTCATGGCATTACGTTCGGTTGTCTCATCATAATGTTCGGTTGTCTCATCATTATGTTGGGTAGTTTAATCATTGTGTTGCGTTGTCATGGCATTGTGTTCGGTTGTCTCATCATTATGTTCGGTAGTATAATCATTGCGTTGGGTTGTCATGGCATTGTGTTCGGTTGTCTCATTTTTATGTTAGGTTGTGTCATCATTATGTTGGGTTGTATAATCATTGTATTGGGTTGTCATGGCATTGTGTTGGGCTGTATAATCAATGTTCAGTTGTAATAGCACTATGTAGGGTTGTCATAACATTTTGTTCTGTTGTCTCATCTTAATTTTTGGTTGTCTCGTCTTTATGTTGGGTTGTCTCAACATTAGGATTGGGTTATCTCATCATTATGTTTGGTTGTCTGATCATTATGTTTGGTTGTCTCATCTTTATGTTTGGTTATCTCAACATTAGGGTTGGGTTGTATAATCATTGTGCTGTGTTGCCATGACATTGTGCTGGGTTGTAACCATTGTATTCGACTGTAATAGCATCAGGTTGTGATGTATAATCAATCTGTTCAATGTGTTTGGTTGCCGTGGCATTGTGTTGGTTTGTATAATCAATATGCTTGGTTGTATAATCATTGTGTTGTGTTGTCATGACATTGTGCTGAGTTGTAACCATTGTGTTTGACTGTAATAGCATCAGGTTAGTTTTTGTATAATCATTGTGATTGGTTGTCATAACATTGCGTTTGGTTGTCTCATCATTATGTTGGGTTGTATTATCATTGTGTTGGGTTGTCATGACATTGTGTTTGGTTGTAACCATTGTGTTCGATTGTAATATCATCAAGTTGTGTTGTATAATCGATGTGTTCAATGTGTTTGGTTGTCATGGCATTGTGTTTGCTTGTATAATCACTATGCTCGGTTGTATAATCATTGTGTTGGGTTGTCATAGCAATATTTAACTCATTTCACACTGGAATCCATAATGACACCGACTATCCTATTTCGTCAATACAGTTTTTTTATTCAATATAGGTCTACATAACGCATGTTTGAAAATTACCACCCATACCGGTATTCCGGAACATGGCATATAATCATGTTTACTTTAGAAAAGTGTTCCATTTTTCTAAACGTTGTATTGGAAGCTCATATGTTATTTATATTGGATACATAGCATCACCATTAATAAGGCATTAATAACAAAAATACGGGGTTTAGAATCTCATCAACTGTGCGTGGTCACCTCACGGAACCTGCTTAATTATCTCACTTATCTCGATATTTTCATATATTCTCGGAATAATTTTATATGGAGGAAAATGAAATATTCTTCAGTTAGAAACAATCACACCAAACAATTGAAGAACATAATTATATCATCAAAGTGGGATGCTGATTTTATTTGAAAAATATATACTAATTAAACCATAACTCTGTTCGGAAATGGCCGATTCCGCTCTAGACACCTTTGCAAATAGTGCATGCCTATTTTGCATCTTCCCTCAACCTTATACGATCACCTGTGGTCGGTGAAACTCTTGGTCCGACATGGTTGCAATTTTCTCCTGCTGAAAATGATAAAGAAGCTTTTCCATACACATCTCCTTCAGCAGACGCACGATGTCCGTATCGTGTTACCACTGACTTAATCCCCAATTCATGAACCCTGGGATTTGTTTTTATTTCGAAGTTTTTCCGTAACAAGTCAGGAGTGCCGCAATGGCGCCCTATTCCACCGAAACAGCATTCAAACACTCAGTTTGTTCTTATTTAAGTGGTTTGGTGAATCCAAGAGATAATGCCGTTCCTTGAATTATATACTATTTAGAAAATGTACATTTTTACTCAAAATATTAACGTGAAGTTTATTAATAAAATTAAATTCAATTGTTTTTATTTTTATGCAAGTGTAAAGAATGTCGAATCACGCGCAAATCAAATTAAATCCGAGGGACTTTATGCCAGATTTGTGCGTGATTCGACATTCTTAACACATGCATAAAAACAGAAAAATGAATTTAATACTGTTTTGTGATCGTGTTTAACAGCACTGGTGGTATGTTCGTTTTGAGCATGTGTTATACCTTCCTTGAATCCTCTTATATAGTATTGTGTACTTGCTACACTTTTGTGCACTACACATTACTGCCCAGGTGCTTTACCATGTTGCGCTTGCGTTATACTATTTAAGGTTTGTGTTATACATTCCTGCACTTGTGTTATACCATGTTGCGCTTGCGTTATACTATTTTAGGTTTGTGTTCTACATTTCCGCACTTTTGTTATACATTCCTGCACTTGTGTTATACATTTCTGCACTTTAGTTATACATTTCTGCGCTTGTGTTATACATTCCTGCACTTGGGTTATACATTTCTGCACTTGTGTGATACATTTCTGCACTTGCGTTGTACATTCCTGCAATTGTGTCGTACCATGCTGCGTTTGTGTGGTACCATGTCGCGCTTGTGCTATACATTCCTCCACTTGTGTTATACATTTCTGCATTTGTGTTGTACCATGTTGCGCTTGTGTTATATATATCTGCACTTTTGTTATACGTTTCTGCACTTGTGTTATGCATTCCTGCACTTGAGTAATACATTCCTGAGCTTGTATTATACACTCATACACTTGTGTTATACATTCCTGCACTTGGGTTATACATTTCCGCACTATATTATACATTCCTGCACTTGTGTTATACATTCCTGCGCTTGTGTTATACATTCCTGCACTTGTGTTATACATTCCTGCAGTTGTGTTATGTCATGTTGTGCTAATGTTGTACCATGTTGCACTAGTGTTATACAACTCTGCATTTGTGTTATGTTATGTTGTGCTTGGGTTGTACCATGTTGCACTAGTGTTATACATTCCTGCACTTGAGTTATACATTCCTGAGCTTCTGTTATACACTCATGCACTTGTTTTATACATTTCTGCACTTGCGTCATACATTTCCGTACTTATGTTATACATACCTGCACCTGTGTTATACATTCCTGCACTTGTGATATACATTCCTGCATTTGAGTTATACATTCCTGCGCTTGTGTTATACATTCCTGCACTTGTATTATACATTCCTGCACTTTGGTGATACATTTCTGCACTTGTGTTATGCATTTCTGCACTTGTGCTATACATTCCTGCTCTTGTGTTATACATTTTTGCATTTGTGTTATGTCATGTTGTGCTGGTGTTGTACCATGTTGCACAAGTGTTATATAATTCTGCATTTGTGTTATGTCATTTTGTGCTTGTTTTGTACCATGTTGCACTAGTGTTATACATTCAGCATTTGAGCTATACATTCCTGCACTATAGTTATACATTCCTGAGCTTGTGTTATACATTCCTGCGCTTGTGTTATACACGCATGCACTTGTGTTATACATTTCCGCACTTACGTTATACATTCATGCACTTGTGTTATACATTCCTGCACTTGTGTTATACATTCCTGTATTTTAGTTATACATTCCTTCGCTTGTCTTATAATTCCTGCACTTATGTTATACATTCCTGCATTTGAGTTATACATTCCTTCGCTTGTGTTATACATTCCTGTACTTGTGTTATACATTTCTGCACTCGGCTGTTACATTTACACGCCAATTAAGCATGCATTAGCCGGTTTCTTTGCAAAAGTACAAAAAGAATGACCCATTTTGATTTGTACATTTATCTTGTGTAGCTCTTGCAATAGGCGAGTCTGGGTGATAGTGTTCCAGAAGTACTCCTATATGCGCATCAACTTCATCGTGTTCAACATATATCACTTAATTCTCCTATATGACTATTAAGATCCCCAAGGACCACACAATTACACTGTTAATTTGATAAGTTTGTTATTGACTCTATCTTATTCAGAACTCTGTCATAAACGTTTGTTTCAACAAATACTTCACGGGAACTGCCTCGTGGTATCACATAACATCCGTCTCAAGATTAAAATTCTACAATTAAACCATAAAAAACAAAGGTACAAAGTTTAAGTTTGGCTGCTGTTTTTGACCGGCGGCTGATTATGAACCTGGGCGGCAATCTCTGCTCCGATCCCGTGCGAGTCTCCTCGTTTTGATATGGTGTGCACATATGGTGTTACGCTGTGCCTATACTCGTTTTGATCAACCGGCGCCGGGATAGATTTGGCATCTTTAATTATCGATAGCTGCGATGGGGTAGTGCGGTTGTCTAGCATTCATATTAATATCCACGGCTGACGCATGAGTGTCAACGAGATTGCTGGTGTGAGTTAGGATCTGGTCGCGTCGCTGTGATGTTTCCACATTTGTTGATTACTGTTGGTTTGCGGGCGGCGTCGCGACTCCACACTTGCCCTGTCGTTTAATTTATCTATTAACACAAATTGGAATCGTAAAATCTAGTTTTAAAACTGGCCAATGGGAACCGAGGGGTTCAAATATTGATATCGGTGTTATTTAATTGGAAAGTGCCGGTGTCACGTTATATTCACACGCACTACGGAAAGTCCACGCTTTATGGGTATACAATAGTGCTTTTTGTATCTGGTGTTTTTGATATTTAAACGATTTGTTTCATAATACCTAAACTTTAAATTGGAAAAGGTTAAAAGAAATAGTTCGTCCAATATAATGTTTAAAATCACATTCAAAATCGAACAATATTGACAAAATGTGCGGTTTTATACTCAGCGCGTTCTTTTTTTTGAAACCTTAATTCTCGAAAGACACTCAAGAAAGAAACAAGAACCTGACAAAACTCATTTGATATAATACATTTTGAATCGGCCTTATTGTCAAAGTTACCAATAATTTAAGTTTTATTAGAAAAGAAATCATCCACAATTCACTAATTTCCGAGCAATGTATATTTTTCGGCATCAAATGGATCTTTTCAAAACCTTAATTCAAGAAAGATATCAAAAATACTGATATGAATTCTTCACAATAACCATTTGGAATACTATATTTTCAATCGCCGATACTTTAGAAGTTATCATAATCAGCTTAAATTGATAACAAATTTAATGTTCCTCCAAAATGTATCCATTTCCGAAAATCACCATTTTCCATTGTTTCTACGCGTGTACCATTCAGAAAGATCTGGACCCTAAATTTTATTTTATTTTATGCAAGTTTAATATATCATTCAGCAACAAACATATAAAGATATATTTTTCATTGTGATTTGAGGGAAATATAAGAGATTAAATTCAAGTATTTGTTTCACAATATTTTGCCTCGCTTTCGAAAAATCTAGTCGTTAATTTGACAACATACAAATCCATATGTTTTTTAATACTTATATTAATTTTCTATAAAAAAATGAACAATGGGGAAATTGAAACTATTTTTGTAAGAAAATCTTATGTCAACTAAAATATTGAGTATATATAGATAAGAAATTCTAGTGCCCAGTTATAAAAATCTAGCATTGAGTAAAGATGTGTATCGAGTGAGAAAATCAGGTGTCGAGTATGAAAATATAGTGTCAAACAAGAAAATTGAATGATCTGTAAGGATGTTGAGTATATACAGAATAGAAAATCTAGTGCACAGTAAGAAAAATGTATAGTCCAGGAAGGATGTTTTGTATCAAGTGAGAAAATCTGATATCATGTATGAATTATTGTGCCAAATAAGGAAATCAAATGTCACATAAGGATGTTGAGTATACATAGATAAGAAAATCTAGTGCCAAGTAAGAAATCTCTATAGTCAAGTAAGAATTTTGCTGATTGAGTGAGAAATCTAGTCTTGCGTATGCAATTATAGTGTCAAACAAGGAATTTGCATGTCTGGTAATGATGTTGAGTAAATATAGATTAAAAAAATCTAGTGCCCAGTAAGAAAAAATCTATAGTCAAATAAGGATGTTGTGTATCGAATGAGAAAATGTAGTGTCACGTGTAGAAATATAGTGTCAAATAAGAAATGTCAATGCTGTGTAAGAATGATGAGTAAATATAGATTAGAAAATCTAGTGCCCAGTAAGAAAAATCTATAGTCAAGTAAGGATGTTGTATATCAAGTGAGAAAATTTAGTTTCGCGAATGGAAATATAGTGTGAAATAAGAAATTTGAATGCCGTGTAAGAATGTTGAGTAAATATAGATTAGAAAATCTAGTGCGCAGTAAGAATATCTATAGTCAAGTAAGGGTGTTGTGTTTTGAGTGAGAAAAATCTAGTGTCACTTATGACAATAAAGTATTAAAAAAGAAAATTGAATGTTGTGTAAGGATGTTGAGTAAATATAGATTAGAAAATCTAGTGCCCAGTAAGAAAAAATATATATTCAAGTAAGGATGTTGTGTATTGAATGAGAAAATGTAGTGTCGCGTATAAAAATATAGTGCGAAATAAGAAATTTGAATGCCATATAAGAATGTTGAGTAAATCTTAATTTGAAAATCTAGTGCCCAGTAAGAAAAATCTATAGTCAAGTAAGGATGTTTTGTATGAGGGAGAAAATCTAGTGTCACGTATGAACCTATAGTGTCAAATAAGGAATTTGAATATTGTGTAAGGATATTGAATATAATTTTATAGATTAGAAAATCAAGTGCCCAGTAAGAAAAATCTATAGTCGATGCTGAGTATAGATAGATTAGAAAATATAGTTCCTTGTCAGAAAATCTATAGTCACATATTGATTTTGTATATAAAATGAGAAAAGCTAGTGTTGTGTATGAAAATATAGTGCTAAATAAGAAATTTGATTGTTTTGTAAGGATGTTGAGTGAGAAAATCTAGTGTCTCGTATAAAAATAGAGTGTAAAATAAGGAATTTGAATATTGTGTAAGGATGTTGAATATAATTATATAAATTAGACAATCTATTGCCCAGTAAGAAAAATCTATTATCAAGTAAGGATGTTGAGTATCGAGTGAGTAAATCTAGTGTCGCTTATGAAAATAAAGTGTCAAATAAAGAATTTGAATGCTGTGTAAGGATGTCGAGTATATATAGATTAGAAAATTAAGTTGTCAGTAAGAAAAATCTATAGTCAAGTAAGGATTTTGTGTATCAAGTTAGAAAATCTAGTGTCGCGTCTAAAAATATAGTGGCAAATAAGGAATTTAAATCTTGTGTAAGTATATATAGATGAGAAATTCTAGTGTCCGGTAAGAAAAATCTATAGTCAAGTAAGGATTTTGTGTATTAAGTGAGAAAATTTAGTGTAACATATGAAAATAAAGTGTCAAATAAAAAACTTAAACATTGTGTAAGGATGTTGAATATAGATAGATTAGAAAATCTAGTTCGTAGTAAGAACATCTATAGTCACGTATTGATTTTTTGTATCAAGTGAGAAACTCTAGTGTCCCATATAAAAATATAGTGTTAAATAAGAAAAATGAATGTTTTGATAGGATGTTGAGTGTATATAGAATAGAAAATCTAGTGCCCAGTAAGAAAAATCTTTAGTAAAGTAAGGATGTTGTGTGTTGAGTGAGAAAATGTAGTGTCACGTATGAAAATATAGTGTCAATTAAGGAATTTTAATGTAGTGTAATGATGCTAAGTAAAGATAGATTAGAGAATCTAGTTCCTAGTAAGAAAATATAAATTCACGTATGGATTTTTGTATAAAATGAGAAAGGACGGACGGACGGACGCTTCGATTACTATATGTCACCCAAATAAAATTTGGAGGGCATAAAAATGCAAAACAAATTTAGTTACCTACCTACCAACATGAAAAACACTTGTTCAAAGCTCGGTAAAAATATATTTTTTATTAGCATTCCCTGGTCAATCATTAATTGATTCAGTACTTAGCATCATTTTTATGCTATTGAGGGCTAACAGACAATCGATTAACCTAACCCCTCTTGTCTCCTGACAGGTAAATAAGTACTCAAGTACGCCACATTTCTGCAACTGATTACTTTCCCACTAGAATCATCGTCAAGAGACGATTGATAACGCAATGTCGTATATTAATCATGAAGACTTGGCTAGGTTTGGATTTTAACTCTCGACACCTGGATTGATAGTCAGACGCACTGCCGACTGAGCTAATCTCATTCGATCCAAGATCCTCTATAGGCTAGGCATATTAATAATTAGATAAAACAAATTCCAACAGAAGCATTTACGCGATAAAAAGGCAATATAGATTTCTATCATCATTATATAAAAAGTCCTCAAAAATTAATCCAGGGCAAACTGCTTTTTTTTCATAAATGACATTTATGTATATTTCTTCTCTCATGAAGATATTTATATGCTACCGTAGACAAAATTTATAGCCGCAAACGGTGTAACCGGTGTCACAGTAAACATATCCCGCCGGTTCAGATGGCAGACCACAGATTTGTATTATGATAAAATTTGCGTTTATATACAAGGTAAGTAATAATTTGCCATTATCATAACTCATATTTGAGATAAACTATGTATATTAATGAAAAAAATTTGAAAATATTATTGATTTATGACATTTTAAAGTTAAGAAAACATTATATATTTAAACTACGGAAGGCCATTTCGGTCATATTGTAACCAAAAAAAAAGGAATAATAAGATTTTGCGATCATTAAATATGTTTTCTCCAATTTTATCATTTATGAACAGAAAGAAGTTTCAAAGACATTCAGAAGAGTCAATGATGTCATAGAAATTGATGAATAACATGTAAAAAAAAAACCTGCAGTAATCCACTAGATGTTCCTCCGAAACAGCAAGTCTAATGAGGTAATTCAAATAAACAAAAAAAAATTGATTCGTGTATGTGTTGTGTATAGGCAATGTTATTCAACATTTAAATATTTTAATTTACTGTTAATATTCATGATGACCCGTCACAACCCAAGAATATTACCCGTATTGTATAGTATCGGTTATGAATATAATAATGCAAAAAGGAGTCGACTCAAAAACATGTACTATTGACATAAAATTTATTATATACTAATACATTTTTTTCAGTGGAGAATTGAACATCTGTGCAATATGCAACCTGGATAAAAATGGTTCATTGGTCCGACTTGGAGAAAAACGGTGCCAGGGACTCATCAGAAATAGAAGAAGTAAAATATAACATTTAACAGTTTCTACAATCACTTATATCATGACGTCTTTAATATGTACAAAAATAGACACTGATTGTTTCTCTCTTTATGTAGGTGAAGTACTGTGTGTTTCCTCAGGCCAAGTGGTACATAGAGACTGTAGACGAACAAATTGTCATCCGAACCAGCAAAGGAAATCTGTAGAACCTGTTGTTACCCAAAGTCCTAGAACAAGGCAGTCTGGACATGGACAATTTAATTTTGAAACAAAATGGGTTTTTTCTGTGGCACGCATGCAAATTGTGACAGTCGTAAGCGAGGTCCAGATATTTTTAAAGTTAAAACTTCAAAGTTCAACAGACTATTAGAGAAATTTGTAAAACTAAAAATGATGACTGGGGAAATACCGAGTTTGGTCGCTTGGAAAACGCCCAAGATCTGCCAGCTATTGAAGCACGTTGTCACAGTAACTGTAGTTCCAACTTCAGGACTGAATACAATATTCCCTTACAATTTCAACCTTTAATTGGGAACCAATCGCCTGGACCAAGTAAGAAAGGCAGACCAGCAAAGACTTGTGCTGAAAATGCATTTATACAAGTTGTTCATTACTTTGAGAGTAATAAAGATAGTCAACTTCGTTTAACTGATCTCATATGTAAAATGAAAGAACTATGTGGAGATAATGTGTATAGTACAGTGTATATGAAGAAAAAACTCATTGAGTACTTTGGTGGGGCAATTGTTATATCAGAGATAAATGGGAAGCCGAATGTGATGACATTCAGGAGTACTGCAGATGCAATTTAATATTCATTTTATAAAAGAGCTAGAAATAATGGTGTTGAATCCGAAAAAACAGCTGTTATAAAAACTGCAGTTATGCTAATTTTGATTGATATCAAGTCAGTTGATGTTACAAAAACTGAATACCCAAATGCAGAAGATATCAAGTCAATTGAAGCAAATCAGAAACATGTTCCAGAAAGCCGTCTACTTCTTTTGAACCAAATCATTGACCTCAAAAAGACGGAAAGAAAGACAACTTCCATAGGACAGGCTATTGTGCAAGCAGCCATTCCTAGAACACTTGTTGCACCTCTTCAACTCGGTCTAGGTGTGCAAATGCACCATCAGTTTGGTTCAAAGTCTTATAGAAACTCTCAGTAGTCTCGGGTTTTGCAGTTCTTACCAGGATGTTCAGAGATTTAAAACCAGTGCTGCAACAACTCATGGGACCAATATAAGCAAAAACAACAGTCAATTCATTCAGTTTGTAGCTGATAATGTAGACTATAACACTGCTTCGTTGGATGGACATAATACTTTCCATGGAATGGGCATCATCTCAACTATAACACCAAAAATTGAAATTAAGGTGCCAATACCAAAAGTAAATTCAACAATTGATGACCTTGTTTTAGTTGGGAAAATAAACCTTAGATTATATGAACAGAAGTGCACAACTATGGATACCTTGGTATTCAGACAACTGCTACAAATAACAGATATTGAGGGTCTGAATGAAGAACTAGACTTCCTTATAAAAGTTGAAACTAAAATCTCCTGGATGGTCAGGAATCATGCAAATGGTCAATACTGGAACATATCCAGGACAGTCATCTGTTAATTTCAAACCTATGATAGACATGAACCCCAGCAATATGTCGTGTATATTTCCAACACTTTGCTTTGTGACCAAACAAGCACAACAAGTCAATTCAACCCCAATTGTTACGTTTGACCAGCCTTTATATTGGAAGGCTTTAAATATCATTACAATCGAGCCAAACGATAGCGATATCAAGAATGTTGTTTAAAGACTTGTCGGATTCCATACAGAGATGAGCTTCTTGGGTTCAATTGGTCGTGTCATGGAAAACACTGGACTGCAGGAACTGTTGGCAATGGTACATGCCCCTAATTCCGTAGGACATATGCTAAGTGGAAAAGCAATTAGAGGACATCTGCTTGTAGATGATGCGTCGAATACTTTACTAATAGAGAATATGTACCAATATCTACAGAAATGCGAAGATAACAACAACCAGCAAGATCAATCCTATGTTCAAGCAGACTGTAATTTAAACTTTGACAATGAAGATAAAGACATAACACACATGCAGGAGGTATTTCCTAAAATACTATCTAAAGAAATTATACCTGATTTTGTCATCAAGACGTATCCATCCAAAAAGTGTAAGAAGAATATGAACAAAATAAACTATCACTTTCAAAGTATCGAACGGCTCGGCTTTGTCTATTATACATGGAAATGATAGACGTGTTAAAGGCATTCATTAAAGCGGAAAGAACGGGAAACTGGAAGTTGCACCTCAAAACCATGCTAAAGATGCTGCCATTTCTTGCGGCTACAGGCCACAAACTTTATTTGAAATCAGGCTACATTTATCTCCAACAGATGATGGTTTTGGATGAAACACACCCAGATGTATATCAAGCATTTTGTTCCGGTCATCATGTAATAAGGTGGAGTGATCGCTATTGGGCAGGCCTGTCCACTGATTTGATTATTGAACAGGTACTAATGAGAAGTGTGAAATCTGTAGGAGGAATGACAAGGGGACGTGGAATGTCGAGGCCAAAAGAGCTCAGTGGCTCTTATCGATGCCAGCTTGCGCTGATGTAAATAATGCGACGCAGGAGTTTACTGGACAAAGTACGAATCTAGTGAGCAGCATAAGGAGAGCTCTGCATCGGGAATTTTTAGAGATGACAAAGATAGAATTATATTTACAGAGTATTTTTTCGAGAACGAAATCCTTTTACTGAAGAAGTAAGTTTAAGAAATATTGAAACTGAGACTATTGCCGAGACGAATGTTAATATTGACAATGTCAAAGAAATTGGTGATAAGATTATTCAAACAAAAAAGGGAGAGAAAATAGTTGATTTCAGTTTCAAGAAAAATAATAAAGCTGTTACCCTTGGTGCTAAAATTAATGTGAAAGTTGATAATGAAGAGTTTTGTGTAGATTCTCAGCTTCTGTTTCAACGTCTGATTGCTGTGTCAGATAGCTTACTTGACAATACGGAAGATATATTCACATATGAGTTGTGCGGTTACCCTTATTCACTATTTGATTCAACAGGTATTTTACGAGAAGCACAAAAAATACAATTAGCAAACGCAATAGGGGAACTAGGCCAGTGTGGAGCAGATACTATCTTGAAAGAAGGTGTTTGCTATGTTTTGGATGGAGGATCATTGGTTCATAGAATTCCTTGGGCATATGGTGCATCGTTTGATTCATTTTGCGAAAGTAATGCACACTTGGTTGAAAGAAACTATGGTCTACCACTTATTGTGTTCGATGGATATTCCAATGGTCCATCCACTAAAGATATCGCTCATGGGCGCAGAACAAAGGGTATACTTGGAGCGAAGGTATTCTTTGATGACAAAACAACAATTAAAACTAAAAAAGAACTGTTGTTGTCTAATACAGAAAACAAACAAAGGTTCATTGATTTATAAGGAATTCATCTTGCAAAAAGAGGATGTACAATAATAAATGCAGAGAGCGATGCATACACCGTTGTAGTTGAGACTGCCGTTCGAGAGTCTGCAACCAAACCTATTGTTGTTGGTGGTGAAGACACTGATCTGCTCGTATTGCTTTGTTTTCTTGCAGATATTACCAGAAACAATATATTCTTTACATCAGACTCTAAGGGAGGTTTAAAGAAGAAAAGGATTTGGGATATTATATCAACTAAGCATGTTTTAGATACAGAACTGTGCTATATTTTACCATTTATACATGCCTTTACTGGGTGCGACACTACCTGTAGAATATACGGAATAGGTAAAAGTTCGATTCTCAAGAAAATACTGTCGGATATAAACCTTAGACAACAAGCTGACTTTTTCATGAGAGAGTCATTGCAGGATGATATAGAGAAGACAGGGAAAGATCGTTAGTAGCGTTGTGCAATGGTGACATTAATGAAGACAGAATATTTCTTACAAAAGTAACAACGAGTAAAACTGTTGTTCAAGTGCATACATAACCGCCTACAAAAGCAGCAGCACGATTCCACAGTTATAGAGTATATTGCCAAATTCAAACATGGATTGGTAAAGATTGTAACCCTCTTGAATGGGGCTGGTGTAAAAAATGTGACAAAATGAGTCCAATACAGTCATCTCTGCCTGCTGCTCCGGAGATACTTCTTAAACTCATACGCTGTAACTGCAGAGTCAATTGCGATACTAAGAGATGTACTTGCCGTAAACATGGACTTTCCTGTGCCATTAGCTGTGGGCAGCGTAAAGGAATTTGTTGCAGCAATTCAAAGACAATTACATTGACTGAGTTGGATAACTAGTAAACTGTGTATGCACACCTATGGTTCAGCTGATTACACAACAACCTTCTACTCCAGTAATAAATCATTGTAACAGTGTGTAAACTAAAATTCATATTTAATATTTTATATTAATTTTCAATCGATGTTCCACGGACACAAAGTCTCTATGATGATTGATATACAACATTGCGCCACATTGTCATTCGTCTATCAGTGGGAAAGTTATCAATTACTTGCAGAGTGTTTGAGTGTGCTTGAGTACTGGTTATACATAAAGGATCACAGAAAATGTTGGTAAGGTTACCTGATAGTCTGTTAGCCCTCGATGGCATAAGAAGATGCTTAATATGCAACCAATCAATCAATCCACAGATATTTTATAAAAAGCAATGAAAAAATCATAAATGCTGTATTCCTGTATTGCTGTATTCATGGAGTTCAATTAATTAGATTTTGCGCCTGTTATTTTCGATGACGTATTCTATAACATAGTTTGAAATTCACAAAATGACTGTATTGTATTGCACTTAATTAGTGAATTTTCTAACAAAAACAAGATAGTGTCTAAAATTCTGAAATAAAAAATGTATTTTTGCACAAAACTTTCTGTTTATGCAAATGACAATAATTCAATGTTTGAAAATAAGCATTACTAATGAAAAAAAGTAATTTTATAAACAAATTCCAGTTTCTAGTGATTTTTCTTCGAATTCGCATGTTTTTGGCCAAAATTAACTCATTTCCCCTGCTTAGATTTTTGAGGACTTTTTTTCCCAGTTACACATGAAACTATTCCCTACCTAAATTTGTTAAAACACCTTCTGTTGGAGTTTGTTTTACGTTTACCCGTTTTTTTGTCTAAATTGACTGGCCTACTATTGAAAGATAAAAAATAACATTAACTGTGATTACTACCACTGATGCTTCTTCAAATTATTCTATTACTGCTGGGTCAGGCCCGGTAAGCTCAGTCGGAATCCCGTTTGACTATGTGTCCAGGAGTCGTGAGGTTGAATCCCTGCCTATCCAGTAACAGTCTCTCTAATGATTTGTATACACCATTACGGCTCATTGTCATTTGCCCGTCAATACTGAGTGAAGTGGTAAGTCAGAACTATGTTACTCAGAATTACTACTATACTACCAGTATTACTACTACTTCTACTACAAATACTACTACTACAACAACAAAAACAACAACTACTACTACTACTACTACTACTACTACTACTACTACTACTACAACTACTACTACTACTACAACTACTACTACTACTACTACTACTACTACTACTACTGCTTCTGCTACTACTACTACTACTACTACTACTACTACTACTACTACTACTACTACTACTACCACTACTACTACTACTTCTACTTCTACTACTACTACTACTACTACTACTATACTATTACTACTACTATTACTACTACTACTGCTACTATACTACTACTATTATTTCTATTACAAATGCTATTCTTTACTTCAGAAATGGACTAAAATGAAAAGTTTCCCCCTAAAATAGTAAAAAATACAACAAAAATATGTTTAGTCCAGGAAGAGTTGTTTCTTATATTTGAAAAAACGCCAAATATGACATTCGAAATACAAATAAACACCTGCAGTCACTCATATCTCTGTTTATGTCTATGTTACTACTACCAAGACTAATACTATATGTTTATCTTCTTTAATGCCAACTTTCTTCTTACACATGAAACTATTCCCTACCTAAATTTGTTAAAACACCTTCTGTTGGAGTTTGTTTTACGTTTACCCGTTTTTTTGTCTAAATTGACTGGCCTACTATTGAAAGATAAAAAATAACATTAACTGTGATTACTACCACTGATGCTTCTTCAAATTATTCTATTACTGCTGGGTCAGGCCCGGTAAGCTCAGTCGGAATCCCGTTTGACTATGTGTCCAGGAGTCGTGAGGTTGAATCCCTGCCTATCCAGTAACAGTCTCTCTAATGATTTGTATACACCATTACGGCTCATTGTCATTTGCCCGTCAATACTGAGTGAAGTGGTAAGTCAGAACTATGTTACTCAGAATTACTACTATACTACCAGTATTACTACTACTTCTACTACAAATACTACTACTACCACAACAACAACAACAACTACTACTACTACTACTACTACTACTACTACTACTACTACAACTACTACTACTACTACTACTACTACTACTACTACTACTGCTTCTGCTACTACTACTACTACTACTACTACTACTACTACTACTACTACTACTACTACTACCACTACTACTACTACTTCTACTTCTACTACTACTACTACTACTACTACTATACTATTACTACTACTATTACTACTACTACTGCTACTATACTTCTACTATTATTTCTATTACAAATGCTATTCTTTACTTCAGAAATGGACTAAAATGAAAAGTTTCCCCCTAAAATAGTAAAAAATACAACAAAAATATGTTTAGTCCAGGAAGAGTTGTTTCTTATATTTGAAAAAACGCCAAATATGACATTCGAAATACAAATAAACACCTGCAGTCACTCATATCTCTGTTTATGTCTATGTTACTACTACCAAGACTAATACTATATGTTTATCTTCTTTAATGCCAACTTTCTTCTTTGCACCAAGAGTTTTTGCGTGATTGAACAGAATAAACTTATAAAAGACGAAATATATATGTATACGGAAACCGTCTATAAACTGTGAATGGCGAATACCTATAACTCTGCGCGGATCGTCTTCTTAAAAATCTATATTTCGTCTGCTACAGGTAATCGCTATCGGAAAATATCCGGAATATAACGAGCGATACTCGCCGAGACTTTCGTAACATATCGACAGTTTCCAGTATTTTGCTTCACTTAAAATATTGTTTTACTTTATAAAATTTGAAATAGATAAAACAGTTAATAATTCTTGTTTATTTATTTCAGCGAGAATGTATACATTTTTTTTATTTTCAATGAAATGGAAACTTCAGCGTGATCAGTTAAGGTAATAATTATAAATATAAAAATAAATAAAGATACCCATGGAATGATGGTTGTTCTACTCGTATTGTGATTTCTTCTTTCACTTTTAAAACAGATGTTAAACCCCAATAATAAAACTCGTCATCAGCCGTACAAAATTGTAGTTTATAATAAATCTCTTCATAAACTACAATTTTGTATTCCCTTATCTAGTGAATATTAATTTTGATAAAAAGGTTCACTTACTTTTTTTAGATATATTTACATACTGCACATAGGACATTAAAATGTATCGGTATGCAGGCCGTTTCATTGACACTTTTCCTAACTAAAAGAAAGTGATAGACAAAATCTCAGGGTCAATACAGGCCCCTCCATTTTTGTTAAAGTATTTTTAGTTGGAGGAGTGGGGGATCGAACCTGGGACCCCTGGCTTTGTAGTCCAAGGCCTGGACCGCTGATCCACTTCACTATAGTGTATTGGTCAAATTCAGTGTATACGAAGTCGAGGACCATGAGAAAATTATTAAAAATGCAGACACACATAATATAGGCATCTTTAATTATGTTTACGCGGGTTTTTGGCTAATATACATGTAATTAAAAAAAAGACGTTTTATCTTTAGTTTCAAAACTAGCGTGACCTAAAAAAAAATATGTAAATATTTTCTTAAATATATCTACATAGTATCAGATAATGGCACTTGGAGATGGATATAACGACTGATCCAATTCTAGAACATAAAACTTAATTACATGTGCCAACTGAACGATGGCTTCTGCTTAACAAACGCTTTACATTGATATTTGAAAACCTTTTTTTTTTTTTTTTTTTTTTTTTAATTTCAATAACTGAAAAGTGATCCATTTAATCAACACGTAATAGGTCTGTGAGGGTCGGGGTGGGCCATCCCTCAACAAACCGTACAAATATATATATCAGTCAAGTTGTAACATACATTCATATGTATACTTTCTTTTTCTTTTCACCGAATACACATATATACATTAATCTTAAAGGGACACACCAGTCTAAACAAATTATAGATTGAAGCTCGAGCTAAAACAAAAATTAAACAGAAATAAAATATAATTTGACACAGCGGATGATAGTATAAGAAAATTATGTTGTCTAATGATATTTGAAAACTTAACTAAGTCTTGACTGGTTTCTCTATTATATCATAGATGTGAATAAAACAATATGCAGTTTTACTGGAGCCAGTCAAAATCACGATCACCTGTCTGCGTTTCGTAGCTTAAGTTTTTAAATATATGATGGTAAAACAGGAGCCAGGTGAAATATTTGTTGGCCCCAAAATGAATCGAAGCAGAACCAAAGACTTTTTACAAGTAACTGATACACTTTCTCTACTTGTCCGTTGCTCCTACTTGGGCGTTCAATAAACGCTTACACCTGGTCTTTTTAGGACCTATTTGACGATTTCAAGTAGTTCAAATGAGTTATCTCATGATTATAATTATTAAAACTTCACGTGAAGTAATCCAACTATTTTTGAGATCTTAGTAACTGAAAAGGATTAATTGTATTTTTGGGATGAACTTTTCTTTTTACGATTTAAAGAATGTTTGCCTTTACAGTTAATTTGTGATATTTTGTAAGTTTTAATTTTATCCTACACTTACTAAATTCCTTTTATTTAAATGTATTTGCGGCAGGTTAAGCAGTTTTATTTATTTCCATTAATTAACATTTCCAGTGAAAATAGTTGTTTAATATAAACATGGACATAACATTTGTAATTAAGACACTGATATAAACTGTCACATGACGATTGTTCTATTAACCAATTAGTTATTTTGCAAAGTACATATAAACTGGAACGAAAAATGTTGTTGTGTATGGATAGCGTCACCTTGAACAAAAATATTCATATCGTGATGGTGTCTTTTTTAGATTACTTAAGATACTTTTCTAAGCGCTGCCACACATGACATGAAACCCTTTTAGTCTCATTATACACCGGGTCGACCAGATCTAGGTCACCCAAACTTTGCAGAAATCATGAAAATGTTCCAATTTGTTTATTTTATCAATAAAAATAGCAAATGAAAGTAAAGTGTGCATGAAAGTCACTTTAAAGCAAGAAAATGAAACGATGAATGAAAATGAGACAAAATATGGATACAGCATATTTGGCTGGACCGATAAGCTCATTGCAAAAAGACGGTTTGCTAAAGCGCATCTCTTTACGACAAATTAGTTTGAAATAAAAATATCAAAGAATATCGCGATAAGAAATATTTGTCGCGAGATGACTCGTTACTTTACAGATTTTCAAAAACTGGCATAAAAGAATGGGCAGTTAAAATAGAGTTGTTGCAATAATTTTATGAAAATTAGAAATTGTCATATTGGAGAAAGCTATACTGTTGAATGTGGAGAAAAATATTGTACACATTCAATAACAGACAGTGAAAAAACATCATCTTCAATGAGAAAAATCTACATTCTATAGCAAGCATCATGTATTTTTATTTGAAAAAAAAGTAAGAAGAACAACCGAAAGAAATCAGATGATGGTACAAAAGTTTCAAGCACAGGCTAACTAAACGCTGAGAAATTATTACGCGAATCTGTTTCGCGTCATTTCAAAGATGTCGCATTTTACCATTTACCTGAATGTTCAAGAGTAGGTAAATACTGTGTATAAGCCAGACCCAGCTGCATAAATATCAACAATGAGGAGAAAAAAATGACAGTAAAACAAAAATGGCAGTCATACGCCATACCATTAAAATGAAACGCGACAGTTTGGCGGTCGGTATATCGAAAACTGGATACAGAGCTGTTGATAACAAATATCAGTGACAAAATAATGAAACTGGAAATTTCTCCATAATTCATGATCAATATAATATTAATTGATAAACAGCAACATAAAAACAATATTGCTCATACGCGACCAACCGTATTGTCAAAAAGCATGCGCTAAAGAGTGGAAACAGTATCGCGACAAATGTTACCATTTTTATGTGGGTGGGGTATGAATTATACATAAATAATGAGTTTCTAACACAAAAAAATGGTTTAACTTACATGAATCATGAAATCTGGATGCAGTGAATGCTCTAGACATGCTTTTGTTGTGATATATTAGCATCACTGTCTCTCTGTGTGACTTTCAAGTGTTTTTAAGTGCAAACTTCTATTCATTTTAGCCAGGATTTTGAGACAGATGGCTAAAATCAAGTCTTATCACATGAGGCAGCAAAGCATATTTGCATACATGATCATTTCTTTTTCAGTTAAATAGATGATCTCACTTTGTGTTCCTTCCATTGAATTGAATAAATCCTGATTCCAACATTTTCATGACAAATTTTCAGCTGCTCAGTCTCATTGCCCTATTTGCTTTACTGTTTTAGCTTCAAGTTTGGTTTTGCCTGTGTGACACTTCTCTATTTCACTCAAAGTCATCCATTTTTCACAAAAATACATTTATTTTTCCATTTAGAGGTTTCAAATACAGTATTTCCCATATAAATTGACATATTTTGAAAAAGAAAGTAAATCTGAATCACAAAGATGCAGTTTCCTCCCAGCGTCTACCGAAAATGATCTGGTTCTTGAACGTCTCATATGCACATGTTCCCATATGCACAAAGAAATATGACATTTTATGCATTTTTTTAAAAAAAATTACCCAACCGTTTTACACAGCTCTAATTTCTTGGGCGTAATAATCTTGCTACCGTCATGTAAGGCAGGTAATTGTTCAGTGAGACCTATAAACACCGCCACTACTACTACTACTACTATTACCACCACCACCATCACCACTACCACTTTGACTACTGCATTTACTACTACTACTACCACAACCACTACTATTATTACTACTACTATTACTACTACTACAACTGCAACTACTAATACCACCCAATCAATATTACTACTACTACTACTAC
The DNA here is from genome assembly GCA_029582155.1 of Panopea generosa. Classification (NCBI taxonomy): domain Eukaryota; kingdom Metazoa; phylum Mollusca; class Bivalvia; order Adapedonta; family Hiatellidae; genus Panopea; species Panopea generosa. Next base: position 43,400,720 of record CM055903.1, read on the forward strand.
TACTACTACTACTACTACTACTGTTACTATTACTACTAATAACACCACCACTATTAATATTACATCTTATACTACCACAACTACTACTTCTACTACTACTACTACTACCATCATCACCATCACCTCCACTACTACTACTTCTAATACTTCCACCACAACTACTACTACTACCACCACCATCACTACTACTACTACTACAACAACCACATTACTTCTACTACTACTGCTGCTGCTGCTGTTAATACTTCTACTTCTACTACCACTACCACCACCACTACTGATACTACTACTATTACTACTACTACTTCTACTACTTCTACTACTATTACTACTTACACAACCATTACTACTACTATTACTACTACTACCACGACTGCTGCTGCTGCTGCTGCTGCTACTACTACTACTACTACTACTACGTCTACTACTACTACTACTACTACTATTTCTACTACTACTTTTACTACTACTACTACTACTATTACTACCATCACCAATATCACCACCACTACTACTTATTCTAATACTATCACCACCACTTCTACTACTACTACTACTACTACTACTACTACTACTACTACTACTACTACTAATACTACTACTACCTGCACCACCACTACAACTACGACTACTGCTGCTGCTTATACTAATATTATTACAACTACTACTACTTCTTCCACCAATCTTGATACAACTATTATTACTACTACCACTACTTCTACTACTACTACTACTACTACTACTACTACTACTACTACTACTACTACTACTACTATTACTACTACTACTACTACTACTACTATTACCACTACTACTAGTACTACTACTACTACCACAACCACCACCTCAACCAGTACTACCACTACTACCCATTCTACTACAACCTCAACCTTCATCACCACTACTACTACTACTACTACTACTACTACCACTACTTCTACTACTACTACTTATACTACTACTACTACTACAACCACCACCTCCACCAGTACTACCACTACTACCCCTTCTACCACTACTTCTACTACTACTACTTATACTACTACTACTACTACAACCACCACCACCTCCACCAGTACTACCACTACTACCCCTTCTACTACAACCTCCACCTTCATCACCACTACTACTACTACTATTACCACCATTACTGATACTACTATTATTTTTACTGCAACTACTACTACTACTATCACCACCACTACTTATATCACCACCACCACCACCACTACTACTACTACTACAACCACCACTACCACCACTACTACTACTACCACCACCACCACCACTACTACTACTACTACTTCTAGTACCACCACTTCTACTTCTACTATTACCACCACCACCACCACCCTCACTACTACTTCTACTACAACAACCTCTACAAACACTACCACTACTACTACTACTACTACCACCACCATCACCACCACCACTACTACTACTACTACTACTTCTACCACCGCTATTACTACTATATCACCACCGTCATTACTACTTCTACTACTTCTACTACTATTACCACCACCACTACCACCACTTCTACTACTACTACTACTACTACTACTACTACTACTACTACTACTACTACTACTTCTACTACTACTACTACTACTACTACTACTACTACTACTACTACTACTACTACTACTACCACTACTACTACTACTACTACCACTACTTGTACTACTACTACTACTACTACTAATACCACTACTACTACTACCACCACCACTTCTACTTCTACTACCATCACCACCGTCACTACTACTACTACTACTATTAATTCTACTACTACTACTACTACTTCTACTACTACTACTTTTACCACCACCACCACCACTGCTACTACTACTTCTATTACTACTACTACTACAACTACTACTACTACTACCATCACCATCGTCACTACTACTACATCTACTTCTACTACTACTATTATTATATATATATGTGTATATACAACATAACCTAAAAAAATAATATATATCTACTGAAACTTTGTACTAGAAACTTGATTTTATGATGGTCATAAGTGCATCTCTGTATTGTTATAAATGAACCACTTGAATTGCAAGGGCCCTTAAATAGGATATAACATGTAAGATCAAACATAGGATCTAAAGTATGCTCCACCATTGTTTATCGCAGTCCTCTCTTTCTTCAGAAGAGGTTGTTGCTATTGTTTTTCCTGATAGTGCTTGAAGCTAAATTATATTGAGTCAGACGTGTTCATTGACTTTTATCATATACATTTTCTAAAAATAAATAAAACAAGAGTTGTCGGAGGGACAGCGCGCTGTTCTAAAACAACAGTTTTTTTTAAGAAATAAGTACAGAATTGAAGACAAGTTAAACTCAGGGGTGGTAAAATAACCTATAATTATTGCTTATCTGTTAAAAATGAATTAGCAAAATAATTCACCAACACTATTTATTTTCATTATCAACAGTAATGCTTTTTTGAAAACAACAAAGTGAATGAATGGCTCATATTGCCTTAATATTAATTAATTCACATGACATATAGGCCTATTCACACACTTGTTCCAGCATGCACAGTTTAACACAGCTGGATACATCTTCATGAAAATGAAAAAAAATCCCTAAGGGCGTGCCACTTTTGCCCCTCAGATCATGGTTTTGAACAAATTTGAGAGAGGATCACAAACTGACCCTATTTATCAAACATCTATGATCAAGGCCTTGTACTACAAACTTTAACCTGCTAAAAGTAAAAGTCTTAGTCTAAAAGGGAAATAATTCTGCCAAAATGCAACCAAGAGTTATGATTTTTGTCTGTAGGAGTTTCCTGGAGGATGTTGAACACACAAGTGAGGTTCTATTCATGTCCAATGATAGGATGATGAAATAGGTACCAAATCAAAAACTTTAACCTCTAAAAAACTCTAACCAAATTTTCTAAGTCCAAAGGGCTATTACTCTCTAAAAATGCAGCCCAGAGGGCAATCTACCATCCAACCTAGCTGTCACCGGGCGATCTCTGTTGTCTTCTGACAACTCTTATTCTGTTTTTACTGCGCTTGTAGCATTCTCCTGTTATAAGCTCAGTCTTCCTGAAGTGATGTTTAGCTACTTTGGAAACGTAAGTTTGTTGTTAACTGTTTTCCATCATTTTGTATTCACTGTTAACTATTTTCAGCAAAATCATTTTTCTCACCCCTCCCCCACCACACACACACACACACACACACACACACACACTCTCTCTCTCACTCTCTCTCTTCATAGTAAACTAGCTGTGACGTCACCAGGTCACCGCGATTACTCCTATTATAATGTTAGCTGGAGCCAAATAACACTTTGATTTACATGTATAGCATTTTATAGTATCATAACAGAATTGATAAATCTACATTATTTATCTTATTCGTAAAGCTTGAGAACTGAAATTACACATGTCTTGTGTCTCAATTCATTATATAACTGTGTATATATAACTTTGTGCATACAAACAAGAATGCATATAATATATGTAACGGTGTATCTATATAAACATCACTGGTACGAAGAACGTAAGTTTGTTCTTATTTGTATAGCACCCCTACGTTGTAAAGTAACCGTCTGCTTTGTACTGTATTTTTCTTCATAATTCTTCACGGAACTAACTCCCTCTTGCATAACTTTCTGCGTACGTAAACTATATTATATGGTCTACACTTGGAAAGCATTTATTTAAAAACAGGGCTTGTCTGCTTGAAAATATGACAGAAGATGATCGTCAGGTGCAATAATTTTGTCACTTTTGTGGCCACATCAGAAGTGCTCACATATTCATTAAATAACTAATTGAGCTTAATTTCCGTCATTTATAGGTTTGTTTAACTGTTCATCCGATGACATTCTCCGATTTTTGAAAAAAATGTATAAGTTAAACGCATTTCATGATAATATCGAACATTTACCTCAAATTCCTAAAATCGGCTCCCCCGCCTGCGTAACCGGAAATTGCCCGCCTTAAAACGTCGATGTTGTGTTACAACGCGGGCTTTGCGATTGGTAGGCGTGTTTTGGTTTAACGTTTAAAAATATTTTATTTCTATTTATATATACAGAAACGGGGTTGGGCCACCAGTTCTTCCAACATTAGATTCGGCCCTCCCCCTACAGTTTAACAAATAACAAGTACGGCAGTTGTAAACAGATAAACATAAATATGAAGGAGAAAAAGACAGAATTGTAAGAGAATGAGAGCAGAGAGAACAGGAAACTTATTACAAACTTTAAAAATACTAAAATGTTTGTTTAACATAGTTAATTGAACGAGTTTTCATAAGAAAAAGACCGTGTGATCCCGTGATTAAATATAGATAAACATTCGAGATTGAGCGACTACAAATAAAAATACATATAATAACTTGCATAAGTTTACTTGGTTATTGAAGAAGAAAGCAAATTTTTTTAAAAACAGAGTAAGATGCTGATTGTCTTATATCAGTTTCTAAAGAATTCCATAATGATATCGATGATGGGATACAAGATTGTTTAAATAAAGCAGTTCGTGTATGGGGAAGTTCAATATCATTTATGTTACGCAATGGATAACGTGTAATATCACCAACAAGGGGAGGCATAATATCATTTATATACTCAGGAACCATACGATTAACCGATTTAAATATAAAGGAACACTCTTGATTTTCTCTTCTTTGGGAAAGAGTTTCCCAACCACATTCTTTATATATTTTTTTCTAACGAAACGGACCTTGTTAGTCCGGTAACTATACGAGCTGCTTCGTTTTGAAGTTTTTCATGGGATTCAGAAGAGGGAGCTGTACAACCGCCCCATGCAATAGATGCATATTCGAGAAAAGGTCGAACATATGATAAGTATATTTGATTGAGTGATGCTCTATTAAGGGAAAATTTCAATTTTCGCATTATACCAATTAATTTTGATGAGGAAGTCAAGATTTCTTCTATATGTTTTGTCCATTTTCCATTTCTATTAAATGTTACTCTAAGATGTTTATGGTTGTGTACAAATATTATGTCCGTACTATCAAAAATCTAATGCGGATGAAGATTTTCATTTTTAAGGGTTAAGAACATTGCTTCAGTTTTATTTGGGTTGAAATTAACCAACCATTGTTTTGACCATTCTGTTATTGTTATCAAATCGTAATTAATTATACCTTCAATATCTTGAATGGTTGCAGCTGAATAAAATAAAGAACTATCATCAGCATATAATCGTGTAAGACTAAGAAGTGAATCTGAAATATCATTAACGTACATGAGGAATAAAAGGGGTCCAAGGACGAAGCCTTGTGGAACCCCTGTGGTGACTGGTTTAAGATCAGATAGTGCCGAGTGAATGGCAACCTCTTGTTGGATATTTGATAAATAATTTGATACCCAATTTAGTAATTTTCCATTTATTCCGTTTTCACGTAGTTTGAAAAGCAGTTCCCTATGCCATACTCTGTCAAACGCTTTGGAGATATCACAAAATACCATACATGAAAACTGATTATTATCTAGCGTTTGACAGATATGATGGTATATGTCGACTAACTGATACGTTGTACTGTGGCCAGGTAAAAAAACAGACTTATATTTATACAATAGTTAATTTGTCAAGAAATAGTTATACATATTTTTAAAAACTATTCTTTCAAGAATCTTTCCACAACAGCTTAAAAGTATAACAGGTCTATAATTAGAAGTTAACGTTTTATCTCCCTCTTTGAAGATGGGACTAACTTGAGCTATCTTCCATGAGTTTGGGAAAAATACTTTCTTGTATAGAACGGTTAAAAATGGTAACTAACGGTTTTGTGATATAATTTGCACATTCCTGTATCATTTTATGACTTATTTTGGTCTGGGCCACTTCTTTATTTGTATTAAGTGAGGCGATAATATCATTAATTTCATCTTGAGTAATATGAAAACTATCAACTCGATTTTGTGTTCTTAAAAATAGTTCAGGAAGCATGACATTTGAGTCATCTACGCTAGAGATTGACGAAAAATAATCATTTAAACAATCTGCTTTCTCTGGATTTGTAGTAAATATTTTGTTTTGACCATTTAGAGATGTTACACAAATTGGAGGAATGTTTGAAGAAGTATTATTCTTAACGAAATGGCGTATTATTTTCCAAAATCCCCTTTTATCATTGTACTGCAAGTCAGCTAAATTTATTTCTAAGTTACTGAAAAATAGTTCTTTTGCATGTTTTTTTAAGTTGTTTACTTTATTACGAACTTTTTTGTATTTAACCAATCATTTAATTTGCCAGTTATTTTTGCTTTTCGTTTTATATTATCTCTTTTTCGCAACATTTTTCGAATTTCTGAATCATACCAGGGTTTATCGTCAGGTCTAACACATACATTTTTGAATGGTACACATAGTTTGACAAATTCAATAAAAATATCTGTGAACATATCACAAGCTTCGTGTACTGATCCATTTAATAGACAGTCCCGGTTAAAAGACGATATTTTACTATTTAATAACTCAAAATTTGCTTTTTATATAAGCAGACGGTTCTTTCATATGATGTGTTGAGTTCATAAGTAAATGGTAAATATATATAAGTTGCATTATGATCACTTATTTCTGACGGGTTACAATGTGTCCCTGCCTCAATATAAACCATATCATTGGGAATAAGAATAGGGTCAAGAATAGCGTGTTGTCTTGTTGGTGTATTTATTACGTAACATAATGAATTAGTGAGTAAAATATCTTTTCAGTTACGATACGAGTTATTTAATAAATCTTCATTTAGGTCGCCTAGCAGTATTATATTTTTTGATTTTTCCAATGCCTTTTCTATATTTCTGTTGAAGTTATTAAACAAAGTCACATCAGATGTTTTTGGACAATAAAATACTCCTATTAGATATACTTCACTATTTACTCTAACATCAAACCATATAGATTCCTTACAAAATTGTTCAAGGTCAGTTTTTCTTGAGTGCACTAAAGCTTTATTTAAGTATACAAGAATTCCACCTCCATGATTTGTTCTATCCCTTCTATAGGGAACATCAAATGTATGTGTTAAAAGAATAGATTCATCTGTAATAGCTTGATCTAAGTTAGTCTCCGTAAAACATAAAATATCAAAATCAAAAAATCAATGTAAGTATCTCTAATAAACTCTTTGTGACAATAACTTATTCCTAATACTTCTAATATTACAATGAATGGTTGATAAACAATGATTCCCAGTGATTGGTCCAGGGTTAAGCTCAATATCATCAGCCTCCAAAAGTAGGAAACATATAACTAAATTAAAATATGAACTATAAAATACATCTTTGGTGTTTTGGTATTTTCATTTATTTTCTTTTTAAAGCTTAAAATACCATCCCTCCCCCAATTTACCTGAACATTAACCCTTGTTGACTGATTAACAACGTGTTCAGTGTATATATAGATCTCTATATATGTCTATTCAACATGATATTATACACAGCCTACTGTTTACTGAAAGCAGTGTCGCTATTTCCGTCTGCAGGCACGGTCAATCTACTGAAAGGCTTTGCATATTATATAGATATCGAGATCTAAACTTTTATACATACTGGTTAAACTATGCCATCTCTAAATATAACTTGTCTTCAGATAAATATTCACAATCGTTATACGCCTATAACGCTACACTTTGACCCGTTCAGATCATGACTGATGTAAACAATGACATGGTCACTGTTCTTTAAAATATTCTACAACGACCAGAGTCAAATAATTATATACATAGCAAGAAATAACAAAATAAATAACATCAGAGAGATTTAGTAACCATACCTTTACTTAACCTGTTCATGCATCTCGATTTGACTGTTGTTGTTATGGTTCGACTTCGTGTACTCCCGCAGCATCATTAGATACAGCATATGTTTCAGATAGGTCTATAACGCGGATACGCTCGAGTGGTATGTCGAATGGGGGACGCTCAAAATTGAGCCAAGGGGATTTTGACCATGGGGAGATTTTGAAGGAAGTACACTCCTGTCGAGTGTCTGTAGCTTTAGTGTGTTTAACGATTGTTGGGCAACATATATACATGTATATTTTAGCATAAAAACCCAACAAATTAAATCAAAACGTGTCTATTGCAGGTTAGGTCATCAACTAGTATCTGCTTCTAGCGTATTTGGGAATTTTTTATGTTTTAAAACTTTTTTAATAGTGAAGACATGCATGCGACACCTCAAAATTACTAGTGGAGACTCATTTTAACATAGAAAAATACATGTTGAATTTTCAATGGATCGCATAAGTGTCTTAATATTAAATCATTAAATTTATTTCCTCAAATATGATGAAAAATGCGAAATTCAATCGACCATACCCTCTTTAGTGATACTTTATTCACAGAATAACGGTTATTTAGATTACAAAACATATACAGTATAAAAGATAATTGCAAATTGCAATCAATATTACAAACGTTGAAAAGAAAATAATGATTTAATTTTTTAAAAAAGCAGGGTCATTTTTGGCTATTCGTGGACCTAGTCCTTTGTACTTATTAGCATAACAAGATATTGTATTAAGCTTCCCAATGATGTCATTTAGATTAAAATAATTACTCTAAGACTTATCTTTTTGGTCCTTTTTACACTTTTTAGAAACACTACTATATTTTTTTACAAATCGGAAAACATCGGCTACCTTCGGGATTTCTCGTTACTGTCCATATTCCAGATTACCGCATGGTAATTTATGTCGTTATTATGACGCCCGTCCGGGGAGATTATCGGGGACATTTTTTGTCTTTATTTCTTGTCTGTTCGTGAAGTTATAAAGCAATTTAAATTGTGTTATGGGGTCAATACGTACACGCACATATAATTGCTTAAAATTTATTTAAAAAAAAACAACAATTTTATGGTCATTGTATTTATATTTTTATGTATTTTATTAAGTATAAGGAATTAAAAAGGATATCATTATGCATAAGACATCTTAAGAAGGAATAAATAACTGTTATTATAAAAAAAAAGAATCGATAGTCTTATAACATATTTCTGTATAACTTTTCTTCAAACACTGGTGTTTATGCAGACGTTTCGTGTAACGACGTCGAATTACATATCTTATAACAATTAATCCAGCCTTCAGGATTAAGACAGAAACCATGTTTTCATTTGGTAAATGCCAATATGCACATAACACATGTTTTAATTAGTTTATATATCTGGTTCTAACTAATCAATGAGCAATTAAAAGGTGAGTGTGAGCTGTGACAAATAATGCATCGGTCACATTTGGCCTCTCCTGGAGGATACCTACTATGGTGTAATCTGTATTTCCTCTCTAGTGTCTTCTGTCTAGCATATATGATCAAATGTCGTTTCTAAATGATTTTCTAAATTGGCGCGAAAGTGCCCTTGATATAATTTCAGTCTCTTGATTAATTACAGTTTTAGTGCATATTTTAAATAGAATTGAAACTTGAAACCTGTTATTTTAATTATACCTTTTTTAATTTATAATTCATTAATGATTTTAATCCAATTGCAACTGAAGTAAAGTGTTCATCAATCTTTTCAATCCGTTGTAGTAAATGCTGGCTGATAATTACTGATTAACTGACAATTTGTATATTTGGGAATTAAAGGGAAGAAGCAAATGTCCTAAGGGTGATTCTCCACGGGGTGTTGGGATATAGTGCACATAAATGATATACATTTTAATGGTTAATTGAATGAACAATATGTTTAAATTATGAATGTTTGATATGATATAAATCGTATCTTGAAATATTGTAAAAAAATATTGTTCGCATGGCAAATGTATGTTAGTGAGGCGCATATGCAGCATTTTATAATATTTTATACTTCTTTCTGTAATCCCATATATATAAGAAGCACGTCTAAATATATTGTCAGAGAGAGAGAGAGAGAGAGAGAGAGAGAGAGAGAGAGAGAGAGTGCAATGATGATGATGATGATGATGATGATGATGATGATGATGATGGTGTTGAAGATGATGATGATGATGATGATGATGATGATGATGATGATGATGATGATGATGATTTACCATGATTAAGACAGATCATTACATGTTCTGTTACTTAATAAATCCAAAATTACATTCAATAAAATTCATTAAAATTATTTGTTACCTTAAATAAAACGTGTTATATCTTTTTCAAATTATGGATATATTTATAATTAATCTGTTTGGTTAAACTGTATTATGTATATCGATATCATACAAACTAAAATAAACTAAAAATAGCAATCAAAGGCGAAATGAATTAATTGTAGATTTTGGGATGAACTTTTCTTTTACGATTTAAAGAATCAAAGAATGTTTGCATGTTAATTAACAGTTTCAGAGAATATAGTGTAATATATACATAGACATACCATTTGTAATTAAGCCACCGATATAAACTGTCACATGTTCTATTAACCAAAGAACACCCCCTCCCCCACCCTCCTGCTGCGAGAGCGTAAACAATAAAATATGGCCCCAAGATATGTTCATAGCATGGTTTATGTTATTTTAATCCCAGTATCCCCATAAGTCACACAATAAGACCTGTTTTATGCTATATTTTTTGTTATTCTAATTGATAAATTTGGTACAAATAATTTGTTTATGTATGAGGGTTCCATTAACGGGGTAAAATGAGTTATTTTATAAACTACATATATACTGGAACGATAAATGTTGTAAAGGACTAAGCGTCACTTTGAACAAAAAAATCATATCGCGATGGTGTCTATTCTTGAATACCTAAGATACATTTCTAAGCGCTGCCACACATGGCATGAAATCCTTTCAGTCACATTATGCTGACAACTGGTCGACCAGACTAGAACTAAACACATTTAATAACGAATTTTATTTCTGCGCACGTTAATTACAAAGTTTCTTAATTTCTGAGTATATTTTTTTATGAAATAATATATTTAAAGTATTTTCGTCTTTTTTATAGTTTTCACAAACACTATCAGATTTTAAGAGCATCCTTGTTAATGATAACTTGATTATGGATATATGTGTATTTTTATTATCAGTATACACCAATGTCTCGGGGGGCATAGCAATTGAAAGGGATGTATACGAAAATGTCGCAAATCGAGATTACCCGTTCCAGTATAAAAGCAATCTTTACAGCGGTGGACATAAATTATATACCAGTAAAACAGTATACCTAGATTATAAAACGTATTTTATCGTTACTCTTTAAATATATGTATTTTACGGATATCCTAAACCTTATTGATACAATTTTGTTCCGCGTAAAATTTAAAGTTTCATAGCACAGTTTGGCACATATTCTGATTTATTATAATTTATTATAGACGTACTTTTTTTTAAATTATTATTTCCATTTTATTCCCTGTTCTCAAGTGTTTAATTTGCCCATCAGTGAGGTATAAAGAGGATTCTTTCAGGTACGTATTGGACATCGACACTACCTTCTGTTATCCCATATTGATGTGTGCCCCACAGCATGTGACGAGGGGAATACAGTAACGCACTGTCACTGATTAGCTCACATTGTGTGGCGCCATTGTGTCCAAAGTTTTTTGAGACATACTGTTCCGGCATGTAATCGTATTAAAAACTGTGTGGCTTATTAATACTTTCGCCATTATTTTTAAAAAGGTATGTATTAATAATATTTTGGGGGAACGAAAGAAAATATATTTTAATATCGGTGTTTACTTTGAGACAAAATATTTAAAGGACTTCTATTCTACTACTACTACTACTACTACTACTACTACTACTACTTCTACCACCACAATCACCATTACCACCACCACTGCCACCACCACTACTACTACAACTCCCACCATCACTACTGCTACTACTACTACTACTACTACTACTACTACTACTGCTACCACCACTACTACCACCACTACAATCACCACCACCACCACCACGACAAATATAACTATTAATTACTACTACTACCACCACAACTACTACTACTTTAATTACTACCATCACCACCACCACTACTACTAATACTACTAGTACCACAACCACCACCACAATTAGTACTATTACAACCACTACTTCTTCTACTACTACTACTACTACTACTACTACTACTACTACTTGCACTTATACTAATACTACTATTACTGCTACAGTCAGCACCACCACCACTACTAGTACTACTACTACTAGCACTACTAGCACTACTAACACCACCACATACACCACCACCACTACTACTACTACTACTACTACTACTACTGCTACTACTGCTACTACTTCTAACACCACTACTTCTAATATTACTACTGCCACAACCATAACCACTACTGCTACTACTAAAACTACTACTTCTACTACTACTACTACTACTAGTACTACTACTACTAAAAAAAAGTTTTTTCCAGAAATTCACTGTGTTCTGTTAATTAATGTAGCTGCCGAATAGACGCTACAGTTTATATCCGTCCGATTAACATTAGCACTTTTGAACATAACAACCTGTAAAGGTTTATGATTCCTTGCCAGTCGGGGAATTCGTCTGCTACTACCTGACCGTTTTGACAAGTTGAAAGACAATTTTGACCGTTGACCCCGGTTTTGATTTGGCTACTTTATATCCTTTCCAGTGTCGTTTCCTAGTGGCGGATAACTATTTTGGGTAGTCACGGTCATTACCATATCGAGTGCCGCGTGAATTTCCAGCCTATTCCAAAATTAATTCCGTGTCTCTGCAATTACGTAAAGCTGCAATTACCAGCCGTCTATCAGTCTGTGTTATTCATCGTGCGTTACGTATAGAGCCCGGTCTATGAACCCGTTGTATGTACATATCAGACAAGTCAATATCTAAATGGTCTTCAAAAAACTGATGTAACACTTGATCTGTATACTCGTGTTCAATATCCGCCAGACCGTAAACTACTAAATGATTACGCCTTGAACTGGACTCTATGTCTAAGCTGGCTGTTTTATGTAATTACTGTTCACCTCAACACTGGTTTCTATAGAGTTTACCTTTATTTGGGTTTGATTGATTTTGGCGGCCTTTGACATGATACAACTGTTATTTTTCTCAAGTTGCTTTATTTTCTCCAAAATGATTATGTATTTATCATCCGATGTCATTAATGATGACTGTGATAGAGAATTTTACGAATTTGAAGAGTTAACGCTACCTGATAGATTGAGTGGTCGTTCCATTTTTTTCTCATTTCGCGCTTATTGTTCGTTCCCCTCCTACTGATGGAGTAGAAAGCGATTGTTTGTTTGGAAGTCAAAAGTCATATTTTGTTTCCCGACTTTACTGTTTGTCGTATCCATGCTGTTAATTATATCCGTTGCACACAACTGACACGCAAAACCTTACGAAAATATTAGGCAAACTAACGCTTCTTGCTAAAATTTCACGACCATCTCACATTGACATGACCTTGACCTTTCACGTATACTGTTCATGTATTGTATTTTATATATATTTACCTGAGCATTCTATACGTTACAAAATGTAAAAGCTGTCGTTTTGGTAAGAAAATAGTTGGGGCTTGGGCCCTACCCGTTATCCATGTTTAAAATCCTAAGTGGTGTCTTTTGCTTCTGATAATTCCAAGGAGGTGACTCCTGTCTTGAATTACAGTATTTTCGTTTTTTAATTATTCTGTTTATTAAGAGTATGGTTGTTGATTTTTAGGCTTTTACGTTTCCTGTTAGTTGCATACTTTGTTTCACACATGTAAATTGAATTAATTAAAATTATATAAATTGCATTATAGATAACACTATTTTAACTTTATGGCGACGTTTAAACGTTGATTGTCAAGCCTCGAAGATATTTATGCAAAGGAATACTATGTATGCGAATATAGAAACAAATGTTTCGTATAAAATTTATTTATATGTAAAAACTTATTCAATATGATTTTCTTTTTTTTCTTTTCATTTTATTTACGTAGAATGCGAGCCTTACTATTATGGCGAGAAGTGTTTAAAGCCCTGCGTACTTTGTCAGGAGCCGTGTTACAACGTTTGCGGGTTATGCATGGATGGATGCTCACCTGGATGGTTTGGTGATCGGTGCGAAAAAGGTGCTAACATTTGCAAAGTGACATACAGATGTGTTCAATATTGAAACAAAATGCTTTTTTTAATTATTAAAATTCCATGATTTAGTATAAATGGTTTTAGCCAAATAAGCATTGAATTTATTCTCATCAAATCTCATCAAATGTCGATTTTTTTTTAAATCAAACTATTTTGAAACAACATGATACATGATTAAAGTTACATGTTGCAATATCGGCCCTGTAAACGCACTTCTTTTAAATATTGTTTTCTTCAAAGTTTGGTGTGTTTGTTTCAAATGTACATTATTCTTCCAAAATGTGTATATTTTATCTTTTAATTTTATGTTGACTCCTAAGAGGGTAAAATTAAAGAAACTGTTCAATTTCCCCGATTTAAATAAAAAAAACAATGATGAATGCATTCTTACCACACAAGATATTTATGTTGATAATTGTCTGGTACACTCTGAGTAACGTGTGTGAATGTTATCCTGCGGCAAGAATGTATTTACTGTTAACACATGATATACTAACCTTAAATGATTTAAAAATGTAGAAACAAAATTTTATAGAAGATATGATATGAAATTATATCAAGCAAAAGAACAAAATTGAAAAACAAAATTTTAAAAGAAAAAAAATACAGTTAAAATAAAAAAAACAACAACATAAAATTTTGAATAAAAATTGAGGTATCATTTTGTTGAACTCAAATACAATTTGCATGATTCATATAAAAGCCAGCTATTAAAGAAACACTTGACTTGAACTCAAATTTGAAAGTTTTACATTCAGGATGATTTAAGTGAGGAATTAAAGTTACATGTATTTATATTATTTGATTATGCTAACACCAAGTTAAATATCCAACTTGAGCTTGAATGGTTTGTGTCGGGGTTTAGGGTATCTGGTACAACAAAAACTGGACAATGGTAGTGAAAATTCTGCTCAAAAAGGGTTTACCTACACCACAAATGAATAATACATTGGGGGAGGATACAAGAAAAATGTCAATAATGGACAGTGAAGACTCGGTGAAATTGGTTGGTTCTGAAATAAGTTGGGAAATACCGATTTGCATACAAATTTTCAATCGAGATGCAGGTTTGAGACAGTCGAGATTAAAATCACCAGTAACCATAGTGCCCATGTCTTTAATATGAGTATCGACAGATACTGCTATGGAATCCTGAATTCACGAAAGGACATCAGCAATGGAATTCGGTAGACGGTAGAAAACGTCTTACAGAATAGGTTGATGTTTCACCTTCATGTCTAAGCATATACATTTAATGACGTTTACCTCTAAATCTTGCCCTCGGCGAGCAGTGATCGTATCTTATTATAAACTGGGAAACCGCTATATCTATCAGTCAGGCGATCCTTACGGAAGATTGTTTGGTAGTTAGAAAAGGCAAGATCCGATGTAGATGTATTGTTATTAAACCAGTGACAGCCAATAATTCAAAAGATCATACATCAGTATACATTTGGTGTATCTTTGGGGCAAAGCTTTAGAAATTATAATGAATAAATGAGAGATGGCTAAAAATAAGTTCTGAGAGGTCAAATGATCCGTTAGGCATAGTGATGGACGAGCCGGAACTCATATCGGATGTATTAGATGAAGCTGGACCTGGATTTTCGTGGACGTCACCTGACAGAATAAGTAAAACGGAAAGCCAAATAATCCAATCGAAACTGTTTATCGGTTTAAACCGTTTTTGATGGATAGTAACCAAACAGGCCCACTCTCGCTTTATTAACAGATATATCAATACACAATATGTAATAACAGGGAAATAAGTCTGTGTGAGCGAGTATCTTCAGAAAGTCATATACCAGCGCCTAAAATACTGTCTTAAGTGGACACAGTCGCAATAAAGCTGAACCACTGATGAAAGTGTCGTTAAACACCATACAAACACATGCTTATTTATCGTCCATACAGCTTTCATTATATACATAAAAATGCCATGATCATCAACAAAAATATAAATCTTGTTTGCAATGGTATCGTCGGTTTCAAGCAGAACATTTTTATATTAAGTTGTCTCACAGTTCCTTTCTGATCTGGGAGGCAAAGTATCATTCTACATTTATATAGATATATAAGAATTTAAAACGAGACAAGGGTTGGTATTCACCAACATTCTTAGGAATATTCTTAGAATTGAACTCTAGAATGGATTTAAAAAAACACACATTTAGAGACTCGTTTTTGAGACCTTAATTTGCAAGCATGTAGGGACACCTAATGCATAATCAAAACAACTCCCACAATGACCCCACCTGTCATGGTAAACTAGATCTCTAAGGTTGAAATTTGGATTTTCAAGCTCAAGTATTAGAATATTCTCAAGAATGGTTGGTGAATACGACCCCTGGATTTCAATTCGAATTAACCGGAGTATTTGCATTAAGCGACTTTGAGTTAATGATTGTTGACCGTTTTTATACTTTATTATGAAAATGTATGCATATATTTATTCGTTTTGTTGACAATATATTTACGGTACATACAATGTACTAGTAATGACTTACATAGAGAATTATAATAATTGCATCTTAGTTGGTTTAGTGTATATCAAATCATTCAAAATGCGATGTACTCGTATCTGATGTCTTGAACATAAATGTACATAAGCGTTAATGTTCATAATATTTTCATCTTGAAAAATGGTCTTAAATTATACCCATTGCAGTTTGCAATGTTTCAAGTCAATAAAACATTCGGATATAAAAACACATTGCTTTCATTGTCTCTTTTATGTCGGAATTTCCACTTTCCAAAGTTTTTTAAATTTTAGATGCATCCCAAAGTTTCATCGAAGTTGAATGTAATGATAATGAGATTTCGCTATGTTTTGCGTTCAAACTTGGGCTCTCTCAAAGTCACAATGTGTTGTATTTTTTTCTCGTTGTTAGTCATTGGTAAATATATAGCATGTGTAACACCACATTCATACATTCTGGACAACATTCTATCAATAATAATTTACAAGTCTTTCAAAAATTGCAAATAATAACAATGATAATAGAATTTTATAATAATGATGATAATAATAGTTATAAGTATAATTATGATATTGATATTAATGATAATGGTGATGATAATAATAGTTATAAGTATAACTATGATATTCATATCAATGATATGATGATGATAATAATAGTTATAAGTATAACTATGCTATTTATATTAATGATAATAATGATGATAATAATAGTTACAAGTATAACTATGATATTTATATCAATGATATTGATGATGTAAAAATAGTTATAAGTATAACTATGATATTTATATTAATGATAGTAATGATGATAATAATAGTTATAAGTATAATTTTGATATTGATATTAATGATAATAATGATGATTATAATAAATATAAGTATAATTTGGATATTTATATTAATGATAATATGATGATTATAATAGTGATAAGTATAATTATGATATTTATATTAATGATACTGGTGATGTTATAATAATAATAATAATATAATAAAAATAGATATTTTATTTTTAATTATAATAATGATATTAATAATAACAATATAATAAAAAATAGCTATTATATTAATAATTATAAAAATGATATTATTAAAAAATAATAATGATAATAATAGTAATATAAAAATAGCTTTTATATTTATAATTATAATAATGATATAAATGATAATAATAATAATATTAATAATAAGTAGTGGTTGATATCAATGATATTAATGATGATAGCAATAGTAACAAAAATAATAAAGAATCATAATAACAACAATAATATTTTTACAGCATTTAAATATGTTTCAATCTGTATATCCCAACAAGTTACATTTTGTTTTCTCAAAACAGAGCGCCAAATTGGAGACGATCGACTATACCGTGGAATTAAATCAACATCGATTAACGGGTACACGTGTCTTCGATGGAGTGACCATCCAGAACAAGCCGCAAAGAACACGGTATGATATGGTGTTAGTAAAATATTTTATACGATACTCCGTGACTTACCCATTGGCAGTTTTATCCCAACTTTATCAGCGTATTGATTGCATACAGGGTGTGTGTTGCAATATAACAAAACGTTTATTTTCAATGGACAGTACAAAATTTTAGGTTGTGCAAAACAGGATTATACCACAGCCACAGTCACATTTCTTACATATTGTAGACTTTGGTTTATCTTAGAAGCAACCTCTATGGCGAGGTGGACGTTGTCTAACAGTGCGGCTAACTAGCTTTTGAGGTGACATTACATTATACAATTATGGACTTTTCACCTGTGCAATATGATGTGTTATGCACCAGAATTTGATTTTGTTTTTCTGGCGCATAGAACATCATATTGCACAGGTGAAATTTCCATAACTGTTTTATTATATAAAATAAAAATAAATGAATTAGTTTACTTTACTAGATCAACATAAAAAAATATATTGAAAATAAAATTCCTCATGTGGGATTCGAACCATGACGGAAAAAAACAAAATCTTGCATAACACCACTCTGCCACAGACACATCTTGATAAATAGTTGTTATATTTATATTTAAACTAATTATTTGAATGTTTGTGTTTTTCTTGTTAATACTGACGACATATATGTATTAATGGAACATTTGCCATTTTTGTCGTATCGGCATCTTTATTATCGATAATTTTGCTCAAATCTGACGCAAATCTCTTGTTGATAGCAAGTTGAAAACAACGCCGCATTCGGAATATCTCATTTTTCATCGTTGCATTTGGCTTACACTTGAATTATCCAGCAGCTATTTTTAATAACCGTGTATCGTAATTTTATGCACAGTTTTGCAAAAACCAAAGTAAAATCTGTTCAATACCATACAGTATTTTGTTCAATGAGGGATCATTCTTGCCAATCAGAATATATTTATTTAAATATTATATAATAATTCCCTTTAGCAAATCCGTTAAAATATTATTTAATATTCGTCACGTTTATGGGGGATTTGAAAATCTAAATCAAACATATTTCAACTATGAATTGTAGTTTGATACGTTATTTTGCATTGAAAACCTTATTTCAATATTTATATAAAGTACAATGATTTTCTTGACAAAAGGGCGTTTTCGAACTGACCGTAACAAACCAGAGTCGTCTAGATGATTCCATATTTGGCGTATATATTCCATCATGTTATAGAGACATACACCAATATTAGTAAATTTTAACTCAACATTAAATGTGAAGACACAGTATCCAAATATAGGATGTCTACAAATACATATAGTAATGGTTCTACCCAGGAAGACTTCGAACGTGATTTGCTCAAGTTGTTAGAACTTGTTTCAGAATCGACGTTAAGCAATTACGTTTAAAACTAAAATATAAAAAAAACTCCAGTCTTCTGATATCTTAATTTATTAAACCACTTGAACACACCTTTCTTCTAAATAAAAGTTATGTACATATAGATTCTCATAAAACTATAACTATACATAATATGATCTGGTTTCTTAAATTGCCATCGATATATAAAAAAAAACTCGATATTAAACAAAGAGTGTATTGGATTTGCAATATATTGACTGTCCTTTGCCATACTGATGGTCGGTAATATAGTGCGAAAATGCTACCTGTTGTCCCACCTGTCCCACCTGTCCTGTTTTACTGTGACCCATGTAAACTTGTTTGGGCTCAAAAGAATAAAAACAGATACTGAACCCAGAATGTGTAGTGTTGTTCATATCTATCAGTTTTCAGTTTATTTGATTATGAATTATTATTATAGCCAACAGGAAAAGATCATAACTACTGCCGCAATTATTATATTGGATACAACACAACGTATTGCATTGTTGACAAGGGACGAGGTGTTATCGATATCGATGACTGCGATATTGAGCAATGTCCTTATAGTAATCACGGTAATCATACAAACAATATTTATTTATATAAATTCAGTGTTTAATGAAAAAGTAAAAAGTTATAGAAATATTAAATTTGTTTTCAACATTTATGTACCACTTGGAAAAATCTGATAATATAAAAGCAAGGTGGAATGTAGTTCAAGGTAACTTATAAATAACATAACTAAAGGAAATACTGTACGATACGTATACAATGTAGTTAAACTAAAAACATTCCTGCTATGTAAATCATATTTCTTATGCGCAGCTTATATATTACATATGTAACAATGTATAATTACGTTATGTTCTGTATAAGATCTCACTACACAGTTGAATTTTTTTTGTTCTATATAAAATAAGGTTTAGGATTTCCGTGGTAAAAAAAGAATTTCACATATAAATTTTTATAGCAGGAATGTATACCTACATAAAAATGCACAATTACTGGTAGGTTGACCAGGTTGTATTTTTTAAAGAGGATGCAGAGACACCTAGAGATTTTTTTAAAAAAGAAATCCTCAAATGCTCATAAATACATGTTGAAATCGTATAAAAATTCACTTTTTTAACACCAGCGATGTCTTATTGAACAATTTTGAAAAAATTCAAAACCAAATTATAAAGGCCCTTTTATCAGCGTAAGAATCATGTAACCGTGAAAAAAGGGGCGTAACTGTGTAGTGGGACATATATTTAATATGTACACACAAAATTATTCAATAAAATATAAAAAAAAAATAGAAACTATAATCAGTTGGACATAATGTCAATCGTATAACACCGATTATGTCCGCGTGATCAAGCTTTGTAGTCCAGGTCACCACCAAAATGAATATACGTAACAGGAATACTTTTTATTAGTCTAATTTCACTTTTACTTATATTTCATACATGTAACTTATCAAACAATCAAAATATATTGTGAAGCATGTCGGATGGAACATTTTAACATATGGCCACAGATAACAAACAGCTTAAATTTTGTTACGAGACATTCTGTAGACAAACCTTTATTAAATATACAGCGTTTCAGACTGTAAAATCAATGCGTCTTTTGAGTAATTTGTTAGATTTGGCGAGCCTTTATATTTCTATAAAAACATATATTTTAACACAATTTTTAACATAATTTCAGATGATATGTTCGTACTTCAAAATATTAAAATAAAGTGCAATTCATTTTATATGCTAATAATTGCACATGGTATATACTCTTTCATTCTTAAAGTGCTTTTCTATTCAAATGTGTAAATACCAAATTTTGACTAATTCTCATTAGTTAAAAGCATGTCAATTCATTAAGTCTTTTATTTTGAATACGCGTTTTCTTCTTTTCATGGTAACTTCCGTAGAATAATCAAGCGCCTGCGCTGTTCCTTTCATCCAATAAACCTTAGAATACATCCTAATTTATTCATTATTTTTCGCTTCGTTACCGTCCAACATTCAAAGACTTACCTTTCCATTCAATGATATGCAAAACATGTTAATAAAAAATTTCATTATGAAACATTGTACTATGAATATCAAATTTTATTTTAATTGATGCGCGCACAAAATGACCTTTTATGTGTCGACGTGCCGTAAAACACCATTCATTCATTCATTATTTCACTTTCAAAGTTTTCGGATTTCGTAATTCAGCAATCAAATCGATATCAAAAATGAAAAACAAATATGTATGTTAATTATTAAACACTTCTCAACTTTTTTTGAACAAGAGTTTCTTGACAAATTGTTACAAGAAAATATTGATGCAAAGCAGTAAAGATGACTGATATATATTGTACACCATATGTAACTGACAATTTATACAGCCTTTATGTAACCTGGACCACTCTCGTAATGACAATGCTATATGTATTGCAAATTAAATTCTAAGACTATTTCTATAGGAAATAATAGGAAATGATATTACTTCAGTTTTTAACGGAACAGTAAATCATAATCGTGATACCGTTATTGATTTAACATAATACGTGAAACATGTTTGCTTTAACATAATCCGTGAAACATGTTTGATTTAACATAATCTGTGAAACATGTTTGATTTTATGAAAGGGTATCACCGCCATAACTCTTAGTCTGAAATTTGTCGTTTGTTCTTTGTGCAATGGGTGTAAATGTTTCTTTCTTCTTAGTTCTTTGTGGGAAATGAAACATTTCACCTTTGTAACTTTGCAATTTGTCTATCTTACTATATCCTATCATTGTAAAAGTTACATACTTCCTGTCATAATATAACGAGTTCAGCATAATCACGTGAAAAAAGTTTCAAAAGGATCGAATTGTGCAAACGTTTAACTATGCAGTAAGCATGTTGTACAATGCACTTAGGCATATGTAACAATGCGAAATACACTGTTTGCATTGTCAATTATGACGACAGGTGCTGCTAAAATATATAAAAGAATAACGACCGGTCCCTAGTAGAATCGGTGTTGCTTTGTTTTCATCGTTAGTCATATGGAACATATGGTCAGCTACCACCATTGAAAGGATCTCTCTGATCAACTGAAAAAAGTATAGGGGATGTTCAGAGCATATATTTTTATAGTAAGCTTAATTTTGGTTGGATGAAAATGTCAAACTGGCAAATGATCACAATAAAATATAAGTTCATTATGTTTGTGTCAATTAAAGAATTATGTTTCTGTGACTGACTAAATTCATTTTATCAAGGAAACTGAGTGGAAAGTAAAATTGGTGAAATTTCCTTTTTTTATGCTGAAAGTTGGGGTATCCAACTTCAGGTGGCAAAAAGTGTTAGACAGTGATACTTTTGACCCCGTTTTGGGGACATATTAATTTGAGTCTAGGATAGTACTTTACTATGATGAAGGACATTTTGTTGGAGCGCGTGGTCAAGTGGGAGAGCATCGAACTCATGATCGGAGAATCGTGGGTTCTATTCTCTGCTACGACTTTGTGTGGTGTTCTCGAGCAAGACACTTTTCAGCATATGCTTAGTACTGGTTCGAACCATGAATACTTCGAGCGTGATTGTTAAGTTGTAATAACTTGTTTCACAATCGAAGTAAAATAAATAAGTTTAAACTAAACTGTTTGTCTGCGAATGCTAGAAATAGTGAACATTAGGTCAAACGTTATAATGTAAGTCTATGGAAAACGCAATGGTGGTGGCTGACCTAAAAGAAACCTCACACTTACATTTGTGCACTGAAAAGTCCTACATCATATTAAAGTACTATCCTAGATTCAAAAGTACCACTTTTTACCACTTTTTGCCCCCTGAAGTTTGGTACCCTCACTTTTAGCATAAAAAAAATAAATTTCACCAATTTTACTTTTCATACAGTTTCCTTAATAAAATGAATATCGTCTGTCGCACAAAAAAAAATTTTTTTATTGACACAAACATAATATATATTTTATTGTGATCAAGTGACAGTTTGACATTTTCATCCAACCAGTAATAAGCTTTCTATAAAAATATTTGCCCTGAACATCTCTATACTTTTTTCAGCCAATCAGAGAGATCCTCTCAGTGGTGGTAGCTGACCTAAAGTAAGGCTGTATTTAGAATCGCGAATTCTGATGATTGTTTACAGCAAATATTTCCATTCGCAACTTCTTGGGTTGTTTACAGGGGACCTGTCTGTAACTGAACGTTATAAAGGGAAGTTGTGATTTATTACAATGATGACGTTCAGCGGCAGCACAGTCGAAACAGTCTGATACCCTGTCCAAACACATTCCCTACACTCATTACAAAGGGATAGAACATTGGCATAAAAAAAGATACGTGACTGACTGCAGCCGAAACACATATCGAAACATACATCAAATTCTAAAAATAAATTTTACACAGCAAGTAATGTTTAATTTGACACAAAGAGACAATACGTATGTAACTTTTACAATGATAGGATATAGTCGGATAGACAAATAGCAAAGTTACAAAGGTGAAATTTTTCATTTTCCACAAAGAACTAAGAAGAAAGAAACATTTACACCCATTGCACAAATAACAAACGACAGATTTCAGACTAAGAGTTATGGCGGCGATTCCCTTCCATATGATTTAACATAATCCGTGAAACATGTTTGATTTAACATATTACGTGAAACATGTTTGATTTAACATTATCCGTGAAACATGTTTGATTTAATATAATACGTATTTCTGAGAATGCTTATGATGAATAGTTCAACAAAAACACGTAAATTAACCTTTAACCTCATTCACCTTTATTTCTGCCCCCCCCCCCCTCCCCAAGAATTCTTATGTAATTGCAGTTCTATCATCGAGTTCAAATATTTAGTTCGTAGTTTAGATTGTGCAATATATGTTTAAGAATATCATTGCCCGAAGTACTACTTTGGAAAACGATGTCAGCATGGATGCTACCAGTGTAAACAGACGTGTAATAATGTAACTGGAATGTGTCTAGAAGGATGTTCTCCTGGCTGGGCTGGAGAAAAATGTGACGAAGGTAAGCTTCTTTTATTCACAGAGAAGTCAAGTTATAACATAGTATTACGTGTAATAATGTAACTGGAATATGTCAAGAAGGATGTTTCTCTGGCTGGGCTGGAGAAAAATGTGGCGAAGGTAAGCTTATTTTATTCACAGAGAAGTCTAGTTACAACAGACGTGGAATAATGTAACCGAAAAGTGTCTAGAATGATGTTCTCCTGGCTGGGCTGGAGAAAAAAGTGACGAAGGTAAACTTCATTTATTCACAGAGAAGTCTAGTTATAACATACGTGTAATAATGTAACTGAAGTATGTCAAGAAGATTGTTCTTCTGGCTTGGCTAGGGAAGAATGAGCTTCTTTTATTCACACAAAAGTTTAGTTATACCATTGTATTACGTGTAATAATGTAACTGGAATGTGTCAAGAAGGCTGTTCCTTTGGCTGGGCTGGAGAAAAGTGCGACAAAAGTGAGCTTCTTTTATTCACAGAGAAATCTTGTTATAACATACGTGTAATAATGTGACGGGAATGTGTCAAGAAGGCTGTTCCTCTTGCTGGGCTGGAGAAAAATGTAACGAATGTAAGCTTCTTTTATTCACAGAGAAGTCTAGTTATCACATACGTGGAATAATGTAACTGGAATGTGTCAATAAGTTTATTGTTTAGCTTGGTTTGAGAAAAATGTGACAAAGGTAAGCTTCTTTTATTCACAGAGAAGTCTAGGTATAACATACGCGTAATAATGTGACGGGAATGTGTCAAAAAGGCCTTTCCTCTTGCTGGGCTAGAGAAAAATGTAATGAAGGTAAGCCTCTTTTATTCACCGAGAAGTCTGGTTGTCACGTACGTGGAATAATGTAACTGGAATATGCCAATAAGTTTATTGTTTTGCTGGATTTGAGAAAATGTGACGAAAGTAAGCTTCTTTTATTCACAAAGAAGTGTAGGTGTAACATACGTGTAATAATGTAACTCAATGTGTCTAGAAGAATGATTTCATGACTAGGCTGGATAAAGATAAGACGAGGGTAACCTTCTTTTAAAGAGAGTCTTGTTGTAACAGACATGTTATAATTTAACCAAAACGTGTCCAGAATGTTATTCGCTGGAGAAAAATGTGAGGAAGGTTATCATCTTTTATACACATAGAGGTCTAGTTGTAACAGACCTGTAATAATGAAAACGTAATGTGTCCAGATGAATGTTCTCCTAGATGGGCTGGAGAAATGTGAGACAAAGGCAAGCTTCTTTTATTCACAGAGAAGTCTAGTTATAGCATACATGGAATAATGTAACTGGAATGTGTCAAGAAGGATGTTCTTCTTGCTGGGCTGGAGAAAATTGTGACGAAAGTAAGCTTCTTTTATTAATAAAGAAGTATTGTTATCATAAAGTGTAATTTATCATATAGTGTAATAATGTAACTGGAATGTGTCAAGAAGATTGTTCTTCTGGCTGGGCTGGAGAAAAATGTGACAAAGGTAAGCTTATTTTATTCACTGAGAAGTCTAGTTATAACATAGTATTACGTGTAATAATGTAACTGGAATGTGTCAAGAAGGCTGTTCCTTTGGCTGGGCTGGAGAAAAATGTGACGAAGGTAAGCTTCTTGTATTCACAGAGAAGTGTAGTCATAACATACGTGTAATTATGTGACTGGAATGATGTGTCTAGAAGAATGATTTCATGACTAGGCTGGATAAAGATAAGACGAGGGTAACCTTCTTTTAAAGAGAGTCTTGTTGTAACAGACATGTTATAATTTAACCAAAACGTGTCCAGAATGTTATTCGCTGGAGAAAAATGTGAGGAAGGTTATCATCTTTTATACACATAGAGGTCTAGTTGTAACAGACGTGTAATAATGAAAACGTAATGTGTCCAGATGAATGTTCTCCTAGATGGGCTGGAGAAATGTGAGACAAAGGCAAGCTTCTTTTATTCACAAAGAAGTCTAGTTATAGCATACATGGAATAATGTAACTGGAATGTGTCAAGAAGGATGTTCTTCTTGCTGGGCTGGAGAAAATTGTGACGAAAGTAAGCTTCTTTTATTAATAAAGAAGTATTGTTATCATAAAGTGTAATTTATCATATAGTGTAATAATGTAACTGGAATGTGTCAAGAAGATTGTTCTTCTGGCTGGGCTGGAGAAAAATGTGACAAAGGTAAGCTTATTTTATTCACTGAGAATTCTAGTTATAACATAGTATTACGTGTAATAATGTAACTGGAATGTGTCAAGAAGGCTGTTCCTTTGGCTGGGCTGGAGAAAAATGTGACGAAGGTAAGCTTCTTGTATTCACAGAGAAGTGTAGTCATAACATACGTGTAATTATGTGACTGGAATGATGTGTCAAGAAGGATGTTCTTCTGGCTGGGCTGGAGAAAAACGTGACGAAGGTAAGTTTCTTTTTATATTCACAGAGAAGTCTAGTTAAGTTATCACATACGTGGAATAATGTAACTGGAAT
Organism: Panopea generosa; assembly: GCA_029582155.1. NCBI lineage: Eukaryota > Metazoa > Mollusca > Bivalvia > Adapedonta > Hiatellidae > Panopea > Panopea generosa. The sequence continues at coordinate 43,427,542 of CM055903.1, forward strand.
GTGTCAAGAAGGTTGTTCTTCTGGCTGGGCTAGAGAAAAATGTAACGAAGGTGAGCTTATTTTATACATCGAGAAGTCTAGTATGTGTAATAATGTAACTGGAATGTGTCCAGAGGGATGTTTTCCTGGCTTGGCTGGAAAAAGTGGGACAAAGGTAATCGTTTTATTTTTTCATACACAAAGAAGTCTAGGTGCAACATATGTGTAATAATGTGATTGAATGTGTCTAGAAGAATAATTTCATGATTGGGCTGGATAAAAAATATGACGAGGGTAACCTTCTTTTAAACAAAGAGAGTCTTGTTGTAACAGACACGTTATAATTTTACCGAAACGTGTCCAGAATGATATTCGCCTGGATGGACTAGAAAAATGTGAGGAAGGTAATCATCTATTATACACAGAGAGGTCTTGTTGTAACAGACGTGTAATAATGTAAACGGAATGTATCCAGAAGGATGTTGTCCTGGATGGGCTGGAGACAAACATAATCGTCATTTATACACAGAGAGGTCTAGTTGTAAAACACGTGTTATAATGTAACTGGAATGTCTCCAGATGGATGTTCTCCTGGATGGGCTGGAGAAATATGTGACAAAGGTAATCGCCATTTATACACAGAGATATCTAGTTGTAAAACACGTGTTATAATGTAACCGGATGTTGTCCTGGATGGGCTGGAGAAATATGTGACAAAGGTAATCGTCATTTATACACAGAGCTGTCTAGTTGTAAAACACGTGTTATAATGTAACCGGAGTATGTACTGAAGGATGATCTCTTGGCTCGGCTTGAAAAAATGTTGCGACGGTAATCGTCTATTATACACAGAGAAGTCTTGTTCTAACAAACGTGTAATAATGTAACCGGAATGTACCCAGAAGGATGCTTCGTGGCTCGGATGGACCACGGTAAGCTTATTTTATACTGAAAAGTCTAATTGTAACAGACGTGTAATAATAATAACCGGAATATGAACAGAATAGTGTTCTCCTGGCTGAACTGGAGAAAAAATGTGACAAAGGTCATCTTCTTTTATCCGGAGTACGTTTAAGTATAAATAGTTGATTTCGAAAACAACGCCTGGTCTCTTTGTTTATACTGATAAGTATGCCGTCAGCTGTTTGATAAAAAGACAACTATTTCGCACCTGTATTGTAATGCGATTTCCAATTTATGGCTTTCTTTGTTCGGCCACTTCCTTGACACAACTTCTTCGAAGACAAAATCCTTACAGGTAAGCTGCGTAATGGCATACGCGTTGATCTTTAGCCCATCTCTCATTGTCGGTCCGGGGCCACCAGTTTTCATTGGTTTGTTCACTGAACTGAGAATAGGGAATACAATCTCTAAGTAATTCTAATACGGCAGTCTATTCTGTCTTTTATTTAGAATCTTTGTAAAACTTTATCAACAAAATAAAAGTTCATTTAATTTTACTTGGAGTATATTTTTAATACAAACTTGCTCTATTCTCAGACGATACAACAAGAAAAAATCACTACAACAATAACAACAACAAAGCCACAGGGCACCGCTTAAACCATTGATTAACTGATAACAGGTGGACTATAATATAACCGGAATGTATACATACTGATTTTTTTCGGCTGAATTGGATATATATATATATACACACACAGTAATGTTTCCTGTCCTCGACTGGAGACAGGTATGACAACTGCATCATACGACTTGTATATACAGATCCAAAGCGTATTGCAAAAGGATGTGTACTTTATTCCAAAAGGATGTGTAATTTATTCCAAAAGAATGTGTAATTTATTCCAAAAGGATCTGTACTTTATCCACACAATTAGTTCATATGCCAAGCAGGCCATCTACATTTTCATGGTGAGATGTCGGTAACTTCAGCGTTGTATCGTTGAACACCGTAATATACAGTTTTAAATTATCAAAATAGGCTACACAAGCTTCGCTCTGCCCTTTAAATATAGATTTATTTGCTTTCCCTATAAAACATCGTTTACATGCATGTTCTCTGTCTACGGTAGCCTACATTTACTTTGATATATTTGTTTTAAAACATGATATGCGATGTGTATTATTACATGTAGTTATGTATACGCCTTAACTTGAGGTAGTAGACATTTACAATCTTGAAATGCAAACGAATAAATCCTAAATAATTACAATATAAGTATAGTAAAAATGCTGTGTTGTCCTTTATAATGTTTTATAGAAATAAAGTTAGAAATAGCGATGTTTAATCAAACTGATCATTTTTAATTCTTTTAAATTCTAACAGAAACTAACTGTGTGCTTGAGGATGTTGATGTGTACTTCGGAACATGGAATACTGCCGCTGACGGCGAAACATGTGATGCATGGCGTTTTGGAAGGGTATACAATTTTATGGTATGCTAAAAATATTTGATGAATCAACTAAAGCAATGCAGGTTACATAATATTGATTAAACTCGGTAATCGGTTAGTTTTTATTAAGCATAGTTGTTCAAATTCAGACCTGTTGGTACATTTACTAATTGCTGATAGCCAATACGTGCCTGAGAAAAATGGTTGAGTAACAAGCATCACTTACTTTATCTATAAATTATATTTTGTGCCACTCAGAGTCAAGGGGTCCGTTTCACGTAGTTTTAGAAAACATACTTTTAAATTGAATTCTTCCCAACAAAATTGCTTAACCAAAGACAATTACATATGTACATTCATAACACATATGCATTTATTGGTAAATATATCATGCGACATAATCAATTTAAGTGAGGTAACAGTATTCAATAAAAAAACGTTGAGGAAAATCTAAAGTTTTATAATGACCGGAACAGCTAACCCGCCACCTGACATTTATGTAACGGACATTTCATGAATTTTCTCAAACATTATAAACGCAATTTCATTGAAATTTTGACTTGGATAAAAAAAACAACAATAATGCTTTATAAAATAAAACAACAAAAAATTTTGATTACACTTCTCAATATATCGACACTGCTATTCATAGATACTGTAAATATAAAAGTGGCGGGTTAGCTGTTACGTTCAGTATATGTAGGGTGAAACCGGGCTCGACGCCTCAATGATATCTAAAAGTATAATGATAATATCCATATTTGCAGTTATGAACGAGCAAACTCATTGTTCAAAATTTAAATCAGTTGAGTACAATATCATATAACCTATCCTCTTGCTTCTTAAGCATTTGTTTTGAGATCATTTTAAAACTATATGCGACCTAAAAGGAAGGCTAACGACTATGTACGATAAAATCGAAATTTTACAATTAGTTCTGTAAGCGGAGCAGCTTATCTACATATTACAATTCCTAATCAGTATGTATATATACATATATCGACAACCTTTTCCGTAGGAATTGTATAAATATGTCTATTTTTACTGATGAAGTAAACAACCAAACTTCATGAAACCATCATTTTTTTAAAACATTAGAGGCCCAATTTTATTATAGCTGGATCTTTATCACAATTTATTATAAGCGTAGTTAATACATTAGACAATATATAATTACTATGTTTTAGCAGAACACAACCCAAGGAAATACAAATGTATGTAATTATTCTTATTTGTCTTACTATATACAATGGGTAACTACCTAACTCACTATACAATAGTGAACTACTTGTTGACATTTTAACATGAAGTAGTCATTTTATGTCCTGTGTAGCCGTTCTATAATATCCGTCCTATCAAAACTGCATATTTTATGTCCTGTGTAGCCGTTCTATATTATTCGTCCTATCGAAACCCCATATTTTATGTCCTGTGTAGCCGTTCTATATTATTTGTCCTATCAAAACCCCATATTTTATGTCCTGTGTAGCCGTTCTATATTATTCGTCCTATCAAAGCCCCATATTTCATACGAATAGTTTAATATAGAAGCTACATAAGCATCAAATTAAATCAACATAATATGTATCAATACGTCTAACATTTGTGTGATATTAACAAAGTACCAATATCTTTCAAAACTTTCCCCGTCAACGTTTTAGTAGCATTTTAAAATGAATCTTCACTTGTAGAGACACTCCTAAATAATTAAAACTAGGAACTCTTTCAAATGCTTCCCCATTATATTGAAAACATCATTTTCATTAATTGTTCTTCTTTTTCTGAGTACAATTACCTTTGTTGTTTTATACTTTAATTTTTAATTTGGTGCAATAGTCTTCTAGATTATTTAATAACATTTGAAGTCTGCTTGCTATTTCAGTAATATACAAATAAAAGGTTAATTTAAAGTCAAGCTCGTATTCTGATCACGTTGAATAAAAATTCAATATCATTAACGAACAATGAAAATAAAAAAATGGCGAAATTACTTCCAATTGTAACAATCCCACTTCACAGTTGTAAACATCTTATCAGAATACACACGTTTACATCATCATACAACGACCGAATAGCTTTGAAAGCACCATTTATACCTGCTCTTATTAATTTCGACCAAGGAGAATTTCTATAAATATATATAAAATAATTTTAAATATATATCGCATCTACAGTGCTATAATTTGCCTTCAAAATCAAATCGGTCATCTGTAACGATCTCTTTGCCTTATGTCTTTTTTTAATCTTCCATTTATAACAACAGTGGATAATTTGGCGAAACGACATACTAGTGCAATCTCTCTATAGTTGGCGGGGTCATTAGATTCTTCCTTTTTTATAAACTGGGATAACAACTCCCTTAGATCATGATTTGGGGAAACGTTGTTTATAGAGGATATAATTGAATAAAAATGCCTAAAGCTTATCTAATATGTTTAGTCTTTCCTTGAAAATATTCGTATAATTTATTATGTTTTTAAAAAGAGCAACATTTATTTGTACCTACTAACTTAATTGATTTCCTAATTTCTTTTATAGTAAATGGTAAATCTAGTCCATCAATTTAACGTTTGTCTGCATTGTTATCAAAATTATGCAGAAATCTTGAATCCTGTTCAGTTTTGAATACCGAAGATGAATCTTTAAAATAGTAATAAAACCAGCCAAATTAACATTACCGTTTGGTTGGGGTGTCTAATTTGTACATTTTTCATAATTCTCTAGTTTCTTTATATTTCATTTCATCCATTTGTGACGCCTTTTGCCTGTTATTTCTACTTTTGGCTATCCTGCATTTATTTATATCGATTTATATGAATTGTCTTACACTGATGTTTTTGCCAGCGGTTACACTCTCTGTCTTACCCGCTTTGTAAATGTACCATTTATAGACGGTTGTGTTTGTTAAAAAAATAATAAGAGGTTAATATGAAGATAAACTCGATTAGTGATAATGGAATAAGGTATTTTATCACTTTCCAAGGCTGTCGTCATAACAAGGCACTGCTAATCACAACTGTAGCATTCCAGAATATTAATTGATGCTACCATAATATTTTATTATAATATTTCTTTGTGGGGATTGGGTTAGGGTGTTTTAAATTTGTGAACAGTTAACTTGATTTGTTTCAATTGGAAACGGCATTGAAATTAAAACTCAAAATGTATGCAAACACATGCTATTTATGTGTATCTTTGTCTTTCTTACATTATTTCTTACAAAAATGGCTTATCCGTGGCCGAGTTGTCTAAGGCGCTGTCTAAAGATCATTTACTTCTCACCGCTAAGGTTGTAGGTTCGAGACCCGCATGATTCAAATAAACTTTATGTGAGAAAGTTTGCAAGTAACATGCGGTAGAATGATGGTTTACTCAGATTTATTTATTCATTCAATGAAACTGGAAATGCCATATATAACCTGAAATGTGTTAAAACGGCGTTAAACCTCGTTAAAAAAAACAACAAAATATTATGAATAAAAACGTCTGTCTATTATAAACCTGTCTGTATTTTATTATGCAAACAAATGTTGTTATTTTATCTGACAAATTACATCTTCAATTTCAGTTTAGCTTTACTGATTATCATACCGTCACAATAAGTCACAATAAGTCACAATAAGTCACAGTAAGTAATGTGACATCTTAAATAACCCCCCTATTTCCATTTGACGCTTCTTTACATGACTCTCTATGTAGTAACTGAGATACTCATACAGTGAATATTTGTTCTGTCATAGAGAGCTGGCATATACTGTTCCTATGAACATTTTCCTTCCCAATGTCATTGGCCTTTGACCGGGACTGTAACCAAGAAGATTCTTAGTAAATTCAAATGATAACGCAATACCTAAATGAGATCTAGATTATGATATGCATTGTTCAGGAATTATGCGAGGTCTTTGGTTACGAACTCATTTCAGTAGTGATAAAAGACGAAATATGATAAATGCATATCATTTGTTATATGGTATTTCTATATGGGAACTATTTGTTTCAGGGTAACCTGGTACAATAGAATTTAAATCATAATTTCTGCCGTTCTCTACCTCATGGAATTGGATTCTGGTGTGTCGTCAACAGCAAACTAAAGTCTTGTGATATTCCAAAATGTTCGGAACGGACAGGTATACGTTTGTTTTGATTTATTCGAGGACTCTTATAACCTATTACTACAATGTTTGTGTAATCGTGTAACCACGTTGACTCAGCTGAATGTTGTATCAGTACCTTCCAAATAGCCAAATAACTTATAGCCAAATATATATGGTCTTTGTTCTAGCTTCTTCGTCGGATATTGAGTGACGTCACATAAGACTATGTTGCTGTTCTGTCAAAATAAACTGGTATCTACTTGTACAACAGTGAATATAATAACAAAGTCTTTACACGATGTGTGACGGTCATTCAGTCACTCAACAATTAAAACATTTTGTGTTGTTTTTTTTCCTAGTAGATCTAAAATGTTACTAGAATATATCGAAATGATTTATACACATGTCCTTTATATAGCATGTGAGTAGTCACAAATCTCTTTGACTGAATCTTACTCATATAAACTATCAGTTCATGTATGTTAATTGTCTGTCCAGTTCAGATATGTTGAATGAAAAACCATAGTACATAAGTCATGGTTGACACCATTTATTGGTTTGGCAGATGCCCTGATATTGTGTTGATTGTTTGCATTGTAGGTAGGCGCGCTCGCCGTAGTCTGATCTGTACATTTATGTTTGGTTATTCACAAAATAATTATCTTCATGTATTATATATATACATATATATGTTTGGCGAGCTTTTCACATGGTACGTTTCTCAACGTCGCGAAGTCTGACGTCTTTAAATGTATCATAAATGTAACTTATATATGTCGCTATTGTTTAAACAACGGTCGAACCTGAATATAACGCCGTTTTTGTTCCAATCCTAGCAACCTCCACAGTTGCTGTATTAGTATTGTGTTTACTTCTCGTGACTGCGTTATGCAATTATAGTTTGATTTGTCAAAGAAGACTACTCTCTTATTCGTTATTTCAAGATACAAGGAAAGGAAAATTAAACTATTCCTTCATATGCTATTATTTCAAACCCATACATTTCATATTTTCTTTTTAGAAACATGCTTTATCTGTCTCAATATATGTTGATCTCCATTTACACGCGGCTGTCACACACCAAACGCTGACTTTATATCAATAAAATTAAATGAATATATTACGAGGGGTTATCCAGAAGTTCGTGGACAAATGTTATAAAAAATTATTGTGCACACGTTCATAAGTGTAAATTACATAACTTAAACATTTATGTATTACAAATCTATAGTAAGTAATTTATTGTTTTTCATGCAACCATTATAAAGTTATAGTAACCATAGTAACGTACATGCACATGAAGTGCCGCAGCTCAATTTTTTTAATAAACTCAAATTTATATATGTTAATTATTTAAAATATATTTCTTCAATTCCGCGGGAAAACATACATGTTTGACGCAACGTCATTAACGTCTTTAAATTTAACATCATTTGTTGTTTTACGCGCAAGCATTCGAATCCAGCGTATATTTCATTGAGGAGGTCTTCGCCAGAGTGCGTAAAAATGGCGTCTGAAGAACGGTTTAAAACAACGAGCGGCAATACAATTCTGCATAAATCTCGGGCATACACCGATACAGACGATGGAACTTCTAAACAGAGCCTCAAAGAAACCTGCTGTCGCACGTTCTCTAGTCTACAAATGGCATAAGCGATACAGTGATCGCCGGGAAACCATAATGGACGATGAAAGGTGTGGTCGCCCAACGTCAAAATCACGTCAAAGTGATGTTAAATTAGTCAAAGATCTTCTAGACAAGGACCGCCGAGTAACAATACATGAACTATGCCAGGATTTGGATATGGGCTACGGCACCGTTCATAGAATCATCAAAGATGAATTGAAATGAGCCGAATAAGTGCGCGATGGGTTCCCCGATTATTAAAAGATCATGAAATGGAACGCCGGGTAACAGAATCTAGGAAGTTTCTAGCGAGATACGCAAAAGAGGGCGACTCATTCCTAAATAGGATTATAACTACCGACGAGACATGGCTGTTTTATTATGATCCGGAAACGAAACAACAGTCAAGTCAGTGGAAATCAACCGATTCGCCGCCACCGAAAAAAGCCAGAATGTCCAAATCGTTAGGAAAACATATGTTCATCGTCTTCTTCGACATCAACGGAATAATCCTGAGCCATGCCGTTCCGAAAGGCCAGTCTGTCAACGCATTGTATTATTCAAAGGTACCGATTTTATAACAAACATATATTTTACTTATAATTTAACAATAGTTTTAAAAAAAAAATAAACAACGTATTACATGTACTATAAAAATACAAAATTCTATATAATTTATATATTTACAGCTTTAGCAGATTAAGGAACGTGACATTTAAATAACTAATACTCGATTTTCTTATTGTTTTTGTTTTTTCGTATAAATTTCAGGTCCTTCGCCGGCATCTTGCTAGAGCAATAACTAGGAAGCACCCAACTGGTTATGAGGGTGGACTTATAATACATCAGGACAACGCACCAGCTCACTCGTCGAGAGAAGTGCAGACGACAATTGAAATACAAATGGAGGCAGAAGTTCTTCCACATCCGCCGTACTCCCCAGATCTCGCACCGTGTGATTTCGCACTCTTTCCGAAATTAAAGTGCGAATTGAAGGGCAAACATTTTAATAACTTAAAAGAACTTCAAACGGAATCTAATACCATTTTGTATTCATACCCATCGGACTGGTACAAGCAAGTTTTTCATCAGTGGGTAGAACGCCACCGCAAATGTATAGAAAATAGCGGTGCTTACTTTGAGAAGAATTGACGTCGCGACGTCGCCTTCAAAATTGACCTGCGGCACATCACTGTACATGATGTATATCGAATGTATGTAAATTATTTGTTATATTGTGTATTTTATTTAAAATTTGTATACAACTTACACTGAGATTGAATACTATAAACTGAAAATATTACACATATATAAGATGTAGTTTTTATTTTATAGCATGTGTCCACGAACTTCTGGATAACCCCTCGTAACTATATTACCACTCAATTTATAGATAAAGCACTGTTTCAACAATTAAATATAACAGTATAGATTCGAACCCACGGCCCCTGCGGCGTCAGCGCCTAGCACATTAATGACGACGTCTCTACCGACTACGCCACCGCAATAACGCCAACAAACGTTGCGCAAATAGCGCATATATTGGCGTCGCCATTAATGTACACAGGACATAGGCGGGATTTATAATATTTACATTCAATATTTTGTATTATTCCTACTTCTAATGACTCAATGGAGAGGAGCGACACATGTCTTATTCACCTGACCACGGACAATTTTGGAAATATTTTTTTGCCACTTTGGGGATTCGAACCCACGGCCCCTGCGGCGTCAGCGCCTAGCACATTAATGACGACGTCTCTACCGACTGCGCCACCGCAACAACGCCATTTCGGAAATATTTTTTGGCGTTGTTGCGGTGGCGCAGTCGGTAGAGACGTCGTCATTAATGTGCTAGGCGCTGACACCGCAGGGGCCGTGGGTTCGAATCTATACTGTTATATTTAATTGTTGAAACAGTGCTTTATCTATAAATTGAGTGATAATATAGTTAATATATTCATTTAATTTTATTGATATAAAGTCAGCGTTTCGAATCTCCAAAGTGGTAAATGCTGTCTCAAAACTTTCAGTCACAAGTTGTTGCTTATTCAGCATTTTGCAAATTTAGAATTCAAATCCATCGTTAGTTTCATGATAAACATTTTTAACCGAACCGAACATTAAACATCATAGGGCGTCTGCAGACTTTTTTAATCCCGACCAAACTACATGTATTGCTTGTGATCAGCATCCAACAAATCAATAAAACAGACCAAGTATATTCGAAGGTATAAGTATTCAGTGTTGTTTGGAAAGCTTCCCATTGGAATAACTGCTTGGAACAATATTTGAACTTCCACTGATCTGTTACACTGAAGTTTCGTCAGATCGCGGTAAGAAGGCAATCTCAGCTTAACAAATGACTCTTGCTGAACTTTTACTTGGTATCTTGTTGCGTTTATGACACAACTTTGATGGACGAGATAGCAAAAAAAAATTGCAAATGGCAAAAGTGTAGTGAACAATTAATATAATATCATTATTTTCTTGAGAATCAACAGATAAAGCATATAAATCAGATAACAAGCTTTATATATGAGTGGTATTCGGATCTGTAATGGGGAAAGCAGTTTAATTAAGACGTCACTAGAAAATAAAGAAAAAAAACAGAGAAAAGGAGCAAATGTTGAACATCGCAAACGGGTCAAATGTGTTTATTATGTCTAGAAGTAAATGAGTAAATGTGTACTATGGAAGCAATGGGAAATCTATTTGTAGAGCACTTTGGAAATACGTTGGTATAATTAATATAGGTTTAGTTCAATTTAGTTAACTAGACTATGAAGCAAGATCAGAATGTATATGAATCACTCAGGAGTCCCTCTTCTAGGTAGAACAAGAGTTGGTTTTGAGAGACCAGAGACATAAGCGGCCAATGATATCAAAGGATTTACCACTCCGTGTGCCAAGTCAAGTGATAAAGGCCGATCCTGCCTAGTTTTTCTGACACCAAAAACGCCAGTGCCTCTTCATCAAGGGCAACATTCGCATTGGATTTAATCTGATCTTAAAACTAAGTCCAGTGTACACGAGGTAAACTATGTTATTCTTGGTGGCACAGTTTAAGTTAAAAACATAACATGCCTGACATTCTAAAAGTAGAGTTAAAATGTGTTAAAACTATAACTATAAGAAGAGAACTCTCCCATCAGTCAGCAGATTTGTAGCGATTGGGTATGTGCACTGTAGTCTTTAGCATGATCTACGATAGGAAACGAGATACATAGCTATGCAAAGCTCCAAAACGTCCGGGACGCATTTCTTCGGGTTGATGACAACAAGATAGAACTAGTTCAATATTTCTGTTCTTCACAACAATAGACAGTATATGTGTTTCAGACAAGCGCACATATGGTCTTCGACTAAATGTATATGAAAGGTCAGATAGAAAGCAATAACTGTTGATACATGCGTTTGTATAAGCGATTGATTTAAGTTTACAAACTTGTTCGAGTGTGAATTAAGTTGGGTTTACAGCTGGAAAATACTTCTCGTATGCATGCATACCGTTTCATATCAACTTGATAAAGCGAGGACGTGATCCTTTCCAGCATTCCATTCATTCATGGTGTGTTTCCAAGCACAGGACACCATACAACGCCGTGGTGAAGGATCAAACCAACGACCATACGACCATAAATTCGGCACTCTATCACTAGATCACGCACTCCACAAGTAATTTGTATTTGTGCCAACAAGCACTTCTTCAAATGTAAAGTCCTTAAAGGTATTGTTCACACATTAAGGTGACCAACCTTTATATCGGCAGCTAAGATATAAAGCACCAAAAGAACAGTTTACCAGTTATTTTCCTATCACCATTCCGAGCCAAAAATAAGATTTGGAAAAATATTGGAACATATCTGTCGTCTGTCTACATGCTGAAAAATGGTATTTAAAATTATGCAGCTGTGTGTGCTTTAGTCGTGTATGGATGTTTTTATATGTTTTATGATGATGAGCAGCTGTATGTGCTTTAGACGTTATATGGATGTTTTTTTGTATGTTATATGATGATGAGCAGCTGTGTGTGCTTAAGTTGTGTATGGCTGTTTTTGTATGCTATATTATGATGAGCAGCTGTGTGATTTAATCGCATTGGATGTTTTTGTATGTTTTATGATGATAAGCTGCTGTGTGTGCTTTAGTCGTGTATGGATGTTTTTGTATGTTTTATGATGATGACCAGCTGTGTGATTTAGTCGTGTATGGATGTTTTTGTATGCTTTAATATAATGAGCAGTTGTGTGTGCTTTAGTCGTGTATGGATGTTTTTTTATGTTATATGACGATGAGCAGCTGTGTGTGCTTTAGTCGTGTATGGATGATTTTGTACGCTATATTATGATGAGCAGCTGTGTGTGATTTAGTCGTGTATGGATGTTTTTGTATGTTTTATTATGATGAGCAGCTGTGTTTGCTTTAGACGTGTATGGATGATTTTGTATGTTATATGTTGATGAGCAGCTGAGTGTGCTTTAGACGTGTATGGATGATTTTGTATGCTATATTATGATGAGCAGCTGTGTGTGATCTAGTCGTGTATGGATGATTTTGAATGTTATATGATGATGGACAGCTGTGTGTGCTTTAGTCGTGTATGGATGTTTTTGTATGTTTTATGATTATGAACAGCTGTGTGTGCTTTAGACGTGTATGGATGATTTTGTATGCTATATTATGATGAACAGCTGTGTGTGCTTTAGTCGTGTATGGATGTTTTTGTATGTTATATGATGATGGGCAGCTGTGTGTGCTTAAGACAAGTATGGATGATTTTGTATGCTATATTATGATGAGCAGCTGTGTGTGATTTAGTCGTGTATGGATGATTTTGTATGCTATATTATGATGAGCAGCTGTGTGTGATTTAGTCGTTTATGTATGATTTTGAATGTTATATGATGATGGACAGCTGTGTGTGCTTTAGTCGTGTATGGATGTTTTTGTATGTTTTATGATGATGAGCAGCTGTGTGTGCTTTAGACGTGTATGGATGATTTTGTATGCTATATTATGATGGACAGCTGTGTGTGCTTTAGTCGTGTATGGATGTTTTTGTATGTTATATGATGATGGTCAGCTGTGTGTGCTTTAGACGTGTATGGATGATTTTTGTATGCTATATTATGATGAACAGCTGTGTGTGATTTAGTCGTGTATGGGTGATTTTGAATGTTATATGATGATGGACAGCTGCGTGTGCTTTAGTCGGTAATAGGATGTATCCCTTGTTTATTATGTAGTTTTACTTTATTATAAATGCGTTTTTGCATATTTGCTGTTGTTGTTGTTGTTTTGCCCGTGCGAGTATCTAGAATTTGTGTTTGTTATATTATGTTCTTTCACATATGGATATAGTTACGTTAAATTGTATATGAACACAGTAAGTAACCTTATCATTTATTTTGAACTAGCAGTATTGTGTTACATGTTTTAACTATTTTATTGTTTATACCCCATCAACACTGAGAATGTTTGTGCCACGTGTCAACCATACGTAACTTTTTAAAATATTGAAATGGATGTTATTTCTAATTATTAATCAATTCATAATTATTGCAATTGACAGTGACACAAACAGAAAGCACGGACGAGCCTTTAACAGAGTATGTGACTACTTACTATGTGACAGGTGCGTATATAAATGTGTGTATACTTTTGGTAAATGCACGCCATAGTGTAGCAGCTGTTGAAGTAAAATCAACTATTCCATAAACAAACCCTTACTATGACGGGTGGACGCACACGGCAACATCTCTGCCAAATTAATAGAAAATCTAAGTGTGACTCTATGTATACAGCACAGCGTAGCTGTCGAACTTAATAAAACAACAGTGTGACAGTTAACGCAAAAACAACAACTAACTTTTTACTGTATTACATATAGAGGAATGTACTTCTTGAACATTGAACACATTACCAATGGCTTTAAAAGTGCCTTATTTCTATAGATAGTCCTCTTTTGGCCCAAATAAGCAAACACAACATGGAGTTTTGCTTGCTGTTGCTGTTATATAAATGCAATACTGTTATCTTATGTTAATTAAACAGTGCACAATGTCATTCAAAATGGACAGAACTCAGAAAAATGTTCCAATGTTTTCATATGCACAACGAAATATAAATTTTTTATGCATTTTCATAAAAAAAATAATGCCCAACCGATTTACACAGCTATTATTTCTCGGGCACAAGAATACTCTTACCGTCAAGTAAGCGAGATAAGTCTTAAGTGAGACCGTGAGTGCATGTCGCATCGTAGTTCAAAAAGCAACAAATCACAGGTAATTACATGCTTCATAGAAGCTGTTAAACTAAGCAAAACAACAGGGTAACCGGCATGTCAATACCACAACGTTGCTGCTAATCTAAGCTGAACCACAGTGATTGATTAATTGAAAATTTAGCGTCATTGTTATGCCATCGAGGCCTGTCAGACGATTTCTGTGATCCTGGAATGTTAACCAGTACTCAAGCACACCCCATCTCCTCAATTAACTGATACCTTTTCCACTTGAATCAGCGGTGAGAGACGAATGATAATAGACGTAATGTCGTTCATCAAACATCACGATGATTGTGGCCGGGCGGGGATTCGAACTCACGAACCCTGAATTGACAGTCAAACGCGCTAATGACTGAGCTTATTGGGCTCGGCAGCAAATTTAAAGTGCTGCTGGTAAGTAAAGACGTAACGTTATTGCTAATATGCTAATATCCTCTTATAAGTCTTATAAAACGCATAGGTACAGAACATTACAATAAAAGACAACGTAGCACAAGAAACAGTTGGATTGTCACGGGCACGTGTAACTTTAGAATGACAAATTAACGTCATTAATATATTCGGCCAAGACGCAAAGTACTATGACATTTACGTACATGTTTGTCATTCATTGAGAGACCAAAATAAAAGAAGTGAAACTGATAGTTTATTGTTTGTCAATCTTTGCACTATCGAAATATGATGCGAAAAGTAGTGGTCAATTGTCATCCAAGATTTTTTTTCTGACCAATGTGTACACTGTTAACAAAGTGAAAGTAGTCGCCAAAATCATGTATTCATAACCCAATTTCCAAGCATCATTTATTTTTCTGAACTCAAACATGTGATACTTTCAAAATGTATCAATAATGTCATTCAAACAATGTGCATTGAAATAAGGAATAAGGAGAATTTTAAAAAAAGAAGAAACAATGATTATTTATAATTGTCAATATTCGACTACCCTTCGGAAGCATTTATGCTTCTAATGATAATACTACGCCTCTAAGCGAAACCATATGGTGTCTGCTATTGCCATTATTTCTTCATGTATTTGCAGAATTTAGGAAAATAAAATTGCATTTACTTGTAATATAAATTTTATTGATTACGGATGCTATATAATTATGATATTATTATTGCAAATCCGAGAGATTCGACATTTACTGTTTGCAATATCAGTATTTATAAGTTGTAGAGTCATGATATTTATGTCATTATAATCATAATTATGTACTTTTCAGATGATTTGAACGGTGCGACAAACCCACTACCAACAGTATGCATGTGTGCAACGATTTTGTTAATCTAATGACTCGTTAACAGATAATGGTGTGATGAAATACTCCAGACATTCAAACGAGAATCAAGCGGTCTTCACTATTAAATTAAAAACATTATCAGTACAAACGAACCCAACTAGTTTTGTAATTAACTAACATTAAAACATATATTTTATTTATTGAATATGTGGAGCAACAAAGATAAAACATTGATTTAAAAGTCAATTTAAATTGTTTCTTTCCTATATTAAGCTAGTTTAATATCACTTCCGATATTATTCCACTTCAAAACATGTATTTTTAATACAAACGGAGGTGATTACTTACATTCGAACTTCGGATTATCCCTAAAACAAGAATTGGGATTCCTGTTTGGAAACAATCTGTTCAGCGTTTTATTCTTAGGCCAAAGTTCTGTGCAGACATAAAAATCTAGCAAATTTATCTCATAAAATACTGTTTTACGTGAAAAAAAAGCAAAACAATAAGTCTTTGGCAAATATAAAAAAAAAACGATTTATATAAATATTTTAATAATTTTTTATTGCAAACACATTCATATGGAAATACTTGCTAAACTTATTTCTGTATTTTACAATAACAACAAATGAATGCTGCAGTATTTGTAAGAGAATAGCCTGGCGAGGATAATTCCATTTACACTGTTTCATCTTATGATATTGGTATGACGACGGGATAAGAGCGAGGTTACATTTACACGTTAATCAAGTTAAATGTCCCCAGTGCGTCTTTTGCTACGGGTCGTTCTAAAGCGTTGCGCTCTGTTGTTATTTCTTATCTAAGTTTTCATTTCTTCTATGTTTGTATAATGCTAATGTTGATTAGAATGCCATATTGTAAATAAGGTTTATACTGTTTTATTATCTTGATATGTTACATTCTTAAAATATGTAATATTTAGGCGTTGATCCATGTTGTTATTTCTTATCTATGTATATATTTTGTATATTACAATTATTTCTTATATTAAATGTGCCATGCTGTTAGATGTATGTGACCTTTGAATGCTACGTCTCAAGTTACTTTTATATTTCTTTATTTTTTATTTCGTCCAGTAAGGATTTAGTAGGTTACAATAATAGAATTCAAAAGAATATAATTATTAATTTCGTATTATAGTCAATACAATAAAAATTCATACATATATATAGAGAGAGAGATAAACAATATTGCTACAATTACCTGTCTTCTGGTGTACGGCGTGCCATATGTTGATCGTCCATTGTATTTCAGACCAGTTTAGCTCAGCTGAGCAAAGCTGAAGTCGAGCTGTTATAGCCCTGAGTAAATCGACCATCGTTATGGTCATGGAATTATAAGAGAATGTCCAATTTTACCTTGTGTGCACTCTGGCTCACATATTGTTCATATTATCATCATCATCATCATCATCAAACTTACACAGTTGTTAACTTAAAAACAAAAATCATCGGAAGGAATTTTGAATCTGACAAATTAGATAATAAATTTTGGAGTTATAATAGAAAATTGAGTTGTTTGACTCTGAGTGAACTCAAACACACGTGTTTTCACTAGATTTTTTTGCCAAATAGTTACATAACAAAATCTTGGACGACATTTTAGACTACTTAGACTCGGTCAAAAATAAAGTTTGGAGAGGATTAACTAATGTTGCTCTATAATTCCTTCCGTGCACACCATGTAATATTCTGTTTTGTAGTCTTAGATGTTTTGTTGTCTTTGTTGTCTTAGTTTATACTAAATTCTTTTAGCTCGATTGCGATGAAAGCTCAGAGCTTATATTAGTTGCTCTCGAGTCCGCTTCCTGGGTAGAACCAGTACTGAGTGTTGTTTTATGAGAGGCATCGGGCCGAGCGGGGGATCGAACCCGCAACCTCTGGCGTGAGCGGCAAACACTCTATCCATTAGACCACCGCCCCGCTGTCTTGTTATAGCGATGTTGTATTTTTGATAAAATGTATTATTTTTGATCATTTTATAACAAAAGTGCCATTGATAAACTGATGAAATGCTGTAAAATTAATATGGCATTTTTAAAAAATAATGAACTAAATTTCAAGGAGCGAAAACAACAGTTTTTTTGGCGAGTTTTATGCCAAAGGCAAAGTCCTGCTAATGTCGGCGTGATCACGCGATGCACCAAATACGATAATAAGTGTTATTGTAGAGGTTACGACCCTTTATCTGTCAAAAGTGTAATATATGATGGTATGTACACTTTAGCACCTGCAGTTTTCACTTGAGCTTCAATAAACTTACACAGTACATGTGATTGTAGTTTAACTGACTGAATTTATATGTCTGGGGTATATCCCTTGCTTTATCAACAATATTTTCATTGGCATTATCTCCTCTGCCACAGATGAACGATCTAGTAACATTTTTGATTACTTTTACAATGGTTTAAATGATCTCGAAACATACTGATAATTTACGGAAAGTATTTTAAGGCGTTATTTTTTAATTATTTTTTATTGCGTTGTTATTACATTTCTTTTGTTGAGAAACTAATGAAATAAATAAAATACTGTTCACAGAGTACACCATTCTGTATGCAATTAGTATGTAGTATACGTGTGCTAAATACACGTCTTTCTTAAAGACAAATAAAATATTACCGGCATTGGTACTCTGACATATCAATTATATATTTTTAATTTGTACTAATGACTCTTAATTAAACTATTAAGTTACTAATAACGTTGAGTGACGATTTTCTAAAAGTGTACCTTTCGCACACAACGCGTAATGTTAGTTATGTGTTGTCGGGTTTTACATTAGTCGTTTTGCTGTCTTCGTTGTATGGGTAATGTAGTATTGCATTATTTGGTGAAAATATAATGATATTGATCATTTTATATAAAAGAATATGTAAAAGAATTGTCAATTGCATATCTGAACACAAACAACTATAAAGGTAAACAGAACTGATGCAGTTGCTCAGAAAGATTGGTAGTTGCTGTAATGGGACAAGAGATGAGGCAGGTGGGCAGCAGGATTTTGGCATATAATTTAAAACTCAAGTTTTGTTTTCATGGTAACAGGGCCATTTATAGACTTCTTCATCAAAACGGTAAAAGAATATAGTGCCAATATACTCCAAGTAAAATTAAATGAACTTTTATTTGGTTGACAAAGTTTTACAAAGATTCTAAATGAAAGCTGTAAGACTGTTGTCTCTTCCTTTGGTGATGGCTGTAGGACTACTGACACTTCCCTATGGCGATGGCTGTAAGACTGTTGACACTTCCTTTGATGATGGCTGTAGGACTACTGATACTTCCCTATGGTGATGGCTGTAAGACTGTTGACAATTCCCAATGGTAATGGCTGTAAGACTGTTGACAATTCCCTTTGGTGATTGCTGTAGGACTACTGACAATTCCCAATGGTGATGGCTGTAGGACTACTGACACTTCCCTTTGGTGATGACTGTAGGACTACTGACACTTCCCTATGGTGATGGCTGTAAGACTGTTGACACTTCCTTTGGTGATGGCTGTAAGACTAGTGACACTTCCCCTTGGTGACGGCTGTTAGCCTGTTGACATTTCCCTATGGTGATGGCTGTAAGACTATTGACACTACCCTATGGTCTTGGCTGTAAGACTGTTGACACTTCCCTATGGTGATGGCTGTAAGACTATTGACACTTCCCTATGGTGATGGCTGTAAGATTATTGACACTTCCCTATGGTGATGGCTGTAAGACTGTTGACACTTCCTTTGTTAATGCCTATAAGACTGTTGACACTGCCTTTGTTGATGGATGTAAGACTGTTGACACTGCCTTTGTTGATGGTAGTAAAACTGTTGACACTTCCTTTATTGATGGCTGTAAGACTATTGACTTTTCCCTATGGTGATGGCTGTAAGACTATTGACACTTCCCCTTGGTGATGGCTGTAAGACTGTTGACACTTCCCTATGGTAATGGCTGTAAGACTATTGACTTTTCCCTATGGTGATGGCTGTAAGACTATTGACACTGCCTTATGGTGAAGGCTATAATACTGTTGACACTTCCCTACGGTGATGGCTGTAAGACTGTTGACACTTTCCTATGGTGATGGCTGTAAGACTGTTGACACTTCCCTATGGTGATGGCTGTAAGACTGTTGACACTTCCTTTGGTGATGGCTGTAGGACTACTGACACTTCCTCGTGGTGATGGCTGTAAGACTGTTGACACTTCCTTTGGTGATGGCTGTAGGACTACTGACACTTCCCCTTGGTGATCGCTGTTAGCCTGTTGACACTTCCCTATGGTGATGGCTGTAAGACAGTTGACGCTTCCCTATGATGATGGCTGTAAAACTGTTGACATTGCCTTTGTTGATGATTGTAAGACTGTTGACATTGCCTTTGTTGATGATTGTAAGATTTTTGATACTGCCTTTGTTGACGGCTGTAAGACTGTAGACAATGCCTTTGGTGATGGCTGTACAACTCTTGACACTGCTTTTGGTGATGGCTGTAAGACTGTTGACACTGCTTTTGGTGAAGGTTGTAAGACTGTTGATACTTCCTTTGGTGATTGCTGTAAGACTATTGCACATACTTTGATAGTGGCTGTAAGACTGTTGACTCTTCCTTTGATGGTGGCTGTAAGGAAGTTGACACTTCCCATTGGTGATGGCTGCATGACTGATGACCCTTCCCTATGGTTGTTGCTGTAAGACTGTAGACACTTCCTTTGTTAATGCCTATAAGACTGTTGACACTGCCTTTGTTGATGGCTGTAAGACTGTTGACACTGCCTTTGTTGATGGCTGTAAATCTGTTGACACTTCCTTTATTGATGGCTGTAAGACTATTGACTTTTCCCTATGGTGATGGCTGTAAGACTATTGACACTTCCCCTTGGTGATGGCTGTAAGACTGTTGACACTGCCCTATGGTAATGGCTGTAAGACTGTTGACACGTCCCTATGGTGATGGCTGTAAGACTGTTGACACTTCCCCTAAGTGATGGCTGTAAGACTGTTGACACTTCCCTATGGTGATGGCTGTAAAACTATTGACACTTCCCTATGGTGATGGCCTTAAGACTGTTGACACTTC
The DNA here is from genome assembly GCA_029582155.1 of Panopea generosa. NCBI lineage: Eukaryota > Metazoa > Mollusca > Bivalvia > Adapedonta > Hiatellidae > Panopea > Panopea generosa. Next base: position 43,448,221 of record CM055903.1, read on the forward strand.
CCTATGGTGATGGCTGTAAGACTATTGACACTTCCCTATGGTCTTGGCTGTAAGACTGTTGACACTTCTCTATGGTGATGGCTGTAAGACTATTGACACTTCCCTATGGTGATGGCTGTAATATTATTGACACTTCCCTATGGTGATGGCTATAAAACTGTTGACACTTCCCTATGGTGATGGCTGTAAGACTGTTAACACTTCCCCTTGGTGATGGTTGTAAGACTGTTAACACTTCCCCCTGGCTGATTTACATTTTGTTTTTTATTCGTCATGTCTTCAAGGACTTATATGGACTCTAGATAATTCCTTGATGTCTTCGACAAATTGCACAGTTCCAGTGGGCACTTCGTTTGCACAACCATTACTTCTATTCTGTACTATCGGTTGGTATAACTCCAAAAGTGTGTTAGACAGAGAGGCGATGACTGTTTCTGCCATTTCAATTGTTGCTGACGGTTGTCGTCGTTGGATGCATGTGTGAATACACGAATAGACGGGTTTTGGCATATGTTTCATTCATAATTCGCTAAACATTTATATTAAAACACTATAACACGGAAATTAATATGGATTTTTGGCCCTTACATATGGATTTTTTGGCCCTCGCATATGGATTTTTGCCCTGTCGTCACACGTGACTTTTAATATGCCCAGTGGACTGAAGCTATATCATACACAAAATACAAGCTTGTTTTGTTACTATATATATACAAATATCGTTGGATGCATGTGTGAATACACGAATAGACGGGTTTTGGCATATGTTTCATTCATAATTCGCTAAACATTTATATTAAAACACTATAACACGGAAATTAATATGGATTTTTGGCCCTTACATATGGATTTTTTGGCCCTCGCATATGGATTTTTGCCCTGTCGTCACACGTGACTTTTAATATGCCCAGTGGACTGAAGCTATATCATACACAAAATACAAGCTTGTTTTTTTACTATATATAGTACACATATAACAAGTGTAATAACAGCAATATCGAACGACTGGTTTGAATATGCTTAAAATATAAACGTGATATCAAATAGATGTATTGTATGCTGTAGAATAACATAACATCCAGTCAAACAAACAGAACAGCAAAATAAACTCGGAATTATTAGATTTGGTGATTTCTTTTTCAATATCGACATTTGATCTCAGAATCAAGACGTACACCACTCCTCCCTGCAGTCAGTATACGTGAAATAATAAAAACGTCGAAACTATACATATATATGTATTATGTCATATAGATGAATATCGATATATTTTATATGAATTAGCCGTCTGGAATGATGAGTGAGCTAACATTTGGGTTGGTTCCTGCTTAAAGTCTAAAGTAAAACAACAACAACCTTGTTGTCTTCTTGTCTCTTTTATTCTTTGCCGGGCCCGATAAGCTCAAGCGGTAGCGCGTCTGATTATCAATCCATCGGTTGTGAGTTTGACTTATATTCCGGGATGATTTATATACGACATTGCGACTCATTATCATTTGTCTCTCACCTCTGCTTCAAGTGGGAAACTTATCAGTTACATTGGGAGATGGACTGTGTTCGAGAACTGGTCGACCTTCCAGGGTTCAAGGAAACTGATTCAGTTAACTGACCGTCTGTTTAAAAAATGACGCTTAATATTCAGTCAATCAATCTCTCGATCAATCAATATCTCCTTTTAATATGAAATTGCATTGCTTGCCTTCTATTTGCATGTCGAAAAGATTGATAACAAGCTTATCGGTGTTATTAGTATATTTGTAATGTTTTTTTCAGGCTAGGTGTCCAAACGATACAAAACGATTCTATTGTCCGGATGTTGGTCATTGTGAATTATTCAGAGACAACAAAATCTTAAATCCTAGTTAACTGGTCAACTTAAGTAAGAATACCGGGGTACACAATCGTCATTACCATTTCACCGTCAAGGCGACAAACAATGCCAAACTATCCAACGTGGAGCATATTGATGTCATCATGGATGAATCACCACCAGAACCGGACATCGTATTGGAAGGTTTATTGGTATCAAATAATAGACTAAATGTATGTTTATAAGTCGTTTTAATTAGAGAGCGGAATTGAATTTTATAGAGTAATTTTGTTGAGAAATGCTTAGCCATTAACGAATTACAACGTATGATGTAATTATCAAAATTACCATTCAAAAAAGTGTAAAGAAAAAAGAGAAAATATCACGTATGCATAACGCAATATGCATACATATATACATACATAAAACATATTCACCAGATGCATGTTAATCAATTGGTTTTATTTAATGAAGTTACATTTAATCAAATCCATACATCAAAAATTTGTGGAAAATCAAACACAGAAAATAGAGAAATACTGTATTCTTGTTACGGAAAAATTACATGTATGATGTTAGAACAAAAGTAAGTATATTTTATAATTATTAGAATATACAAATTATTTCTTTATTTTTTAAGCCACAATCAACATGTTTACAGGTAGACCTTTTTTAGTTAGATCATTGAAAAATATAAATTTATTTCATATGATTTAAAAATGAAAATGCTCAATATTTTATTTATGAATATAATTTAGTAACACATGTCATAACAAAAGTACTTACTTACACATACCATATGCATATACATGTAAACAGTCATACGTATATATATTTTACATACATATCAAATACAGTTTAAGCCAGAGACACGGTAAATACAATAGTGTTATGTATTTTCAATGATATTTCTCTTGTCAAAAGATTTAAAAATATACATGCTTAAATTTCTAACTACACATCTTTATTACCGAAAAGTTGTACTAGTTTATACATACTAGGTCTATACCAAAAGTATTTATTTATAAATGTTCTACGTAATTTTACATATAATGAACACTCCATAATGAAATGATATTCGTCTTCAATTGTTTGACAAGAGTTGCATTTTCTATCTTCAAAAGGAGATACTAACTAATGATTACAAACATGCAATATATACAGTAATGTTTTGCAAAATATAATAAGAATCAACATTTTTTTCAAATATTATTTTGGTGTATGAGCATGTATTACCTTTATCTGTCAGTTTGATATATAAATAGTTTTCGCATTTATTTATTTTTAAAGATTATATACATGTATATATATATTATCAAAACTATAATGGAAAAAATATTTTTATGGTCAAAACTACTAAATCCAAAATATCAAACAAATGTCCTATGACATATTGAGCACCAATCAGCATGATTTCACAGGACGAATCGTTTCTAATATTTTAAGTGGCTTTACTTGTCGCTTTATGTTTCACATAATTTCTGTCTATACTTTACTTTTCACTCGCATACCGTATATAATATATACTTTTTTCCGATATTATCTACATATAGTTTTTTAACAAGTACAATAATTGTATTATATGAATATTAATACCATTCCAAAACAATATTTTATATAATCATGCATATCATAAAGCATGTCTATGTAAAAAAGGTGAAAATTCTAAATGATACAAAAGTAAACTCCTATTTGTGTCGTTTGCTTTTCACTCATTATTACCATATACGTTATATTTGTTATACAAAATAATATTAATCCTTTTCCCTTATAGTAATGTTTTGTAATAGATTGTCACTTATGTATGTATGCTTTTAACTCACGTTGATAAAAGTATTCAATATCACACTATAATTAAATTAATACTATATCCAAAACATGTTGAATATCAATGTTAATAATTACTGGAAAGGGTTCAAAACAGTCATATATCATATACCTATTTAAATAAACTTCCCACATATTTTCTGATATCTTTATAATATATATTATTCTTAAGCTCTACTTTAAACCAAATTTTGCCACAAATAAAGCGTATGTCCGAATGAGACACTATCCTTATATACGCAAAACGAAAAGATGTGCATAAGAATTGTCTGGGACAACATTGTATTAATAAATTTTATATTTATATTGGTGTTAATGTAACATTTTAATTTTTAGTAAACTCGCTTCGATCATCCTTATAATCGAGAAAACCGTTTCGAAATTCAAACACAAATAAAGAAAATGACGTTTTATTTTATACACTCATTACGCAAAGTTTAGTGTCATCGCTCTTTCACTAAATACACTTGATAAAAGCTTACATACGTTAATAATTACTCGAAATTTGTTAAAACGGTCATATTCTTCATATAGATTACAATATACTTCCCACACAGACGTCTTATAATTTTATATCATCTATTTTATTAGGTTCTTTTTTTACACATATACGGCGTATGTCCGTTTAAGACCACCCTTATATACTAAAGACGAAATATGTGAATGAGAAGTTATATTTCACTTTTATATAAGTGTTAATATAATATTAAACTTGTTCAACCAAACGTGCTTGGATCGCCCTTACATGCAAAAATAATTTCAAAACTCATATGTAAGAATAAAAAAGGATATTTTAATACATTTTGTGTAATTATATTTGTAGTAATGTATACACTCACACATACATGTTAATAAATACATCATCAAAAGCTGAAAATACTAGATAAATGTTACTCCCTAATATGAAAACAATAAGGAGTTATGCATGTCCACACTTTATATCCATTTTACTTTAAGAAATTTTAATGTGCATTGATACAAATGTATAAACGATTTAATACAAGTGTTCAATATTTTGGTTAACTACTGCACTACATAGTCATATTTTAATTTGTTTCAACATCAATACACGTTTCATTAAAAAAAATGTTGTTTTTTTTTCTCAATAATGATATTGGTGATAGTATATGCCAGTTCAGTCTTGTAAATTCATCCTGTAAATTAGTACACGCTTACAAACATTTTTACTTACAACTGTAATACATAAACAAACACATTTTTTACTTGTTACAACATTACCATAAAGTAAACCTTAATATAACATGTACTGTTTATAACCAATACAATACGGCCTCAAGTAGGATTGTCTGTTCAAATTAATTATAACATGACATGTCCTTCGGTCTTTTTGTTACACATGTTAATCATTTTGTTTTGTAAATGTCTTTTCTGAATCGATAATTAACGTTTTAAAATATATCAAGCAATGCACCTTCCAACGTATTTACTTTATATTATAGATTGTTTTGATAACAAATGGACCATTGAAAGATAGTTGACATTGTCTCCGTCACTTTCTTGGTTGCTTTAGTAGTATGTTGAGATGAAATTTACCATATCTCTGAAAGCTGAAATTAAATTTCTGTCTATCTATTTTAATTAACACACGTATACTGCGTATTAGAAAAAACTATTTTTATTGCGATTGTTTCGATGAATTCATTAATTTCCCTTTGATTGCTTTAGGTACCACAATTTCTTCGTATAAGAATAAGAAATAGATTAATTTCACAGTAAGTAATGTTGTTGTTTTTTTCTTGATAAAACCGTCATATGTATATCCATCATCATATGTAGTTGTTTCCACGGATGAAATCGACTGAATATATTTTGCACATATATCTAAATGATGAAATCATATTATTGAATGAATTGACTACAAAAGAACGTGTCTTCTGTAATTTGTTTAACGCAACAAACGCGATAACACGAGCAAAATCCTTATTTTCCATAAACCAGTATTATGACACTTGTACATTGGTTAACCCAAATTCAACAATTTAACTAGTAAGACAGCAAAGGTAATCTGTGCAGTCTACTGTGAAACTTCATACATGGTGTCACCACACAGTTGAATTAATCTCTATGTTCTATCATACAATAAAGTTAAGCTCTCTCATAGTGTAAAATCAATTCCAATTTTAAAGCCTTTAAAGTATGTTTTCATAGCAGAATTGTATCCGCTCACAAAAATGCATAAATATCAGCCATTTTAAAGGCAGGACAGTGCGGTAACTGCTATTAATTACTCCCGGTTTATAAATCTAATGAAAGTCACATTTTTAAAAAAGTGATTTCTAATTGCAGTTTATGCTAGGCAAACATTTGCTTTATTCATCTGCAGCAAAACATCCCTCTATATTATATGAACCATCTTGAGAATATTTTAAACCAAACTACGTTTTGTATTTAGCACAAAATGTGTATCGCCGTCACTAAAGGAGACGCGACTCTGTAGTGTGACGAATTACATTAGGCATAAATTACTATAATGTGTAAAATGTAAGAATAATATACATAATTTATTAATAACCTTCTGCATATTGCATTTAAAGCATATATTGTATTCCTTTACTTATTATGCTCGGAGTGCATCTGTATCCTCATAACTCGAATCACTCGAATCACCTTGTAGCTGCAGGTAAATTGGTGGTCTACCTTGTGGCTGCTCATAGTCGAAATTCTTCTGCTCCGACTGTGGATGTATGTAACCGTCTTTTCCAGATTCGTCATCTGGTTGCCCTTGGTCAGAGCTTCTAGATGTAGCTTGTGGATGCTCATAGACGAAATTCTTCTGCTCCCACTGTGGATGTATGTAACCGTCTTTTCCAGATTCGTCATTTGGTTGCACTTGGTCTGAGCTTTTAGATGTAGCTTGTGGATGCTCATAATAGAAATTCTCCAGCTCCGACTGAGGATGTATATAGCCGTCATTTCCATGTTCGTTATCCGGTTGCCCTTGGTCTGAGCTTCTAGATGTAGATTGTGGGTGTATGTAACCAGATTCCCTTAATACAGCTTCAGTGTAGCCAACGGTTCTAGTTGTAGCATCAAGAACTTGACATGTATTCGCAGTTTTATCGGTGTCAATCTCGTGGTAGGGATCATCTATATACGCATACGGATCATCCACATTTGTAGACTGGGTAACATACTCGTTATTACGTGCCTCCGATTCTTGTAACCTGTAGATATAAAAAACAATACATTATAGTTAATACTTCTAGAATGATTTACTAATGTCTTACCCATTTCTAGTTATTTTACAGGCATAAAGTATAGAGAAAACATTATATCAACATAAATAGGTTTAGAAACAATTTGTTTCTCAAATAATCTATTACGTGCGAATAATAATGTTTTAATTCTCGTTTAAACGAGCACAAATACCCCCCCCCCCCCCCCACACACACACACACACACACCCCCACACTCTCCAACGAATGAATGCACGAACGTTTCTGAAGACCCGTTTATAATTAGTGTGGATAAAAAAGAAACATAAAAATAATGAAAAAGATATCAGATAGTCATGAGATTCCGGATTTAACAAAATTCTAAATCCAACATTGAATTCAAGACCTTCATATTTTTACACTCTATTACGACGTCCATACCTCATTTAGACAACAATGGCGAATCCAGGGATGTGGTAGTTCTATGCTAGATCATCCCAAGGTAAAGAGTATTGTCCCTGTTCATGGAAAGGCATATATAGCAGTGATCAGTAGCCAAACAAAGCACAAACATTCATGATTACCCATATCTTAAACATACTCCTTTTTGATGAGGAATTTAAAATTGAATAGATGTGTTCTGTACAATGACATGAATTTAAACATTTTATATACGAGGTTTTGTCATTGGGGTTGGATTTCTGAAGTGCATCGTTTTATCGAAGATATTTTTATTGCAAACGTTCATAGTATTCCCCTTTTACCGAAACACATTTTTGTAACCAAGTCGTGAAACGCAGTTAGATAGTATTATTTTGGTATTTGTCTAAGACACTGGTAAATAGCGCTGTCAAGAGAATTTCTGGACTTATATTTCGTCCCAGAAAACATTTTTTAAGCCTTGGAAATAACAAGAAGTTGCATTGACTCAGGTCTGGTGAGTAAGCGGATTGTTTACAACATGCACGTATTCAGACGCCAAGAAAGCCCAAATATCCTCGCACCTGAGGAGAGGAGACGATGTCATGAATCAGATGGTCCCCTGACAATCCTTTGTTTGGTCGATTGGACGATATATTTTTTTGCTTTCTTCAGCACACTTATTATAGAAACGTCCTGTGACTGTATGACCAGATTGACAAGACACATGACAATGGCGTACAGCATTTTATTCGTACTGATGGTTCTCTTGGCGTACATAGGCGTACTTGATTTTTCGTTTCCATTGCTCGTTATCAGACTTTCTCTGTGGCTTAAACATGTGTACCCACAAGTTTCGTCAACTGTTAGCAAGTTATAAATAACCCGACTATTACAGTTGTATATTCAGAAGTTCCCGGGCACATTTTAGACGCTGTTTCCTCAGTGACCAAATGAGGTCCGACCTAGCACAAATCTTTCTCAGGTGCAGATGCTTTTTGAGAATCGTTTGTATGCTGCTTTCTGATATGCAAGCTCTACTGGCTATTTCTTTCACCGACAATTGGGCATTTTGCTCCACCACAGCCTGTACAGTACCGATGTTTGCCTTAGGAATAGAGGTTTTAGGTCTACCACGACGGTTGTCATCTTTGACTGACCAATTTCCCAGCTGTAAAAGTTTTAACCCACCAATACTGTACGCATAGAAATATCATACAGTTAATCAAATATCTGCTGTGCATCTATTTCAAGCCTAGTGCGGCATTTTATACAGCCACGAATTTCAGTATTCTGGTCAATGTTACAAGATGACTTACAAAATGGTCATTGTATATGACTGCATATATTTCAGACTGAAATATTTCGGTCATTTGAAAAGCAATTTGCACAAAACAAACGGGTATCGTTAGCTATTGAAAACATTAATGAAGTGCAGTGAGGCATTTTAAAATATACCTGGATTAAAAATACGAAATCTCATTAATGACAAAACTTTTTGCACGACGCCCGTATTGTAGTCTCACCTGCCCTCTATCGAAGATAGTTTTAAATCTTTTGCAGCTGAAATACTTTCCAGTTTCTTTACCTTACTTCTAAACTTCCTGTACAGGAAACACGCTGTCGTTATTCCTGGAATGGTACACAATGTATAAAAACATGAAAATGTAATGAATTACCGGTGATCTGAATGGACTGAAAATAAAATAATTAGATCACTTAAAAATGTTTAAATTCGGTGACTCATTAAATTAATTATGTCCGTTTTTTTTAAGAAATATTTATCACATAGAAAGACGTCAACACTCACACCTAAGATTAAATATTCCACAAAGAAAATGTAATGATGCTTGGATTGGAAAAATTGGAAAATACTATTATTTCAGTATTAAATAAAAGACTTTATTGCATAAAATATGAATATATAAAAAAATAAAATAAAATATTAGGGAATGTACTAATGACCCTGTCAATATATCATATACGATGCATAAATACGACTTAACAAAAATAATATTCTTAACATATTCGATGTCGGCAATATATATTTTGCTGGAATGAGTTTGTTGTTGTTGTTTTTTTGGCCTATATTAAAAATTAATCTAAAGGATGTGTAAAAGAAACGGAACATTTATTTTGTGTGCTTGAGATATTTATGCAAGACTCCAAGATCTTAAAAGATAAGGTAAAGAAATATGTATGCCGGAATATGATTATATATAAATACATACACGATAAACATCAGGCAGAATTGTTCAATTTATTTCAGATTTTTATTTTCAGCGAGTCTTAAATGGAATTATTATGTATATTTTGTTAGTATATTAATTTTGTAAAACAATGTTGAGTTATTAGAAAATAAATATATAGCAAAAGATGGATGTCATTAAATTTAAAGATAGACATTACCTAAGGCTACTAAAACGATCAATACACTGATGACAACGGTGATGATAAACGTCTTCTTGTACCTGAGAAACCCAACCGTCTTGTGAATGTTTCCCACGGTAACCTTGAACAGGATGGTATATATATTTTAATACCAGTTAACATTACACAGTTCTGTTTTATACAGTAATCAATAGTTAACTTACTGAAAATTCAGTTATCACATTTGCCAGTACTTATAACAAATAAGATATTACACAATACGCTTGTAGGATAAAAATACAAATAAACCGTCCTGAGATTGTATGTCTGTTTCTCACATTGAGAGTTTCGTCCCTGCATGTTATTTCGACCCACACGGATACTCGTACTCGTTTTTTAAGTAGCTTTGAGGTAACTGTTCCTTGAAGTTTAATGGAGTATCGACGAAAAAAAATGTAACTCAGATATTATTTCAATGAGTTAAAGATATTTAAACATATCTCACGCTCTGGAATGATGGCAAAGTGCTAAATTTACTGAATTGTTGATATAGTTTATTAATTTAATTGGCATCAAAAGGTCTAGTATGATCATGACATGCTCATCTAAGTCAAATCAAACTTCTTTAAATATCGTTTCATGTCTATTTTAGCTTTATCTCTATTTAGAATCATGAATTAATGGTCCATTGTGGTGAATGGTCTAAGTCTCTGTCATTTAATGAAAATGTACATCTCACCGCTTAAGGTTTCGGGTTCGAGCCCGCGCTAAAACAAATATGTGAGAAAGTTTGTCAGTTACTTGCGGCAGGACGGTGGTTCTACTCCTATCAATATAAAACTGGATATACCATCTATAACATGTCACATGACAGTATACCACCTTACAAAATTAATCAGAATAGTTTCTTTTACATCAAGTGAACAGTTTAGGACCATACTTCCTATTGTTATGCTCATGCTTTCAGTTAAATAATCTGCCATCTTCTTACTTCAATATTTTTCCTTATAACAAAACCTTTGACCTGCCAAAATTAAATGTTGATTTTGTTTTGTGTAGTAAATGGATTGAAAATTAGGACATATTATGTTAAATGTAATGTTTTTGATTGTTTGTTATACAAGAAAAAAATAATGTTAAATCAAAGTTGTATATAATACATTTGAAAGCTAAGTAACTATTTTTATTGTTGTGTTGTCTAATTGATTAATAAGAGCAGACTGAACAATGCCTGTATTTTATAACACAACTATTAGCATAAACAATCTAACAAAAAATCCTAGATTCTATGGTATTTTATTGTAATTATAATGTAATGTATTCTAAGTACTCACATTCACTTCTGGGTATTCTGCCCCTGGTATTCCCGGCTGTGGTTGTTTGATCGGTGGAATACAAACTAGTTTCGTATCGGTCAATTCTACCATTGTGCAGTTTTCTATACCAACCGTGACAGTAAAGTCAGATATAGTAGCAGCTAGGTTTAACTTTTCTCCCTGCAATTTTTAAGATTTTATCTTCCGTTTTATTTCATATTTATATTTAAACAGATTTTTATGTATGTAAATTTGAATAAATATGATATGTTTAAAATGATTGTGTACTGTAATGGTTGTAATTGTTAACATTTCACTAGTGTAATGTAATAACTGTATTTGCACAATTATAATGGTTGCAATGGTTACCAATGTTCACAATGCACACTTATAGTATCAAGGCTGCAGTTATTCACAGTGAACACTTTTAATGTAATGGCTGCAATTGTTCACGATGCACAACTATAATGTAGTGACTGCAATTGTTCACAATTCACAATTATAATGTAATGGATGTAATTATTTACAATTGATAAAATGACGTAATAAACAAAGCGAATTTATAGCAAATAATTTGTGCTAATTTCACATTGGACATGTTTATAAAATGATATGATATACTGACTGTTATTATGAGCTTGATTTTACTAGGGTCGAATTCGACCACATTATCAGTTTCGCCGTTTCCAAACATTTTAATATTTGGATCTGACGTGTAGGTTATAATAACGCTAATCTGTATTCCATCTAACGCCACATGCGCCGTTCTAGATATCAATCCACAGTTGTCACATACGTTGTTTGGAGCCCTAGGTACTGGACAAACTACTTCAGTAGCGGATTTTATTGTGCACTTCACTTTCTGCAAATATAATTGACATTATATCATATATATATATATATATATAACATTTATAAAACAGTAAAATGGGAATCAACTGGCACCACCATTGACAATGTTTTTACCATATGAACAGTTGGTTCCTAGTTCTTGTATGCTAAATAAGTAAATGAATATGATGTTGTACTGGTAAGTTAAAACATATCAGATAGTGCTAATGGAAGGCGAATTTTAGATGTAATATAAAACAGGTTTTGTATAAAATGAAAACGATCAGACAACAGTACATGGACGTGATAGAAAATTGTAGAATAACAAGTTATGTTATGATATACATTGAATAATTGGTGTTGGCATTGATGTAAATAATATCTAAAAAATCATATAGGACCCTTTGGAAGAATAAAATGCAACCGAGAAAAAGAAAAAGAAAAGCATACTATGTGTTATTGAGTTGGTCATAAAATGTAATGCAATGTGTAACAACCTCCAAGTCCCTGGTTGTCCTCACATAATCCTGTCTTAACTAAAATTGTTTTAGAATGGTATATTTTGCATCACATGTTTGAACACATTCCATCTTATATACACTGACGGACTTTGAAAACGCAAGCGTCGGACTTTGTAAAAATAAACGAGCTTTATAATAAAATTTGGCAATCATAAACATTCACGTATGCACATTCACATTCACACATTGTGTGAATATTATTGGAATATAATAACAATTCTCTGAGAATAAATGATTCAAACAGCAACACCTTAAATCAAAAACTTTGCAATTAGTACCGGGAATAACTACCATTTTCAGCAATTCAAGCAACACTTTCAATTGAAAGCACAATGTTTTCAATACATTGCTCGGGAATGTTGTTCCACTCCTGAACCAAGGTATGGGAAAGTTCATTAACGTTTCTCGTTGAATGCCAAAGTGACTTCCTTTAAACGGTAGTGCGACAGCATGCAAAACGTGTCAATGTAAGACCTAACAATTACGTTGCCGTTAAGGATAACAAGTTCACTGTTGCGGAATACCAATGTCTGGGATTAATTGCAAAGTTGGTGAATAAGGGTGTCGCTGTTTGAGAATTGTTAAGTTCGACATTGCCCATGGTGTATGGCATCCTATTGTATTGTAGGAAGACTATCTTAGACTGAATCTGAGTAGAATCACCGTCCGCATGTAACTGACAAACCTTCTGACATGACCATTTGCCTCTCACCATCCATGAACTTATTGTGAAAAGGATTTCCAGTTAAGTGCGGAAAGGCGGTTGTTGAACTTCAATTTTATTCTGAGGTCTTACTTCACCAATACAACTACATAATTTTAGTATTGAAAATGTAGTTTGTAAATAGTGGTTCTCCGGCATTTTATAGTTGTCAAAATTATGAAAAATGAGCATTTGAGAAAAATATTATATTGAACTCACACTGAAGCTTCCGGCATATATGGTTTTCATGGTAGCAATGTTAGCATTGTCGAGTCGTCTTCCTGTTAATGTTTTCAATGTCCCCCCACTGTAAAAAAAACATACTAACATTGTACATTATCATGTAATTAACTTGAATGAAACAAACAGACAAGTGCAAAGATTAGATAAATTAATAAATATGTAACTCATGGGAGAGACAGTAATTTTGTAAAATCACCGGAGCCATACAGGTCTCGGGATTTAGATTGAACTACAAGTATATTAAAACGAAAATGTATTTGACACGGAAATTGGGTAATAGCAACACTGGTTTTCCATATATATATCCTTTATAAAAGTCAGGTAAATCATTTAAGTTCCATTGTCCATGCAGATTTTGTATGGTCTCTCATTTAATACAAAGTAAATATTCACACGTATTTCCAACAATGGATAATGCAAAAATAAAACTTTTTCCAACTACAGTAATTAACATGATATTGTTATGTTAACTCTACTGGCCGATGCCAGCATGGATTATGCCATATTCATCAGACTTATGGCCCTTGATTGATGAACAACGCTACCCCACCTTTAGTTTTAATTGAATCGTCATCAAACTTAGTCAGAATAGACCAACTTGTTTTATTTTGTGTACTTTATTTGTGCAAGTTGCCACCATCACCACCTGTCATAATGCCCATTTTTGAACGTATGCAGTATCAACAGAAAGAGAGAAAAAGAAATAATAATATTGATGATAAAATCTCGGGCGAGGTTTTGAACGAGATATATTGAGCTAAAACGGACAGAGTTATGGGCCTTGATTGATTAAATATGCGGAAACTTTCCTTGTTAACACTGCAGCACTTTTATTTTTCACCTGATTGTGGTCAAAATGCTATTGACAATTTAAGCTTGAACGAGTTCGTGTATCAGTTATTATTTTGATTGGCTTGTGATATTATATTGTCATATTTCCTACAGGCATAACAACTCACATGAACCGATAAGTTATGAAACAACAGCGTCATATCTCTTGGATTCTTAAAGAAGCATATAGAAAATAGTTTTCGCTCAATAACTGTATTTTCCTTTAATGTATTTTGATATAATTTTGTTTATCGTTTTCTGATTTTGGGGTGAATGGGGTCAATGTCAAAGTCACAGAGCGCTACATGGCCTATTGGGACTCTTGTTGTTGATATGTTTAGTACTTGATGATGACAACACTTAAACTTTCAAACATATTAGGGTTGTTTACTAATGAAATTTCTGTCTTCTTTCTGCAATATATATCTGCATTTAACAGCATTTGTAAAAATAAAATAGAAAACTATAATAAAGTGTCTGACATTATGTTGCAAAGCTCTTTTAATTTTGACAATATTAGGCTTTTTAATTGCATACTTGCATTGAATAATAGACTGGTCTTTACTATTGTACATGGAGAAATAGAGTGAAATGCATATTGATGATATATTGATAGCTGTGTTTATTAATTAGCTATAACGTGTTAGGTGTCATAAGAGTGAAATCGCGTTCACATGGTAAGGAACACGTAAATAGTATGCTGAACTCAGCCAACACAAACAGAAACCCAGCTAATACCACCAAGTAAGGCTAATACGAAAACCGAGTGTATTGATTGGTTAAGATGCTCTGCAATACGAAAACCGAGTGTTTTGATTGGTTAAGATGCTCAGCAAATATGGGAGTCACTGTTTAATAATTACATATTATCAAGTTAATTAATATTTTCTGAATTGTTTGTCCAAGGACATGTTATATTAGCTCACGGCCAATAACCGTTTCGTTTTCAATTATTTTATTTATGTAAGTTAATGAAATACAGTAGGCTTCAGGTTGTTTTGTATTTGGCAAGTCCGGTTCGTATTGGCCGAGTCCGAGTATATAACAAGGCCACTACAATAAAGTCAATCAATAATTTATAACGACGCCATCTTGAAAACATCGTGCAACTTTATATCACTCTAAGTAAATGTCAGTGTTTTTTAATATATCTATTGTTACTGTTGTTGTTGTGTGCTCGTGTAATTTATACGAAGGTACATTTCTTACACAGTACCGTTCAAGCAGACACTGAAATGGAAGGTTATAGTTATTTAGTAAAAAAGTCATTAATTAAGTGAACATATTGACTTTGATATTGAATTCTGGCCATTGTCCTAATGCCTCGTGCCAATACGACAGTCCTCGGCCAAATATCAATGTAAGCCAATATGTGTTCACTTCATTATTAATTTTATAATATTGATAATCATGATTATCATATGATTAATAGTGTATAGAATGAGAACAATGTGCAACAGCTCACGTCTCACCTAAGAAATCCCTTCTTTGGTCGAATTGGGTCAAACATTGGATTTGGCAGCAGAGTGAAATTCAGAGATTTCTCTGCAACAGGAGGAAAGGCAAAATTTGGCAAATATAATTTCACGTTTGTTACATTCGTTTTCAAACCACTTGGTACTACAACCTGCACGGTGAAATACGACCTGAAAACAGTTAATTGATTATATGGTCAACAGTGTAAAATAAAAACAAAAAATAATAACAAAAAAGGAAATATACGTATGGATGTTATTATACACATCCGTTTATATATGTGTAAGCTGGACCAACGTTTCCTTTTGTGTGTAAACTGGGTTATAATACGTACCCACTTATCAATTTGTAAACTTGGTTATACTTTTATAAATACTTTGGGATTGAGCTATTTCAATATATAATTCAAGATATTAGAGATTACATATATAACGTATATGTTAATAGAGACGTATGTGCAATTTTATAGATATAAAGTTGTACAAACTAAGCTACACATATTCCGTAATTTATATATGTAAACTTCGTTATACATATCCGTTTATAAACATCAATATAATTATGTATATACTGATGTATGTATTAAATAGGTATATGTTTCCGTTTGTGTAAATCTGTACTGGCAATACATAACCAGGCGTTTCACGTTTACTATTTAACATATTTATTTAACTACTGAAACGCTGGACAAATTAATGTAAAGTTACTTATTACATGCTTGTATATTCTGAATCCCCGGTTTTTTAAAAAATTAATACAAAATATTGACCCTGTTACAACGGCATCCAGATCACTTTTAGGTAATACTTCAACATCGTTTATAGCCGCTATGCCAAATAGAACGATTAGTTCTCTGTTTCCCACACCCAGGTGTTCACCATAGATTGTTATCCTGGTACCTCCTGCAATAGGACCTTTGTTCGGAAGTATGTCTGTGATGGTCATTATCTGTAAGAAAAGATAAAACAACATGCTCTCCAATGTTTGACATCATTTAGTATTAAAAGCAATCTTATTTCAGACGAAAGTTTGCATTTTAAATATTTTCAGCGCATTCGATAGTGCTTCAACTGTTATTTAACACCAAAAAAATGTTGCACAGAATAGCATACATATGAAACCAATTGTACTGTACTTCAATGCATAGTTAGCATTTTATTTAGGCCGCCATAAACAGAGAGTTTTGTAATGTTTCTTTCATGAATGTAATATAGTTTAAACATATTAAACCAATTGTACTGAATTTCAGTGCATAGTTAGCTTTTTATTTAGGCCGCCATAAACAGAGTGTTTTGTTATGTTTCTTTTATGAATGTAATATAGTTTAAACATATTAAACCAATTGAACTGAGTTTCAGTGCATAGTTAGCTTTTTATTTAGGCCGCCATAAACAGAGTGTTTTGTTATGTTTCTTTTATGAATGTAATATAGTTTAAACATAAATAAGACGTAAGAATGGCTTTTTATATCCGTTCACATTGATCCTGTGTTGCATATGTGAGGTATAACGGATATTTAATGACTGAGTTTTTATTATTAACGGCATATTGTCTTTAAGTGCGATAAAGAACCATTATAAAGCAGCACAAAACTACTTGAACTATTGATGGGCAATGTAAATGTAAATTTCAAAATTCTATTCATAAAATTCTTATTTATGGTTTTGGAAAACGTTCCACTTGTTTTAAGATTATTTTGCCCCCTCCTTCCACACACACACCGAAAATAATTGTGGGGGGGGGGGGGGGGCGGGGTGGCATATAGCAATTGCAGTGTACGTCCGTCCGGTATTTCATGTCCGGCCTGTATCACTGTCATGCATAGATGTATTTTATAAATACTTGCTACAAATGATCAATATAATATGACGAAGTGTTGCGTGTTACACCAAGACTCCCACTTCAATGGTCAAGGTCGCACTTTGTTTGTTAACACTTTTAGTCTGTTTGAGATTTCGTGTCCGACCTGTAACATTGTCATGCGTAGATGTATTTTATAAAAGCTTGCTACCAATGATACATAACATGACGCAGTGTTGCGCGTAGCACCCAGACTCTCACTTCAAATTTCAAGGACAAACTTTAACTTTGTTTGACAACACTTTTAGTCTGTTTGAGATTTCGTGTCAGGTGTGCAACTTTGTCATTTATATATGAATTTCAAAACCACTTGCTTCGATTCATCAACATGACATGACGACGTGTTACACATAAGATCCACACCTGTAACTCAAATGTCACGGTCACACTTTGAGTTTGTTTGACAACACTTTGAGTCTGTGTCAGATTTCGTGTCCATCGTGTATATGCCCATTGTAGTTATGAATTACATATTCATAAACTTGTAATAAATATTCATATGCAAACATAGTATTACAGTGTTTCTGGTTTGGTAACACTCCAAAAAGAAACCCAGTAACCAATCGGTTACAATTACGTGTTATTAATGGATATAATTATTTATGCATAAATCACAGTAAACTGTATGGAATAGATGAACACATTCATTATCCCAAGCTATGAACTTGAATAGTTCAAACTTGTGTTAGCTTAACATTCCGTTAGATTGAAGTAAGTCTGTTCAATATCTTTGAATTTTAAAAACGTCTTCAACGATTTCAAAAGGAGTTTTAGAAATACAATGGCATTGTTTTAAGATTGTCACGAACATATTTACATTAAATGTATTTAATCTCAAATAGCGTTGAAATTTCAATTTAACGCAAGATTATGCTAATAGTGTTTTGAACAACTGGGTCCCGATAAATAAATGCAATAATTACATTGAACTGCGTAAAACACAGAAGATCCAAATTTATTCATATAGAACAATTTACCTGATAAGTAAATGCAATACTGTCAGATATAGGAGATTGTTTCCCACCACTGGTGACTATAACATCACCTGGGACACCAACAGCAGACATGCAGCTTTGGGCTCCTGATGTACAATGTATTCTGAAATATATGTGTGTACATTAAGTTTGGAAAAGTTGATTAGGATGACATGTTATTAAGACTGTTACCTGTTTGTGTAATCATTGTTTTTCATTAAAGAGACATTTCATCACACTTAAAAGCAACATAAATGGGAATATTGATTCTTTTTATCTTTGTTAAACAACCAGCCTAAATAGAATTTTGACTTGATTATTTATATAATGCTAAATAAACGAAATTATAATTTGAGCATGAAATACTAACATGGTACCATGTTGTACAAATGATTCAGCTAAAATGCACATGCAAATGGTATAATGTATCTAATAGTAGATTATATTAGAGTTTGTTTTCCTAATTTACAAAGACTATGTCATTATCAGAGATATAAATATATATAAATATAGTCATCTTTCAACAAATTTTTGACTGTTTGACTCTTTTAAAACAAAATATCAATTGTATTACTAATTCAATCGTTGATTCCAAATTTTGAAGCTATCACTCACTCATTTGTTACCATTGTATCGAAATCCGTACTATCCCGATCTGCAACAACTTCTGTAACATCACATGAAACACCCGCTAGTGTCACGGAACTGATATTTGATAGTGATGATCCAAGGTCAGTACCAGAAATAGTAACACGTGTGTGACCTTGTATGGGACCATCACGCGGTACTATCTGTAATATAAACGGCAGTTTCAGAAAAAGGAAAAAAAACATGCAAATATAATAATCATCGCTTATTTTATATACAACGAGATCTAAGATGGTGATGGAAGAACACACTCAGATCCATAGCCTATGCTACTATGAATTATTGTATATTCCATAATGCATTACCTATAGCCAAACTCCGTCCGGTCAGTGACGTATTTATCATTTGTAAAAAAAATCCCACAAACCTTAGTAACAACTGGAGCTGGGCATGTGGTAGTAGGTGTACATCCTGACTCGTAATGACCACATACAGCTGGAGCCCCACCGCACCAGTTACAGCTGTACCTGGTCTTGTTTAATGCATTACATCGACTACAGTCACTTGCCATCTTACTACACGTGTATACGGTAACTGTAATCAATGATAAAACATTTGATAATTCATAGAACGAATTGCATCTGCATTTTGTGCATATTACTGTTTTAAAAACTCTTATCTCTTTTCACAAATATTCCTCATGGAAAAAACATGTAAATATTTAAACTTTAATTGACTTTTTAATCGAGTGTGTTGTATACATTTATGAGCAATTTAGCCCGTGTCATTTAACGACTGTTAATGGTAACAGACTATTGTTTTTTATTCTCCCTTACATAAATATATGTGATTCTCCCTTACATAAATATGTGGATGTGGACACCATATCAATGATTAAATGAAAACAAAGTGAGATCATTTATATAAATGTCCGATTTTTTTCTAAAACATTTGACACTTATTAATTATTTTTCTAAACAAAATTTCCTTTAAGCATTCATCCGATATATTTCTTCCGGGTCACAGCCTTCCGATGTCGGGAAATTGCCGAAAATAATGTCATTCCAAAACCGACGTAGTCAAGAGAAATGTCAATGAAAAATTTCACATTAGTTCAAATGTGTACACGTATAACAACAATGCATAATGACATAGAATTAGTTATTTTACTATGAAACAGTGTTTACCCCGAAGACTTAATATTGTATATTATAATTTATGTTCTTATACTGTTGCATTTTGTTGTCTTAATATTTCGGTGTTGGTACACTAGTAGGAACTGGTAGTTGACTATGTTTTCATTTGTTGTCCCTGCTGGTCCCTTACGGATACTAAGACCCCTTGACAGAACTCAATTCATAGCAGAAAAGAATACGAAAGTGTTAATTTTCTGTTTCCTCAATAGAAATGACAATGTTATAATCAAATTTCCTATAAATACGAGAGGTATATATGTATTTGGTAAATCTCTAAAACGAAAAATATTGTTGAACAAAATCTTAAAGATACGTTAATGGTCAAACGAGTTTAAAAAAATGTATAAAGCTTTCTACATTATGTTTTGCGTCGTTTGCATTATAGTGCTAAAGTGACCATGACCTAATGCCTATTGACCCCTCCCCCACCCAGAAAATAAAACAAAAACAAAAAAAGTTTATTGATTTCATGTAGTAAGAAGTCATTTCTGCTCATGGAAGATACGGGTTTTCACCATGGAAGAAAACTTTATCTTCCATGTCATGTGACAGCTTTCTCACATAACCTGACGGAAATCTGGAACTAAATCAATTTTTGTAATCTATTTTCTTATTCACAAATCATAATCATATATATTTGTATTGTCAAGAAAAAATATTTTAAATCTTGATTTTGCTGTAGGAAACCGTAAAAAGAGAAGCTCTACGTCATAATAATGACGTCAACGTATATATTTATGACGTTGTGCCTACCAACGAAATTGTGGTCAGGGAAAATATATATTTAAATTGAATTATTAAACAATGTGCGGAGAGATAACCAGGTCTGGTACATACTTATAGAATGTACTTTAAAAGGCCGATATCTTCATATATATGTGACATTTTGGGCGTTTACCACGCATTTAAAAATATAATTTTTAGTGAAGACGGCACATATCGAGGGTCAATCATTTGACTGGGATGAATGGGAGAGAAAAAATTCACCATGAGTTCATCCATGTGGGATAGAAAAATCTCACCCTTTTGGTCAAATTTACATGCAAGGAACTTGGCAGCACCTCGTCCCTGCAGGCAATTTTGACCCATCGGGTGAGAGTTTTTCTATCTCACATGGCTACTCATGATGGATTCTTATTCTTTGACCTAATGACCCCCAAGAACAATAGCAATCTTCATTTTGTTGTGACAGGAAGTCATTGCGTAAACGTCTTTAGTTGTACACATTTTTAACTTTAGGATAGAAAGCTAACAAGAAATTCAAATGCCCCGCCCATATATATTTATCCAGCTATCGATAAAATGTCTAAGCTAGACAAATAACGGCGCGTGGAGCGCGTGGTCTAGTGGTAGAGTATCGAACCCATGCTAGGAGGATCTTGGATTCGATCCTCCGCCATGGCTATGTGTGGCGTCCTTGAGCAAGATACACTTTCCGCATATGCTTAGTACTTGTTCTCCATGACTTTTTATGCAAAATCTCGCGAAAAATCTCCTTTCAAATTATTTTTACTTCTATTCATCTCAGGAACACAAACCAACAGTTTTATTTTGTAAAATGAAATTCTCTATAAAACGAGACTTTTCCCAGCAATTTATGTTTCAAGTTGAAGCGCTTATGATTTCAAAATGTGTATACTGTAACCAAGGATATGAAATTACATATCCTGACTGAATGTCGATAAAATAGCACACGAAGGATTAAATATTTGGCAAATTAGTTATTCATAATTCACAGGCAACCGATTTCTTGTAAAATGTAAGTTGTATGTAATTTAAGTTGTTTAAATATATATTCGATCACGCAAAATGATCTTGATTTAAAGATATTGAGGTTTGAAATAAAATTTCTCGTAATATGTTGTTCTTTTAGTTGCAGTATACAAATTTTGTAATCAGGAGCATTTAAACAACTGTTAAAACAAATTGCTGGGAATGGTATTGTTTTGATAAGAATTTTATTCTGTAATGTAATGTTATTTGTGTTCCTGAGATGAATGGTAGTTAAGATAATTGAAAACGAGATATTTCGAGATTCTGTATGAATATGCTAGCGTTCACAAACTCTCAATCAGCTGCCATTTCGTTTCTATATAATTCCTTGCTGTAGCTTGAAAAATACTTGAAATCTTACTTCAAACTGCAATTTGTTTGAGGGATCAAGCATCACAACATATTTAAGGTTACATACAACTTACATTCTGTGTATAATAAATCAGATGCCTTTGAATTGTGAAAGATAAGTTTGCCAAATAAGAATTCATTTGCGTGCTTTTTGATAAACAAAAAACACTGTGGTAACTTAAATCGTATACGACACATGCCGATGATTATCATGAAACTCATATTATTTTAAAGAAAAAGCTTGTAAGCGCGCAGGCTATGTGTTACGTTTTTACTTCTTTTTGACCAGCCTTTATGGTAGAAGAAATTAGAAATATCACAGAATGAGCCATTGAATAGTGTATTGTACTAAGATTGGGAGGACACCACATTTAAAATTAAAATGAGCTCTTTAGGGAACATGGGTCGTCTGATTGGAGGTTGGGGGCTACAAGAGTTTTTTTAGATCATCTATGCCGATATAACTGTAGGGCATATTTTACTGGAAAAGCTATGTTAAGAGGATTAAGGGCACACACTCGAAAAGAAGAATTCTTAGCAGTATTATGTAATCAAAGGCTTATAATGCAACCGTTGAAATTCGAAACACGGACAATACCATTGGCAGTGTCAGAGGAGTATCTGAGACATTACAAGGAGACACTCAACTTGGATAGTATACGAGACATTGTCCCCCAATGAACGCCTATTTGAATATTCTGTGGAAAAACACGCTGTAGAGGTTCTTATTAACTGAATGTGAGACACACACTGGTATAAAAGTTGCAACCTTAAGCCTAAATCATTTGCCAAACAAGAAAACCAGATGCTTATAAGAAAACGATGGTTAGTAGAAGAACGGCACTGATATGGATGCAATACTTTGAGACGTTCAACATCAAACTCAGACATAAGGGAAATTAAGGGAATTTTTTCAGAAATGTTACCATGATTTAATGCATAATGAAGAATATCAAAATGCATTAAAGTTTCTCGAATCAAGATATCTTGTTGTAGGAAGAAGCAGTTATACTGGGCTGGACTCTCTCGATAGTTTGGTCATAGAGTAAATGTTAATTAAAGGTACCAGAACAACTGGTGGTCTTATTAGAAGGGGAAATAATATGACTGAAATACTAAGAACAGTTAGCCTGTTATCTACACCGACATGTCCTGGGGTAAATCAGGATATACAAAAGCTATGTTTAGATCATGTGAGCAGCACAAAAGGAATAGCAAAGCGAGACAGTTACAGGATGGAACAAATTGCCAACTTTGTCAAATCACGAAATCTGTCCAACAGCGATCCATCGCAAGGTAGTATTGACTTTAAAGAAGATGAAAGTGTTAATATTGATAACTCCAGGGATACTGGTAGTGATATTATTAAATTCATGGAGGAACAGGATGTTAATGAGTATTCTTCTGAAAAGAAAAAAAACAGGATGATACACTGAGTTTTAAAGTTGCGGTTGAGATCATTTTAAGTCGATTGTCAGATATGTTTTCAACGGTGGATTTCTGCTGTTGTGGATATGTTGACCAGAGAGGAACAACATGTATCTTCATTGTTCACTTATCAATTATGTACCTACCTCGGCTCTCAGATTGTTTGCTTCAGGCAGCAAAAAAAAAGTTAGCTTAACCTGTAGCTGTTGCTGTAGAACCTCAGACTATGCCGACATATATTCAGTATGTCATTGGCGGAGGATTTTTAACACAGCAACTTCCATGGCGAAGAGGTTATACATATACCTGGATACCTTCTTTTTATAAGTCCTTCCAAAAAGTTGCCTTGCAAGTATTACATTTGTGACACCTATGTGTATATCATCAACGTCTGCCTCAGCAATTCATCATAACATCAGAATGTTCCATTAAGTTCAATTATGGAATGATTAAGATTGTATATATCAGAGGAATTGTACTGGAGAGTAGTATAATGTAAGATGGTGGATGAACAAACACTGAGAGCCCCTGCACCAGACAATTTATTAGTTTATTGAAAGTGGTTAGATATAAGTGTAAAGACTGCCAAGTGACACGACGTACATGTAAAAAGCACGGACTGCAATGCTCCCCAACATGTGAATACTGTTACAGTCAAAGTAAGGCGCTTTGAAGGCGTCCATATATACGCTAAAAAGTTGTAATAAAGTCAATTCAAACCAATAACATAATAAGTGCGACGCAAATGATACATATTTGAAGTACCTTTTTTACGGTATAATAGAGGTGGGCTGGATTTTCCTAAAGGTTTGCTATTGCGTATCATGTGTTCTTTTAATATCAAGCACTAACAAAAGCATGTAGGTTAATACAACATAACTTTATCACTTAGTCTATATGAAAATGTCAACAAAACTTATCTATACTTACTACCTGAACAGAAAATAACACAGTTTCTAAGTTAATATAAATATGAGTATCACTAAAACCTGGAGAAAACAACAACTTGATATTCTTTGATTTTCCTAAACTTTTAGTATATCAACAAGGGGTATATTGTCAAAATCGCAAAGAAACCTTCTGTTACTTTTAGTTTCGGGTTTTGCCCAAAAAGTTGTATTATACTGGACTATTTTGTCTTCTAAAACTATTCAATAATAATTACCAATCTTGATATTCATGTCAGATAAAATGTCACTTTAAGTACATATAAGTACAATGGTATGTTGTCATAATATGTGTTTAATACTTAATTGTGGAAACGACGCTTAACACAATACAATACAATACAATAAATACAATATTATTACAATACAACATTATACAATACGTATGTATGTTGTGCATTATAAAGCATACAGAAGTTCTATACCGTTATTGTTGAAGTCATCATTCAGCATTACACTTGAATTTTCACCTTGTCCTTTTAACCCATACTTAATTATTACAGGGTAGTTCTTCAATCTTTCATTTGAAGTGATCTGAAACAGTAATAATTATATAAGTACATGACAGGTTAATTGTAGTGATCTGGAACAGTAATGATTATATAAGTATGCTACAGGTTAATTGTAGTGATCTGGAACAGTAATTATTATATATGTACGTTACAGGTTAATTGTAGTGATCTGGAACAGTAATCATTATATAAGTGCATTACAGCTTAATTGTAGTTATCTGGAACAGTAATTATAATATAAGTATGCTACAGGTTAATTGTAGTGATCTGGAATAGTAATTATTGTATAAGTATGCTACAGATTAATTGTAGTGATCTGGAACAATAATTATTATATAAGTACATTATAGGTTAATTGTAGTGATCTGGAACAGTAATTATTGTATAAGTATGTTACAGGTTAATTGTAGTGATCTGGAACAGTATTTATTGTATAAGTACGTTACAGTTTAATTTTAATGATATGGAACAGTAATTATTGTATAAGTACATTACAGGTTAATTGTAGTTATCTGAAACAGTAATTATTATATAAGTATATTACAGGTTAATTGTAGTGATCTGGAACAGTAATTATTATATAAGTACAGTGCAGTAGTATTGTAGTGATATGGAAAAGTATTTTTTATATAAGTATAGTACAAGTTTATTATAGTGGTCTGTAACAGTGATTATCATATAAGTATATTACAGGTTAATTGTAGTGATCTGGAATAGTAATTATTATATAAGTATAGTACAGGTTACTTGTAGTGATCTGGAACAGTAAGTATAATATAAATATAGTACAGGTTAATTGTAGTGATCTGTAACAACAATTATTATATAAGTATAGTACAGGTTAATTATAGTGATCTGGAACAGTAATTATTATATAAGTATATTACAGGTTAATTGCGTATACACATACTATTTCAGTTTAACAAGTAGGGAACAAATGTTGTTCTCCAACCCTTATTTGAACATAAAATAAAATAATATAAAAGCATTAGATTGAAGCTGTATCGATTTTAGCAGTAAGAGTTGATCCATATTTCAATGCGAGTATACTCATTACTTTTGTCCAGTGGCAGTTATAACAGCAACTGTAGAATATTTAGTCCTGACAAAGACTTGCCACACTATTGTAAGTATCACTGTCACTATTGAAATACAAATAACAAACAAAAAAATGTCACCCGGCATTGTGTGAACATGTTCCCGATTTTGGAAAATCAGCTTTTATAAATTTCACAAATTTAGATCTAAAGACTGGTGGGTAACCAACTTGGACAAGATACTTATAACCATTATGACAACGTTTGGAGAATATTTTATGTCCAGTGTAAACTTCCAAAATATTATATTCATACCCCAGTTTTCATTTGTGTCTTCTAAATTATCATTTCAAACATGACAATGCTTCTGAAATATTCCAATTAGATTAAAAATGCTACCAAACAAACAATTTACCATAAAAATGTGAAAATGCAGTTTTGCAACAAAAAAAATGAAACTAGTATTTTTTAGAACAAAGGACTGGTAGGTAATCAAACTTGGACAATATACTTTGCCATCAAACATTATGACAACGTTTGGTGAATATATGACAGTCAAAATTTAAGTTGGAGTGTAAAATAACATGAAGTATGGTACATTGTTATCAAAATAAACTGTAAAGAAGAATTTGCATTTCTACATATTCCCTTTATTGATCCATGAGAATATTTGTGGTGACTATTAAACGCGTACAAACTAAATTTCTCTTGCATACACCAGACGTTGAATACTATCGTTCGTCGAAGAAAATTGTACTCATTAATGAACAGCAGTAAATTAAATATAAATATAATTTGTAATAAAGGTATCCATAACATGTATATGGAATGTGTCAAATATGGTAATTATTTCATCAAAGCAATACTAATTTATCTAGGTTCTTGTTGTTTTGTTTTAGTTTAGTCAATATTAATATATTTTAGCTCAATTGCGATGAAAGCTCAAAGCTTATTTGAACCGCTCTCGGGTCTACTTCCTGAGTAGAACCAGTACTGAGTGTTGTTTTATGAGAGACATCAGGTCGATCGGGGGCTTGAACTCGCACCCTCTGGCGTGAGCGGCCACTACTTTATCAATTTCATTACCACCTCGCTTTCTTCTGATTAATTCCTTACTTTGTTTTGACCGTCCATCATATCGTCAGCACCGTTTTTGTGTATTTGTGTATGGTCTGGCATTATTAAGTGGACAAAAAGAAATATTTTGGCTTATTAAGCCAATTAGATGTTAACAAATATGTAAACAACAAGTTTATGGAAATTGTCCAGTTTATTTTTTCTATTTTTTCCGAACCAGCAAGCGTCAGTGTTCCCAAAGACTGATAGATTGACACATGTTAGCAAATTATATTTTCCGACCATTGTAATATGTAAGCAGAGCTTGGTTCAGATGAAATAACACATTGACAATGCACAGTCTGTTACCTGTATCGAGAAAGTGACAGATGTCTGTATCGCTGTGCCTGATGCCTTTACCAGTTGGAATGATGGAATTGCTGGTATTGTTAAGAAGAAGTCTGAAGCATGCTGTACAAAATACGATACAATATTATTATGAATATAAAAAATATGAACACGTTATCTTTTCTTTTTTCTGTTTTTGCTTGTGCAAATGCTTTAAATATTAAGTTTAAGTTAAATTCTTGCAAAAATCGATAAGAAAAAAAATCTTTTTCCTATAGTATTCCTATGTAAAAATCAGTCCCATTACATTACCTGTATAGATAGTTTTTCTTTGCTTTGTATAAACTTTCAAATAAGAACAAATCTGACTGACTGTTCTTTAAAATTTGAAAATATATATCTTTAACTGTTTGGGTCCTTCTTAGTTCCGATTATGAAACCAGATCATCATAACAACTCTGAGGGTCATTGACCCAATTATGTTTCTACAAAAATGTGAAAAATATTAATTGTATTTAAAACGATAGTTTCATTGTCTATAAAGTAATTACATGCGACACTTAAATGATCCCTAAGGTAGGGTTATTTTTAAGAGAATGTTAAAGCCTTTGAACGGTTTACTATTTAGGTAATGGCAACCATTTTGAAATTTAAATTGAAAACATCTGTGTGGTTAAACTAAACCTAAATATGAAGTCATCAGATTTCAAACAAAATGTTGCTAGCGGAGGAGGACAGAACACAGAGTACGGACGAAGGACAACGTGCTTGGTGTTTGTCCAGAAATGTTTGATAATTCAAAGGTCATTGCATGTATGTATTTATAAGTTTGTATAAGATAACAATATGATATAAGTACTGTGTGTGTTTGATTAAGATAAAACTGTACAAACAGATGCTAGAGTGCACACATAATCAAATGATGATTCATGCGCCACACCTCCTAATTGGTTTATTCAAAAATGCTTTCTTGATAAGGTTGTTATAATAATGCTGCGTAAGATTTTATAAACTAAATTTTATTGATGCTAATATGATTATACTCTTTATCCGAACACATCTTAACATAGGGTTACAACATTGTTTTCTTTTATACAATTTATGAAACACAACGTACTACTGGAAGATTTTCTGCGTGGAATGTCACACTTGTTACCACACCATTATGTACAAACTGGGACGGGTTCTCTACAAGTTTGGGGCACTGGCTCTTCTGTAAAGCAAGATAGGGTCAAGTTTTAAAAAAGATAATACGCTAAATTTTGTATTCATTTCTGTACTATAATATCATCTAACAATATTTTAGTTTTATTTCTTGGATAATGTATCTTCATTCTACCACACGTACTAATAGTCACACGTTAAATAAAATTCTGATAAATATAAAATTAAGTCCTATTATTGCCTTTGTAATAACATAAAATGCACTCTTACTACATTGCCTGGATGACAATAATTATAACATGTGCCTTAACTTTATAGTCCAGAAGACACACACTGTGTGATGTGTTACCAGTAGTTACATTATATCTTTTGTAATATTACCAATTAAGGTAACACAAGTTACATTATTACCTGCGTAACTCTAACACCTGCACTCTGGCTACATTGTCCAGGAGACACACACTGTGTATTCTGTAAACACCAGTTATATTATATCTTCTATTATATTACCAATTAAGGTAAACACCACTGATAACACAAGTTACATTATTACCTGTGTAATACCAATACCTGCCCTCTGACCACATTGTCCGGGAGACACATACTGGTTGTTTTGTAAACACCAGTTATATTATATCTTCTGTAATAATTCCAATTAAGGTAAACACCACTGATAACACAAGTTACATTATTACCTGCGTAATACTAACACCTGCACTCTGGCCACATTGTCTGGGAGACACATACTGGTGGTTCTGTAAACACCAGTTATATTATATCTTCTGTAATAATTCCAACTAAGGTAAACACCACTGATAACACAAGTTACATTATTACCTGCGTAATACTAACACCTGCACTCTGGTCACATTGTCCGGGAGCCACACACTGGTTGTTCTGTAAACACCAGTTATATTATATCTTCTGTACTATTACCAATTAAGGTAAACACCACTGATAACACAAGTTACATTATTACCTGTGTAATACTTACACCTGCACTATGGTTATATTGTCCAGGAGACACACACTGGTTGTTCTGTAAACACCAGTTACATTATATCTTCTGTAATATTACCAGTTAAGGTAAACACCACTGATAACACAAGTTACATTATTACCTGTGTAAGACTAACACCTGCACTATGGTTACATTGTCCAGGAGACACACACCGGTTGTTCTGTAAACACCATTGACAATCAGATCCAATAGTGTTTGTACATTCGCCGCATCTGTATCAGAAAATAATATTTAATAGACTCTGTAAATGAGATATTCCACTTCAGCACATTGTTATTTTAACTAGACCTTCGAAGAATTTGAAATCAAGAACCATTGTTCTATCCCGATGCCCATACAATCAGTTACACTAAACATATGTGTGTTCACTACCAAAGTACCAGAGAAGAGACTATTTAAGTGTACAACTCTTTTTTTTATTTTATTCAGAATTATGGCCCAATTTGTTGGATAATGTGGTTGTTTCTTTTAGTTAATATTCGTCCCTCAGTGACTTCTAGCCTTGCATCAATGTTTATTTACTACTATAAACTGTGCTAGCTGGAAAAGTGTGATAACTCTATTTTGATTTTATGCAGAATTATACCCCCTTTTGTAAATGTGGTTTTTCTGTTAGTTAATTCGTTTCTTAGTGACTACTAGCTTTGCATCAATGTTCATTAATTACCATTAACTGGACTCGCGGGAAAAGTTGGGTAACTCTATGTAGATTTAAAGAGAATTATGTCTTCATTCGTATATAAAGTTGTGTTGTTTTTTCATTTTTAGGACGCTCATATCAGTAACTATTAATCATAAATCAGTAACATTCCACATGAATGTTCGTCAACATAAAACTTGTTTTATGACCTCCACTTTAATACTTATTTTAAACTTGTTCTATAACAAATTACCCTATCAGTAGACCATACTCCTACACATACAACAATGACACGAATAAGTGATATCATTTATTTGAAAAAGTGATATCACCTATTTGATAGGTATTTAACAATGATATTTCCAAAGGATGTAAATATATTATACAAATATGTATATTTATTGAGAATAAAATGGAAATATTAAATATATTGTAAAAATATTGTGTAAATATTTGTTATATAATAAATATTATTCTGAATGTAGAATATATATTAGTTTATTCTTTAATCATTTAATCAAACAAACCAATTTGTTTTGGCACCTGAACCATTTTTACCATATATCTGCTGAATCATTTTGAGCATATATTAACTGCTGGATCATTTTTGCAGGAAGCATTCTGTTTTTTCTTGCTCGATAAATTGAATAAGTGATATCACCTATTCAAAACGAATAATATCACCTATTCGAATAAGTAATATCACTTATCCGTTATGAATTGGTGAAATCACTTCTTCGAATAGTGATATCAACTACTCGAATAAGTGATATCACTAGTTCATTTCGAATAAGTGATATCACTAATTCGAATAAATGATATCGTTAATTATGGTTAAAGAGTAAAACGGCACGCCATAGGATAACGCCATTTTGATTTTAAGCAGAATTATCGTGGTCCCTTTATTATACAGAAATTTTGGATTGAAGTTCAAATATAGCAAGCTCATATCTCATTTTCACTATTCATACATTAGTGAAACATTCCATGTGTCTTCATTATCATTTAAATGTGACTGGGATAATAAGTTGATTGAAGGTAATAGTAAGGCCAATATAGATCTAGTACTAATCATATATCAATGAGACTCGTTCACTATCATAAAGGGGACAAGTATAATAGGTTTTGCATAACGGACAAGGATTTCCACGTATTTTTACCAGGTTACGGATTTTAATCTTACGCGCGCTTTTCATACCCTGTTGTGACGTTTGAACAATTTATGACGTGACGTATTAAAAAACATATGACGTCTTATTTAACCTCTAAAAGCCATTGTTGTAAAAATAATAATATAAAAGAGTCTATAATATAAAATAAATATTCGATGTGTTTAATTAGCAAAAAAACACCTAAAGATTCTATCAGAACCTCCAACTCATGTTATACGTGTGTTCAGTATTAAAGAAAAAAATACTCATAAAAAAAAGTGACATTATCTTATATGTTTTTGTTAGCATTATATACCTTTTAAAATTGGGTTAGAATATCTTATTTCAGTAGCCACGTGTTATACTGCATTGGAAGTTTGATACAGGATTTCTGCTATTGTTTTTTTACCTAAATTCATCGATATTTGAGTCTGAAATTTAGACTCCGACTCAAATTATCAGAAATTGCTACATTTATTTACAGAAACAAGCAGTTTTTATGCTTATTTAACGAAAAATGTAACATTATCACCATTATTACCCATAGTTAAGTATGTTTAGAGGGTTTTATAAAATTGTTAGATTTCCATTTACCTTTATAATCAGTTCTGTCATACTTACTTGTTGTAATGTCCACATGCATAGAACAGGAATGGCGATGACGCCAGAAAGACGTAATGTACCCATAATTCCAAAGTGGCTTCCGTGTATGCTGTAAAGGTTTATTCTAATTATATTGTAAGCGTGTAACAATCAAAATGAAACTGACAGCTGATTCAATTTTAATATAACTTGGGCATAATGTACCGTTAGAGGTACCCTTCAAGAATTTTTTCGAGATTGGTATCCAGGACATTGTTCATTTATATTTTAAAGATTTCAATGACATTTCTTCTGAAATCACTGAACCATTTTTTTGTCCAAGTGTTGAACAAGAAGGCCGCTTTTTACTTAGTAAATATGTTGTTGTTTGTAGGCGGTGGTGGTGTAAAATCATATCTTAGTAGTAATTATTAGCTTTGCATCGGGTGAAACTTCACATATGTCTTTACTACTATTTAAGGTATTAAAAAGGAAAACTAAGATAACTTCGTGATTTTAAGCAGAATAATGGTCCATGTTTACTTTAAAAACTTGTCTAAAAGGTTTTTAGCAAGTTCGTGTATCTCAGTATAGCTACTAGCTACACTAACGAAACTCTACATGTGTATTCACTATTAATAATGGGACTCAATGGGTTAAGTGAAACAACTCCATTTTGATTATCGGGAAAGCAACAGCCCCTTTGTACTTGTACTTTGTACTAGTTATACAACAATGAAACTCAACATGTGTATTCACTATTAATAATGGGACGCAAGGGGTTAAGTGAAACAAATCCATTTTGATTATCGGGAAAGCAACAGCCCCTTTGTACTTGTACTATGTACTAGTCATACAGCAATGAAACTCAACATGTGTATTCAATATTAATAAATGGACTCAAGGGGTTAAGTGAAACAACTCCATTTTGATTATCGGGAAAGCAACAGCCCATTTGTACTTGTACTTTGTACTAGTCATACAACAATGAAACTCAACATGTGTTTTCACTTTTAATAATGGGACGCAAGGGGTTAAGTGAAACAACTTCATTTTGATTATCTGGAAAGCAACAGCCCCTTTGTACTTGTACTTTGTACTAGTCATACAACAATTAAACTTCACATGTGTCATTAACGGGACTCAATGAGACATTCGAAACAATTTCAATTTGATTTTAGAACAACATACCCTTTATACAGAGTTTTTAGTAAGAAAACATTTCAGTAACTACTAGCAATACAGCAATGAAATATCGCAATTTCTCCACAACCATTAACCGTTTCAGGAATAAATAGAATTCCTTTCATATTTATAATTTTGATTAAAGACATTTAGAATGCTCATTTCTCCAAAAATGCTACAGGGATTTAATTGAAAATGAATTGATGTTTTCAATATCACAGTAAAATTCAATATCATAAGGACAATCACCATTAGCATTACATACATCTTCTAAGAATTATATCCATACTTATATTTAAGAACTGGGATATATTTTTATTCATATTATCGTCAAGTTTTAGGCTTCCGATAGCTGTTGTCAAAAGTCGTGCCTGGTGTCTTCCGACTTATTCTTGTTTTATTTTTTTTTTCAGTTTTATAGCAAACTCATACTTTTCTAGATTAGACTTACATGTCTACGTCAATGAGACTTCAATATGTATTCAATATGACCAATGGAACTCAGGAAAGCAAACGAGGTAATAAGTTTTTATTTTCATTAGGTATTAGGAAAATAGAATACTTAGAAACTTTGATAATTTTCTCTCTTTTTTGGGCAAACGAATATTATTACTTAAATATCAGTAACTTATGTTCATTATCAATAATATTTTACAAATGTATATATCATGGTCAGCTAGCTCATGCCTAAATTTCCAGTAATAACTTGTAAAAGATCAGAATATTTGTACACAGTGTCACAGTGTATTGGATAAAGAGCCATTTGGAACAGAGTTCATAACGTCGAGTAGATTTTCTTTTTCGACAGCTCTTGTTCATTCAATAAACAATCTGTTAAAGCATACTAACTTTTATAATTGCCGTTAAGGATCAATTTCTACTTACAGGCCACAGTTGGTGAGCTACAGTTTATATGGTTGTCAATTCCTGATGCAGTTGTTATACCAATAATTGTGGCTCCATTCTTGTATATGCATTTGTATTCGTCCTCATCTTGCTTAGAAGGAAAGTTGTTAACAGTCAATTGTATCTGTAAACATAACAAACGCAAAGTCATTGTGAATAGAAATCATTTCATGATTAAAAAACGATGTATGAGTTTAATTAATACGTTGGTATCTATAATTTTTTAATGTATGTATTACGATACGTTGTAAACAGTCGGGTGTGAATCTATCATACCAGACCTCATTACAATGCAAACGAAATACACTACTGAAGAATTCACTACAACAATAGAATAGGTCTCGGCCACAGCTTATATAATTTGATACTTAACTGGGCTGCGTTCAGCACCTTTAAATATGTCTTATCTGTTTATAACCGCAAACAGTGACCAAATAAAGTAAACTCAATTGATCATTAAATCGCGTGATTAAACACAAGCAAACAACTTTTGGAGGTATCGGCAAGTAAATGAAACGATAAATGAAACGTTTAAGCGAATTGAACACATATCACGTTACACATCTGGAAGGTAGTGATACTTCGAATACCTATGATGATGTCTCACATGAGCAGGTTCCTGTTATCTATTCAAGACTATTCAAACTCCTTAATCGCTATATAAAGAAGACACATGGGAACATGACAGTTTCACGTTTCACCAGTAAGTTCGTTTACTTGATAACTGTTTACACTACTTCATTATATGTCTTAATTAAACAGAAATTAAAATCACTAATTAAAAAATATTCGAATCAGAAAAAAATATATATAAATACACTATAATTTCATTCGCGCCTGCATTTTTCTTATATATTTTATACTTAACCTGTTTAATATTAGAACTTCCTAAGAAGTTCGAGTGAACATTTTGTATTGCTTTTATATATTATCATTATTCGATACATTGGTACCGTGCGTATACAAAGTACTGATATTCGTAAGAGAGTGTAAACACTTGTCTTTATTGTTTTAGAAGGGTTTTAAGTTAAGGTTTTCGACAAAACCACATGCTAATGTCTCAGACTACTGCCATTTAATACATTTAATAATACACTAAGATTGATTGACAATATTGTAATAAAGAGACTTCATTATGAAGACAATTACCTATTAATATTTTGTTATTGTTGTTTTACAATTCGTTAAACGAGTCTATGTAGTAAATTGTTAAAAAGTAATTGGAGTTGTTTTTTAATAGGCAACTTTTATTATGCTATATATTAATCATTGTTTTAAACGAAAAAAAACATACAAAAAGGAAGTGTTCTATGTTCTAGCGCTACATGATCTTCAATTATTTATATGTACTTGTTTCGGTTCGGCATTGATCGGCAGTCCTTTGGTATCCAATGAAAAGGTAACACAGTCGCCATGCGATGAAAGCCAATGGTTTAGTTCT
Organism: Panopea generosa; assembly: GCA_029582155.1. Taxonomy (NCBI): domain Eukaryota; kingdom Metazoa; phylum Mollusca; class Bivalvia; order Adapedonta; family Hiatellidae; genus Panopea; species Panopea generosa. The sequence continues at coordinate 43,483,905 of CM055903.1, forward strand.
GAGGAGCAATCTGTTATCCTGCTACTCCTATATGTTTCAATTTAGGAAGAATTTAATTGATAGAATTGAACTATGTAACTACCAAGAAATGTTCAAATGACACAGCAATTAAAACAACACAAACGAAAGCACGACATTATCAACATACAGAAAAATCATATTAAATACAATACATGCATGCAAAAAAAACTAACGACCTGTGTAAACGCTTTGGAACCGTTGGTAGGATTTATGTAAATGTAAAACCCAAAGTTGTAAACAATAATGTTACACATAATTGCAAGCAATTATGTTTTATTTTCAAGGAATATGAGGGTATGAGGGAAGGGTTGCGTGTGTTCAACTTCTCGGCCTATAAAGAAGTAAAGATGATACATTGGTATTCACCATGGATTATAAAGATTATTTGTGATAATTAGGTGTTCTTCACCACGGCGTATAAAGAAATAATAGTGATGAATATGTTTACACCACAACGGCTTACACTAGAGTCTTTGTGATCACATCATACTAAGAAGTATTGGTGTACATGTGGTGATCACCATCACGGTTTACTAAGCATTATTGATGAAAATGTGGTGTTCAATACCAGAGCTTGTTTACCATTATTGGTTAAAATGTAGCGTTTACTTAGATTTAACTATATTTATTTTTCTTCGATTGCGAAACTTATACAAATTTCGCTCGAAGCATTCCTGGGTAGAACCAGTACTTAGCTTATGCGGGAAAAGTGTCTTGCTCAAGGACACTACCTATGACCGTGGGGATTACCGAAGCCACGAACCTCCAATCATAGGTTCAGTGCTGTATCATTGGACCACGCAATCCGCAAACTACTAAGCCCTATTGGTGGTGTTTTATTGATATACACCATAGTTAACTAAGCTCTGTTGGTGATAATATGGTGTTTACTAAGCTCTATAAAGTGACCATTTGTTGCTCGTCACCATGACTTTCAAACGAATGTTTGTTATATATTTGTTTTCCCAGCAACAGCTTACTACTGAATATGTGTTATGCAGTGGTGTTCACCACGAACAAAGGTATATTGGCGAACAATTTTTTTTCTCGAACACTGCTTACAAAGGATTATTTGTGATATATTGGTGGTTACCTGGGTTAACACATATTCTGAGATAATAATAAGGTTGACAAATATTATAAAAACTAGATTTACCTTTGTTTATAAACACACCACCCACACAATGGGTTTCTACCAACCATAGTTTCCGCACATGTTGTATATTCTGAACAGTTTGTATTTGAATACTTCAATAACTAAATACGATATAAAAGACGTTAGTCATAAATTTACCTTTAATATCTAACATAAAAGTATTGATTGTTCTTAAATAAACATCATCTCTTTCATTTCGCTTACATTTGAACATTATTTTGTTTATCAGGCATAGTTTATTTTAAATCTTCTTAAATGTTTGTGAATTAGGCTATTTAGGCTGTAAGGAAAATTGTCAAAGCATTTACTTTTATTACATTTAAATTATATCCCTTTTTATACTTAGAAAAAAAATGAATTAGCTATTTATAGCATGCCTTGTAGTAATGTCCAATCTCAATCATCCGAAAGTTTTTTAAGATTAGTTTTTATACAAACTTCGGAGAGTCGATCTCTCCTCCGACAGCTCTTATTTATACATCAATTAAGTTCAAGATTGATATTTTTTGTGTTTAAGTTTCTCTTCATAAATAAGTATAAACAAAATCGTTTAAACATAATTAATTGAACTGCGATTGTGAAACAAGTTCCTTGCAACTTAAACAATACATTAAAAGTCTTCCTGGCTTTCAAAAAAAAATCGGCTACACAAATAAATCTCTCTCTCTCTCTCTCTTTTCTCGCTCGCACGAACGCAAAAATTCACACGATCAAAATACACAATTAATTTCTTAATTCCTTCGGTGTGCGTTCAAAACTTGACATATGTTTAAAATTACTACAGTTGTAGATTGTTATCTGCATGATTTTAGTAAATAGTTTAGTTTATGTATTAAATTAATGACAGACATAATATACCCTCTCTCTCTCTCTCTCTCTCTCTCTCTCTCTCTCTCTCTCTCTCTCTCATTCATATTCCATAATTATATTCTGTGCTTTTTTGTACTTTTTTAATACGTATCAAGGAGTATGTGGGATGAGAAGGCCCTCTAGCGGATGCCCCAATACCACCAGGAAAATTTGATATTTAAAACGTCAATCAAATGCTGCACTCTAGCGGCGGTGGTGGGGTTAGGATTAAAAATGGAATTCTCTGACGCTAATCCTTCTGATGATAAATTGTATTACCATCCCTCCCCCCGCCCCCCCCCCCCCCCCCTCCCACACACACACACTCACACACACACAATTGCTTCAATCCGTGACATGTTTGGTGAATAAAGCAAGCTTGAATCCATATGGCTCGGTATAATTCTTTGAGAAAATACACTGTAATATATTATACGATATTTTTCATTCAGCCGAAACATATCTGTAGATGGTTGATATATATTTGTGTTTATGCAATGCTTTTATTGAATACACCTTAGAGAAAAATGCTTAACACGTACTTGGTATTAAATAACATGTCAATGTATAATAGTTGATAGCCAGTATTACGCTTAATAATACAATACTCCCACAATATATTTTGAATATATTGAATAGATATGTACACAAATGGCGCAAATTTAAAAAAATATATATTTTTTTATATTTAACTTATGTTTACTGTCATGCCGATTTGATTTAAAATGCAAACACAAAATGTCTTATATGATTTTGAATATATTTTTTAACGATTGTGTTGTTGATTATTTCCTTACCAGAAGTTTACTTATTCCAAAATTAAATATCAATAAAATATTATAATGCAATGTCATTTTACATGATGCAACGTCAGAAATGTCGTTTTACATCCTTGTGTAACTGCAACTGTTGAGGATGATAAAATAATAAGTAATGAACACGTCTTATCAATAAACACTTTTTGTGTTTGTAAGATGTTACATTTTTCAATATAGCTTTGTTATATCATTTTATAAATGGAATGGGCCAAATGTGACCAACAACGTACCCTACTCTTTGTAATTATTAATAGACAGATCATTACAACACTACATTGTGTAAAACATAACGTTCTTCTCAAAAAATCAATGAAACCAAAAATACAATTAAGAAACTTTGCTTGGCTCAACAATTTTTGATGGCATTATTAGTTTTAGAATATTTACCTTTTGACTTGTCATTACAAAGTAGTTGTCGTTCTTCTGAGCAATAGCTCGAACAGGAAACCCCGGAGGCACATACTGTGTTTCATATAGTTCCAAATCCTTATCAACGCCAAGGTAGTTCAACTAGACATTGGTACATACAATCATATAAGTGTTGAGTATACCGGTGTCGGTGATGAACTTTAAAATACGTGCGTGATACTTGTTTTAAGTGTAACAAATCACCAATAAGAGATTTACATAATAAAAGAAAAACAGTTAAACTCTATAATTTTTTTTGCTGCACAAAGGCAATAACTACAAAAATGATTCTAATATGGAATGATATCCAAACAATAAAACACATAATACTTACGTGACATTCATATCTTAATCGTGGGAAGTCCGGTGTGATTTTAAATTACACTGCTGTTGTTAGGTATGTGTTTTTTGTATTTTTTTTATGGATTTAATCAGGTTATACATTGCATATCCAGTTTAAATGGTGGAGGAAGATCTCAGAATGAACCTGAGTAAATCTAGCAATCTTTCTCACATAAAGTTTTAGAGCGAGCGGAACTCGAAACTACCACCTTAGCGGTGAGTGGTAAGTGATCTTTAGACGGCGCCTCAGACTACTCGGCATCGGAGGACAATTATAACAATCAGTTCATATAAGAACAATACAGTCATCATACGAAAATGATTTGATAAAATATTTGATACGGAAACCATATGTCTCACAATTATTTTTCCTTTATACAATTTAGCTTGATCAAGTGTGCTAATTTTCTGCACTACATTTAAACAGTTTTTTATATTTCTAGAGCTTTACTCATAACCTTAAGTGTTTTTACAACAGTTGAACTAACGATAACCAATTAAATAAAAGGATGTTTAATTGATGTTAATCTATACTAAGCTCTACTCATACTATTAAGTGTTGTTTACAACAGTTAAACTAACAATAATGAATTAAGTAAAATTATGTTTAATTGATGTTAATCTCTAATGACCTCTACTCACAACCTTAAGTGTTTTACAACAGTTGAACTAACAATAACCAATTAAGTAAAAGGATGTTTAATTGATGTTAATCTCTATTGAACTCTACTCATGCCCTTAAGTGTTTTACAACAGTTGGTTGAACTAACAGTTACCAATAAAATAAAAGATGTTTAATTCATGTTAATCTCTGTTGAACTCTACTCATACCCTTAAGTGTTTTACAACAGTTGAACTTACAATAACAAATAAAGTAAAATGATGTTAATTGAAACTGATCTCTATTGAACTCTACGCATAACCTTAAGTGTTTATAACAACAATTGAACTTAAAATAACCAAATAAATAAAAAGATGTTTATTTGATGTAAATCTCTATTTAACTCTACTAATACCTTCAATTGTTCTTACAACAGTTAAACTAACAATAACAAATTAAATAAAATTATATTTAATTGATAATAATCTGTATTGAACTCTTCTCATCAATTTAATTGTTTTTACAACAGTTGAAATAACAATAACCAATTAAGTGAAATGATGTTTAATTGATGTTAATCTCTGATGACCTCTACTCACAACCTTAAGTGTTTTACAACAGTTGAACTAACAATAACCAATCAAGTAAAACTATATTTAATTGATAATAATCTCTATTGAACTCTTCTCATCAACTTGAATGTTTTTACAACAGTTTAACTAACAATAACCAATTAAGTAAAATGATGTTGATTGATATTGATCTTTATTGAACTCTACGCATAACCTTCAGTCTTTTTTACAACAGATGAACTTAAAATAACTAAATAAATAAAAGGATGTATAATCGATTTTAATCCCTATTGAACTCTACTAATACTCTGAAGTGTTTTTTACAACAGCTGAACTAACAATAACCATTTAAATAAAAAGAAGTTTAATTGAGGTTAATCTCTAGTAAACTCTTCTCATACCCTTAAGTGTTTTACAACAGTTGAACTTACAATAACCAATGAAAATAAAAGATGTTTTATTGATAAAAGATACCTTTATAATACTCCCTGATGATGTACCAACGTGTATGTCCACCTTGACTCCATCAACAACTCCACTGTACATAGTTGTTATGTCACCCTTATCTGATGCCAGGGTGTAGACGGCTGCCATGGTGAACGGTGTCTCTCCGATCACATAGCGGAATGTTGTAAAAACAACGACACATGTAACGTTAGCTTCACTATACAGCTGTAATAGTAATATAAATATATTAAACAGACGACAATAACGTATTTTTAATTAACATCTCATTTCTTCAATAGTTGATACGTTTGTTAATGCCTTAAATATATATTTGAAAAAGGAAGTGAATAACGCAAACTTTCTGACCTGAACATTTTCCAGATCAAATATTCAAATGTTATATCAATGTTTCGTTTTAAACTTAAAATAACTTACTCTGCTGATATATCATAAGTATAATTCTTCCGCGGTACAATTATGTGTTATTGTTCCCAATGGTATGTTGTAATAGGTCAAGGTCAATGTCAATGCAACTGTTAATAAGTTTAACCAACTTGTTTTATCTTGATGACGAAGAGGGCAAATCGATTTTGAGATACCACTTGGTCGAGTTGGGGATCGAACCCACAACCAACACTCTATCAACTGCATTCCCATCCCGTTTTAAGATGTAACAACGTTCGACACAATATAACTATGCAAGTAAATATAGTTTTTTATATGAAATAAGTATAAAACATCATTTTATAAAAGAGGAACATAAAAAATATATGAAAAGTCTTTTAGACAATTTATGCTTCTTCAATCTGTTTCTGTTCCACCAGTAATCCTTTAAAATGGAAATCAGTTTGAAAGGCCTGTCTTAGATAAAAGTCACTTATCTGTGCCTTATGTGAAGAACTATTATGTTATCATCATCATCATTCTCATGCCACTTTGGTATAGGGTATGTCATTTAGTGAATGTCAGTGTTCTGAATGCCATTAATTTAAAAAGTAAAGAAAATTAAGCAACGAAAAACTTTGCTTATTAAGATGTAGGATTTTGTTGTATATGATTTCTTGAAATATGTTCTAATATGTAAAGTTCTACTAGATCTATACCACTGAATTTATTGTTAACAATGGCCAAAAAAGGATAGTTTATAAAAAAAAAAGATAAATTTAATGCATAGTATGTATTCAGTTTATAAACATATCAAAATATGTTTGGAAAAGATCAAGAACATCTTAATTTATATTAAATCGATCCTTACAAATACTTACTGATTCATCAGCCAAACATCCTTCTTGATAAGGAAGTTCATTAGGTAGGTATCTTTCAATTTCGGATCTATTTGACTTTGGGCATACAATAAATTCTTTCTTTGCCGCCATTATTGCTTTATCCAAGTCAGCGAGTTTAGTAACACATATGGCATTGTCTCCAGGCGTGGATTCTGGGTCATTTCCAACACTGAATGATGCTATAAAAAGTGTACCCTTGTTATCAGGTTTGTCCACAAGAATTACATGTTGAATCAGATTGTACACAACCCCATCCTTTTGACAGGAAATATTTATATCTGCATAGGATGTGTAGTCATCACTTGTATCATTCTGACAAATCCTTACCAGTTTGGAAACATATATATCATATCCAACAAAATTCTTTTGGATTGTTGTAAAATAACTAAATCCATTATGTTGAAATCCGCCCTTGAAATATATCTTGTAATCTTCTAATGATGCCACTTGTTTTTCTGTAGGAATATCTGATTGCCCATCCGTTTTATGTATGCCTAATGTTAGACGTTTATATACTTCAAAATTTAACAAAGACCTGGTACTTATGGCATAGTCAAATGATATTCCTCGAATTCCTACTAAATGAGAAGGAACCTCTTTCAGTCCTGATCCGTATGTCACCCCAATCATCATGTTTCCATCAGACATAATAAATCCGTGTACCGGTCTTTTCTCATCAGTAGAAACTTCCAATGTGTCTGAACCTGCACGTGTCACATTACTGATATCACCTAGACTCCTTTTTTCACATTTCCCACCATTCCCTGTACCACAGAGAATCAGTTCCTCTGTATCTTCATTCACCAACATAATCTGGTTAACATTATCACAGGCAGCTGTTTTGTCCACACATGTCCCTGTGCTATACAAAATATTCAAATCTTCATCGAGTTTGTAGAGTCGTCCAAGGCCAGCGACATATATGGTTTTATTATAAAACTGTAATTTGGTCAGGTGAACATTGAAAAATGTTTGAACACCGATTACTTTCTGTTCTGCTAAATCCAAGTGTATCACTAACCGAACTACAATAATGCAACAGATCCATTGGAAATGCCCCATTTCATGTTATGCCTCCTGAAAATAAGAAACACATTCACCATATTATACAGACATCCCTTTAAGTTTAATGCTGAATGCATATAGCACGATTAATTACAATTATATTGGCCCAGATTTAGATAAATGAAACTTTAATGGAAGTGTTCATTTCACAGTGCACCGTAGTAATTTGCCAAAACTGGTTAATAAAAAACACAGGGATTCACAGAAAAACTGATGAAAAACGAGCAATATTTCAAATAAATATAAAAGCATAAAATAAAAGCAACTGCAGCCATACAGTATGCAATGAATGAGTAAATTTTGCGAATCCCTTAAATGAATCATCACAAAATTTAAGTTATCATGGTTATTGTAGTTTCGCTGAAAAGTCTGATACCCTGGAGTCGAGCCAAATAATGACCCCAGTATCATGATCATGATTGGTAGAGGACAATGGGTCTTAATTTATATAAAATGTTAAACCTCTGGCACTTGTAGTTGCAGAGATGTTTTGTAACAAAGGACCCAAAATGGGACTAAGACGCTAAACTGAACAAGGAGACCATCATTTGATAAATCCTATATTTCTTTTACAAATCAAGAGCATATAACTCACTGAATTAAAACAAGATGAGAACAAATAAACTGCTGGATCCACTTTGATGTATATGACTTTATCAAATGATAAAGACTTGTATCATAGGAATAAAACGATCAAGTACTTACAACTGAGTAGGACCCATACTGTTGTATGAATACTTTTTAAGAGATGTCTCAATAACAATTAATGTTTGATACCCAAGAGAGGGCTAAATATGATTCCAGCTCATCTTTTCAACAATAAATGTATGGGAAAACTTTATTTCATAGTGAAAAAAAAAAAAAAAAAAATAAAGCAGTTTCAGGAGAATAAAAATGTTATGTTATTTGGGGGTGGGGGTGCCAACGTTGAAGCAGGGTCATTGATGTCCCAAAAATCATGATTTGAACAAGCTTGGTTGAGAACTTTGTCTTAAAAGATCCCTATATATTACCCTATATTTGTTAAAGAGGGAACCCCTTAATGTGGTAAAATGTGACTCACGGGTCATAATTTGAACAAACTTTTATTTGATTAACCTTTAATGCTATATGCATAAGCAAATGTGAAAGCTCAAGCACCATGGTTTAAAAAGTGTTGTTTTTTTGTTTGTTTTTTTATTAGAGTGGGAATTGTTGTTTACATCGGACAAAAGTCATGTTATCTCAAACTTCAACTTTGTATGTAAATACGACCTGGTACTTATGGCATAGTCATATGATATGCCTCTATATGTAACTACATAAGAAGAAACCTCTTCTAGTCTTGACCCATATATCACCCCAATCATCATGTTCCCGTCAGCCATGATAAAAACATGTGCTGGTCTTTTCCCATCAGTAGAACCTGTATGTGTCACACCAGATATTTAGCACTTGAATCTCTTTATTGAAATTATGCAGCCTTAAAAATTTAGGCAAAAGCAGTCGGCTAATTGAGCCCTTGCGGCGGAGTCATTCTAAACATCATGAGCACCATTTGTTCAACGTTAACATAGCCATATTTAGCAATCATTTCGGCATAAAGTTTTTTTTCTATATATAGTTATCAATTCATAGTACGGTTATCATAAAAAGAATTATCATTATCTATATTTCTTCGAATATGGAGTCATTACTATATTATCATACGAAGCTCTTTATCTATTTTCGAATTAAGTTATTTTGTTCAGCAGATATAAAGAGTGATTGGTGAACCGTTGATTATGTGCCTTTCGTGTATATTAACGGTGAAGTCCAGAAATATGTAATACCTGAAGTGCAATATTTCTATTTGTCACAGGTGTTGTTTTTCAAAAAAAAAATTTTCAATGCTTTTTCAAAGCAAATGAATGTCAAACACGAAAATTAGGCCTCACTGTTAAAATTGGAATTCCAGGGCGAAAAATGTATTGATGGAAGGGCATGACGTCATGTCATTTGCATACGTAAAATTAGCGCGTTTTCCATGCAAAGATTTCCGCCATCTTTGATACAGCTGTTGATGGTTTCGGACGCGGTATATTGAATATTTTACTTTATCTAGATCGCATTATATATCGAGGAAAGGTATGATTTATTATTGATGAGTTAAGTTGCATAATAATGATTTATAACAATCAAAACTTATTTGAAGTATTGTTTTGCGATATGCTACTTTTTCCAAAGAGTAACCCCATTCGATGTCGTTTGTTTACTTTGTTTTCTCTCTTTTTTATCTACTGTACATTTTGTTTAGTTGAAATGTACAATGCAGTAAGTAAATATCTTATAATGCAATTGTAGTTCAAAAACGAGCTGAATCAGACCATTGATCAAATTTATTAACTTTTATGTAAACAACGAATGTTGTATCGGCCACAGAAGCTTGGGGAGTGGATAATAACGTTTGATGGGGGTGGGGTCCTCTGACGTATATAAAAAGACAAGGGAAGAAACAAACGTTGACCCCTTCCCCGATCAAAATTAGAATGTATAAGTCAATAGGCCATCAATTTTAATAAACCCGTTTCGTTCTATTACTAAATGATTTATCTTCAAGATCGTACCGATGTTTATGCATAACTCGGCTGTTTGAAGAAGATGTCGCACTGAGTTCCCAAAAAAAACAGCGTATTTTTTATCCTCAACATTTATGGCAACGGATATGACGTCATTATCGTACGGAGCAAATACAGGGTCGTGTCTGTTTGGTTAAAATTTCCTGTATTTTTAACGTATTCCGATCCAAGTCAAGGAGACGTTAACGCTTTCAGTATTGACTCAATAGCGCCTCAGCAACTCGTATGAGAATGGCGATCTTTGGGCCGTGGCCACTTTGAAAAAAAAATAAAGCCGAGAATATCCGACCATGCTACTTCCGTTGACATAATTGTTGATGGACAAAAAATATGTTGTTAACGCCGAACATTTACATTTAAACATCGTTTTTGCTTTACTTACCGTATCGATCTTGAAAATAAATCATTCAACGATAGAACGAGACCCGGGTTTGTTAAAATTGATGGTCTATTGATATTCTAATTTTGATCGGGGAAGGTGTCAACGTTTGTTTCTTTCCTTGTCTCTTTATATCACCAGAGGACCCCCGACCCCATCAAACGTTATAATCCACTCCCCACGCTCCTGTGGTATCGGCTGATTGGAATGGTGATTTTCATTTTTGTTGTGGTGCGGGAAAAGATTTTGTGATTTTTAAAACGGGAATCATACTGTGTATGAGTGTTTTGTGCATTGGTTCTTTCTTGCGTTCTTTCCTATCTAATTCCATTGCTTGATATCGTCCGTGTATCATGCGCCGTCTTGGTGTTATTGTCAAGGTCACAATTGATTATATAATTCTTGGTTTCCGACTGGGCTTGTCAGTCTGCATGAAGGAATATATACATGTGCCAGTTTTTATTCAATGTTGTCATGAATTATACAACAGTAAGCATATGCTTTCCAAAGCAGTTGGCGTACATAAAAAAATAAATTGCTTGTGATAATGCTTTGTTTCATGATTGAGGACATTTCCGTGAATTATTTTTTTAAGATAATGGCCTGTGTGTCTGTTGGTTCGATGTTCCTTGCATAGGTTATGTTCTGCATAATTACTTAAATTTTGTTTCCGTGCATAACAATGGTTAACAACATGGAGAAGCCTGCTGTTACTGTTTTAAGCCCTCTGTCATTAATTTATATAGAGAAGTAGAGACAACTGGTTGAGATTTTGTGAACGCTTGTGTATTTGCGTTAAAAAATATCACAATATCTCGCTTTTAATTTCCTTCACTCCCACTCGACTTTGGAAAACGAATCATAATTATTACACTGTAGAATGAAAATGTCATCAAATAACATTATTTTTGGAAATTTGTGTTAAAACTGTTGGCGTGCTTGTGTTAACAAAAATGTGTATACTGCAGCTAAAAAAACGGCAAGTTACCATGAATTATCCTTACAACCTTAATACCTGAATTTAAGAGCATTTCTTGCGGTTGAAACGTGTGCTGCTCACATTTTCAAAATTTCCTTTTGATCATTTAAGTTTATGAGGCATCAAGGTCATTTGTGTTTACTCTTTCTGACTGTGATCCATTCAAACAATATATTATATATACAATTTCCATGGGCTGCAGTTAACAATGTTCTCTTTAAAAAGTTGCTGTTACTAAGGTAGAGCGATTAAACATACAAGGTAATCAGTTTTGGGTTCGAATCCCAGCTGAGGCTATTTTTTTGTCTATTTTGTTTGTTCCTGTTCAGTATTACAATTAGATTGTAGGAGAGTCTGATCGATTAGGTCTTTGAAAAGACATCAAAATATGCTGTGTTTTGTCGCATCATATCAACGTGAATCTCTGACAAACTGTCGATGCGAATCATCCCACGTTGCGACAGAGTTCCCTGAATGTGTTCATGTGCCATAACCAAAGAGTGTGTATCACAGACTGACTTGCGCAGTCACAAACCAAGAATTTTATATTAAACAATTGTGACTTTGACATTTACCCCATGTGTACAGTGCATGAAGGTGCATGACAAATGGACGACATCGAAAACATCATGTGTCACAGGTTTGTGTCGATGTTAATTAAAATGTCACGTGTTCACTCCTACAGTGTCACAGCTTTTAGTCAGCACTATTGGCAGTAATAGACAAATCTACTGTCTAAGATTCCTCGCTGTATTAAACTGTATCTAGATGTATGCTTATCATTGATAACATGTCCTATTTTCTCCACCAATGAAATTGATCAGATTTTTTAAAAAAAGTGCATTCCATTTAACATAGAATGTCATGTCTGTCAGTAGATGTTGGCCTCTTTCCTAAGCCGATGAAATCGTTCCAGAAACAGAAAGTAGATCAACAACTAAATAGGTTAGATGTTGTAAATGGAATTTTCTACTAGCCAATAATTTTTAACCTATACATGTATTTTTGAACAAAAATTGAAATGAGGCATGTTACGAAACCGTATCAAAATGCAACAATATATTCATTTAAACAGTGTAAGGTCACTACCACCAGTAGTGGGAATTACAGTAGGCATGTGACGTGTGCACACAATGGCAGAACATTCTGATCATGTGTGCGACTGCAAATACAGTGCACTGTTTGATTTAAAAGGAGACAATCGTTCACAACATGTACATATACTCCGATGGTATGTGAAAGTCAATTAATTTATGGCAGAGTATCTTGGAATGACAACACCCACCCTACGCACCACAATTTGACACAAATCTTGTATTGGTGTATTTGATATTCACTTAAAAAAATATATATTTATAAAGATATTATTATGGCATCTTTTTTTTTAATAAACATATATTCCCATAAAACACATAAATAAAAGATTTATTTTTGTGTTGGTGGTTACGGTGGGTCCAAGGTACAACAGATGATCTGAGGGGGATCAAACCTGTGACCACTTGTTTGACACACCCAATATCCGTGCAAGTAACTGACAACTTTCCCACTTGAATCAGTGATTAAATATGAATGAACATGAGACACAATGATTGAATTTGCATATATTTAAATCATCACAGAGACTGGCCAAGCAGGGATTTGAGCTTGTAACCCCTTGACTGTTTGTTACACAACATAACAGTTTTATTCAGTAAAAAATGTCCACATACACGCAAGTTTATAACCATAAGATTTTGTTCAATGATTAGAACATTCATATCATAACAGGAATTGCTATTCAGTCATAGCCCTTGAGTTGCCAAACTATCTCATATATTGTGCTGTTTAATTAAAGTACATTGTCGGTTTTTTAGCCAGACCGATTAGCTCAGTCGGTAGAGCACGATTCTTCTAGTTCAGGGTTGAGAGTTTGATACCTGAGGCTGGCTTACTGACAATGCTAACAGTCATTCAGATGTGACTTTAAACAGAGGACCTTTATGATGGTGCTATACACCGAGCAAAAGAACCAGGTGAAACATATGATTGGGTTTCTATGATATTTATTTTTCTGCACTATCCCCCACAAACCTAAAAAGACTAAACTGTTCACTCTTCTGGGTGCATCACCCATGTGGGAAACTGGTGGCGATGTAAATTAAGCTTACATACAATTTGTCCAAAAAAAAACATTGTCATTTATTTCTTTATCTCATATAAACTTTCTTTAATTTTCAGTGATGAAGTCATTCAAGTATTTCACCAGGATCTGGCCAATTTATTACAATATGTGTTGCCAAAAGCATGGATTGTAACAGTAAATCAGATATTGGGACCACGTTAAAAAATGTATTCGAAAAACATATAGTGTTTTTTCAAAAGATTGTAAGAAATGCACATATTATGAAATTTTAAGAGCAATCACTACCAGTTCATCAGTGTTCTTAAATTTGAATGACAATTCAAAGATTAATGTTGGAAGTAGCCCAGTACAAGAATAAAAATATCAAAGTTAATGTAATAATAATGGATGACGGTGTGACTACTATAGCCAAGATAAATACCAGAAAAAAGACTTGAATGGACTCGTAGATCAAACTCTGAAGATATTATGTTGGGTAGCAGGTCACTGGTGATTCAACCTTGATTGACAGTACATGGTTTAACCACTAGGCCTCTAACATTTCAAACTATAACTCATAGATATTGATGTTCGTATATTAAATGTATGAAAGCAACAAAACTGTAATAACATTATAAATTACAAATATTATAATTGCTATGTAGTGCATCATTTACAAATTTGAAAGTTACCTCTGCAATGGAACTTCATTCATAAAAAATAACAACAGATAATGTTCACCATTTTGACAATTTTAGGTTATGTGTATTTTTTATTTTATTTTATGATATTGCTTGTTGTGCTTCTTTGTAGAAAGAATGAAACACTTCTCCGCATTAGAACATTTTTGTCTCGCCGCGACGAAGGAGAGACGAGATTAAGGTGTTGCTTTTCCGTCGACGGCGGCGTCAAACATTTATATTTAGCTCCAACGTTAAGTTTTCGTCTTTTCACTACTTCTCAACAAATACAAGTGTTAGGACACTCATACTTGAATCACAGTTACAGCTAACACCCTGCATCACATTATATACTGCAGATGCTTAGTGTGACCTACATTTCATGGTCCATTGACATTGTTTGATGCTGAATTTTGCATTTACCTCCAACATTAAGTTTTCGTTTTTACACTATTTCTCAACAAGTACAATTGCTAAGACACTCATACTTGGATCATAGTTACAACTAACACCCTGCATCACATATACTGCAGATGCTGAGTGTGACCTACATTTCATGGTCCATTGACATTGTTTGATGCTGAATTTTGCAAAAACAAGCATGGTGATCTATATTTTTTCTAGTGTTTTAAACTTGTCTTACGTCAAAGTAAATGTGCAAAATTTAAAAAAAATCTCCGCGCTAGAAGTAACTCGAAGAAATGTCTTTTAATGTTTAATTGAATCGGATTTGAAACTAATGTGTATATTTTGATTAAAGACTGGCTTGCAGTTTAGTTAGGCTTTTATTCCCACCATTTAAAAGGATGAGTAGATCTGTTTTTTTTATTTGATATTATACTATATATTATTAGAAAACATGCGCTGCTGTGAGTGTGTGTTACAAGAGTGTATTGATAAATAGAAAATGGAACTAGTTTAAATACTTTTAACTTTTAATTTACATAACTTGATTTGGTTAATATTGGAGTCCATTATCTTAGTACAACATGATATGCTTTTATGGAGTAACTGGCAAACACATCTACACTTTTTTTAGAAATTCTTGGTTCAAATCCCAGCATTTGCAAACAACATGGAAAAGAGATGGCTTCAATATGGTGAAAAAGTTGTTTTTTAATGAAATAATTCTCTATTAAATATCTCTATAATTATTACATATATTACATTTCAATCTTACTTTTAATATTTTCAGTTTTAAGAGGCATCAGGGTTTTTTGTGCTTACTCTTTCTGACTGCTATACATTAAACTATATTTAATAAACATTTTCCGTGGACTTCAGTTTACATTTTTTTTTCAAAAGATAGTGTTATAAAGGTAGAGTGATTAATATACAAAGTAATTAGATTTGGATTCAAATCCCTGCTTATGCTTTATTTTTTGTCTATTTAAGTTATATAACTAGATTGTAGGAGAGTTTGGACAAGAGCTGAAGGGAACTTATGTCCAGATTGTATATTTCATTCATTCAAACCTGTGTTAAGCAGCCAGACAAGGAAATGAGCAAGTGACCGTGAGAGGTTGTTGCTTAATACAGGTTATTAAGTTAATTTATTCTAAAACATAGATATGGGGAAATAGAAAATATGATTGCTTATGCCAGGTGGCTGCTTAATAAGGTGGTTGCCTTCACAGGTTTGGCTGTATTTGGATATTTCAGCTGCTAATTTTGGAATTTAAGTACATGTGTAGTCATGCTTTTATGGTGACAATGTAAATATAGTATTTCTTGGTACATGGGAGATGGAGGTCCAAATCCCCGCTCCGGTGGACAGATAACATTTTGTGTGAAAATTATTAGGAGGTAATTTGCATAAGAATAGTGGCTGTACTGAGATTCATTATTAGGGATTCTAGGTTTGTTTTTTTTAAATTGGCGTTAACCCCTATTAAAATAAATACTGGTTATTGACAAAGTGTAAATTATAGTATAAAAAATTATTTTGTTTATGTTACAGGACAAGAAAAATATTCAACCAGTCTGTGTCTCAACCCGGAACTTTTTGCTTACAAGGCAAATGCTCTACCGACTGAGCTAACCAGACTGCTGGCATATAATATTAGTCTCCTAACAGGTTAGGAACACACTGTAAAAGTTAAATTATTCAAAAACAAATTAATTAAACAGGAGAAAAAAAACATGTCAGGAGGTCCTGAAAACATTTTGTGATCATCACCCATTTATGATGATATAATTTTTTGTTTATATTTGTATTATATGTGTAGGTGTATTTTCAAATAAAAAGCCCAGTTTAGATAACATTTTAGGGTACCATTTTTAGCGCTACTGCCCAAAGGGCTTACTCGATGGAGCGTTGTCTCTTGTCAGTCGTACTTTAGCAGCACATCCTCTGAAACCACTAGGTCAATTAACATGGATGTTTCTATTGCATTTTTATTTCTCAATCTGAAACTCAAGATGGTCCCCATTATTAAAAATTTTCAAAAACTTAAAAACAAGAAATGCCACTGGTAAGTGTCGCATGCCCCCCAAATGGTCGTTGAAAAATAACAATATAATTATGTTATAATAGGTAGCGATGTATCCATGAATATAAAGAGTAATTGACTGATGTTTCAGACTAGACATGCAATTTCATGTTTTTTTTACATTAAAGCGTGACCTTGACCTTTGTGTAACCTTGACCTTGACATCTGATGTAATGGTCTGGGTATTTCAACAGTTAAATGCTGCTGAAACAACATCATCATGACATGCTGATCACTTGTGTCAAGCTATTTTAAAATCCCTAAATGTAAGACAAAGTTACAGGTCAATTGATAAACTGAGCCAAGTATTTTTGAAATCCAACCATGTTTAAAAGGACGGACTTGAAATCTCAGACCGATTCAAAGTGTTGTCATACATACTTAAAGTGTGACCTTGACCTTTGAGGTATGTGTCTAGGTCTTACTTATGACACGTCGTCATGTCATCTTGATAAATTGAGCCAAGTTAAAGGCAAAGTCACAGACCAGACACACAATATCAAACAAATCGAAAGTGTGACCTTTGAGGAAAGGTTCTGGGTCTTACATGCGACACTTAATTTTGTCATGTTGATCAACTGAGCCAAGTGTTTGTAAAATTTACCCATAGATGCCATACTAGAAATGTCAAAATGACTGAAAGTGTTGCCAACAAAGTTAAATTGTGACCTTGACCTTTGAAGTTGGAGTTTAGGTATTAACACGTCGTCATGTTATGTTGATCATTTATAATAAGTATTTTAAAAATATCTATACATGACAAAGTTGCAGGCCGGTCACGAAATCGTACACAGACTCAAAGTGTTGTCAAATTCAATTTGTGACCTTGACCTTTGAGGTACGGGTATGGGTCTTACTTGCGACTCGTTGTCATGTTATGTTGATCAACTGTAGCAAGTATCATTAAAATCCATCTATGCATGACAAAGTAACAGGCCGGACACAAAATCTCACAGACTCAGAGTGTTGTCAAACAAACTCAAATTGTGACCCTGACCTTTGAATAACTGATGTGGGTCTTACTCGCGACACGTCGTCATGTTTTGTTGATCATTTGTAGCAAGTATATCTAAAATCCTTCAATGCATGGCAAAGTTACAGGCCGGACACGAAATCTCACACAGACTCAAAATGTATTCAAACAAACTCAAATTTGAGGTACGGGTGCGGGTCATACTCGCGACACGTCGTCATGTTATGTTGATCATTTGTACCAAGTATCAACAAAATCAATCTATGCATGACAAAGATACAGGCCGGAAACGAAATACCGGACGGAAGGGCGGACGGACGCTGCGATTACTATATGCCACACCAACAATTGTTTGGGGGGTATAAAAAATCTTCTGATGAACCGCTTTTGAAAGTATATAGGTAGTAATGATATTCAACTAAAATTATAATAAACATTATTACTTTTTTAATGGAACTGCGTTTGCCTTTATTTACATAAGTTGCGGTTTCATGTTTTGTACAAAAAGAGTTAAAATAGACAATTTTCAAAAATTTGTTCATATTTGATATAGTTGTCCTTATGAAAAGTTTGTACAAATCAAGGGGTTTGCGTGTATATGGGTCCTTTAAGGAGATTTCAGTTTTACATAGGAATACTATGGGGAATGGACATTCTATTTTTTTCATCCATTTATGATTTTTTTTATTCAATTTGAGTTTTGAAGCATCATTTTTCCTCTTCATGTCAAACTTGATCATATATGATATAAGTTATCCTAGCATCAGCAAGTGATTGGAGATTCGGCAAATCAAGGGACTGGGATATAGTGGGGCCCTGTATAAGGTGACATTTACTTCTACATAGGAATATTATTGCGGAAAATGATTTTTGAGGCGCCAGACTTTCTGGCAATTCCTTCAATATCGTAGGTTAATTATCTGTTACTTATTGCATATTCACCAAAGAACTGCTTCCTCATGATTTAATACTACAAGAACAATATCGCTTTTTAATGGAGGTAAGCGATGGCTGAAGTGCAGGAATGTTCATACAAATTAGCATATAGGATAGCAAAAATGAAAAAAGTCCCTGAAGCAAATGTTACCGGCTTTCTGCTTGAAAAGTTTAATATGCCAATATCAATTTCGACATTCTATTTAGAAATGTTTAACATTGACAGACAATTTATATAATGGGCACTACGTCGTATTGATTCATATTCAGATCATTTCTTTCAAAAGTACATTTATATGTAATAAAGTCGCGGGAGATCACCCTTTTTGTCAAACTAATTCTTATTCGTAGTGTATCATCAAGGGCATTCATCTTGTCGCTCTTATTTTATACTCTATGTAAATAGGCTATGTTTTTTCTTGTTAAATCTGTTTTGCATTTCGTTTATTGTTTACTTGAGAACACTTGATCGTTACAGGTAACACAGGTATTGACTTTTATTTAGAATTAAAATCCCTCTTATAGATTTTTTTGTAAAGTCTCTAAGGCAGCTCATAACGTGTTTGAAAACAAATATAAAATATTTGTTAAACTGTCTGAGATATTATTTCTGTTGTCCAATGATGATAAATAAACACATTTGTATGTATAAATCACACTCACCGATATATTAATTGCGATATCACTAGAAGGCTAATATGTAATTATAAATCAATTACATCGATACCTTAATTGCGATATAACTAGAAGGACATTATGTAAGTATATATCATTCTCACCGATACCTTAATTGCGATATCACTAGAAGGATACTATGTAAGTATAAATCACTCTCACCGACACCTTAATTGCGATATCACTAGAAGGATACTATGTTAGTATAAATCACTCTCACCGATACCTTAATTGCGATATCACTAGAAGGATACTATGTAAATATAATCTCATCGATACCTTAATTGCAATATCACTAGAAGGATACTATGTAAATATAAATCACTCTCACCGATACCTTAATTGCGATATCACTAGAAGGATACTATGTAAGTATAAATCACTCTCACCGATACCTTAATTGCGATATCACTAGAAGGATACTATGTAAATATAAATCACTCTCACCGATACCTTAATTGCGATATCACTCGAAGGATACTATGTAAGTATAAATCACTCTCACCGATACTTTAATTGCGATATCACTTGAAGGATACTATGTAAGTATAAATCACTCTCACCGATATCTTAATTACGATATCACTAGAAGGATACTATGTAAGTATAAATCACTCTCATCAATACCTTAATTGTGATATCTTATCACTCTCACCGATACCTTAATCGCGAAATTCCTACAAGGATACTATGTAAGTATAAATCACTCTCATCAATTCCTTAATTGCGATATCACTAAAAGGATACTATGTAAGTATAAATCACTCTCACCGATACCTTAATTGCGATATCACTAGAAGGATACTATGTAAGTATAAATCACTCTCATCGATACCTTAATTGTGATATCTAATCACTCTCACCGATACCTTAATCGCGATATTCCTACAAGGATACTATGTAAGTATAAATCACTCTCATCGATACCTTTATTTTGATATCTTATCACTCTAACCGATACCTTAATCGCGATATTCCTACAAGGATACTATGTAAGTATAAATCATTCTCACCGATACCTTAATTTCGATATCACTAGAAGGATACTATGTTAGTATAAATCACTCTCATCGATACTTTTAATTGTGATATCACTAGAAGGATACTATGTAAGTAAAAATCACTCTCATCGATACCTTAATTGTGATATCACTAGAAGGATACTATGTTAGTATAAATCACTCTCACCGATACCTTAATTGCGATACCACTAGAAGGATACTATGTAAGTAAAAAAACACTCTCATCGATACCTTAATTGTGATATCACTAGAAGGATACTATGTTAGTATAAATCACTCTCACCGATACCTTAATTGCGATATCACTAGAAGGATACTATGTAAGTATAAATCACTTTCATCGATACCTTAAATGTGATATCACTAGAAGTATACTATGTAAGAACATCTACTTGAGATGTTGTTCTTGCTATTGTTAAGTGTTTACCGTTCCATTCAACAATTTTTAAGTTTTATTGCGACGGTGTTTAATTGGATCAGTATTCTAAGCGCTGGCACACTGATGTATCATGCTGCAAACACACGGTATTATACCCCACCCCAGTCACATAATACTGACACCGGAACGACCAGACCTAGAACTAACCTCTTAATACTGAGCGCCAAGAGAGGAAGCGTCTAGTACTAGTGTTCAAGTCATTGGTATAATCCGGCCCGGGATTAAACATACAGCGGCCTACCGCATTCAAAGCGGACGCTCTACCCCTAGACCACCGCTGCGGTTTACTTGAAATAGACGCCATTTCATTCAATAACGCCATAGCTGTAATTTTACCCTTGGGAAACACCAGGGATATAACAAAATACAAACAAACAAATTGATGCACATATTACAATACAACCATACATAACTATCAAATATAAATTAAAGAGGAAGTTTAGATTGTCGAGTATATAATGCTTCTTTTCTCAATGTTTATGTTTTAGCACGATCAAGAAACAGGAAGTGCTCCCAGTCGCATAATGGCGGAGATAGATAATAGTTATGATGTACTTGAACGATTTTGAAAGCACTGTCATGTTTGAATTGTTAATTTAGAAAAAAAATATACTTGGAAGTTGGTGTATCAATACATTATTTCTGAAGGCTGCTTTCGCTTAGTCAACATAGAATAAATATCTTGGGTCAGACATGACTCCTGTAATTCTACTTGTATATTGGCCCTGCAGATGTAAACAAACTGCAATTTAAGCTTTCATGCTTTGATTCGGGTCTTTTTATGAATTACACGGCTTTAAACATGTTTTATTCACAGTAGAAATAACAAAAGCAATTAATGGAGTTATTTCATCTGTAATGATTTTTTAAACATCACCTTGGTGTGTACTCCATTTTAAGTGCATTGCACATAATACCCTATACAGACAATAGGTGTGCCCTTTAAGATCAATAATCACAGTATTAGAAAAGTATTACCTGTTTTAAGTCCCGATATCTTTAACAGCATGCATACGATTAACTTTCTAGAATAATTAATACATAAACGGCAATAGATCTATGCACTTTTCCAAGTGTTAGTATTTATTCACACGATCATATACGTGACGTTCAACACTTATGATCCCCGTTTAAGCTGAAAACGGGATATTTTCTTCCTGAATTCGTAATTTGTTATAAGCATCACATAATAAATATATCCGTTGATGTGTTTTAAAAATATCACTATCGACTGGTTAATCGGATGTATTTAACTGTCGACTGGTGTGTTATCTTGTTTCTCATACTGTTTTTATCTGATATGTTTTACTGTCAATGGGTCATTGTATTATTATCTTGGGTTTTCGTGTCATTGTATTTGGTTATGGGTCATTTTAATGGCTTGTCTTAGCATTGTGTTGGGTTGTTATAACATTATGTTCGGTCGTATGAACATGTTTAGTTTAGTAGTCATATTATTATGCACGTTTATAACATTGTGTTCGGTTGTCTCATCATTATGTTGGGTTGTATAATCATTGCGTTGGGTTGTCATGGCATTACGTTCGGTTGTCTCATCATAATGTTCGGTTGTCTCATCATTATGTTGGGTAGTTTAATCATTGTGTTGCGTTGTCATGGCATTGTGTTCGGTTGTCTCATCATTATGTTCGGTAGTACAATCATTGCGTTGGGTTGTCATGGCATTGTGTTCGGTTGTCTCATTTTTATGTTAGGTTGTGTCATCATTATGTTGGGTTGTATAATCATTGTATTGGGTTGTCATGGCATTGTGTTGGGCTGTATAATCAATGTTCAGTTGTAATAGCACTATGTTGGGTTGTCATAACATTTTGTTCTGTTGTCTCATCTTTATGTTTGGTTGTCTCGTCTTTATGTTGGGTTGTCTCAACATTAGGATTGGGTTATCTCATCATTATGTTTGGTTGTCTGATCATTATGTTTGGTTGTCTCATCTTTATGTTTGGTTATCTCAACATTAGGGTTGGGTTGTATAATCATTGTGCTGTGTTGCCATGACATTGTGCTGGGTTGTAACCATTGTGTTCGACTGTAAAAGCATCAGGTTGTGATGTATAATCAATCTGTTCAATGTGTTTGGTTGCCGTGGCATTGTGTTGGTTTGTATAATCAATATGCTTGGTTGTATAATCATTGTGTTGTGTTGTCATGACATTGTGCTGAGTTGTAACCATTGTGTTTGACTGTAATAGCATCAGGTTAGTTTTTGTATAATCATTGTGTTTGGTTGTCATAACATTGCGTTTGGTTGTCTCATCATTATGTTGGGTTGTATTATCATTGTGTTGGGTTGTCATGACATTGTGTTTGGTTGTAACCATTGTGTTCGATTGTAATATCATCAAGTTGTGTTGTATAATCGATGTGTTCAATGTGTTTGGTTGCCATGGCATTGTGTTTGCTTGTATAATCACTCTGCTCGGTTGTATAATCATTGTGTTGGGTTGTCATAGCAATATTTAACTCATTTCACACTGGAATCCATAATGACACCGACTATCCTATTTCGTCAATACAGTTTTTTTATTCTATATAGGTCTACATAACCAATGTTTGAAAATTACTACCCATACCGGTATTCCTGAACATGGCATATAATCATGTTTACTTTAGAAAAGTGTTCCATTTTTCTAAACGTAGTATTGGAAGCTCATATGTTATTTATATTGGATACATAGCATCAACATAAATAAGGCATTAATAACAAAAATACGGAGTTTAGAATCTCATCACCTGTGCATGGTCACCTCACGGAACCTGCTTAATTATCTCACTCATCTCGATATTTTCATATATTTTCGGAATAATTTTATATGGAGGAAAATGAAATATTCTTCAGTTAGAAACAATCACACCAAAAAATTGATGGACATAATTATGTCATCAAAGTGGGATGCTGATTTTATTTGAAAAAGATATACTGATTAAACCATAACTCTGTTCGGAAATGGCCGATTCCGCTCTAGACACCTTTGCAAATAGTGCATGCCTATTTTGCATCTTCCCTCAACCTTATACGATCACCTGTGGTCGGTGAAACTCTTGGTCCGACATGGTTGCAATTTTCTCCTGCTGAAAATGATAAAGAAGCTTTTCCATACACATCTCCCTCAGCAGACGCACGATGTCCGTAACGTGTTACCACTGACTTAATCCCCAACTCATGAACCCTGGGATTTGTTTTTGTTTCGATTTTTTTCCGTAACAAGTCAGGAGTACCGCAATGGCGCCCTTTTCCACCGAAACAGCATTCAAGCACTCAGTTTGTTCTAATTTAAGTGGTTTGGTTAATCCAAGAGATAATGCCGTTCCTTGAATTATATACTATTTAGAAAATGTACATTTTTACTCAAAATATTAACATGAAGTTTATTAATAAAATTAAATTCAGTTGTTTTTATTTTTATGCAAGTGTAAAGAATGTCGAATCACGCGCAAATCAAATTAAATCCGAGGGACTTTATGTCAGATTTGTGCGTGATTCGACATTCTTAACACATGCATGAAAATAGAAAAATGAATTAAATACTGTTTTGTGATCGTGTTATGCCTTCCTGAAGGTGTGTTTAACAGCACTGGTGGTATGTTCGTTTTGGGCATGTGTTATACCTTCCTTGACTCCTCTTATATAGTATTGTGTACTTGCTACACTTTTGTGCACTACACATTACTGCCCAGGTGCTTTACCATGTTGCGCATGCGTTATACTATTTAAGGTTTGTGTTATACATTTCTGCATGTGTGTTATACATTCCTGCACTTGTGTTATACCATGTTGCGCTTGAGTTATACTATTTTAGGTTTGTGCTATACATTGCCGCACTTTTGTTATACATTCTTGCACATGTGTTATACATTTCTGCACTTTAGTTATACATTTCTGCGCTTGTATTATACATTCCTGCACTTGTGTTATACATTCCTGCACTTGGGTTATACATTTCTGCACCTGTGTGATAAATTTCTGCACTTTTGTTGTACCATCCTGCAATTGTGTCGTACCATGTTGCGTTTGTGTGGTACCATGTTGCGCTTGTGCTTTACATTCCTCCACTTGTGTTATACATGTCTGCATTTGTATTGTACCATGTTGCGCTTGCGTTATATATATCTGCACTTTTGTTATACATTTCTGCACTTGTGTTATGCATTCCTGCACTTGAGTAATACATTCCTGAGCTTGTATTATACACTCATACACTTGTGTTATACATTCCTGCACTTGGGTTATACATTTTCGCACTTATGTTATACATTCCTGCACTGGTGTTATACATTCTTGCGCTTGTGTTATACATTCCTGCACTTGTGTTATACATTCCTGCAGTTGTGTTATGTCATGTTGTGCTAATGTTGTACCATGTTGCACTAGTGTTATACAACTCTGCATTTGTGTTATGTCATGATGTGCTTGTGTTGTACCATGTTGCACTAGTGTTATACATTCCTGCACTCGAGTTATACTTTCCTGAGCTTCTGTTATACACTTATGCACTTGTTTTATACATTTCTGCACTTGCGTCATACATTTCCGTACTTATGTTATACATACATGTACCTGTGTTATACATTCCTGCACTTGTGTTATACATTCATGCATTTGAGTTATACATTCCTGCGCTTGTGTTATACATTCCTGCACTTGGGTGATACATTTCTGCACTTGTGTTATGCATTTCTGCACTTGTGCTATACATTCCTGCTCTTGTGTTATACATTTTTGCATTTGTGTTATGTCATGTTGTGCTGGTGTTGTACCATGTTACACACGTGTTATACAATTCTGCTTTTGTGTTATGTCATGTTGTGTTTGTTTTGTACCATGTTGCACTATTGTTATGCATTTCAGCATTTGAGCTATACATTCCTGCACTATAGTAATACATTCCTGAGCTTGTGTTATACATTCCTGCGCTTGTGTTATACACTCATGCACTTGTGTTATACATTTCCGCACTTACATTATATATTCCTGCACTTGTGTTATACATTCCTGCACGTGTGTTATATGTTCCTGCATTTTAGTTATACATTCCTTCGCTTGTGTTATACATTCCTTCGCTTGTGTTATACATTCCTGTACTTGTGTACTTGCAGTTTCTTTGCAAAAGTACAAAAAGAATGACCCATTTTGATTTGTACATTTATCTTGTGTAGCTCTTCCAATAGGCGAGTCTGGTTGATAGTGTTCCGGAAGTACTCCTATATGCGGATCGACTTCATCGTGTTCAACATATATCACTTAATTGTCCTATATGACTATTAAGATCCCCAAGGACCACACAATTACACTGTTCATTTGATACGTTTGTTATTGACTCTATCTTATTCAGAACTCTGTCATAAACGTTTTTTTCAACAAATACTTCACGGGAACTGCCTCGTGGTTTCACATAACATAAACATCCGTCTCAAGATTAAAATTCTACAATTAAACCATAAAAAACAGAGGTACAAAGTTTAAGTTTGGCTGCTGTTTTTGACCGGCGGCTGATTATGAACCTGCGTGGCAATCTCTGCTCCGATCCCGTGCGAGTCTCCTCGTTTTGATATGTTGTGCACATATGGTGTTACTCTGTGCCTATAATCGTTTTGATCAACCGGCGCCGGGATAGATTTGGCATCTCTAATTATCGATGGCTGCGATGGGGTAGTGCGGTTGACTAGCAATCATATTAATATCCACGGCTGACGCATGAGTGTCAACGAGATTGCTGGTGTGAGTTAGGATCTGGTCGCGTCGCGGTGATGTTTCCACATTTGTTGATTGCTGTTGGTTTGCGGGCGTCGTCGCGACTCAAACTTCCACACTTGCCCTTTCGTTTAATTTATCTATTAACACAAATTGGAATCGTAAAATCTATGGGAACCGAGGGGTTCATATATTGATATCGGTGTTATTTAATTGGAAAGTGCCGGTGTCACTTTATATTCACACGCACTACGGAAAGTCCACGCTTTATGGGTATACAATAGTGCTTTTGTATCTGGTGTTATTGATATTTAAATGATTTGTTTCATAATACCTAAACTTTAAATTGGTAAAGTTAGAAGAAATAGTTCGTCCAATAAAATGTTTAAAATCACATTCAAAATCGAACAATATTGACAAAATGTGCAGTTTTATACTCATCACGTTCTTTTTTTTGAAACCTTAATTCTCGAAAGACACTCAAGAAAGAAACAAGAACCTGACAAAACTCATTTGATATAATACATTTTGAATCGGCCTTATTGTCAAAGTTACCAATAATTTAAGTTTTATTAGAAAAGAAATCATCCACAATTCTCTAATTTCCGAGCAATGGATATTTTTCGGCATCAAATGGAATGTGTTGAGTGAGAAAATGTAGTGTCAGGATGAAAATATAGTGTCAAATAAGGAATTTTAATGTAGTGTAATGATGTTAAGTAAAGATAGATTAGAGAATCTAGTTCCTAGTAAGAAAATATAAATTCACGTATGGATTTTTGTATAAAATGAGAAAGGACGGACGGACGGACGCTTCGATTACTATATGCCACCCAAATAAAATTTGGAGGGCATAAAAATGCAAAACAAATTTATTTACCTACCTACCAACATAAAAAACACTTGTTCAAAGCTCGGTAAAAATATATTTTTTATTAGCATTCCCTGGTCAATCATTAATAGATTCAGTACTTAGCATCATTTTTATGCTATCGAGGGCTAACAGACAATCGATTAACCTAACCACTCTTGTTTCCTGACAGGTAAATAAGTACTCAAGTACACCACATTTCTGCAACTGATTACTTTCCCACTAGAATCATCGTCAAGAGACGATTGATAACGCAATGTCGTATATCAATCATGAAGACTTGGCTAGGTTTGGATTTTAACTCTCGACACCTGGATTGATAGTCAGACGCACTGCCGACTGAGCTAATCTCATTTGATCAAAGATCCTCTATAGGCTAGGCATATTAATGATTAGATAAAACAAATTCCAACAGAAGCATTTACGCGATAAAAAGGCAATATAGACTTCTATCATCATTATATAAAAAGTTCTCAAAAATTAATTTAGGGCAAACTGCTTTTTTTCATAAATGACATTTATGTATATTTCTTCACTCATGAAGATATTTATATGCTACCGTATGCTACCGTGTAACCGGTGTCACAGTAAACATATCCCGCTGGTTCAGATGGCAGACCACAGATTTGTATTATGATAAAATTTGCGTTTATATACAAGGTAAGTAATAATTTGCCATTATCATAACTCATATTTGAGATAAACAATGTATATTAATGAAAATAGGCACAATAAAATACTGAACTAAGGTTGTATTATTTTTTTACAACAAAAAACAATAAAATGACATTAGTTTTCGTGCGTAAAATATACCGAGCAAAGTTTGAAAATATAATTGATTTATGACATTTTAAAGTTAAGAAAACATTATATATTTAAACTACGGAAGGCCATTTCGGTCATATTTTAACCAAAAAAAAAAGGAATAATAAGATTTTGCGATCATTAAATATGTTTTCTCCAATTTTATCATTCATTAACAGAAAGAAGTTTCAAAGACATTCAGAAGAGTCAATGATGTCATAGAAGTTGATGAATAACATGTAAAAACCCTGCAGTAATCCACTAGATGTTCCTCCGAAACAGCAAGTCTAATGAGGAATTTCATATAAACAAAAAATATTGATTCGTGTATGTGTTGTGTATAGGCAATGTTATTCAACATTTAAATATTTTAATTTACTGTTAATATTCATGATGACCCGTCACAACCCAAGAATATTACCCGTATTGTATAGTATCGGTTATGAATATAACAATGCAAAAGGAGTCGGCTCAAAAACATGTACTTTTGACATAAAATTTATTATATACTAATACATTTTTTTCAGTGGATAATTGAACATCTGTGCAATATGCAACCTGGATAAAAATGGTTCATTGGTCCGATTTGGAGAAAAAGGGTGCCAAGGACTCATCACAGCTAGTAAAAATAAAGGTTTTTATATTTTCATTTTAAGAATGCAAGATCAGATGATATGTTTATAAATTAAACGTATCTTAAAAGTGTGTGAGTAACATGACAAGAAAACATTAGGTATAAAGACAGCAAAATAGATATGTTATTTTATTATTTTCATGATGCAAGATAAATCTACAATTATGTTCATTGTAGAAACATATTTAAAAATCAAATCTAAAATGTGTGTCGGAAACAGAAAAAGTAAAATAGAACATTTAACAGTTTCTACAATCACTTATATCATGACGTCTTTAATAGGTACAAAAATAGACACTGTTTCTCTCTTTATGTAGGTGAAGTACTGTGTGTTTCCTCAGGCCAAGTGGTACATTGAGACTGTAGAAGAACAAATTGTCATCCGAACCAGCAAAGGAAACCTGTAGAACCTGTTGTTACCCAAAGTCCTAGAACAAGGCAGTCTGGACATGGACAATTTAATTTTGAAACAAAATGTTTTTTTCTGTGGCACGCATGCAAAATGTGACAGTCGTCAGCGAGGTCCGGATATTTTTAAAGTTAAAACTTCAAAGTTCAACAGACTATTAGAGAAATTTGTAAAACTAGAAATGATGACTGGGGAAATACCGGGTTTGGTCGCCTGGAAAACGCCAAAGATCTGCTAGCTATTGAAGCACGTTATCACAGTAACTGTAGTTCCAACTTCAGGACTGAATACAATATTCCCTTACAATTTCAACCTTTAATTGGGAACCAATCGCCTGGACCAAGTAAGAAAGGCAGACCAGTAAAGACTTGTGCTGAAAATGCATTTATACAAGTTGTTCATCACTTTGAGAGTAATAAAGATAGTCAACTTAGTTTAACTGATCTCATATGTAAAATGAAAGAACTATGTGGAGATAATGTGTATAGTACAGTGTATATGAAGAAAAAACTCATTGAGTACTTTGGTGGGGCAATTGTTATATCAGAGATAAATGGGAAGCCGAATGTGATGACATTCAGGAGTACTGCAGATGCAATTTTACATTCATTTTATAAAAGAGCTAGAAATAATGGTGTTGAATCCGAAAAACAGCTGTTATAAAAACTGCAGTTATGCTAATTTTGAGTGATATCAAGTCAGTTGATGTTACAAAAACTGAATACCCATATGCAGAAGATATCATGTCAATTGAAGCAAATCAGAAACATGTTCCAGAAAGCCGTCTACTTCTTTTGAACCAAATCATTGACCACAAAAAGACGGAAAGAAAGACAACTTCCAGAGGACAGGCTATTGTGCAAGCAGCCATTCCTAGAACACTTGTTGCACCTCTTCAACTCGGTCTAGGTGTGCAAATGCACCATCAGTTTGGTTTAAAGTCTTATAGAAACTCTCAGTAGTCTCGGGTTTTGCAATTCTTACCAGGAAGTTCAGAGATTTAAAACCAGTGCTGCAACAACTCATGGGACCAGTATAAGCAAAAACAACAGTCAATTTATTCAGTTTGTAGCTGATAATGTAGACTATAACACTGCTTCATTGGATGGACATAATAATTTCCATGTAATGGGCATCATCTCAACTATAACACCAAAAAATGAAATTAAGATGTCAATACCACAAGTAAATTCAACAATTGATGACCTTGTTTTAGTTGGGAAAATAAACCTTAGATTCTATAAACAGAAGTGCACAACTATGGATACCTTGGTATTCAGACAACTGCTACAAATAACAGATGTTGAGGGTCTGAATGAAGAACTAGACTTCCTTATAAAAGTTGAAACTAAAATCTCCTGGATGGTCAGGAATCATGCAAATGGTCAATACTGGAACATATCCAGGACAGTCATCTGTTAATTTCTTACCTATGATAGACATGAACCCCAGCAATATGTCGTGTATATTTCCAACACTTTGCTTTGTGACAAAACAAGCACAACAAGGCAATTCAACCCCAATTGTTACGTTTGATCACCCTTTATATTGGAAGGCTTTAAATATCATTACAAACGAGCCAAACGATAGCGATATCAAGAATGTTGTTTTAAGACTTGTCGGATTCCATACAAAGATGAGCTTCTTGGGTTCAATTGGTCGTGTCATGGAAAACCCTGGACTGCAGGAACTGTTGAAATGGTATATGCCCCTAATTCCGTAGGACATATGCTAAGTGGAAAAGCAATTAGAGGACATCTGCTTGTAGATGATGCGTTGAATACTTTACTAATAGAGAACATGTACCAATCTCTACAGAAATGTGAAAATAACAACAACCAGCAAGATCAATCCTATGTTCAAGCAGACTGTAATTTAAACTTTGACAATGAAGATAAAGACATAACACACATGCAGGAGGTATTTCCTAAAATACTGTCTAAAGAAATTATACCTGGTTTTGTCATCAAGACGTATCCATCCAAAAAGTGTTAGAAGAATATGAACAAAATAAACTATCACTTTCAAAGTATCGAACGGCTCGGCTTTGTCTATTACACATGGAAATGATAGACGTGTTAAAGGCATTCATTAAAGCAGAAAAACGGGAAACTGGAAGTTGCACCTCAAAACCATGCTAAAGATGCTGCCATTTTTTGCGGCTACAGGCCACAACTTTATTTGAAATCAGGCTACATTTATCTCCAACAGATGATGGTTTTGGATGAAACACACCCAGATGTATATCAAGCATTTTGTTCCGATCATCATGTAATAAGGTGGAGTGATCGCTATTGGGCAGGCCTGTCCACTGATTTGATTATTGAACAGGTACTAATGAGAAGTGTGAAATCTGTAGGAGGAATGACAAGGGGACGTGGAATGTCAGAGGCCCAAAGAGCTCAGTGGCTCTTATCGATGCCAGCTTGCGCTAATGTAAATAATGCGACGCAGGAATTTACTGGACAAAGTACGAATCTAGTGAGCAGCATAAGGAGAGTTCTGCGTCGGGAATTTTTAGAGATGACAAAGATAGAATTATATTTGACAGAGTTTGTTTTCGAGAACGAAATCCTTTTACTGAAGAAGTAAGTTTAAGAAATATTGAAACTGAGACTATTGCCGAGACGAATGTTAATATTGACAATGTCAAAGAAATTGGTGATAAGATTATTCAAACAAAAAAGGGAGAGAAAATAGTTGATTTCAGTTTCAAGAAACATAATCAAGCTGTTACCCTTGGTGCTAAAAATAATGTGAAAGTTGATGATGAAGAGTTTTGTGTAGATTCTCAGCTTCTGTTTCAATGTCTAATTGCTGCGTCAGATAGCTTACTTGACAATACGGAAGATATATTCACATATGAGTTGTGTGGTTACCCTTCTTCACTATTTGATTCAACAGGTATTTTACGACAAGCACAAAAAACACAATTATCAAACGCAATATGGGAACTAGGCCAGTGTGGAGCAGATACTATCTTGAAAGAAGGTGTTTGCTATGTTTTGGATGGAGGATCATTGGTTCATAGAATTCCTTGGGCATATGGTGCATCGTTTGATTCAATTTGCGAAAGTTATGCAAACTTGGTTTAAAGAAACTATGGTCTACCACTTATTGTGTTCGATGGATATTCCAATGGTCCATCCACTTAAGATGTCGCTCATGGGCGCAGAACAAAGGGTATACTTGGAGCGAAGGTATTCTTTGATGACAAAACAACAATTAAAACTAAAAAAGAACAGTTGTTGTCTAATACAGAAAACAAACAAAGGTTCATTGATTGATAAGGAATTCATCTTGCAAAAAGAGGATGTACAATAATAAATGCAGAGAGCGATGCAGACACCGTTGTAGTTGAGACTGCCGTAAGAGAGTCTGCAATCAAACCTATTGTTGTCGGTGGTGAAGACACTGATCTGCTCGTATTGCTTTGTTTTCTTGCAGATATTACCAGAAACAATATATTCTTTACATCATCAGACTCTAAGGGAGGTTTAAAGAAGAAAAGGATTTGGGATATTATATCAACTAAGCATGTTTTAGGTGTAGAACTGTGCTATATTTTACCATTTATACATGCCTTTACTCGGTGCGACAATACCTCTAGAATATACGGAATAGGTAAAGGTTCGATTCTCGAGAAAATGCTGTCGGATATAAACCTTAGACAACAAGCTGACTTTTTCATGAGAGAGTCATTGCAGGATGATATAGAGAAGGCAGGGAAAGATCGTTAGTAGCGTTGTACAATGGTGACATTAATGAAGACCTGGATAGTTTAAGATACAGAAAATTTCTTACAAAAGTAACAACGAGCAAAACTGTTGTTCAAGTGTATACATAACCTCCTACAAAAGCAGCAGCACGATTCCACAGTTATAGAGTATATTGCCAAATTCAAACATGGATTAGTAAACACTGTAACGCTCTTTAATGGGGCTGGTGTAAAAAATGTGACAAAATGAGTCCAATACAGTCATCTCTGCCTGCTGCTCCGGAGATACTTCTTAAACTCATACGCTGTAACTGCAGAGTCAATTGCGATACTAAGTGATGTACTTGCCGTAAACATGGACTTTCCTGTGCCATTAGCTGTGGGCAGTGTAAAGGAATTTGTTGCAGCAATTCAAAGACAATTACATTGACTGAGTTGGATGACTAGTAAACTGTGTATGCACACCTATGGTTCAGCTGATTACACAACAACCTTCTACTCCAGTAATAAATCATTGTAACAGTGTGTCAACTAAAATTCATATTTATAATTTTATATTAATTTTCAATCGATGTTCCACGGACACACAGTCTCTATGATGATTGATATACAACATTGCGCCACATTGTCATTCGTCTATCACCGCTTATTCCAGTGGGAAAGTTATCAGTTACTTGCAGAGTGTTTGAGTGTGCTTGAGTACTGGCTATACATAAAGGATCACAGAAAATGTTGGTAAGGTTACCTGATAGTCTGTTAGCTCTTGATGGCATAAAAAGATGCTTAATATGCAACCAATCAATCAATCCACAGATATGTTATAAAAAGCAATGAAAAAAATCATAAATGCTGTATTCCTGTGTTGCTGTATTCATGGAGTTCAATTAATTGGATTTTGCGCCTGTTATTTTCGAGGACGTATTCTATAACATAGTTTGAAAATCACAAAATGACTGTATTGTATTGCACTTAATTAGTGAATTTTCTAACAAAAACAAGATAGTGTCTAAAATTCTGAAATAAAAAATGTATTTTTGCACAAAACTTTTTGTTTATGTAAATGACAATAATTCAATGTTTGAAAATAAGCATTACTAATGAAAAAAATAATTTTATAAACAAATTCCAGTTTCTAGTGATTTTTCTTCGAATTCGCATGTTTTTGGCCAAAATTAACTCATTTCCCCTTCTTAGATTTTTGAGGACTTTTTTTTCCCAGTTACACATGAAACTATTCCCTACCTAAATTTGTTAAAACACCTTCTGTTGGAGTTTGTTTTACGTTTACCCGTTTTTTTGTCTAAATTGACTGGCCTACTATTGAAAGATAAAAAATAACATTAACTGTGATTACTACCACTGATGCTTCTTCAAATTATTCTATTACTGCTGGGTCAGGCCCGGTAAGCTCAGTCGGAATCCCGTTTGACTATGTGTCCAGGAGTCGTGAGGTTGAATCCCTGCCTATCCAGCAACAGTCTCTCTAATGATTTGTATACACCATTACGGCTCATTGTCATTTGCCCGTCAATACTGAGTGAAGTGGTAAGTCAGAACTATGTTACTCAGAATTACTACTATACTACCAGTATTACTTCTACTTCTACTACAAATACAACTACTACAGCAACAACAACTACTACTACTACTACTACTACTACTACAACTACTACTACTACTACTACTACTACTACTACTTCTACTACTATTATTACTACTACTACTACTACTACTACTACTACTACTACTACTACTACTACCACTACTACTTCTACTTCTACTACTACCACTACTACTACTACTACTATACTATTACTACTACCACTACTACTAATACTATACTATTACTACTACTATTACTACTACTACTGCTACTATACTACTACTGTTATTACTATTACAAATGCTATTCTTTATTTCAGAAATGGACTAAAATGAAAAGTTTCCCCCTAAAATAGTAAAAAATAGAACAAAAATATGTTTAGTCCAGGAAGAGTTGTTTCTTATATTTGAAAAAAACGCCAAATATGACATTCGAAATACAAATTAACACCTGCAGTCACTCATATCTCTGTTTATGTCTATGTTACTACTACCAAGACTAATACTATATGTTTATCTTCTTTAATGCCAACTTTCTTCTTTGCACCAAGAGTTTTTGCGTGATTGAACAGAATAAACTTATAAAAGACGAGATATATATGTATACGGAAACCGTCTATAAGCTGTGAATGGCGAATACCTATAACTCTGCGCGGATCGTCTTCTTAAAAATCTATATTTCGTCTGCTACAGGTAATCGCTATCGGAAAATATCCGGAATATAACGAGCGATACTCGCCGAGACTTTCGTAACATATCGACAGTTTCCAGTATTTTGCTTCACTTAAAATATTGTTTTACTTTATAAAATTTGAAATACATAAAACAGTTAATAATTCTTGTTTATTTATTTTAGCGAGAATGTATACATTTTTTTTATTTTCAATGAAATAGAAACTTCAGCGTGATCAGTTAAGGTAATAATTATAAATATAAAAATAAATAAAGATACCCATGGAATGATGGTTGTTACACTCGTATTGTGATTTCTTCTTTCACCTTTAAAACAGATGTTAAACCCCAATAATAAAACAAATTCGTCATCAGCCGTACAAAATTGTAGTTTATAATAAATCTCTTCATAAACTACGATTTTGTATTCCCGTATCTAGTGAATATTAATTTTGATAAAAAGGTTCACTTACTTTTTTTAGATATATTTACATACTGCACATAGGACATTAAAATGTATCGGTATGCAGGCCGTTTAATTGACACTTTTCCTAACTAAAAGAAAGTGATAGCAGAGTTTCAGGGTCAATACAGGCTCCTCCATTTTTGTTAAAGTATTTTTAGTTGGAGGAGTGGGGGGTCGAACCTGGGACCCCTGGGTTCGTAGTCCAAGGCCTGGACCACTGATCCACTTCACTATAGTTTATTGGTCAAAATCAGTGTATACGAAGTCGGGGACCATGAGAAAATTATTAAAAATGCAGACACACATAATATAGGCATATTTAATTATGTTTACGCGGGTTTTTGGCTAATATACATGTAATTAAAAAAGGACGTTTTATCTTTAGTTTCAAAACTAGCGTGACCTAAAATAAATTATGTAAATATTTTCTGAAATATATCTACATAGTATAAGATAATGGCACTTGGAGATGGATATAATGACCGATCCAATTCTAGAACATAAAACTTAATTACATGTGCCAACTGATCGATGGCTTCTGCTTAAAAGAACGCTTAACATTGATATTTGAAAACTTTTTTTTTTTTTTTTAATTTCAATCACTGAAAAGAGATCCATTTAATCACCTCGTAATAGGTCTGTGAGGGTCGGGGTGGGCCATCCCTCAACAAACCGTACAAATATATATATATCAGTCAAGTTGTAACATACATTCATATGTATACACTGAAAGGAAAAAGAAAGCATACATTTTGGTTTTTGAAATTATTTCATTATTGACTAAGTTTATTCATGTGATGAAAAAATGAACTGATTTCTATCTTATTGTTTTGCTTTGAAATGAATTAAATGTTTGTTTTTTCGATTCAACAGTATGATGAATTATAAATATACAAAATTTATATGCAATACATTTTTTGTTCCTTGACCTGTCGACGTTTATAGGTACATATACTTTCTTTTTCTTTTCACCGAATACACATATATACATTAATCTTAAAGGGACACACCAGTCTAAACAAATTATAGATTGAAGCTCGAGCTAAAACAAAAATCAAACAGAAATACAATATAATTTGACACAGCGGATGATAGTATAAGAAAATTATGTTGTCTAATGATATTTGAAAACTTAACTAAGTCTTGACTGGTTTCTCTATTATATCATAGATGTGAATAAAACAATATGCATGCAGTTTTACTGGAGCCAGTCAAAATCACGATCACCTGTCTGCGTTTCGTAGCTTTAAGTTTTTAAATATATGATGGTAAAACAGGAGCCAGGTGAAATATTTGTTGGCCCCAAAATGAATCGAAGCAGAACCAAAGACTTTTTACAAGTAACTGATACACTTCCTCTACTTGTCCGTTGCTCCTACTCACAAAAGGTGGATTGGGCGTTCAATAAACGCTTACACCTGGTCTTTTTAGGACCTATTTGACGATTTCAAGTAGTTCAAATGAGTTATCTCATGATTATAATTATTAAAACTTCACGTGAAGCAATCCAACTATTTTTGAGATCTTAGTAACTAAAAAGGATTAATTGTATATTTGGGATGAACTTTTCTTTTTACGATTTAAAGAATGTTTGCCTTTACAGTTAATTTGTGATATTTTGTAAGTTTTAATTTTATCCTACACTTACTAAATTCCTTTTATTTAAATGTATTTGCGGCAGGTTAAGCAGTTTTATTTATTTTCATTAATAAACATTTCCAGTGAAAATAGTTGTTTAATATAAACATGGACATAACATTCTGATATAAACTGTCACATGTTCTATTAACCAATTAGTTATTTTGCAAAGTACATATAAACTGGAACGAAAAATGTTGTTGTGTAGGGATAGCGTCACCTTGAACAAAAATATTCATATCGTGATGGTGTCTTTTTTAGATTACTTAAGACACTTTTCTAAGCGCTGCCACACATGACATGAAACCCTTTTAGTCTCATTATACACCGGGTCGACCAGATCTAGAACTATCCTACAATTGCTGATCTCCAAACGAGGAAGCCTTTAGTACTATTATTAAAGTCTTTAGTATGACGCGGTCGGGGATCGAACCCACAACTTTTCGCATTGAAGGTGGACTCCCTATTACTTCTTGACGACCGCTCCGATCATATTTAATCGAACTATTTGGGGTACGGACAATATTGCCCCCAGGAGATCATTAATCAGACTTGTCTTTATTATATTTAATACTGTGACTATTCCTATTACAACTACTATTACACATTATTCCTTATTTGTACTGATAATGATCGATTGAATATTGAGCGTTATTTTTATGCCATCGAGTGCTAACAGACAATCAGCTAATCTAACCACTGTTTCCTGGGATTAACCAGTACACGAGCACATTCCATCTCCGCAAGTAACCGATAACTTTCCCACTTGAATCAGTGGTGAGAGACGAATGATTATGAGGCACCATGTCGTATATCAATCATCACGTTGACTGTTTCCGAGCGGGGATTCGAACTCACGGCCCCTGGATTAATAGTCATACGCGTAACCGACTGAGCTAATCGGGCCCGGATTGAACTGATAAATATAACAAAAAAAACATTGCTGTACTGATACATATAACAATACTACTACCAACACCACCACTACTACAACTTCTACTATTACTATACTACTACAAACACTATCACTACTAATGCTACTATATCACTTCCACCACCATTACTACTATTACCACCACCACCACTACTACAACCATCACCACTACAACTACTACTTAAACTACTATTATTACTACTACTGCCACTGCTATAAACACCGCCACTACTACTACTACTACTACTACTATTACCACCACCTCCATCACCTCCACCACCACCATCACCACTACCACTATTACTACTGCATTTACTACTACTACTACCACAACCACTACTATTATTACTACTACTATTACTACTACTACAACTGCAACTACTAATACCACCCAACCAATACTACTACTACTACTTCTACTACTACTACTACTACTACTACTACTACTACTACTTTTACTATTACTACTTATAACACCACCACTATTAATATTACATCTTATACTACCACAACTACTACTTCTACTACTACTACTACTTCCATCATCACCATCACCTCCACTACTACTACTTCTAATACTTCCACCACCACTACTACTACTACCACCACCATCACTATTACTTCTACTACAACAACCACATTACTTCTACTACTACTGCTGCTGCTGCTTTTAATACTTCTACTACTACTATCACCACCACTACTGATACTATTACTATTACTACTACTACTTCTACTACTTCTACTACTACTACTACTTACACAACCATTACTACTACTATTACTACTACTACCACGACTGCTGCTGCTGCTGCTGCTGCTGCTACTGCTACTACTACTACTTTTATTTCTACTACTACTTTTACTACTACTACTACTACTACTACTACTACTACTACTACCATCACCAATATCACCACCACTACTACTAATTCTAATACTATCACCACCACTTCTACTACTACTACTACTACTACTACTACTACTACTACTACTACTACTACTACTACTACTACATCCTGCACCACCACTACTACTACGACTACTGCTGCTGCTTATACTAATATTATTACTACTTATACTACTACTTTCACCACTCTTGATACAACTACTATTACTACTACCACTACTTCTACTGCTACTACTTCTACTACTACTACTACTACTACTACTACTATTACTACTACTACTACTACTACTTCTACTACTACTACTACTACTACTACTACAACAACCACCTCCACCAGTACTACCACTACTACCCCTTCTACTACAACCTCAACCTTCATCACCACTACTACTACTACTACTACTACTACTACTACCACTACTTCTAGTACTACTACTTATACTACTATTACTACTACAACCACCACCACCTCCACCAGTACTACCACTACTACCCTTTCTACTACAACCTCCACCTTCATCACCACTACTACTACTACTATTACCACCATTACTGATACTACTATTATTTTTACTACAACTATTACTAATACTATCACCACCACTACTGATATCACCACCACCACCACCACTACTACTACTACTACAACCACCACTACCACCACAACTACTACTACCACCACCACCACCACCACTACTACTACGACTACTTCTACTAACACCACTTCTACTTCTACTATTACCACCACCACCACCACCCTCACTACTACTTCTACTACAACAACCACTACATACACTACCTCTACTACTACTACTACCACCACCACCACCATCACCACCACCACTACTACTACTACTTCTACCACCTCTATTACTACTATATCACCACCGTCATTACTACTTCTACTACTTCTACAACTATTACCACCACCACTACCACCACTTCTACTACTACTACTACTACTACTACTACTACTACTACTACTACTACCACTACTTCTACTACTACTACTACTACTACTACTACCACTACTACTACTACCACCACCACTTCTACTTCTACTACCATCACCACCGTCACTACTACTACTACTACTATTAATTCTACTACTACTACTACTACTACTACTACTACTACTACTACTTCTACCACCACCACCACCACTACTACTACTACTTCTATTACTACTACTACTACTACAACTACTTCTACTACTACCATCACCATCGTCACTACTACTACTACTACTACTACTACTACTACTACTTCTACTACTATTATTATATATATATGTGTATATACAACATAACCTAAAAAAATAATATATATCTACTTAGACTTTGTACTAGAAACTTGATTTTATGATGGTCATAAGTGCATCTCTGTATTGTTATAAATGAACCACTTGAATTGCAAGGGCCCTTAAATAGGATATAACATGTAAGATCTAAACATAGGATCTAAAGTATGCTCCACCATTGTTCATCGCAGTCCTCTCTTCCTTCTGAAGAGGTTGTTGCTATTGTTGTTCCTGGTGGTGCTTGAAGCTAAATTATAATGAGTCAGACGTGTTCATTGACTTTTATCATATATATTTTTTAAAAATAAATAAAACAAGAGTTGTCGGAGGAACAGCGCGCTGTTCTAAAGCAACAGCTTTTTCAGGAAATAAGTACAAAATTGAAGACAAGTTAAACTCAGGGTTGGTAAAATTGAACTATAATTAATGCTTATCTGTTAAAAATGAATTAGCAAAATAATTCACCAACACTATTTATTTTCATTATCAACAGTTATGCTTTTTTGAAAACAACAAAGTGAATGAATGGCTTATATTGCCTTAATATTAATTAATTAACATGACATATAGGCCTATTCACACACTTGTTCCAGCATGCACAGTTTAACACAGCTGGATACCCTTTCATGAAAATGAAAACAAAATCCCTAAGGGCCTGCCACTTTTGCACTTA
The DNA here is from genome assembly GCA_029582155.1 of Panopea generosa. Taxonomy (NCBI): domain Eukaryota; kingdom Metazoa; phylum Mollusca; class Bivalvia; order Adapedonta; family Hiatellidae; genus Panopea; species Panopea generosa. The sequence goes on from CM055903.1 coordinate 43,525,087, forward strand.
GGATCATGGTTTTGAACAAATTTGAGAGAGGACCACAAACTGACCCTATTTATCAAACTTCTATGATAAAGGCCTTGTACTACAACTTTAACATGCTAAAAACAAAATGTCTAAGTCTAAAAGGGAAATAACAGTGTATCATATAAGTACACCCTCAAATAGTAAATGCACAGCATCATATAACAATACTTCATCGCCATACAACAAATGCACAGCATAACATAACAATTGCACAATGTACAGCATCCCATAACTAATGCACAGTATGACATAACTTAAGCGCTGCGTCATATCACAAAACTACCACACCGTATAACAAAAACATTGCATCGCATAATAAAACTGCTGCACCACATGACAAAAAAAAAGGGGTTATCCAGTTTTACTGGTGGAGGAAGACATCAGATTGAGTAGAACCACTGTCCTTCCGCAAGTAACTGGAAACTTTCTCACATAATTTTTTTGGAGCGAGCGTGACTCGAACCTACGACCTTAGCGGTGAGATGTTATTGACAAACAAAAAAAAGTAATTGCCTAACAAATACACAGCAATACATAACAATGGCATTGCACAATATACATGTAACAAAACTACCTCATCGCATTACAAAAGTACCTGTTCCATGATAAAACAACCAATTCGCTTACCAAAAGCATATAATGAAAACTGATCACATAAGACAGTCACGGCGTTCCTTGAATTTAATTCTTACTTTCACAGTAATTTTCCTATTTATTATTTACTTATCTTAACTGTGTTAAAATGAAGCAATCGAGATTTTAACAACGTTTTAAAACCACTTAGAAATTCAGATTTATTTCAAAATTATTCAACATTACATACTAGCAGATAATTATACAACGTAAGGTATCCCCTCTCAGCTATACAATGCATCATTACACTATCATTCAATTCAGATAAGCTGCTGAACTTTGTAAATCTTTTCTCCACGCTTTTGCTATATATTTATGATATTTAATATGCCCGTTTTAACGGCACAGTAGGTTGAAAGTGACGGGTTACATGCGCACATACCTTGTCAATAAAATCTTTATAAATAAACACATACGTATATACTTATATACACCTGTAAATAACAAACTCGGTTTAACTATCATCAATATGTGATTTGCATTGTTAAGTAGGAAGAGTTGTGATATATCTTGCCAAGTACGTAGTAAACTACTTTGTAGACAAATATAATTATTTTATATCTCTTCCTGGAAAGAGTAAAAATAGCGTGTATTGTATTTGGCAAAAAAGGACGAAGTTATATATCTAACAATTTTAATAGCTTTTGTTGTAGAAAAATTGAAAATAAAATATCGTTTTTAAAACTGTTTTAATCTCTCTCTCTCTCTCTCTCTCTCTCTCTCTCTCTCTCTCTCTCTCTCTCTCTCGTACTTTCGAGATAAATTTCACTATCCTGTAAATAGTGCATATGAAAATATTTTACTAGGGGGCGTCTAAAAAAAGATATATATCATGAAAATATTTTACTCAAAAAAGATATATATCGTCAGAATTGGAATTATTATATTATAATTCCAATCGCACTTTCACAGCAACAACATATGAGTTTTGTGCTTGAGTCGGTAGCGACCGGTGGCCAAAACACCATGCCCGTTCCGGAACCCGTTCCCCACCCACCCATCGGGCGTGTACTGCTGCCATGGATTACTCAATCACTGTGTCTCCCTTCAACTTATCCGTGTCTTACCAAAATTCTAACACAGTCGTTAGTTTGTACAAATCTCAGACAAACCAAGACATTCAGGACATGCTACATGTGGTTCATTCCACAGTTGCACTTTCAAATTTGTCAACAAATAGACGAATACGTGACCCGTATAAATAAGTGGGAAACCCCATAGTGTTACAGAAAACTATAGTTTTTACGATATTTGTTGTTGTTTTATTGTTTCGAATATATTATCATCATTATATATTTCCTTTTATTTGCTTTTTCCCCTACATGCGGAATGTGTACAATAATATAGGATATGTCGGTTATATTCCAATTAGACAGACACCAAAGTCATTTTGAATTATTATGATAAAAGTAAATTATATTTGTCTCGCCAGTCGCCACTCCGTTCTCAATTGAACAATTTCACTCGGATAGAAATATACTCGCTTGACACATGAGTTTTATTGAGAACATTTGTGTGTGGACCTAGTCTGACCTATATTCCTCGAAAGCAAATCATTATAATATCGCTAGTGTCACAACTCCTTTTTTGATTGATCAATCAGTCTTTACGCCCAGTACAAATGGTCTAAACAAGTGCTGCTATTGTATATGTATATATTATTGTATAATTATGATATCGTACACTGTGGTCGAAGGTGTTTTTTGTGTGTTTTTTTACCTCAGTGTTATATATTGTATAGTTAATTTTGTAGTTTACATTTATACTATCTTCTTGAATCATAGCATACAGAATGTATGCGAATATAGTTTTGTCAATTATTTGAAATCATATATCGATATATACTCGTCGGGTATACAAGCCTATGATAGTCTGCGACAATGTGTTTTCCGGATGCCAACTTTATTGGAGTATGCACTTTGTTTTACAAACCCATTCAATTCTCAATATTTTTTAGAGATCATTACAGTACCATATATCTGGCAAGTCATTATAAGTAGCGATAGTGTGTAACAGGGTATATCATCAAATGACTGCTCGACATTATAATGGGGTAACGCTCTAGGGGAAATAAATCCTACAGTTTTTTACTAACTGGAATTTTTCTCGCTTCATGTCAAACAAAATCATTTCTCGTTTTGTTTTAGTTTTTCCTAATATAGTAAAAATAACAGACAGGGTTAGGTTTAACATTAGTTGTGTGTTTATTTCACTGCCATTATATGAGAATTACAATTGAAGTATTAATTACGTATGAAATTTAACATGTGTGTTGTTAAATCAAGTGATATAGTGATGTGCATACCGAATTTATGCCGTTTTGAATTTATACATTTATGACAAGTATTTGTGACCATATTATATTCTCGTTGGACTCACCTGTCTTCGACAGTTGGCGTCAGTGTGATTTTCGGTGGTCAACTTTATTGCAGTATTCTTTACAGCTAATTATGATAAAATCGCGAACGTATGTAAACGGCTTATTTCATTCATTGACTTTGGTAGCTCTAAGGGAAATAAATCATTGGCTGATTTGTTAACATCGTAACTGGAGTATTCTCGCGTATATCAAATGTGTGTTTATGCTCACCTTTTTAAACCAAAGCATCATTATTATATTAACCGTTCGGGATGTGTTTCACATTATTTATTTTTTGTTCTCCTTTTACTATCACTAGATTAAATAGTAATTGTTGTATTAATTATGCATGAAATTATACAGTCGTGTGTGGGTGTTCCTGTTGTTTTTTGTATTGTATTTTTTTTTGTACTGTTGTCTTCAGGTTGCCTTCTTTATCACTTGCATATTTTTTATGTTCGTTGCCATCGTTACTATATTATGTCTGTCTTGTTCTTTGTATCCTAGCTTTGGTTCCTAGCTCTGGGTTGCCCGGGTCCGTTTCCGCGTTTTCAATTTATTAAATGATTTAAACCTTTTACCTCTCTGCATTAGTTTGTATGTGACTTATTTTCTCCAACATGTAATGACCTAGGCTTATACAGAGGATTGGCTTTTGGTTTATACTATACAACAGAGGACATGGAATTGTAAAATCATATTCATTTAAACTAAATCATTTCAGCATCATACTCAATATTTTCGTGAATACATTAGTTAAATTTGGGGAAAAAGGTAAACAACATTATTTAAACAGCTGCTGGCAGCTTTTTAAAGATAAGATTTGCATTAATAACCTGTAATATTGTACAAAACTCATTATGCTGTAATCGAAGTCATGGGGTGAATAATTATTTATATTTTGTAATATTTGATAATATTAACATCACTGTTATTGCGAAACAGTTGCTATTACAATCGGGAGATATTAAAATGAATCCAGACCTTAATGCCTTGATATCATCATATTTACTGAAGCCCATTTATTTCATGATGTATCTAACGACGTGCTAGATTTTACCGGTTTTTACCAATTATTTCGTAAAGACTATATTCCACATTCTGGTAGAATTCTAACACTTTGTAATTCTCACCTCAACCCTGTTAGGCTATTGGAATTAGAAATAATACTGCCTGAATCTTTTACATTCAAGTGAGTGATAAATATAACAATTTTATTATTTGTACGGTTTACCGACCTCCAAATACTGTAGTTGAATTTTGGGAAAGAATGAATATATGTATTAAACAAGCGTATGAACTATTAAGCCATGTTTTATTTATTGGTGACATAAACGAAGACCAAACAAATATTCTAAACCATAAATTTACAAATATTTTAACCATTAATTACATGTTCAATATTGTCCATGAACCAAGTCGTGTAATTACAACTACCAGCACTATATTGGACATCATGACTATATCAAACACTGTCACTTCATTATTTTCTGGTATTCATTATACGTGTAATTCAAAAGGTGACCATTATGGCACATATGCATACATCAAAAGTGATTTTCAACCAAACAATCCGTTTATACGGCAGGTATTGAATTATAAGCGTGCCAATTTTAAAAATCTAAAAAATCTTATTCTATCCACCGATTGGTGTTCTTTAAATATCGGAACAATAAATGAAACTACTAAGTCATTTGATACTATCTTTTGACATTCAAATATTTCCAAATTAAATAAAAATGGAAAAAAAATCAATGGAAGGACAAACATCATATAAATCAACTTATTACATGGTCAAGAAGAATTTTAACACCTATTGGAAAAATTTGGTTATTAAAACTTTGGCCATTTCAAAAATTATTCATCTTATTTTTGCATTACTTAACCCAGATTCCGAAACTATCAAATAGCTTTACTTGTTATTTTATAATTTTGTATGCAATGGAAAACCAGATAAAATAATAAAAAAAATACTTATAAAGACTACTCACTGGGGGGACTAAGAATGTTAAATCTTGAATCATTTATTGCAGCTATAAAAATCACATAGATAAGAATAACATTACAAGGTGAAAAAAATATTTAGAAATCTTTACAGTTTCATATAAGTCACTTATACATTTTAGCACATTTGGAGCTGTATTTATTGAAAAACATTTAGATAAAGTTAAAAGTCCCTTCTGGAGAGATGTTTTTAATTTTTATATGAACTTTTTAAAACAAGTTACATCATATTCATGGCAAGAATTTCAAGTGATACCACTATAGCATAATCCTTATATTAAGGTTTGAGTTTCGAATGTTTTTATTGATAGATATTCTAAAAAAGGTATATGCTTTATCAATCATTTATTGAACAGTAATGGAAAATTTATGACACTTGCTGAAATGACATAACAATATGGTGTTGTAACACACATTTTAGAATACTCTGGACTCATATCTGCTTTAAGGACTTATCTAGGTACCTTTTCTTTTCACACTCTAGCTCTAAAGCAAAGATTCCATTTATTTTCTTTGCCAATATCATTTTTTTTAGAAATAAAATAGATGTAGATACATATATGATAGGATTAAATCAAAACCTGAATCTCCATTAGCTTCGAAAAATTTGGCAAAAGATTTTTACTTAAATGGAGAATCAGTCATAACTAAGCGATTTAATATCCCTTTTAAATGCAGTAATGACACTAATCTGCAATGGTTTCAATGCAGAATAAATCATCGAATATTGGGTACAAATTATCTTTTAGAAAAAATGAACATAAGTAACTCCAACCTTTGTTTATTTTGCAAAACACACGATGAGACAATAAAACACCTTTTCTGTGAATGTAGGGTCACAAAATTATTTTGGGCCAATCTTGAACACTTTTTTTAATAAAAAAATGCCCAACAAAAGATATAAAATGGCAAGATATTGATTAAGTTTTGGGCAACAAAAAATTTGATGATGTTATTAAACAATTTACTGTTTTTCTACAAAGTATTATATACTAAAACAAAGATTAAAAGATTCAGAGCCTGAGATAACACCCGTTCAAAAAATACATTAGGACACAATACAACATAGAGGAAGATGTATGTGTATGTTTACAGATGTACATATTTGTTATATGGTGTATATATAATATAACTTCATGTTCCATAATTTTTTTATGAAAACCATTAACACTTACTTTCGATCAGTTCTTAAAAATCGCATATAAATTGTTTTTTATAATTAATTTGAATAAAACTGTATACGTGTGATATGGAAGTATTTTTAAACTATTGCATATATCAATCGGGACAGGCACTAGATACCATAACCCTATATATAATGCAAGACTATAATGGATATGGAATTTTAAAGCAATATAATCCTAACAGAATATGCCTATTTGTACTGGTAGAATTATTACCTGAATATATACAGACAACCAGTTTGGATTAAAATGTTACATGGTGTGTTGATAATAATGAAACAGAAGAGAGGAAGCTGGCAAAGACATACCAACAGTTCTGTTTAATTACAATAACAGAGACATATAAAGTCATTGACAGTATCTTAATTCCTATTATACACTTTCATTTATTTAACAGTATTTTATATATCAACGAACCTGTAACGGCTGTCTGCTATTTATACTGCTAGCGGTATTGATATAACATTTTTTCAAGAATTCCATAGTACGTAGAATAAAGAGTTTTAATTGTAGCATTAGTTTTGAAGTGGGTTCAGACAACACGTTGCTGTATCATCAAACGGTTCGCGTATTACCCTCAACTTATCAAATTGCTTGCGATCGATGAAATCAATGAAACATTTCTTCTTTTGCAACAAATGGTGTGTAATTAGTAATTGATCAATTCCAAATCCATAGGTAAATATTTGTTTGAAAGGCGTGACACAACTTTCAATAGTTGCATGACAGTCCATAACACGCTCCAAATATTGTTTGTCCATTGATATAAAACACATTGGTATGCTCCATCCATTTGTTGCACGACTGTATTGTCATATATTTATTGGTGTCTTGCCTTCAAACGATTTCAATAACATTGCTGACGTGGGGAATGCCTCTACATCACTTGTTATAATGACATCACTGTTTTGTATTTGTTCATTCCTATAGGCAAACAATCTGCTGGTTTGAGCAAGCAACACGCACATTTCTTCGGTTGTAACAATGGCCTTGACAACCACAACTTCTGTTTCTAGACGTTTGATATAAACCTTAACAGCAGAATCAGTTGGTGTGTGAACTATATTCATGTGCAATCTTATTCGTACTTTAAATGATAATAATCGCCAAAGTCGGGACGACAATACAGCTGCTTCTGCGTATGGAAAGTTTGCTTTTCTCCGAAGGTGGGTATTCTTCGAATGACACAGATCCATAGATATTCAAACATTCTTAAAATTGATTTTATCAGTATCCAAACTTTCAGTTATTTTATTTAAATTCTCATCCTTCGCCGTTAATACGGAGGGAAAAGATTTTTGTAAACACTGACGTTGAATTCGTGTATACAAGTTACTCAAAAGCATACACAGTACCGGCAATGACCAGTAAAACAACTGCTGCACAAATGTTCCTTCTCTTTAATATCAACATGTTTTGTTGATAGTATTTGTTTTGTTTGCCTTACAGTAGTTTACAATAACAAACTAATATAATATAAATCCTTGTTGTTCTTTGTATCAGTACTGATCTACACAAACCAAACAGTGCTTTGCATATATCCATGGTTATTCAAAAAGTATATTGAAAATAGCTCGTATTAATCTATACGAGTTACACGCGTAAGAGCTTATAACAATCAAGTCAATTTTATGTGTATGAGAACTTTATAATTATTATATGACAAGCCACGACAATTAATATTTTGTGCATTTTAAAACAATATATGTTATTGGCATCATCGAATACTTATCAGCCTATTTTTACCATGTACTGATATTCCAAAATTTCAATATCGACATTTGACCTCAGAATTAAGACATACGCCACTCCTCCCTGCAGTCAGTATACGTGAAATAATAAATACATCGAAACTATACATATATATGTATTATGTCACATAGATGTATATCGATATATTTTATATGAATTAGCCGTCTGGGCTGATGAGTGAGCTAACATTTGGGTTGGTTCCTGCTTAAAGCATAAAGTAAATCAACAACAATCTTGTTATAGGATGTCTTCTTGTCTCTTTTATTCGTTGCCGGGCCCGATTAGCACAAGCGGAAGCGCGTCTGACTATCAATCCATCGGTCGTGAGTTTGAATCCCCGCCCGGCCACAGTCCCTGGGATGATTTATATACGACATTGCGACTCATTATCATTTGTATCTCACCTCTGCTTCAAGTGGGAAATTTATCAGTTACTTTGGGAGATGGACTGTGTTCGAGTACTGGTCGACCTTCCATGATTCAAGGAAACTGATTCAGTTAACTGATCGTCTGTTAAAAAGAAATGAACTTTAATATTCAATCAATCAATCAATCTCTCGATCAATCAATATCTCCTTTTTATATGAAATTGCATTGCTTGCCTTCTATTTGCATGTCGACAAGATTGTTAACAAGCTTATCGGTGTTATTAGTATATTCGTAATGTTTTTCAGGCTAGGTGTCCAAACTATTGCCCGGATGTTGGTCATTGTGGAATATTCAGATACAAAAAAATCTTAAATCCTAGTTCACTGGTCAACTTAAGTAAGAATACCGGGGTTTACAATTGTCATTATCATTTCACCACCAAGGCGACAAACAATGCCAAAGTATCCAACGTGGAGCATATTGATGTCATCATGAATGAATCACCACCAGAACCGGACGTCGTATTGGAAGGTTAGTCGGTATCAAATAATAGACTAAATGTATTTTTAGAAGTCGTTTCAATTAAATTTTAGAGCGTAGGTTTGTTGATAAATGCTTAGGATAAACGAATTACAAATGTTAAACGAATCCACGCATGATGTAATTATCAAAATTACCAAGCGAAAATTCCATAAAGCTGCCAGCAAACTTTACTGGCAACAAATACGTTACTGTTGTAGCTTTCAATAGCGCGATTAATCCATCTGACCCGATCTGCTCCGATAGAATAATGAGAGATGGCTCACCATCTGAGTTTATTCTGCTACTTTACAAAATGTAAAGTGGACTGAAAAACGGTGGTTTGTAATGACGGAAAACCTTGGCTCATGCATGCTAATTTAACTTAGATAATATCAAGTCCTGCAGGGAAGTATGCTCCAATACAACGACTAGGAATACTGCGCCAAAAGAAGTGATTTACTACGTCAATAGTCAGGTCATTATGGGCTTATTTTAATAGTGATAAAAGACGAAATTTAGTGTAAATCTGTAACTATATATAGTAACACGTGTAATAATTCCCCAATAACGTGTTAAGATTAGCTTCTTTATTGATATCGGCTATTTCTTGTATCGAGAATTTTATGTTGTTCTGATAATTCTTTTCTTATAAGTAATCCTATTATAAAATTTAAAACAACCTGGACCTCGATGTTGATTATTTACATTTACATTAAAGTATACTAACGACTGATATGGCAGCAAACACGTTTTATTTTATGCTTTTGATGAATTATAGAGATTTCTCAGATTATTTATGGTAATTCACTGTTTCAAACAGTGAAATTATGAATCTAAATTTTTTTGTCATTGCATATTTATTTGAAAACAAAATATTTAAAAAAGAAAATTGCTTAATATTTTTTTATAAATCAAATAATATATAATGGCGAATTTAAGTCAAAATAAACAAAAGATATATAAAAGCATAAAATATATAGAAAGTTTGTTTGTTTTGGTGTAAGATTAAATGATATTTCATCTCGTTATGACCAAAATATGACTTTTGGTGATCTCTTGATGAAATATAATTCGGTCTTACACTGAAACAAAGAAATGTCCTCTTTTCAATTTTACATTCTGTTATAACATTTACTAGGTGGTTCAAAACAAGAAAAAAGTCTAGCCTGCCAAATATGGGCGTTTTTATGGTTGGAGTGCCATTTAGAATTATCCACATATCGTTTATATCGTTATTTGGGGAAAGTACTTCACTATGTGCATTCTGTTGCAAACTTAGAGTGTTGGTGAGATCAAGGGGGAAAAGTGGATATAACAAGTAGCACATGTATTGATGACCATATAAACAATATAACAAACAACATTTCACAATCACAAAGGTACGCGCCACTTTAAACAACTAATGATAACAAACTTGCAATATATACAGTAATGTTTTGCAAAATATAATAAAAATCAACATTTTTTTTTCAAATATTATTTTGGTGTTTGAGCATGTATTACCTTTATCTGTCAGTTTGATATATAAATTGTTTTCGCATTTATTTTGTTTAAAGATTATATACATGTATATATATATATATATATATATATATATATATATATATATATATATATTATTGTCAAAACTACTAAATCCAAAATATCAAATAATAAATGTCCTATGACATATTGAGCACCAATCAGCATGATTTCACAGGACGATTCGTTTCTAATATTTTAAGAGGCTTTTCCTGCCGCTTTATGTTCCACATTATTTCTGTATATACTTTATTATTTACTCGCATACCGTATATAAAATATACATTTTTTCCGATATTGTCTACATTTAGTTTTTTAACAAGTACAATTAAATGTATTATATGAATATTTATACCATTCCAAATAAATATTTTATATAATAATGAATATCATAAAGCATGCCTATGTAAAAAAAGGGGTGAAAATTCTAAATGATACAAAAGTATTTGAGAAATGCAATTAACTCCTATTTGTGTCGTTTGATTTTCACTTATTATTACCATATAAGTTGTATTTGTTATACAAAATAATATTAATACTTTTCCCTTATAGTAATGACGTGTAATAGATTGTCATATATGTATGCATGCTTTTAACTCACGTTGATAAACAGTATTCAGTATCAGTCATACTATATCCAAAATATGTTGAATATCAATGTATCATTACAAACGTTAATAATTACTGAAACGTGTTCAAAACAGTCATATATCATATACCTATTTCAATAAACTTCCCATATAATTTCTGATATATTTATGATATATATAATTGTTAAACTCTACTTTAAATCAAATTTTACCACAAATAAAGCGTTTGTCCGAATGAGACACTATCCTTATATACGCAAAACGAAAAGATGTGCATAAGAATTGTCAGGGACAACATTGTATTAATAAATTTTATATTTATATTGGTGTTAATATAACATGTACTGTTTATAACCAATGCAATACGGCCTCAAATAGGAATGTCTGTTCAAATTAATTATAACATGACATGTCCTTCGGTATTTTTGTTACACATGTTAATCATTTTGTTCTGTAAATGTATTTTCTGAATCGATAATTAACGTTTTAAAATATATCAAGCAATGCACCTTCCAACGTATTTACTTTGTATAATAAATTGTTGTAATAACAAATGGACCATTGAGAAATAGTTGACATTGTCTCCGTCAGATGAAGTTTACCATATCTCTGAAAGCTGAAAATAAATGTCTGTCCATCTATTTTTAATAACACACGTATACTGCGTATTAGAAAAAATATTTTTATTGCGAATTGTTTTGATGAATTCATTAATTTCCTTTTGATTGCTTTAGGTACCACAATTTCTTCGTACACGAATAAGAAATAGATTAATTTTACAGTAAGTAATGTTGTTGTTTTTTCTTGATAAAACCGTCATATGTCTATCCATCATCATATGTAGTTGTGTCCACGGATGGAATCGACTGAATATATTTTGTACATATATCTAAATGATGACTTCATATTATTGAATGAATTGACTTCAAAAGAACGTGTCTTCTGTAATTTCTTTAACGCAACAAACGCGATAACACGAACAGAATCCTTATTTTCCATATATCAGTATTATGACACATGTACGTTGGTTAACCCAAATTCAACAATTTAACTAGTAAGACAGCAAAGGTAATCTGTGCAGTCTACCGTGAAACTCCATACATGGTGTCACCACACAGTTGAATTAAGGTCTATGTTCTATCAAACAATAAGGTTTAGCTCTCCCAGTGTAAAATCAATTCCCATTTAAAAGCCCTTAAAGTATGTTTCCGTAGCAGAAATGTATCCGCTCATAAAAAAGCATTAATATCAAACCTTTTTAAAGGCAGGACAGTGCGGTAACTGTTATTAATTACACCCGGTTTATAATTGCAGTATACGCTAGGCAAACATTTGCTTTATTCATCTGCAGCAAAACATCCCTCTATATTATATGAACCATCTTGAGAATACTTTAAATCAGACTACGTTTTGTATTTAGCATAAAATGTGTATGGCCGTCACTAAAGGAGGACGCGAGTCTGTAGTGTGACGAATAACATCAGGCACAAATTACTATAATGTGTAAAAATAATATACATAATTTATTAATAACCTTCTGCATATTGCATTTAAAGCATATATTGTATTCCTTGACGTATTATGCTCGGAGTGCATCTGTATCCTCATAACTCGAATCACTCGAATCACCTTGTAGCTGCAGATAAGTTGGTGGTCTAGCTTGTGGCTGCTCATAATCGAAATTCTTCTGCTCCGACTGTGGATGCATGTAATCGTCTGTTCCAGATTCGTCATCTGGTTGCCCTTGGTCAGAACTTCTAGATGTAGCTTGTGGATGCTCATAGACGAAATTCTTCTGCTCCGGCTGTGGATGTATGTAACCGTCTTTTCCAGATTCGTGATTTGGTTGCCCTTGGTCTGAGCTTCTAGATGTAGCTTGCGGATGCTCATAGTCGAAATTCTTCTGCTCCGACTGTGGATGTATGTAACCGTCTTTTCCAGATTCGTCATTTGGTTGCCCTTGGTCCGAGCTTTTAAATGTAGCTTGTGGATGCTCATAGTCGAAATTCTTCAGCTCCGACTGAGGATGTATATAGCCGTCATTTCCATGTTCGTTATCCGGTTGCCCTTGGTCTGAGCTTCTAGATGTAGATTGTGGGTGTATGTAACCAGAGTCCCTTGATACAGCTTCAGTGTAGCCAACGGTTCTAGTTGTAGCATCAAGATCTTGATATGTATTCGCAGTTTTATCGGTGTCAATCTCGTGGTAGGGAGCATCTATATACGCATACGGATCATCCACATTTGTAGACTGGGTAACAGACTCGTTATTACGTGCCTCCGATTCTTGTAACCTGTAGATATAAAACACAATACACTATAGTTAATACCACCAGAATGATTTACTAATTTCTTACCCTTTTCTAGTTATTTTACAGGCACAACGTATAGAGAAAACATTTGATCAACATAATTAGGTTTAGAAACAATTTGTTTCTCAAATAATCTATCACGGGCGAATAATAATGTTTTAATTCTCGTTTAAACGAGCACAAATATTATTCGTCACGCGATAGCGAACACATGGGTTATATTTTATCTAAATTATTTGTTCACTAGTTTGTAGATACAACATTTAACTAATAGACAATTTTGATTCTGTATTGCATTATGTGGTCACTATTTTACGGCCGGCCGCCAAACATGCCTCTTTGATTGTGCAGCGACTGCAAGAACATGGGACACAACGATGTGTGTTTCTCATAAAGCCGTGATGGATTATTTGTATTTGTCGCACCCATGAAAAAGGATAATATATTTGTGACGTTGACATCCCTAACGCCCCCCCCCCCCCCCTCCCACCAACAAATGAATGCACGAACGTTTCTGAGGACCCGTTAATAATTAGTGTGGATAAAAAAGAAAACATAATGATAATGAAAAAGATATCAGATAGTCATGAGATTCCGGATTTTACAAAATCCTAAATCCAACATTGAATTCAAGACCATCATATTTTTACACTCTATTACGACGTCCATACCTCATTTAGACAACAATGGCGAATCCAGGGATGTGGTAGTTCTATGCTAGATCATCCCAAGCTAAAGAGTATTGTCCCTGTTCATGGAAAGGTATATATAGCAGTGAGCAGTAGCCAAACAAAGCACAAACATTCATGATTAATCATATCTTAAACATACTCCTTTTTGATGAGGAATTTAAAATTGAATATATGTGCTCTGTACAAACATTTGTCAGAAAACATTTGTTTAAGCATTGGAAATAAAAAGAAGTCGCATGGATTCAGGTCTGGTGAGTAAGGCGTATTGTTTACAACATGCACGTATTCAGACGCCAAGAAAGCCAAAATATCCTCGCAACTGAGGAAAGGAGGCGTTGTCATCAGATGGACCCCTGACCACACTATGCTTTGACGATTGGACGATAATTTGTTTTGCTTTCTTCAGCACAGTTGTTATAGAAGCGTCCAGTGACTGTATGACCAGATGGACAAGACACATGGCAATGGTGTACAGCATTTTCTCTGTACTGATGGTTCTCTTAGCGTACATAGGCGAGCTTGATTTTTCGTTTCCATTGTTCGTTATCAGCCTTTCTCTGTGCCTTAAACATGTGTACCCATAAGTTTCGTCAACTGTTAGCAATTTAGAAATAACCCGACTATTACAGTTGTATATTCAGAAGTTCCCGGGCACATTTTAGACGCTGTTTCCTCAGTGACCAAATGAGGTCCCCACCTAGCACAAATCTTTCTCAGGTGCAGATGCTTTTTAGAATCGTTTGTATGCTGCTTTCTGATATGCAAGCTCTACTGGCTATTTCTTTCACCGACAATCGGGAATTTTGCTCCACCACAGCCTGTAGAGGAGCGATGTTTGCCTTAGGAATAGAGGTTTTAGGTCTACCACGACGGGTGTCATCTTTGACAGACAATTTCCCAGCGCTTTAAAAGTTTTAACCCACCAATACTGTACGCATAGAAATATCACACAGTTCATCAAATATCTGCTTTGCATCTATACCAAACCTAGTGCGGCATTTTATATAGCCACGAATTTCAGTATTTTCGTCCACGTTACAAGATGACTTGTAAAATGGTCATTGTATATGACTGCATATATTTCAGACTTAAATATTTCGGTCGTTTAAAAAGCAATTTGCACGAAACAAACGGGTATAGTTAGCTATTGGAAACATTAATGAAGTGCAGTGAAGCGTTTTGAAATATACCTGGGATAAAAATACGGAATCTCATTAGTGACAAAACATTTTGCACGACCCCCGTATAATAGTCTCACCTGCCCTCTATCGAAGATAGTTTCAAATCTTTTGCAGCTGAAATACTTTCCAGTTCCTTTACCTTACTTCCAAACGTCTTGTACAGGAAACACGCTGCCGTTATTCCTAGAATGGTACACAATGTATAAAACATGAACATGTAACGAATTACTGGTGATCTGAATGGGTTGAAAATAAAATAATTAGATCACTTAAAAACGTTTAAATTCGGTGACTCATAAAATAAATTTTGTCCGTTCTTTTAAAAGAAATATTTTTCACATAGAAAGACGTCAACACTCACACCTAAGATTAAATATTTCACAAAGAAAATGTGTTGATGCTTGGATTGGAAAAAAATGGAAAATACTCTCATTTCAGTATTAAATAAAAGACTTTATTGCAAAAAAATATAAATATATATAAAAAGAAAAAGAAAATACCAAGGAATGTACTGATGACCTTTTCATTATATCATATACGATGCATAAGTACGACTTAACACAAATAATATTCTTTACATATTCGATGTAGGTAATATTTTTTTTGCTGGAAGGAGTGTTGTTGTTTTTTTGGCCTATATTAAAAAGTGATTTAAAGGATTTGTAAAAGAAACGGCACATTAATTGTGTGTGCTTGAGCAATTTATGCAAGACTCCAAGATCTTAAAAGATAAGGTCAAAAAATGCGTATGCCGGTATATGATTATATTTAAATACATACACGATAAACATCAGGCAGAATTGTTCTGTATATTTTGTTAGTATCATTGTAAAACAATGTCGAGTTATTAAATATTATATATATATAGCAAAAGATAGATGTCATTGAATTTAAAAATAGACATTACCTAAGGCTGCTAAAACGACCAATCCACTAAAGACAACGGCGATGATAATGGTCAGGTTGGTCACCAGCTCTTCTAACTTCTTGTACCTGAGAAACCCAACAGTCATGTGAATGTTTCCCACGGTAACCTTGAACAAGATGGTATATATATTTTAATACCAGTTTACATTACACAGTTTTGTTTTATGCAGTAATCAATAGTTAACTTACTGAAAATTCTATTATCACATTTGCCAGTACTAATAACAAATAAGATATTACACAATACGCTTGGAGGATAAAAACACAAATAAACCGTCCTGAGATTGTATATGTCTGTTTTCTCCCATTGAGAGCCTCGTCCCTGCATATTATTTCGACCCACACGGATACTTGTACTCGTTTTGTAAGTAGCTTTGAGGTAAGTATTTCTTGAAGTTTAATGGGGTATCGAGGAAGTAAAATGTAACTTAGATATTATTTTAATGAGTAAAGATATTTAAACAAATCTCACGCACTGAACGCTGGCGAAGTGTTGAATTGACTGAATTGTTGATATTGTTATCTAATTTAATTGGATTCAAAAATTCCAGTATGGTCATGACATGCTCATCTTAGTCAAATCAAACTTCTATAGACAGCGGTTTATGTATTATTTTAGCTTTATCTCTGTTTTGAATCATACATAAATGGTCCATTGTAGTGAATGGTCTAAGTCTCTGTCATTTAATGAAAATGTACATCTCACCGCTGAAGTTTGTGGGTTCGAACCAGCGCTAAAAATAATTATGTGAGAAAGTTTGTCAGTTACTTGCGGCAGGATGATTGTTCTACATGTACTCCTATTACTTCTGAAGTCTTCCTCAACCAATAAAACGGGATATAACCATCTATAACATGGCACATGACAGTATACCACTTTACAAAAATTAAATAGAATATGTTTTTCTGCATCAGGTGAATAGTTTAGGACCATAGTCTTCCTATTGTTATGCTCATGCTTTCAGTTAAATAATCTGCCATCTTCTTACTTCAATATTTTTCCTTATAAGAAAACCTTTGACCTGCCAAAATTAAATGTTGATTTTGTTTTGTGTTAGCGTGGTAAATGGATTGAAAATTGGGAAATATTATGTGAAATGTAATGTTTTTACTTTTTTGTTATACAAGGTAAATGAATGTTAAATCAAACATGAACATAGATTAAATATCGGGATTTGATACAAGTGTGTGTCATTATACATTATTTTTACGGCCTTTGGTCGATTATATATCAAATTATGTGTTATATAATACATTTGAAAGCCAAGTGAATATTTTTATTGTTGTGTTTCTAATTAATTAATAAGAGCAGACTGAACAATGCCAGTATTTAATAACACATTTATTAGCATAAACAATCTAACAAACAGTCCTAGTTTTTATGGTATTTTATTGTAATAATAATGTAATTTATTATAAGAACTCACATTCACTTCCGGGTATTCTGCCCCTGGTATTCCCGGCTGTGGTTGTTTGATCGGTGGAGAACAAACTAGTTTCGTATCGGTCAATTCTTCCATTTTGCAGTTTTCTATACCAACCATGACAGTAAAGTCAGACATAGTAGCAGCTAGGTTTAACTTTTTTCCCTGCAATTGTTTAAGATTTTATCTTCCGTTTTAGTTCATATTTATATTTAAACAGATTTTTATGTATGTAAATTTGAATAAATAAGATATGTTTAAAATGTTTGTGTACTGTAATGGTTGTAATTGTTAACATTGCACTAGTGTAATGTAATAACTGTATTTGCACAATTATAATGGCTAAAATGGTTACCAATGTTCACAATGCACACTTATAGTATCATGGCTGCAGTTATTCACAGTGAAAACTTTTAATACAGTGGCTGCAATTGTTCACAATGCACAACTATAATGTAATGGCTGCAATTGTTCACAGTGCACAACTATAATGTAATGGATGTAATTGTTTACAATTCACAATTACGAGTCAATGCCTGCAGTTGTTTACACTGTATAAGTGTAATGTAATGGCTGTATTTGCACAATTATCATGGCTGCAATGGTTTCCGATGTTCACAATGTTCACAAATGTAATTGTTCACAGTGCTCTGCTATCGTGTAATGACTGTATTTATTCGCAATACACAAGTATAATGTAATGGCTGTAATGGTTCACAATGCACAATTATAATGTTATGTCTATAATGTTCACAATACACAACTATAATGTAATGGCTGTAATTGTTCACAATACACAATTATAATGCAAAGGCTGTAATTTTTCACAATGCACAACTATAATGTAATGGCTACAATTGTTCACAATCCGCAAATATAATGTAATGTCTGTATTTGCTCACAATGCAAATTATAATCAATTATGATATAATGGCTGTAATGGCTCACAATGCACAATAATAATCAACTATAATGTTATGGCTGTAATGGCTCACTATGCACAATTGTATTTAATTATAATGTAATGGCTGTTATGGCTCACAATGCATAATTATAATCAATTATAATATAATGACTGTAATGGCAATGCACAATTATATTCAATTATAATTAAATTGCTCACAATGCATAATTATAATCAATTATAATTTAATGGCTGTAATGGCTCGCAATGCACAATTATAATCAATTATAATGTAATGGCTGTAATGGTTCACAATGCACAATTATATTTAATTAAAATGTAATGGCTCTAATTGATCCCATTGCTCTATCATTGTGTAATGACTGTAATTTTTCACAATACACAATTATAATATGAGTTCATATATAGCATGACAACAATTTAACAAAAAAAAATACATTTTGATTTTTTTCACCGCGTTTGTGAAATACCATCTGATAAAACTGTATCTTGGAAACACGGCATAAGAAATAAGCAGATTCAGTTTTGTTGATTCTGTTCATGAGGTGTTATGAAATATGCAACACCATTTATATCCCCTAGCACGAAATATGCTCCAGGATTCCAAGATATTAGAAAAATGGGTCAAAGTACGGGCCGATGTTTAACAGTCGGCATACATATCAAAGTATGTGGTAGTAATTTGTATTTTTGGTATGTCAGTTTAATTTTTTTTTTAAAAAGTTGATTTATATAACCACATACTTATCGTTCTACTAAATTATTTATTAATCTCATGAATATCATTTGTGTGTTTAAACGTACATGAAAAGGATCTGATTAATATATTTTTTGACAAATTGATACAATTAACAACGCACATCAATAGCAAAAATTATGTACTAGTTTCATATTTTAAAATGTTTGTAATATACTGAACGAAACAGCTAACCCGCCACCAATAATTTATTTACCTAGCTCGTCACCTGCTGTTTTATGTATTTTCCCAAAAAGTATCAAAGCAATTTCTTTTAAATTTCGACTTGAATTAGAAATACTATTTGCTAGGATAACAATGAACAAGTATGTATTATCAAATTTAACAATAATTGTCATATACACATTTTTATAACGATACTCAATATTTTGACGATATAGGAAATATAAAAAGTGGCGGGTTAGCTGTTCAGTATATGATATTGAAATACTGACTGGTATTGTGAGCTTGTCTTCACTAGGGTCAAATTCGATCAAATTTTCATTTTCATCGTTTTTGAATATTGTAATATTTGGATTGTACGTGTATGTTATAGTAAAGTTTGCCGTTAATCCATCTAACGCTACCGTCGCCACTGTAGAAACACATGAACAGTCGCTATCTAGTTCTGATACGTTGTCTGGAGCCACAGGTATTGAACAAATTGTTTCTGTAGCGGACGTTATTGTGCACTTTTCTGTCTGCAATTATAACTGACATTAGATATCACCTACATACATCATGTAATATAGTAAATAGAAAGAATCAACTGGCACCACCTTAGTCTTTGTATGTTACCAGATGAACAGTTGGTTCCTAGTTCCTAGTTCTAGTATGCGACTGAATATTACATTGTACTGGTAATTATAGTGCTTAAAAAGGCGAATTTCAGATGTTATTGAAAAAGGTTTAAAATAGTAAACAGTAATAATGGCGCATGATTTTGATAGCAAATGGTTGAATATTAATTGTCTTTTATAATACAAAGTGAAGTATTTATGTCTTATATCTGGCATATCCAGTATTATTGGTGAAGGAAGACTTCAGAATGTATCCGAGTAGAAGTAAGTATATAGACTGGCAAGCCTTCTGGCATGAACGTTTTTTTGATCGGGGTGATCTCGAACGCACAATCTCAGTAGTGAGAGTTAAAGAGTCATAAGATCACTATGGTTATCAAACGCTTTGTCGTCTAATGACTAATTGTTACTCATCGTTAGAGCCAACCCCGGTCTAGAAACCTTACGTGAGAAGTTTGCAAGTCACTTCGGGAAAGATGGTGTTTCTACTCAGATTGAAACTGAGGTTTTCCCCCACTAATAAAACTGGATATATTGGTGTAAAAATATGTCGTGTGTAATTGTGATTCTCCAGCATTTTTATTTATCAAAATTATGAAAAATGAGTATTTGAGAAATAAGTTATATTGAACTCACAGTGTTCACTCCGCCATATTCGGTTCTTATGGTAGCAAGGTTAGCATTGTTGAGTCTACGTCCTGTTAATGTAATCTGTGTTCCCCCTCTGTAAAAAACAACAAACCAACATGGTACATTATCATGTTTTGGAGTGAATGGGGCCAATGTCAAGGTCACTGAGCGCTACATGCCCAATTGGGATTCTTATTGTTGATATTTGTGGTACTTGATAATGACAGCACATACACTTTCAAAAGTATAAGGGTTGTTAACAAATGAAACTTCTGTTTTCCTTCTGCAATTTGTATCTTAACAGTATTTGTAAAATGATAATGAAAAATATAATAAAGTTACTAACATTATGTTGCATAGCACTTAAAATTTCAAAAAATATAAGGGTAGTTAATTGTATATTTGCATTGAATGATGAAATGGTTTTTACTACTTTACATGGAAAAACAGAATGAATTGCATATAAATAACCGAAGATACACACACTTAGATTAGTTCTGAATGAATAAACAGGGTCATGAGAGAAATGTGACACCTTTCGATTGTTATAATATTCATTTCTTTCTTGATATTCTATGAAAGAATACATTCATAGCTGTGTTTATTAATTAACTATTACGTGTTGGATGTCATAAGAGTGAATCGCAGCGTTCATATGGTAAAGAGCAGAAACCCAGCTAATACGACCAAACAAGGCCAAAACAAATATCGAGTGTATTGATTCATTAAGATACTAGTCCAATACGAAAACCAAGTGTTTTGATTGGTTTAGACGCTCAGCCAATATGGGAGCCACTGTTTGGTAATATAATGTTATTAAGTAAGTGATTTCAAATTAACCGAGTAATTGGTAAAAGGACATGTATTGCCATATTAGCCAAAGGCCAATAGCAGTGTCAGTATGCAATTATTTTATTCATGTAAGTTAATGAAAAACAGTAGGCTACAAAAGTTGTTTCGTATTTGGCAGAGTTCTGTTCGTATTGGCCGAGCCCGAGTTATAAAACGGCATAGTTTTCGTCTATAATAAGGCCAATACAATTAAGTCAATTAATACTTTATCGCGACGCTATCTTGAAAGCTTCGTGTGACTTTATATCACTCTAAGTAAATGTCAACGTTTTTTAATATATTTAGTATTACTTTTTTGTTATGTGCTCGTGTAATTTACAAGAAGGTACATTTCTTACACAGAACCGTTAAAGCAGACACTGAAATGGATTGTCATAGTTAATTATTGAACAATGTCATTAATTGAGTGAATTTATATTGACTTTGATATTGCGTCTCTCTGACTATTATATCGAACCTTGTCCTACGGCCTCGTGCCAATACGACAGTCCTCAGCCCAATATCAAAGTAAGCCAATATGCATTCACTTGATTAATAACATTATAATATTAATCATCATGATAAATATATGATTTATAGCATATAGAATGAAAACAATGTACAACCGTCTGGCCTCACCTAAGAAATCCCTTCTTTAGTGGAATCTGGTCTAACTCTGGATTTGGCAACAGAGTGAAATTCAGAAATTTCTGTTCAATAGAAACAGCATTTGACAAATATAATTTCACGTTTGTTTCATTCCTTTTCAAACCACTTGGTACTGTAAATTGTACGGTGAAATACAACCTGAAAAATGTTAATTGATTTGGTCCAACAGTGTAGAATAAAAACAAACACATAATAATATAATATACATATGGACATTATCATGCACATACCTTTATATATGTGTAAGCGCGGCCAAACGTTTCCGTTTATATGTAAACTGGGTTATAAAACGTATCTGTTTTTGACTGTGTCAACTTAGTTATACGTATCCGTTTTGTTATGTGTAATCTTGGTTATACGTATCCATTTATGAACGTGTAAACTTGTTTATACATATCTGTTTTTGAAATTTCTGTTCAATAGAAACAGCATTTGACAAATATAATTTCACGTTTGTTTCATTCCTTTTCAAACCACTTGGTACTGTAAATTGTACGGTGAAATACAACCTGAAAAATGTTAATTGATTTGGTCCAACAGTGTGGAATAAAAACAAACACATAATAATATAATATACATATGGACATTATCATGCACATACCTTTATATATGTGTAAGCGCGGCCAAACGTTTCCGTTTATATGTAAACTGGGTTATAAAACGTATCTGTTTTTGACTGTGTCAACTTAGTCATACGTATCCGTTTGGTTATGTGTAATCTTGGTTATACGTATCCATTTATGAACGTGTAAACTTGGTTATACATATCTGTTTTTGACTGTGTCAACTTGGTTACACGTATCCGCTTGTGAATGTGTAAACTTGGTTTTACGTATTTGTTTATCAATGTGTAAACATGATTTTATGTATCAATTTATGAATGTGTAAACTTGTTTATACGTATCCGTTTGTGAGTGTGTAAACTTGGTTATACGCATTCGTGTATAAATATATCACTTGGTTTTCCGTATCCATTGATGAATATGTAAATTGGTAAACGCATCAGCTTGTGAATATGTAAACTTAGTTAAACGTACCCGCTTGTGAGTGCATCAATGTTGTTATATGCGTGTGAATATGTAAACTTTGTTTTCCGTATCCATTTATGAATATGTAAACTTGGTTAATCGCATCCGTTTGTGAATGTGGTAACTTGGTTTTATGTATTCGTTTGTGAATGTGTAAACTTTGTTATATGTTTTCGTTTATGTATCATACGTTAACTTTGTTATACGAGGGGGGGGGGGGGGGGGGGGGGTCAGAGAGTTTGTAGACTTTTGCAATAACTTATTTATATTAATTACACAATGCACAATAGTGTTATTGTATTTGAAATAAATGTATATGGGACATGTTTTGGAAATTTTAGCATGATACGTCAACTTCTGAAAAACATAAGGTGCTATTCAAAGCATAACAGTAAGTTATGTCGAGGCAAAATGATGACGTTGTATTCAACAAAAACCAACGTCAGTATTTTAAACAGGTGCTTTTGTATCAAATTTACTGAGTCATTCCTTATAAAAAATACTCTCATCAGTGGTCTATACGTTTTGGCCACCATTTATACCTTTGACTAAACAAGCTAATGAAATCCAAAGATGATATACTGGACACAAAATTCAGTAAAACATGCTTTATTTCCAATATGTCTTCAAATCGACTTCTATTTGTTTCATTTTAATGACTGATTCCCGGCCATCTCAAAAACATTCATTTTGAGATCTTGAAAAATTAGATTCACCGTACATACTATTATTTTCGTTTGAGCAGGTGTGTTACCTAACATGAAGCACAAATTAATATAACGGCACTACCGTACACCGCGTGCTTATCAACTTTCAAGTGCCCCGGCGTCATTTTGTTTCAAACAAAATCGAATACCGTAACATCATAATATTGATGTCATTTTGAGATGTGCCAAATTGGTGCCATTTTTTTAAAGGAGGTAAACAAGCATACGGTACAGCACACATTGCTCAGTCTCCCTGAGAATTATTAAAATACGATAATAAATAAAAAAGTAATGGCATAAGCCTATGACCTTTCTGATCCCCCTCGTACATATCCGTTAATGAATGTGTAAACTTGGTTTTACATATCGATTGATGAATGTGTAAATTATGTTATATGTATCAGTTTGTGAATGTGTAAACTTGGTTTTACGTACCCATTTATGAATATATAAATTTGTTATACTAAGCATTCGTGAGTGAATATGTAAACTTGGTTTTCCGTATCCATTTATAAATATGTACACTTGGTTTAACGCATTTGTTTGTGAATGTGTAAATTTGGCTATACGCATAAGTGTGTGAATATGTAAACTTGGTTTTCAGTATCCATTTGTAAATATGTACACGTGGTTTGCGTATCTGCAACTTATTTATACGTATCCGTTTGTTAATGTGTAAACTTCGTTATACGTACCCGTTTGTGCATATGTATACTTGCTTATACATATCCGTTTGTGAATATGTAAACTTGGTTATACCTATCCGTTTATGTATGTGTAACTTTTTTATATGTATCCGTTTGTGACTATGTAAACTTGGTTATACGTATTCGTTTGTGAATATGTAAACTTGATTATACGTATCCACTTGTGAATGTGTAAAGTGAGTTATACGTATCAGTTTGTGAATATGTAAACTTGGTTATACGTATCGGCTTGTGAATATGCAAACTAGATTATAAGTATCAGCTTGTGAATATGTAAACTTGGTTATACGTATCCGTTTGTGAAGATATCAACTTGGTTATAGGTATCGGATGATATATCTCTCAACTTGGTTATACGTAACCCCTAGTGAATACGTAAACTTGGTTTTACGTATAGGTTTCTGAATATGTCAATTAAGTTAAATGTATCCGTTTGTGAATGTGTATACTTTGTAATACCTATCCGTTTGTGAATATGTAAACTAGATTATACCTATCCGTTTATGCATGTGTAAACCTTGATATATGTATCCGTTTGCGAATATGTAAACTTTGTTATTTGTATCCGCTTGTGAATGTGTAAACTAAGTTATATGAATCCGTTTGTGAATATGTAAACTTGGTTATCCTATCTGTTTGTGAATATGTAAATTTTATTATAAGAATTCGCTTGTGAATATGTAAACTTGGTCATCCCTATCCATTTGTGAATATGTAAACTGAGTAATTCGTATCCGCTTGTGAATATGTAAAGTTGGATATGCGTATCCGTTTGTGAATATCTAAACTTGCTTATAAGTATCCGCTTGTGAATATGTTCACTTGATTCTAAGTATCAGCTTGTGAATATATGAACTTGGTTTTACGTATCCGCTTGTGAATATGTAAACTTGGTTATAGGTATCCACTTGTGAATATGTAAACTTGGTTGTATGTATCTGTTTGCGAATATGTAAACTTGGTTATACGTATCCGTTCGTGAATATGTAAACTTGGTTTTTTGTATCTGTTTGCTAATATGGGAATATGGTTATATTTATCTGTTTTTGAATATGTAAACTTAGTTATATGTATCCGTTTGTGAGTATGTAAACTTGGATAAACGTATCCGTTTGTGAATATGTAAACTTGGTTATACATATCTGATTGTGAATATGTAAACTTGGTTATACGTATCTGCTTGTCATTATGTAAACTTGGTTATACGTAACCGCTTGTCATTATGTAAACTTGGTTATACGTATCTGTTTGTGAATATTTAAACTTGGCTATACGTATCCGCTTGTCATTATGTAAACTTGGTTATACGTATCTGTTTGTGAATATTTAAACTTGGCTATACGTATCCGCTTGTCATTATGTAAACTTGGTTATACATATCTGTTCGTGAATATTTAAACTTGGCTATACGTATCCGCTTGTCATTATGTAAACTTGGTTATACGTATCTGTTTGTGAATATTTAAACTTGGCTATACGTATCCACTTGTCATTATGTAAACTTGGTTATACGTATCTGATTGTGAATATGTAAACTTGGTTATACGTATCCGCTTGCCATTATGTAAACTTGATTATATGTATCTGTTTGTGAATATGTAAACTTGGCTATACGTATCCGCTTGTCATTATGTAAACTTGGTTATACGTATCTGATTGTGAATATGTAAACTTGGTTATACGTATCGGCTTGTCATTATGTAAACTTGGTTATACGTATCTGTTTGTGAATATTTAAACTTGGTTATACGTATCCACTTGTCATTATGTAAACTTGGTTATACGTATCTGTTTGTGAATATTTAAACTTGGCTATACGTATCCACTTGTCATTATGTAAACTTGGTTATACGTATCTGTTTGTGAATATTTAAACTTGGCTATACGTATCCGCTTGTCATTATGTAAACTTGGTTATACGTATCTGATTGTGAATATTTAAACTTGGCTATACGTATCTGCTTGTCATTATGTAAACTTGGTTATACATATCTGATTGTGAATATGTAAACTTGGTTAAACGTATCTGATTGTGAATATGTAAACTTGGTTATACGTATCCGCTTGTCATTATGTAAACTTGGTTATACGTATCTGTTTGTGAATATCTAAACTTGGCTATACGTATCCGCTTGTCATTATGTAAACTTGGTTATACGTATCTATTTTGTGAATATTTAAACTTGGCTATACGTATCAGCTTGTCATTATGTAAACTTGGTTATACGTATCTGTTTGTGAATATTTAAACTTGGCTATACGTATCCGTTTGTCATTATGTAAACTTGGTTATACATATCTGATTGTGAATATTTAAACTTGGCTATACGTATCCGCTTGTCATTATGTAAACTTGGCTATACGTATCCGCTTGTCATTATGTAAACTTGGTTATACGTTTCTGATTGTGAATATGTAAACTTGGTTATATGTATCCGCTTGTCATTATGTAAACTTGGTTATACGTATCTGTTTGGGAATATTTAAACTTGGCTATACGTATCCGTTTGTCATTATGTAAACTTGGTTATACATATCTGATTGTGAATATTTAAACTTGGTTATACGTATCTGCTTGTCATTATGTAAACTTGGCTATACGTATCCGCTTGTCATTATGTAAACTTGGTTATACGTTTCTGATTGTGAATATGTAAACTTGGTTATACGTATCCGCTTGTCATTATGTTAACTTGGTTATACGTATTTGTTTGTGAATATTTAAACTTGGCTATACGTATTCGCTTGTCATTATGTAAACTTGGTTATACATATCTGATTGTGAATATGTAAACTTGGCTATACATATCCGCTTGTCATTATGTAAACTTGGTTATACGTATCTGATTGTGAATATGTAAACTTTGTTATACGTATCCGCTTGTCATTATGTAAACTTGGTTATACGTATCTGTTTGTGAATATTTAAACTTGGCTATACGTATCCGCTTGTCATTATGTAAACTTGGTTATACATATCTGATTGTGAATATGTAAACTTGGCTATACGGATCCGCTTGTCATTATGTAAACTTGGTTATACGTATCTGTTTGTGAATATTTAAACTTGGTGTATGTATCCGTGATCAAAATGTCAAAATCATGACATTTTATAAAGGTGTATTATTCATAATGGAAATGAAAAAATAATTTGAAATAAAAACACTTGTTTTTTTTTTATCGAAAATTTTGGGCCAAAATTTGTATATACCACACCTATGCCTTTGGTAACAGGTTTCCGTTGTTAACATGTTAACTTGGTGTACGTATCCGTTTGTGAATATGTAAACTTTGCTATAGGTATCAGATGATATATCTCTAAACTGTGTTATAGGTATCCGCTTGTCAATATGTAAACTTGGCTATACGTATCCGCTTGTGAATATGTAAACTTGGTTATACATATCCGTTTGTGAATATATAAATTGGTTATATGAATCTGTTTGTAAATATGTAAACTTGGTTATAGATATCTGGTAATATACCTCTAAACTGTGTTATACGTATCCGCTTGTGAATATTTCAACTTGGTGACACGCATCCGCTTGTGGATATACCAACTTGGTTATACGTATCCGCTTGTGAATATGTAAACTTGGTAATATGTATCCGTTTGCGAATGTGTAAACTTGATTATACGCATTCGTTTGTAAATATGTAAACTTGGTTATATATATCTGGTGATATACCTCTAAACTGTGTTATACGTATCCGGTTGTGAATATGTCAACTTAGTAATACGTATCCGCTTGTGAATATGCAAACTTGGTTATACGTATCCGCTTGTGAATATGTAAACTGGGTTTTATGTATCCGTTTGTGAATGTGTGCACTTGGTTATACGTATTCGTTTGTAAATATGTAAACTTGGTTATAGATATCTGGTGATATACCTCTTAACTGTGTTATACGTATCCGCTTGTGATTATGTAAACTGTGTTATATGTATCTGTGTGCGAATGTGTGCACTTGGTTATACGTATTCGTTTATAAATATGTAAACTTGGTTATATTTATCTGGTGATATACCTCTAAACTGTGTTATACGTATCCGCTTGTGAATATGTCAACTTGGTTACACGTATCCGCTTGTGAATATGCAAACTTGGTTATACGTATCCGCTTGTGAATATGTAAACTTGGTAATATGTATCCGTTTGTTAATGTGTAAACTTGGTTATATGTATTCGTTTGTAATATATCAACTTGGTTATAGGTATCAGAGGACATTCCACACTGGGTTACACGCATCCGTTTGTCAATATGTAAACTTGGTTATACGTATCCATTGGTGAATATGTAAACTTGGTTATACGTATCCGCTTGTGAACATGTATACTTGGTTATACGTATTCGTTAGTAAAGTTTTAAACATTGTTATCGGTATCAGATGATATATCTCTAAAATGGGATATATGTATCCGCTTGTGAATATGTAAACTTGGTTATACGTATTCGCTTCTGAATGAGTAACTGTGGTTATACATAACCGTATTTGAATATGTAAGCTTGGTGTACGTATCCACTTGCGAATATGTAAACTTGTTTATACTTATCTGCTTGTGAATTTGTAAATTTGGTTATATATATCCGATGTGAATATGTAAACTTGGTGTACGTATCCGCTTGTGAATATGTAAACATCGTTATACGTATTCGTTTGTAAATCTGTAAACTTTGTTATAGGTATCAGATAATATATATCTCTAAACTGGGTTATAGTTATCCGCTTGTAAATATGTAAACTTGGTTATACGTATCCGCTTGTGAATATGTAAACTTGGTTATACGTATCCGTTTGTGAATATGTAAACTGGGTTATATGTATCCGTTTATGAATGTCTAATCTTGGTTATACGTATCCGTTTGTAATATGTAAACTTGGTCATAGGTATCTGTTGATAAACCTCTAAACTGTGTTGTACGTATCCGCTTGTAAATATGTCAACTTGATTATACGTATCCGCTTGTGAATATGCAAATTTGGTTATACGTATCCGCTTGTGAATATGTAAAATTGGTAATATGTATCCATTTGTTAATGTGTAAACTTTGTTATGCGTATTCGTTTGTAAATATGTAAACTTGGTTATAGGTATCAGATGAAATATTCTAAACCTGTTTACACGTATCTGCTTGTAAATATGTAAACTTGGTTATACATATCCGCTTGTGAATATGTAAACTTGGTTATACGTACCTGTTTGTGAATATGTACACTTGGTTTTATGTATCTGTTTGTCAATATGTAAACTTGGTTATACTATCCATTCGTGAATATGTAAACTTGGTGTACGTATCCGATTGTGAATTTGTAAACTCTGGTATACGTATTCGTTTATACATTTATGAACATTGTTATTGGTATCAGATGATATATCTCTAAACTTGGATATACGTATCCGCATGTGAATATGTAAACTTGTTTATACGTATCCGCTTTCGAATATGTAACTTTGGTATTACGTATCCGTTTGTGAATATGTAAACTTGGTTATACGTAACCGTTTTAGAATATGTATGCTTTGTGTACGTAACTACTTTTGAATATGTAAACTTGTTTATACTTATCCGCTTGTGAATATGTTAATTTGGTTATATGTATCCGTTCTGAATATGTAAACTTAGTGTACGTATCCGCTTGTGAATATGTAAACTTCGTGATACGTATTCGTTTGTTAATCTGTAAACATTGGTATAGGTATCAGATGATATATCTCTCAACTGGGTTATAGTTATCGGCATGTCAATATATAAACATGGTTTTACGTATCCGCTTGTGAATATGTAATCTTGGTTTTACGTATCCTTTTGTGAATATGTTAACTGGGTTATTTTTATCCGTTTGTGAATGTGTAATCTTGGTTATACATATTCGATTGTAATTATGTAAACTTGGTTATAGGTATCTAATGATAATCTCTAAACTGTGAAATACGTATCCGCATGTAAATATGTCAAATTGGTTCTACGTATCCGCTTGTAAATATGTCAAATTGGTTCTACGTATCCGCTTGTAAATATGTAAACATGGTTATACGTATCCGGTTGTGAATATGTAAACTTGGTTATATGTATCAGTTCTTGAATATGCAAACTTGGATATATGTATCCGTTTGTGGATATGTAAATTTCGTTATAGGTATCCGCTTGTGAATATGTAAACTTGGTTATACGTATCCGCTTGTGAATATGTAAACTTTGTTAAATGTATCCGTTTGTGAATGTGTAAACTTGGTTATATGTATCCGTATATGAATATGTAAACTTGGTTATGCGTATCCGTTTTCGGATATGTAAACTTGTTGTACGTATCCACTTGTCAATATGTAAACTTGATTATGCATCCGCTTATGAATATGTAAACTTGGTTATACGTATCTGCTTGTGAATATGTAAACTTGGTTATACGTATCCGTTTGAGAATATGTAAACTTGGTTATATGTATCCTCTTGTGAATATGTAAACTTGATTATACGTATCCGTTTGTGAAGATGTTTATTTTGGTTATACATGTATGTATCAGTTTGTGAATGTGTAAACTTGGTTATATGTATTTGTATGTGAATATGTAAACTTGGTTAAGCGTATCCGTTTTTGGATATGTATACTTGGTGTACGTATCCAGTTGTGAATATGTAAACTTGGTTATATGTATCCGTTTGTGAAGATGTTAATTTGGTTATATACTTGGTGTACGTATCCACTTGTGAATATGTAAACTTGGTTATAAGCATCCGCTTGTGAATAAGTAAACTTGGTTATACGTATCTGCTTGTGAATATATAAACTTGGTTATACGTATCCGTTTGTGATTATGTACATTTGGTTATATGCATCAGTTTGTGAATGTGTAATCTTGATTATACATATTCGTTTGTAAACTTGGTTATAGGAATCTGATGAAATCTCTAAACTGTGCTATACGTATCCGCATGTAAATATGTCAAATTGGTTATACGTATCCGCTTGTAAATATGCAAAAATGGTTATACTTATGCGGTTGTGAATATGTAAACTTGGTTATGTGTATCTGTTCTTGAATATGCAAACTTGGTTATATGTATCCGTTTATGAATATGTAAATTTCGTTATAGGTATCCGCTTGTGAATATGTAAACTTGGTTATATGTATCCGTTTGTGAATGTGTAAACTTCGTTATATGTATCCGTTTGTGAATATGTAAACTTGGTTATACGTATCCGCATGTGAATATGTAAACTTGGTTATACGTATTTGCATGGGATATGTAAACTTGGTTATACGTATCCACATGTGAATATGTAAAGTTGGTTATATGTATCCGTTTGTTAACGTATTTACTTGACTATACGTATTTGTTTGTAAATATGTAAACTTGGTTATACGTATCCGCATGTGAATATATAAACTTGGTTATATGTATCCGTTTGTTAACGTATTTACTTGACTATACGTATTTATTTGTAAATATGTAAACTTGGTTATACGTATCCGCATGTGAATATATAAACTTGGTTATACGTATCCGCATGTGAATATGTAAACTTGGTTATACGTATCCGCATGTGAATATGTAAACTTAGTTATATGTATCCGTTTGTTAACGTATTTACTTGACTATACGTATTTGTTTGTAAATATGTAAACTTGGTTATAGGTATCCGTTTGTAAATATGTAAACTTGGGTGTATGTATCTGTTTGTGAATATGTAAACTGTGTTATACCTTTTCGTTTGTAAATATGTAAACTTGGTTACAGGTATCAGATGATATATCTGTAAACTGGGTTATATGTTTCCGCTTATGAATATGTCAACTTGGTTATACGTATCCGTTTGTGAATATATAAACTTAGTTATATTTATCTGTTTATGAATGTGTAAACTTGGTTATATGTATTCGTTTGTAAATATGTAAACTTGATTATACGTTTCCCCTTCTGAATATGTAAACTTAGTAGTATGTATCCGTTTGTTAATGTGGAAACTTGGTTATAGGCATCAGATGATATATCGCTAAACTTGGTTATACGTATCCGCTTGTGAATATGTAAACTTTAATCATATGTATCTGTTTGTGAATATGTAAACTTGGTTATACGTATCCGCTTGTGAAAATGTAAACATGTTGTACGTATCCGCTTGAGAATATGTAAACTTTGTTTTACGTATTCGTTTGTGAATATGTAAACTGTGTTATACCTTTTCGTTTGTAAATATGTAAACTTGGTTACAGGTATCAGATGATATATCTGTAAAATGGGTTATATGTTTTCGCTTATGAATATGTCATCTTGGTTATACGTATCCGTTTGTGAATATATAAACTTAGTTATATTTATCTGTTTATGAATGTGTAAACTTGGTTATATGTATTCGTTTGTAAATATGTAAACTTGGTTATAAGTATCAGATGATTTATCTCTAAACTTGGTTATACGTATCCTTTTGTGAATATGTAAACTTGATTATACGTTTCCCCTTCTGAATATGTAAACTTAGTAGTATGTATCCGTTTGTTAATGTGGAAACTTGGTTATAGGCATCAGATGATATATCGCTAAACTTGGTTATACGTATCCGCTTGTGAATATGTAAACTTTAATCATATGTATCTGTTTGTGAATATGTAAACTTGGTTATACGTATCCGCTTGTGAAAATGTAAACATGTTGTACGTATCCGCTTGAGAATATGTAAACTTTGTTTTACGTATTCGTTTGTAAATATGTAAACTTTGTTTTACGTATTCGTTTGATAATATGTAAACTTGGTAATACGTATCTGTTTATGAATATGTAAACTTGGTTAAACGTATCCACTTGTGAATCTTTAAACTTGGTTGTACGCATTCGTTTGTGAATATGAAAACTTGGTTATATATATCCGATTGTGAATGTGTAATCATGGTCATAGTATTCGTTTGTAAAAATGTAAACTTTGTTATAGGTATCAGATGATATATCTCTAAATAGGGTTATATGTATCTGCTTGTGAATATGTAAACATGGTTATACTTATCAGCTTGTGATTATGTAAACTTGGTTATACGTATCCGCTTGTGAATATGTATACTTGGTTATACGTATCCGTTTGTGAATATGTAAAGTTGGTTATATGTATCCGTTTGTGAATGTGTAATCTTGGTTTTTACGTATTCGTTTGTAAATATGTAAACTTGGTCATAGGTTT
The DNA here is from genome assembly GCA_029582155.1 of Panopea generosa. Classification (NCBI taxonomy): domain Eukaryota; kingdom Metazoa; phylum Mollusca; class Bivalvia; order Adapedonta; family Hiatellidae; genus Panopea; species Panopea generosa. Next base: position 43,558,786 of record CM055903.1, read on the forward strand.
CGGATGATATATCTCTAAACTGGGTTATAGGCATCAGCTTCTGAATATGTAAACTTGTTTATACGTATCCGTTTGTGAATATGTAAACTTGGTTTTATGTATCTGCTTTTGAATATGTAAACTTGGTTATACGTATCCGTTTATGATGTGTAAACTTGATTATACGTACAATTCGTTTGTGTATGTGTAAACTTGGTTATACGTATTCGTTTGCGTATGTGTACACTTTGTTATACGTTTCCGTTCATTTAGGTGTAAACTTGGTTATACGTAGGATTCGTTTGTGTATGTGTTACCTTAGTTATACGTATCCATTTAAGTAAGTGTAACCTTGGTTATACGTATATGTATGTATATGTGTCAACTTGGTCATATGTATTCGTTTGTGTATGAGTACTAGTTTGTTATACGTACCCGTTCATATTGGTGTAAACTTGGTTATACGTATCCGTTTATATAGGTGTAAACCTTGTTGTACATATTCTTGTATGCAGACTATGTTTTTTGTACACGTATTTGTAATGTTTGTTTAAACTTGGCTATGCAGATCCGTTTATGAATGTTTTTATATTTTGTTACAGGTTTTTTAATGTTTACCTTGGCAACTTTGCCTTTGTTAAGTATTCGCGTTCCAAAGTTTCACAGGATAAATGTTCTATAAGAAGTAAAAAAACAACAGAAGTACGTCCATGAAATTCTACCGTTGAAAACATAGTCAAACAACTGAGTTGCTAATCGCCGATTATCCTAACTCAGTTTAGAGATATAACCAGCCATCTTGGAACTATTTGCGGTATTTTCTAATGTGTTTTTCTTTTGGTGTAACACTTATCTAATTAATCCAGTGGGTTAAGTTTTTAAAGATTGATTTATATACATAATTATACATTAAACCATACAACAGCCTCTGTGACGTACTAGATACATTATAAACAGCCGCGGATTGTCACCGTGGCGATCCCTGTTTCCAAAACAATGTTTTTTTGTTCATTTCACTAGCATTACTGTTTTTTCTTACATTATTCCTTAAACGACTATCCTATGGAATTGAATGAGTTTCCAGAAAAACAAAATTTATGTGTCCATATGTGCATTTATATCTTTGCCTTAATCTAACAACCGCTGTTTGTTATTTTAATATTGTTTTCATAATTTAACTTAGTCTAGGAAATTTGATTTTTTTAATTAATTTATACTTTTATACATGTAGAATGTATATTGACTCTGAGCTAACGGTGTATTGAGTGTCAAAATTAAACTTTCGTTGAAGTTCAACTTGGAGAAGTCGGGCCCGACTGGCTCAGTCGGTAGAGCGTCTAAATATCAATACAGGGGTCAAGTACGAATCCCCGCCCGGCAATAGTCTCTGTGACGATTGATATACGGCATTGTGTCTCATTATAATGTGTCTCTCACTGCTGATTCAAGTGGGAAAGTTATCAGATACTTGCGAAGATGGGGTGTTAACCTTCCAGGATCAAAAAAATAACATTGGTTAGGTAAAGTGATCGCATGTTACCCCTCGATAGCATAAAATGATTCTTAATATTCAATCAGTCAATGAACTTGGAGATTGAAAAAAAAAGAAAATATATTGTTTGAACTTTTTAAATACATGTCATCTTGAAGATTTAACTTTTTTTTAAATATATATTTATTCAACTTGGATATTCAATTTTGTATTTAAAATTTATACGTCGGCTCGGACATAATGAGTGGACTTTTTCATGTAGATTTATAAGTACATCTACATTATTTTAGAAAAATAATCATTTTTTGAATACATAATTTAACTTGGCTATTGAACATTTTTCACAATATGTACAATATAAATACTTGGGGATTGAACTCTTTAAATATATAATTCAACTGAGAGATTGAATCTTTTTTTTTAAATATAAACATCTAGGTCATCTTTGAGAATGATTTTTATGTATATTCTCAATTCAACTTGGATATTGAACTTTCTTTGAAATACATACTTTACTTTGGATCTAGATTTTTAAATAGATGCTTGACTTTGAAGAGTGATTCTTTTTAAAAATTAATGATTTAATTTGAAGACAGTATTTTTTCTTTTAAAAATTTACACATTTAGATAATCTCTTAGATTGTTTAAATATAAACAGTAATATAATCTTGGATATTGATTATATATATATATGTGTGTGTGTGTGTGTGTGTGTGTGTGTGTGTGTGTGTGTACGTTGATCATTTGAGAGATCGAACTGTCTTTGAAATATAATATTTAACTTAGAAATTGAACTTTCTTTGAAATATTTACATATAGCTGCTATCTTGGAGATCGAACTGTGAATTATGATGTTTAACAGTCTAAATAAAAGTTAGTTAATATTATTCTGTCTTATGTATTTTGTTGTACCCACGCAACAAACAACGGCTTGTAAATAGTAACCTCTACTAAATTACTGTTAATTAGTATGCTTACATTATTTTTGGGGTTATATCTTAAACAAACTTTATTATTTTATTTGATTGCCAAGGTTTTAGTACTTTGAATAATTCGAATGAAAACAGTACTGACCATGACATTTTTTCTGAAAGACACAGAACTAATCTTTGGCTTCACTAGACAACTTAAATAAGAACAACATGGGAGTTGGACTCATGTTTCAGGGGAAAAAGACTTCATTGCGGTACTCCTGACGTGTTACGGGAAAATTTCGAAACAAAATAGTTCTAACGAAAATGAATCTCAGGGTACCTGCATTAAAACATATGCCAGTGTGTAAGCGCCACCTCGTGGTAACACAATGTAGACTTGTGTATATGTAAACTAGGTATATGTTTCCGTTTGTGTCAATCTGTACTGGCGATACGTAACCAGATGTTTCACATTTACCATTTAACATATTTATTTAAATACTGAAACGCTGGATAAATAAAAAATAAAGTTACTAATTACACGCTTGTATATTCTGAATCACTAGCTTTTCAAATCAATAATACAAAATATTCACCCTGTTACAACGGCATCCAGATCAATTTTAGGTAATACTTCAACATCGTTTATAGCCGTTAAGCCAAACTGAACGATAAGTTCTCTGTTTCCCACACCGAGGTGTTCACCATAGATTGTTACCCTGGTTCCTCCTGCAATAGGACCTTTGTTTGGACGCATGTCTGTGATAGTCATTATCTGTAAGAAAATGAAGTGAACATGCTAATGTTTGACATCATTTAATATTTTAAAAAATCTTATTTCAGAAGAATGTCAGAATTAAGTGTACATTTTAAATATTTCCAGCGCATCCGATAGTGTTTCAACTGTTATTTACAACACCGAAAAAATGGTGTACAGAATAGCATACATATAAAACCAATTGTACTCTACTTCGTTGCAAAGTATTTTATTTAGGCCGCCATAAACAGAGCGTTTTGTAATGTTTCTTTCATGACTGTAATATAGTTTAAACATAATAGACTTAAAAACGGCTTTGTTATTTCCGTTCACACTGATCTTGTGTTGCATATGCACACCAAACATATGTCATATGTGACATTAAAGTTATGTTTATTTTTCTGTCCCAATTTTAAAAGGTATAACTGATATTTAATGAGTTTTTATTTTATCCAAAAAAGTGCTTTTTGTAACAGTATAGTGTCTTTAAATGTGATAACGAACCATTATAAAGCAGTACAAAATTATCTTGAACAATTGATGGGCAATTAAAATTTAAATTTCAAAATTCTAAACGTCCCACTTGTTTTAAGATTATCATGCCCCCTCCCTCCACACATACTAAAAACAATGGGGAAGGGGGCGGCATATAGTAATATGTTAGTAATATGTTAATAGTGTGCGTCCGTCCGGTATTTCGTGTCCGGCCCGTATCGTTGTCATACAAGGATATATTTTATAAATGCTTGCTACAAATGATCAACATAACATGACGAAATGTCAGCGCGTAACACCCAGACTCCCATTTCAAATTTCAAGGTCAAACTTTAACTTTGTTTGACAACACTTTTAGTCTGTTTGAGATTTCGTATCTGGTGTGTAACTTTTTCACCTATAGATGCATTTTAAAACGACTTGGCTCGATCCGTCAACATGACATGACGACGTGTTGGGCGTAAAACTCACACCTGTACCTTAAAGGTCAAGGTCGAACTCTGAGTTTGTTTGACAACACTTTGAGTCAGTGACAGATTTCGTGTCCATCGTGTATATGCCCATTGTAATTATGAATTACATATTCATAAACTTGTAATTAATATTCATATGCATACATATTATAATAGTGTTTCTGTTCTTGGTAACACCCCAAAAAGAACCCCAGTAACTAACCGGCAACAATAACGTATTATTTATGGATACAATTATTCATGTGTAAATTACAGTAAACTGTCACAGTTTGAAATAGCTGAACACATTTATTATCCCAAACTATTAACTTGAAAAGTTCAAACTTATGTAAGCTGAACATTCCGTTAGATTGAAGTTAGTCTGTTCAATATCTTTAATTTTTAAAGACTTTTTCAACGTTTTCAAAAAGAGTTTTAGAAATACAGTGGCATTGTTTTAAGATTGTCACGAACATATTTACATTCAATGTATTTAATCTCAAATATCCTGATTTGAAATTTCAATTCAATGCAAGATTAAGCTAATAGTGTTTAGAACAACTGGGTCCTGATAGATAAATGCAATAAAAATTACATTGATCTGGGTGGAACACAGAAGATCCCAATTTATTCATATAAAACAATCTACCTGATAAGTAAACTTAATACTGCCTAATGAAGGAGATTGTTTCCCAGCACTGGTGACTATAACATCCCCTGGGACACCAGCAGCAGACAGGGTGCTTTGGGCTCCTGATGTACAATGTATTCTGAAATATGTGTGTGCATTAAGTTTGGAAAAGTTGATAAGGATAAAGACTGTTACCTGTTTGTGTAGTCATGGTTTATTATTAAAGAGACATTTCATCACACTTAAAAGCAACATAAATGGGAATATTGTTACTTTTTTATTTTTGTTAAACAACCAGTATAAATAAAATTTTGACTTGATTATTTATATAATGCTAAATAAACGAAATTATAATTTTGAGCATGAAATACTAACATCTACGAGTAGATTAGATTAGAGCTTGTTTTCCTAATTTACAAAGACTATATCATCATCAGAGATATAAATATATATAAATATCTTTCAACACATTTTTGACTGACTGACTCTTTTAAAACAAAATATCAAGTATATTACTTATTCAATTGTTGATTCCAAATTCTGAAGTTATCACTCACTCTTTTGTTACCATTGTATCGAAATCCGTACTATCTCGATCTGCAACAACTGCTGTAACATCACACGCAACACCTGCCAGTGTCACGGAACTGATATTTGACAGTGACGATCCAAGGTCAGTACCAGAAATAGTGACACGTGTATGACCTTGCATGGGACCATCACGGGGTACTATCTGTAATCAAAAACGGTAGTTTCAGAAAAAGGAAAAAAAACATGCAAATATAATTATCATCGCTCATTTAGGAACATGATTTGAAATATAACATATCAGTGTCGGAAAAAGTAACACGTGTATAACCGTATAAAAGGTCTGTACCGGAAATGGTAAAACGTGTTATAGATTTGTTAACGCACATCTCGGAGAACTATATGCAATGACATAAAATAGGTGTCACTATATTTTAAGACGTCACGTCCGGTGGACTTATGTATATGTTACATATTTTTCTTAAAAACTACAAACAACAGAGACGCCGAAATAGTTATTATGAGCATATTTACGTTATGCCAAAATGTTTTTTAAGTCTCACCTGATTCCACAAATCAACCATACAACGAGATCTAAGATGGTGACGGATGAACACACTCAGATCCATAGCCTATGCTACTATGAATTATTGTATATCACATAATGCATTACCTATAGCCACGCTTCTTCTGGTCAGTGATGTATTTATCAATTGTAAAAAAATCCCACAAACCTTAGTAACAACTGGAGCTGGGCATGTGGTAGTAAGTGTACATTCTGACTCGTAATGGTCACATACAGCTGGAGCCCCACCACACCATTTACAGTTGTACCTGGTCTTGTTTAATGCATTACATCGACTACAGTCACTTGCCATCTTACTACACGTGTACACGGTAACTGTTATCAATGATAAAACATTTGATAATTCATAAAATGAATTGCATCTGCATTTTATGAATATTACTGTTTTAAAAACGGAAATCGTAAGAAGGTCAACATGTGTGTTGTATACATGTATGAGCAATTTAGCCCGTGTCATTTAACGACTGTTAATGGTAAAAGACTACTGTTTTATTCTGCCTTAGATAGATATATGTGGATATGGAAACCATATTAATGATTAAATGAAAACAAAGTGAGATCATTTATATAAACGTCTGATTATTTTTCTAAAACATTTGACACTTATACATTATTTTTCTTAACAAATTTGCTTTATGCATTCATCCGATATATTTCTTCCAGACCACAGCCTTCCACTTTCGGGAAAATGCCGAAAATAATGTCATTCCAAAACCGACGTAGTCAAGAGAATGTCAATCAGAAATTTCACATTAGTTCAAATGTCTACACGTATAACAGCAATACATTATGACATAGAATTAGTTATTTTACTATGAAACAGTGTTTACCCCGAAGATTTAATGTTGTATATGATAATTTATGTTCCTATACTGTTGCATTTTGTTGTCATAATAATTCGGTGTTGGTACACTAGTAGGAACTGGTAGTTGACTATGTTTTCGTTTGTTGTCCCTGCTGGTCCCCTACGGATACTAAGACCCCTTGACAGAACTCAATTCATAGCAGAAAATACCACGAAAGTGTTAATTTTCTGTTTTCACAATAGAAATTACAATGTTATAATCAAATTTACTATAAAAAAGAGAGCTATATATGTATTTGGTAAATCTCTAAAACGAAAAATATTGTTGAACAAAATCTTAAAGGTACGTTAATGGTCAAACGAGTCTAAAAAATGTATATAGCTTTCGAAGAAAAGTAAGAATTCTCCTTTATGTTTTGCGTTTGCATTATAGTGTTAAAGTGACCATGACCTAATGCCTATTGACCCCTCCCCAACCCAGAAAATAAAACACAAAAAACTTAAAGTTTATTGGTTTTAATGTAGTAAGAAGTCATTTCTGCTCATGGAATATACGGGTTTACGCCATGGAAGAAAACTTTATCTTCCATGTCATGTTGCAGCTTTCTCACATAACCTGACGGAAATCCGGAACTAAATTAATTTTGTTATCTATGTTCTTATTCACGAATCATAATCATATATATTTGTATTTTCACGAAAATATTTTAAAACTTGATTTTGTTGTAGGAAACCGTAAAAAGAGAGGCTCTACGTCATAATAATGACGTCAACGTATATATTTATGACGTTGTGCCTACCAACGAAATTGGGGTCAGGGAAAATATATATTTAAAGTGAATTATTAAACAATGTGCGGAAAATTACCAGGTCTGGTACATCCTTATAGAATGTACTTTAAAAGGTCGATATCTTCATATATATGTGAAATTTTGGGCGTCAGCCACGCATTTAAAAATAGAATTTTTAGTGAAGACGGCACTTATCGAGGGTCAATCATTTGACTGGGATGAATGGGAGAGAAAAAATCCACCATGAGTTCATTCATGTGAGATAGAAAAATCTCACCCTTTGGGTCAAATTTACATGCAAGGAGCTCGGCAGCACCTCGTCCCTGCAGGTAATTTTGACCCATTGGGTGAGATTTTTTCTATCTCACATGGTTACTCATGACGGATTCTTATTCTTTGACCTAATGACCCCCAAGAACAATAGCAATCTTCATTTTGTTGTGACAGGAAGTCATTGCGTAAACATCTTTAGTCGAACACATTTTTAACTTTAGGATAGAAAGCTAACAAGAAATTCAAATGCCCCGCCCATATATCTTTATCCAGCTATCGATAAAATACCTACCGAAGCTAAACAAATAACGGCGCGTGGAGCGCGTTCTCTAGTGGTAGAGTATCGAACCCATGCTTGGAGGATCTTGGATTTGATCCTCTGCCACGCCTATGTATGGCGTCCTTGAGCAATATACAATTTCCGCATACGCTTAGTATTTGTTCTGCTCAGGGATCTCTCGAGCATGATTTGTCTTGGTAAATGCAACTGACTGAAGGTAAGATACTCTCGACGATTTTTATGCAAAATCTCGAGAAATTATTTTTACTTCTATTCATCTCAGGAACACAAACCAACAGTTTTATTTTTTAAAATGAAATTCTCTATAAAACGAGACTTTCCCCAGTAATTTATGTTTCAAATTGAAGCGCTTATGATTTCAAAATGTGTATACTGTAATCAAGGACTTATATAAAATGATAGGAAACTTATATCTCCTGACTGAATGTCGATAAAGTAGCAAATGAAGAATTAAATATTTGGCAAATAAATCATTCATAATTTACAGGCAACCGATTTCTTGTAAAATGTAAGTTGTATGTAATTTTAGATGTTTTAAAATGTTTCAGTCACGCAAAATGATCTTGATTTAAAAATATTGAGGTTTCTCGTAATATGTTGTTCTTTTAGTTGCAGTATACAACTTTTGTAATCTGGAGTATTTAAACAACTTTAAATACAAATTGCTGGGAATGGTATTGTTTTGATGAGAATTTTATTCTGTAATATAAGAACTTTTATTTGTGTTCCTGAGATGAATGGAAGTTAAGATAATTGAAAACGAGATTTTTCGAGATTCTGTATGAACACGCGAGCGTTCACAAACTTTCAATCAGCTGCCATTTCTTCACTATATAATTCCTTGCTGTAACTTGAAACACACTTGAAATCTTACTTAAAACGGCAATTCGTTTGCGGGATCAAAACATCACAACATATTTAAGGTTACATACAACTTACATTCTGTGTATAATAAATCAGTTGCCTTTGATTTGTGAAAGGTAAGTTTGCCAAATAAGTAATCAATCGCGTGTTATTTGATTAACAAAAAATATTGTGGAAACTGAAATCGCATATGACACATGCCGGTGATTATCCTGAAACTCATATTATTTTAAAGATAAAGCTTGTAAACGTGCAGGTTATATGTTACGTTTATACTTCTTTCTGACCAGCCTTTATGGAAGAAGAAATTAGAAATAGCATAGAATGAGCCATTGAATAGTATATTGTACTAGGATTGGGAGGACATCACTTTTAAAATTGAAATGAGCTTCTTAGGGGACATTGGTCGTCTGATTGGAGGTTGGGGGCTACAAGAGTTTTTTGAGATCATCTATGCCGATATAACTGTAGGGCATATTTTACTGAAAAGCTATGTTAAGAGGATTAAGGGCACACACTCGAAAAGAAAAAGTTCTTAGCAGTATAATGTAATCAAAGGCTTATAATGCAACTGTTGAATTTCGAAACACGGACAATACCATTGGCAGTGTCAGAGGAGTATCTGAATTATTACAAGGAGACACTCAACTTGGGTAATATACGAGACATTGTCCCCAAATGAACGCCTATTCGAATATTCTGTGGAAGAACACACTGTGGAGGTTCTTATTAACTGAATGTGAGACACACACTGGTATAAAAGTTGCAACCTTATGCCTAAATCATTTGCTAAACAAGAAACCAGATGTCTATACGAAAACGATGGTTAGTAGAAGAACGGCACTGTTATGGAAGCAATTCTTAGAGATGTTTGAACTTTTTGAGACGTTGAACACCAAACTCAGACATAAGGGATATTAAAAGAAATTTTTCAGAAATGTTTCCTTAATTTGCTGCATCAAGGCAAACACCTTATTTGAAATAATTGTATAATTATGTACTTGTACAATAATGTACTTGTACAATATGTGACTATGGAATGAAGAACATCAAAATGTATTAAAGTTTCTCCAACCAAGGTATCTTGCTGTTGGAAGGAGCGGTTATACTGGGCTGAACTCTCGATAGTTTGATCATAGAGCAAACGTTAATTAAGGGTACTGGAATAACCGTTGATCTTATTAGTAGGGGAATAGTATGACTGAAATACAAAGAACAGTTAGCCTGTTATCTACACCGACATGTACGGAGGTAAATCAGGATATGCAAAAGCTATGTTTAGATCATGTGAGCAGCACAAAAGGAAGAGCAAAGCAAGACAGTTACAGGATGAAACAAATTGCCAACTTTGTCAAATCACGAAATCTGTTCACAGCGATCCATCGCAAGGTAGTATTGACGTTAAAGAAGATGAAAGTGTTAATATTGATAACTCCAGGGATGCTGGTAGTGATATTATTAAATCCATGGAAGAACAGGATGTAAATGAGTATTCTTTTGAAAATAAAACAACAGGATGATACACTGATTTTTAAAGTTGCGGTTGAGATCAATTTTAAGTCGATCTTCAGCTATGTTTTCAACGGTGGATTTCTGCTGCTGTGGTTATGTTGACCAGAGAGGAGCTACGTGTATCTTCATTGTTCACTTATCAATTATGTACCTACCTCGGCTCTCTTCGACTCAGATTATTCGCTTGGGGCAGAAAAAAAACAAGTTAGCTAAACGTGTAGCTGTTGCTGTAGAACAGCAGACTATGCCGACATATATTCAGTATGTCATTGACGGAGGATTTTTAACACAGCAACTTCCATGGCCAAGAGGTTATACATATACCTGGATACCTTCTTTTATAAGACGTGTATGTGTGCGATATTGTATAGAGAGATACCGGTGGTTGTATTTGATTGCATATTCAGAGGAATCATCTACGAAATATACTACAAAGCTGGGCATGCGTGAAATACAACCTTCGCAGGTGAACTGACAATAAACACAAAAAGATACGTTCCTTGCTTACAAAAAAATTAAGTACGATTTAATAAACATGCTTACGGGTGCATTAGATGCAAGTGATATTAAATCACGACAAGCAGTAAGAGATACAGCTGTCTTAATAGTGAATACATCTGTGGAAACATGCATTAATTCAGTCAATGGTCATTAACGTTAATGATACGGATATTGTCCTTAATTTATTACATCAACATGGACTCGTAGAATATTTTTTTAAACCTGAACCAAGATGAAAATGAAATTCAATTTTAAGGATTAAAGCACAAACCTCACAAAGATTAAATTAGGGAATAAAGTATGCAAACATATATTGTTCATACAATGTCATGCTGTTCTTGGATGTGACACAACCTCTCGTCTGTTTGGTACGAGAACATGACTTTTACGCAATACATATGTATGCTGTGCATTATAAGGCATGTAGAAGTACTATACCGTTATTGTTGTAGTCATCATTCAGCACTACATTTGAATCTTCACCTTGTCCTTTAAACCCATATTTAATTATTACAGAGTAGTTCTTCAATCTTTCATTTGTAGTGATCTGGAACAATAATATTATAGAAGAACATTACAGATTATTATATTGGTATAATACAGGTTAATTGTAGCGATCTGGAAAGTAATTATTAAAAAAGTATGCTACAGGTTAATTGTAGTAATCTAGAACAGTAATTATTATATAAAAATGTTACAGGTGAATTTTAGTGATTTGAAACAGTTATTATTATATAAATATGCTACAGGTTAATTTTAGTGATCTGGAACCGTAATTATTATATAAGTATGCTACAGGTTAATTTTTGTGATCAGGAACAGTAATTATTATATAAGTGCATTACAGGTCAATTGTAGTGATCTAGAGCAGTAATTATTATAAAAGTATGCTACAGGTTAATTGTAGTGATCTGGAACAGCAATTATTATATTCGTAAATTAAAGGTTAATTGTAGTGATCTGGAACAGTAATTATTATATGAGTATGCTACAGGTTAATTGTAGTGATCTGGAACAGTAATTATTATATAAGTATGCTACAGGTTAATTGTAGTGATCAGGAACAGTAATTATTATATAAGTGCATTACAGGTCAATTGTAGTGATCTAGAGCAGTAATTATTATAAAAGTATGTTACAGGTGAATTTTAGTGATTTGAAACAGTAATTATTATATAAGTATGCTACAGGTTAATTGTAGTTATCTGGAACAGCAATTATTATATGAGTATGCTGCAGGTTAATTTTAGTGATCTGGAACAGTAATTATTATATGAGTATCCTACAGGTTAATTGTAGTGATCTGGAACAGTAATTATTATATAAGTATGCTACAGGTTAATTGTAGTGATCAGGAACAGTAATTATTATATAAGTGCATTACAGGTCAATTGTAGTGATCTAGAGCAGTAATTATTATAAAAGTATGTTACAGGTGAATTTTAGTGATTTGAAACAGTAATTATTATATAAGTATGCTACAGGTTAATTGTAGTTATCTGGAACAGCAATTATTATATGAGTATGCTGCAGGTTAATTTTAGTGATCTGGAACAGTAATTATTGTATAAGAATGCTACAGGTTAATTGTAGTGGTCTGGAACAGTAATTTTTGTATAAGTATGTTACAGGTCAATTTTAGTGATCTGGAACTTTAATTATTGTATAAGTACATTACAGGTAAATTGTAGTGATCTGGAATAGTAATTATTACATAAGTATGCGACAGGTTAATTGTAGTGATCTGGAACAGTAATTATTGTGTAAGTATGTTGCAGGTTAATAGTGATCTAGAACAGTAAATATTATATTAGTAAGTTACAGGTTAAATGTAGTGATCTGGAACAGTTATTATTGTATAAGTATGTTACAGGTTAATTGTAGTGATTTTGAACAGTAATTATTGTTTAAGTATGTTACAGTTAAGTGTAGTGATCTGGAACAGTAATTATTGTATAAGTATGTTGCAGGTTAATAGTGATCTAGAACAGTAATTATTATATTAGTAAGTTACAGGTTAATTGTAGTGATCTGGAACAGTTATTATTGTATAAGTATGTTACAGGTTAATTGTAGTGATCTGGAACAGTAATTATTGTTTAAGTATGTAACAGTTTAATTGTAGAGTTATCTGGAACAGTAATTATCATATAAGTATGTTACAGGTTAATTTTAGTGATCTGGAACAGTAATTATTATATAAGTATGTTACAGGTTAATTGTATTGATATGGAAAGTAATCATTATATAAATATATTACAGGTTAATTGCGTATACACATACTATTTCAGTTTAACAAGTAGGAACAAATGTTGTTCTCCTATCCTTATTTGAACATAAAATAAAATAATATAAAAGCAATATATTGAAGCTGTATCGATTTTAACAGTGAGATTTGATCTATATTTCAATGCGAGTATCATCTCATTACTTTTGTCCAGTAGTAGTTATAACAGCAACTGTAGAATATTAAGTCCTAACAAAGACTTGTTTCACTATTGTTAGTATCATTGTCACTTTTGGAATACAGATAACAAACAAAAAATGTCACCCGGCATTGTGTAACCATGTTCCCGTTTTAGCAAAATCAGCTTTTATAAATTTCACCAATTTAGATCTATAGACTTGTGGGTAATCAACTGGGACAATATACTTATAACCATTATGACAACGTTTTTTTGTTCTGTATTCTAAAGTAAATAAACAAGTCTGCATGCTTGTCATTCACAGAAAGACCATATTAAAGAAATGAAACTAACACTTTATTGTTAGTCAACTTCTGCTCTTCCAAAATATAATGAGAAAAGTAGCGGTCGTGTTTCATCCGAGAGAATATCTTATGTCCAGTGTAAACTTCCAAAATATTATATTCATACCAGACGTTGGATACTATCGTTCGTCGAAGAAAATTGTACTCATTAATGAACAGCAGTAAATTAAATATAAATATAATTTATATTAAAGGTATCAATAACATGTATATGGATTGTGTCAAATATGGCAATTATTTCATCAAACCAATACTCATTCATCTAGGTTCTTGTTGTTTTGTTTTAGTTTAGTTTTTATTAATATTTTTTAGCTTTTGAACCGCTCTCAAGTCCACTTCCTGAGTACAACCAATACTGAGTGTTCTTTTATGAGAGACATAAGGTCGATCGGGGGATTGAACTCGCACCCTCTGGCGTGAGCGGCCAATACTTTATCCATTACATTACCACCCCGCTTTCTTCTGGTTAATTCCTTATTTTGTTTTGACCGTCCCATCATATCATCAGCACCGTTTTTATGTATTTGTGTATGGTCTGGCATTGTTAAGTGGACAAAAAGAAATATTTTAGCTTATTAAGCTAATTAGATGTTAACAAATATGTAAACAACAAGTTTAAGGGAATTTCCGGTTTATTTTTTTTTCTTTGTTTTCCGAACCAGCAAGCGTCAGTGTTCCCAGAGAATGATAGATTGACACATGCTAGCAAATTATATCTTCCGACGGTTGTAATATGTAAGTAGAGCTTGGTTCAGATGAGATAACACATTGACAATGCACAATCTGTTACCTGTATCGAAAAAGTGACAGATGTCTGTGTCGCTGTGTCTGATGCCTTTACCAGTGGCAATGATGGAATTGCTGGCATTGTTAGAAAGAAGTCTGAAGCATCCTGTATAAAATATGATACAATTTTATTATGAATATAAAAATATATACACGTTTTTTTTTCATTTTGCTGTTTTTGCTTGAACAAATACTTTGAATATTAAGTTGAGTTAAATTCTTGCAAAAATCGATAAGAAAAAAAAATCGGATTCCTATAGTATTCCTACGTAAAAATCAGTCCCATTACATTACATGTATAGATAATTTTTCTTTTCTCTAAACTTTCAAATAAGAACAAATCTGACTGACTGTTTCATGAAATTTGAAAATATATATCTTTAACTGTTTGGGTCCTTCTTATTCCCGATTATTAAACCAGATCATTATAACTCTGAGGATCTTTGACCCAATCATGCTTCTACGAAAATGTTAAAAATATTAATTGTATTTAAAACGATAGTATCAGTGTCAATAAAATAATTACATGCGACCCTTTAATGATCCCTAAGGTAGGGTTATTTTTTAGAGAATGTTTAAGCCTTTGAACGTTTTACTATTTAGGTAATGGCAGCCATTTTGAAATTTAGATTGAAAACACAACAATCATCTGTTTGGCGCTTGGTGTTTGTCCAGAAATGTTTGATAATTCAAAGGTCATTGCATGTATGTATTTATAAGCTTGTCTAAGATTACACGATGATATAAGTACTGTGTGTGTTTGATTAAGATAAAAATATACAAACATATGCTAGAGTGCACACATAATAAAATGATGATTCATGCGCCACAACTCCTAATTGGTTTATTCAATAATGTTTTCTTGATAAGGTTGTTATAATAATGCTGCGTAAGATTTTATAAACCTAATTGTATTGATGCTTATATGATTATATTCTTTATCCTAACACATCTTAACATAGTGTTATAGCATTGTTTTCTTTAATACAATTTATGAAACACAACGTACTACTAGAAGATTTTTTGCGTGGAATGTCACACTTGTTACCACACCATTATGTACAAACTGGAACGGGTTCTCTACAAGTTGGGGGCACTGGCTCTTCTGTAAAGCAAGATAGGGTCAAGTTTCAAAAAAGATAATACGTTAAATTTTGAATTCATTTCTGTACTATAATATCATCTAAGCATGTTTTAGTTTTATTTCATGGATAATGTATCTTCATTTTACCACACGTACTAATAGTAACACTGATCTTTGTAATATCTAAAGAAAACAAAAAAGTAAATGGTCAATTAAAATATCGTACTTTAGCAAAATAGTATATACAAAACCTACAGACCACATTTAGAGAATGCAACGTTAAGTAAAATTGTGATAAATATAAAATTAGGTCCTATTATTGCCTTTGTAATAACATAAAATGCACTCTAACTACATTGCCTGGATGACAATAATTATAACATGTGCCTTTACTTTATAGTCTAGAAGACACACACTGTGTGTTCTGTTAACAATATTTACAGTATATGTTCTGTAATATTACCAATTAAGGTAAACACCACTGATAACACAAGTTACATTATTACTTGCGTAATACTTACACCTGCACTCCGGCTACATTGTCCAGGAGACACACATTGTGTGTTCTGTTAACAGTAGTTACATTATATCTTCTGTAATATTACCAATTAAGGTAAACACCACTGATAACACAAGTTACATTATTACCTGCGTAATACTTATACCTGCACTCCAGCTACATTGTCAAAGAGACACACACTGTGTGTTCTGTTAACAGTAGTTACGTTATATCTTCTGTAATATTACCAATTAAAGTAAACACCACTGATAACACAAGTTACATTATTACCTGTGTAATACTTACACCTACACTCTGGCTATATTGTCCAGGAGACACACACTGTGTGTTCTGTAAACACCAGTTATATTATATTTTGTTTAATATTACCAATTACAGTAAACACCACTGATAACACAAGTTACATTATTACCTGTGTAATACTTACACCTGCACTCGGGCTACATTGTCCAGGAGACACATACTTCGTGTTCTTTAAACACCAGTTATATTATATTTTCTGTAACATTACCAATTGTGGTAAACACCACTGATAACACAAGTAACATTATTACCTGTGTAATACTTATACCTGCACTCTGGCTACATTGGAGACACACACTGGTTGTTCTGTAAACACAAAATATATTATATTTTCTGTAATATTATCAATTACGGTAAACACCACTGATAACACAAGTTACATTATTACCTGTGTAATACTTACAGCTGCACTTGTGCTACATTGTCCAGGAGACACACACTGTGCGTTCTGTAAACACCAGTTATGTTATTTTTTCTGTAATATTACTAATTATGGTAAACACCACTAATAACACAAGTTACATTATTACCTGTGTAATACTAAGACCTGCACTCTGGCTACATTGTCCAGGAGATAGACACTGGTTGTTCTGTAAACACCATCGACAATCAGGTCTAATAGTGTTTGTACATTTGCCGCATCTGTATCAGTAAATAATATTAAGTAGAATCTATAAATGAAATATTCCTCTTCAGCACATAGTAATTTTAATTACACCTTCGAAGAATTTGAAATTAAGAACCATTGTACTACCCCGATGCCAGTGTTGATTTTTTAATGTTTTCATCAATATTATATCTCAAAACTGACTACCCATACAATCAATCACACCTCACATATGTGTGTTCACTACCAAAGTACCAGAGAATAAACTATTTAAGTGTATAACTCATTTTTTATTTTATACAGAATTATGGCCCCATTTATTAGAAAATGTGGTTGTTTCTTTTAGTTAACATTAGTCTCTCAGTGACTTCTAGCCTTTCATTAATGTTTATTTACAACTATTAACTGTACTAGCTGGAAAAGTGTGATAACTCTATTTTGATTATATGCATAATTATACTCCCTTTTATGTTAGAAGATGTGGTTGTTACATTTAGTTAATTGACTACTAGCTTTGCATCAATGTTTATTTATTACAATTAACTG
The DNA here is from genome assembly GCA_029582155.1 of Panopea generosa. Lineage (NCBI taxonomy): Eukaryota > Metazoa > Mollusca > Bivalvia > Adapedonta > Hiatellidae > Panopea > Panopea generosa. Next base: position 43,576,283 of record CM055903.1, read on the forward strand.
GACTCGCAGGAAGAGTGCTGTAACTCTATGTAGATTTAAGAGGGAATTATGTCTTTATTCATACATAAAGTCGTGTTTTTTTAATTTATTTTAAGGAAGCTTATATCAGTAACTACTAGCCATAAATCAATAACATTTCACGTGTATGTTCGTCAACATAAAACTTGTTTTATGACCTCCATTTTAATACTTGTTTTAAATTTGTTCTATAACAAATTTCTTTCTCAGTAGAACTAACTACTACACATACAACAATGACACGATTAAGTGATATCATTTATTTGATAGAAATTTAACAATGATATTTCCCAAGGATGTAAATATATTATACGAGTATGTAGATATATATATATTGAGAATAAAATGGAAATATTAAATATATTGGAAAAATATTGTGTAATAATTTGGTATAAAGTAAATATTATTCTGAATGTAGAATATATATTGGTTTATTCTTTAATCATTTAATCAAACAAAACAATTTGTTTTGGCACTTGAACCATTTTCATCATATATCTGCTGAATCATTTTGAGAATATATTTACTGCTTGATCGTTTTTGCAAGTAGCATTCTGTTTTTTCTTGCTCGATCAATTGAATAAGTGATACCACCTATTCAAAACGAATAATATCACGTATTCGAATAAGTGATATCACTTACTCGTTCTGAATAGGTGATATCACTTACTAGTATTCGAATAGTGATATCAACTAGATCTACTCGAATAAGTAATATCACTTGTTCATTTCAAATACGTGATATCACCTATTCGATAATGATATCACGTATTCGAATAAGTGATATCACTAATTCAAATAAATGATATCACTAATTATGGTTAAAGAGCAAAACAGCACCCCATAGGATAACGCCATTTTGATTTTAGGCAGAATTATCGTGGTCCCTTTATTATACAGAAATTTTTGATTGAAGTTCAAATATATCAAGATCATATCTCAATTTCACTATTCAAACAAAAGTGAAACATTCCATGTGTCTTCATTATCATTTAAATGTGACTGGGATAATAAGTTGATTGAAGGTAATAGTAAGGCCAATATAGATCTAGTACTTTGAAAATATAGTTCACTTATTATAACAAGCTTACGTGTATATCATCTCAGAAACTACTAATCATATATCAATGAGACTCCTTCACTATCATAAAGGGGACAAATAGAATAGTTCTTGCATAACGGCAAAGGATGTCCACGTATTTGTACCGGGTTACGGAGTTTTAATCTTACGCGCGCTCATCATACTCTGGTGTGACGTTTGAACAATTTATGATGTGACGTATTAAAATATATGACGTCAAATATCTTATTTAACGTCTAGAAATATTAGATGTTATTAAAGAAAAACATATTATAAAAAAATTGGAAGTTTGTTACAGGTTTTCTGCTATTGATTTTGACCTAAATTCATCGATATTTGAGTCTTATCAAAAATTGCTACATTTCTTTACAAATACAAGCAGTTGTGATGCTTATTTAACGAAAAATGTTACATTATCACAATTATTACCCATAGTTAGGTATGTTTAGAGAGTTTTACAAAAGTGTTAGATTTTCATTTACCTTTATAATCAGTTCTGTCATACTTACTGGTTGTAATGTCCACATGCATAGAACAGGAATGGAGATGACGCGAGACGTACGTCATTTACCCATAATTCCAAAGTGTCTTCTGTGTGTGCTGTAAATGTTTATTCCAATTATTGTAAGCATGTAACAATCAAAATGAAGCTGACAGCTGATTCAATTTTAATACAACTTGGGCACAATGTACCGTTAGAGGTACCCTTCTAGCTTTTTTTCGAGATTGGTCATCCAGGACATCGTCCATTTATATTTTAAAGATTTCAATGACATTTCTTCTGAAATCACTGAACCATTTTTTTGTCCAAGCGTCAAACAAAATTACCGCCAATTTTTACAGTCAATTTCCCCCCTAAACCACTCACTCAGTTTTAATAAATCTGGATCTACAACAATTTCAGAGTTGCATTGTTTTGGACGTCGGTCATCCAGGGTTTTAGCATCGTTTACATTGCTTTAAGCGACATTTCGTTTGAAATCACCAAACTTTCATTGAAAATTTATTATTGAATTGCTATTCTAGTAACCCGTGATATTATTTTAAGACGGAGTGGTAAACAAGAAGGCCGCTGTATACTTAAAAATGTGTTGTTGTTTGTAGGCGGTGGTGGTGTAAAATCATATCTTAGTAGTAATTATTAGCTTTGCACCAGAGGAAACTTCACATATGTCTTTACTACTATTTAAGGTAGTAAAAGGGAGAACTAAGATAACTTCGTTTTGATTTTAAGCAGAATAATGGTCCATGTTTACTTTAAAAACTTGTCTAAAATGTTTTTAGCAAGTTCGTGTATCTCAGTATAGCTACTAGCTACACTAACGAAACTCAACATGTGTATTAACTATCAATAATGGGACTCGAGGGGTTAAGTGAAACAACTTCATTTTAATTATCGGGAAAGCAACAGCCCCTTTGTACTTGTACTTTGTACTAGTCATAAAACAATGAAACTCAACATGTGTATTCAATATTAATAATGGGACTCAAGGGGTTTAGTGAAACAACTCCATTTTGATTATCGGGAAAGCAACAGCCCCTTTGTACTTGTACTTTGTACTAGTCATACAACAACAAAACTCAACATGTGTATTCAATATTAATAATGGGACTCAAGGAGTTTAGTGAAACAACTCCATTTTGATTATCGGGAAAGCAACAGCCCCTTTGCACTTCTACTTTTTACTAGTCATACAACAACAAAACTCAACATGTGTATTCAATATTAATAATGGGACTCAATGGGTTAAGTGAAACAACTCCATTTTGATTATCGGGAAAGCAACAGCCCCTTTGCACTTGTACTTTTTACTAGTCATACAACAACAAAACTCAACATGTGTATTCAATATTAATAATGGGACTCAAGGGGTTAAGTGAAACAACTCCATTTTGATTATCGGGAAAGCAACAGCCCCTTTGCACTTGTACTTTTTACTAGTCATACAACAACAAAACTCAACATGTGTATTCAATATTAATAATGGGACTCAAGGGGTTAAGTGAAACAACTCCATTTTGATTATCGGGAAAGCAACAGCCCCTTTGCACTTCTACTTTTTACTAGTCATACAACAACAAAACTCAACATGTGTGTTCACTTTTAATGATGGGACTCACGGGGTTTAGTGAAACAACTCCATTTTGATTATCGGGAAAGCAACAGCCCCTTTGTACTTGTACTTTTTACTAGTCATACAACAACAAAACTCAACATGTGTATTCAATATTAATAATGGGACTCAAGGGGTTAAGTGAAACAACTCCATTTTGATTATTGGGAAAGCAACAGCCACTTTGCATTTGTACTTTTTACTAGTCATACAACAACAAAACTCAACATGTGTATTCAATATTAATAATGGGACTCAAGGGGTTAAGTGAAACAACTCCATTTTGATTATCGGGAAAGCAACAGCCCCTTTGCACTTGTACATTTTACTAGTCATACAACAACAAAACTCAACATGTGTATTAATAATGGGACTCAAGTGAAACAACTCCATTTTGATTATCGGGAAAGCAACAGCCCCTTTGCACTTGTACTTTTTACTAGTCATACAACAACAAAACTCAACATGTGTATTCAATATTAATAATGGGACTCAAGGGGTTAAGTGAAACAACTCCATTTTGATTATCGGGAAAGCAACAGCCACTATGCATTTGTACTTTTTACTAGTCATACAACAACAAAACTCAACATGTGTATTCAATATTAATAATGGGACTCAAGGGGTTAAGTGAAACAACTTCATTTTGATTATCGGGAAAGCAACAGCCCCTTTGCACTTGTACTTTTTACTAGTCATACAACAACAAAACTCAACATGTGTATTCAATATTAATAATTGGACTCAAGGGGTTAAGTGAAACAACTCCATTTTAATTATCGGGAAAGCAACAGCCCACTTTGTACTTGTACTTTTACTAGTCATACAACAACAAAACTCAACATGTGTATTCAATATTAATGATGGGACTCAAGGGGTTAAGTGAAACAACTCCATTTTGATTATCGGGAAAGCAACAGCCCCTTTGCACTTGTACTTTTTACTAGTCATACAACAACAAAACTCAACATGTGTATTCAATATTAATGATGGGACTCAAGGTGTTAAGTGAAACAACTTCATTTTGATTATCGGGAAAGCAACAGCCCCTTTGCACTTCTACTTTTTACTAGTCATACAACAACAAAACTCAACATGTGTATTCAATATTAATGATGGGACTCAAGGGGTTAAGTGAAACAACTCCATTTTGATTATCGGGAAAGCAACAGCCCCTTTGCACTTCTACTTTTTACTAGTCATACAACAACAAAACTCAACATGTGTATTCAATATTAATGATGGGACTCAAGGGGTTCAGTGAAACAACTCCATTTTGATTATCGGGAAAGCAACAGCCCCTTTGCACTTCTACTTTTTACTAGTCATACAACAACAAAACTCAACATGTGTATTCAATATTAATGATGGGACTCAAGGGGTTAAGTGAAACAACTCCATTTTGATTATCGGGAAAGCAACAGCCCACTTTGTACTTGTACTTTTTACTAGTCATACAACAACAAAACTCAACATGTGTATTCAATATTAATGATGGGACTCAAGGGGTTAAGTGAAACAACTCCATTTTGATTATCGGGAAAGCAACAGCCCCTTTGCACTTGTACTTTTTACTAGTCATACAACAACAAAACTCAACATGTGTATTCAATATTAATAATGGGACTCAAGGGGTTAAGTGAAACAACTCCATTATGATTATCGGGAAAGCAACAGCCCCTTTGCACTTGTACTTTTTACTAGTCATACAACAACAAAACTCAACATGTGTATTCAATATTAATGATGGGACTCAAGGGGTTAAGTGAAACAACTTCATTTTGATTATCGGGAAAGCAACAGCCCCTTTGCACTTGTACTTTTTACTAGTCAAACAACAACAAAACTCAACATGTGTATTCAATATTAATGATGGGACTCAAGGGGTTAAGTGAAACAACTTCATTTTGATTATCGGGAAAGCAACAGCCCCTTTGCACTTGTACTTTTTACTAGCCATACAAAAACAAAACTCAACATGTGTATTCAATATTAATGATGGGACTCAAGGGGTTAAGTGAAACAACTCCATTTTGATTATCGGGAAAGCAACAGCCCCTTTGCACTTGTACTTTTTTACTAGTCATACAACAACGAAACTCAACATGTGTATTCACTATTAATAATGGAACTCAAGGAGTTTAGTGAAACAACTCCATGATTTTCATTATCGGGAAAGCAACAGCACCTTTGTACTTGTACTTTGTACTAGTCATACAACAACGAAACTCAACATGTGTATTCACTATTAATGATGGGACTCAATGTGTTAAGTGAAACAACTCCATTTTAATTATCGGGAAAGCAACAGCCCCTTTGTACTTGTACTTTGTACAAGTCATACAACAACAAAACTTCACATGTGTCGTTAAAGGGACTCGAAGAGACATGCGAAACAATTTCAATTATATTTTAGGGAGAACAACATCCCCTTTGTACATAGACAATCTAGGTAAAGTTTTTAGTAAGAAAACATTTCAGTAACTACTAGCCATACAGCAATGAAATATCGCAATTTCTCCACAACCATTAACCGTTTCAGGAATAATTAGTGTTCCTTTCATATTTATAATTTTGATTAAAGACATTTAGAAAGCTCATATCTCCCAAAATGCTACAGGGATTTAATTGAAAATGAACTAATGTGTTCATTATTACAGTAAAATAAAATATCATAAGGACAATTTCCAAAATCATTACATACATCTTCTAAGAAACATATCCCTACTCATCTTTAAGAACTGGGATATATTTTTATTCATATTATCGTCAAGTTTTAGGCTTCCGATAGCTGTTGTTTAGCGACAATCTGTCAAAAGTCGTACCCGGTGTCTTCCGACTTATTCTTCTTTTATGTTTTTGTTTCAGTTTCATAGCAAACTCATACTTTTCTAGATTAGGCTGACATTTCTACGTCTATGAGACTTCAATATGTATTCGATATGACCAATGAAACTCAGGGAGGCAAACGAGGTAACAAGCTTTTATTTTCATTAGGCATTAGGAAAATAGAATACTTAGAAACTTTGATAATTTTCTCTCTTTTTGGGGGCAAACGAATAGTATGACATATATCAGTTATCAGTTATGTTCATTATCAATAATATTTGACAAACGTATACATCATGGTCAGCTAGCTCATGCCTAAATTTCCAGTTATAACTTGTAAAAGATCAGAATATTTACGGTCACAGTGTACTGGATAAAGAGCCATTTGGAACAGAGTTCATAACGTCGAGTAGATTCTCTCTTTCGACAGCTCTTGTTCATTCAATAAACAATTTGTTAAAACAAATAAGAAGCATACTATCTTTTATAATTGCCGTTAAGGAGCAATTTCTACTTACAGGCCACAGTTGGTGAGCTACAGAATATATAATTGTTCAATCTTGATGCAATTGTTGTACCAATATCTGTGGTTCCATTCTTGTATATGCATTTGTATTCGTCCCCATCTTGCTTAGAAGGAAAGTAGTTAACAGTCAGTTGTACCTGTATAAATAACAAACGCAAAATCATTGTGAAAAGAAATCATCTCTTTATAAAAAGATGTATGTTTTTTTTTAATACGTTGGTATCTATAAATATTGAATGTATATATTCCGATAAGTTGTAAACAGTCGGGCATGAATCCATCATACCAGACCTAATTACAATGCAAACGAAATACACTACTGAAGAATTAACTACAACAATATAAACGGTCTCGCCCACAGTTTATATAATATGATGCTTAACTGAGCTGCATTCAGCACCTTTAAATATATATCATCTGTTTATAATCCAAACAGTGACCAAATGAAGTAAACTCAATTTATCATTAAATCGCTTGATTTAACACAAACAAACAACTTTTGGAGGTGTCGGCAAATAAATGAAACGTTTAAGCGAATTGAACACATATCACATTAGACATCTGGAAGGTAGTGACACTTCGCATACCTATGATGATGTCTCACATGAGCAGGTTCCTGTTATCTATTCAAGACTATTCAAACTCCTTAACCGCTATATAGTTACCAGTACGTTCGTATACTTGATAACTGTGTACACTACTTTATCACACGTCTTAATTAAAGAGAAATTAAAATCACTAATTCAAAAATATTCTGATCAAAAAAGATATTACATGCATACACTATAGCTTCATTCACGCTTTGCATTTTTCTTATATATTCTAGAATTAACCTGTTTAATATGAGAACTTTCCAAGAAGTGAACATTTTTATTTGTTTTATATAATATCATTATTCAATACATTGGTACCATGTGTATACAAAGTACTGATATTCTTAAAGAGAATACACTTGTCCTTTTTGTTTAGGAAGGGTTTTAATCTAAGGTTTTCGACAAAACCACAGGCTAATATCTCAGACTACTGCCTTTTAATGCATTTGATAATACACTAAGATTTCTTGACAATATAGTAATAAAGAGAATTCATTATGAAGACAATTACCTATTTGTTATTGTTGTTTTAGAATCCGTTTACCGAGTCTATGTAGTAAATTGTTAAAAATAAATTGGAGTTGTTTTTTTAATAGGCAACTTTTATTATGCTATATGTTAATCATTGTTTTAAACAAAAAAAAACATGCAAAAAACAACATGTTCTATGTTCTAGCGCTACATGATGTTCAGTTATGTATATGTACTTGTTTCTGTTCGGCATTGATCGGCAGTCCGTTGGTATCCAATAAAAGGGTAACACACTCGTCATGCGATGATAGCCAATGGTTTAGTTCTGAGGAGCAATCTGTTCTTCCGCTACTCCTATATGTTTCAATTTAGGAAGAATTTCTTTGAAAGAATTGAACTATGTAACTACCAAGAGATGTTCAAATGACACCGCAATTAAAACAGCACAAAAGAAAGCACAACATTATCAACATACAGAAAAATCGTATTAAATACAATACATGCATGCAGAAAAACTAACGACCTGTGTAAACGCTTTGGAACCGTTGGTAGGATTTATGTAAATGTAAAACCCAAATTTGTACACAATATTGATACACATAATTGCAAGCAATTATGATTTATTTTCAAGGAATATAAGGGTATGATGGAAGGGTTGCGTGTGTTGAACTTCTTGGCTTATAAAGATATAAAGATGATACATTGATATTCACCACGGCGTATAAAGAAATAATAGTGATGACTATATTTACACCACCACGGCTTATACTAGAGTATTTGTGATCACATCTTACTAAGCAGTATTGGTGTACATGTAGTGATCTCCACCACGGTTAACTAAGCATTATTGATGAAAATGTGGTGTTCAATACCAGAGCTCGTTTACCACTATTGGTTATAATGTAGCGTTAACTTAACCATATTTATTTTATTTCGATTGCGAAACTTAAACAAACTACGCTCGAAGTATTCCTGGGCAGAACCATTATTAAGCTTATGCGGAAAAGTGTATTGCTCAAGGACACTACACTATCATTGGACCACGCAATCCGCAAACTACTAAGCCATATTGGTGGTGTTTTGTTGATATACACCATAGTTCACTAAACTCTGATGGTGATAATATGGTGTTTACTAAGCACTATATAGTGGTCATTTGTTGTTCACCACCATGACTTTCAAACGACTATTTGTTATATACTTATATTCCCAGCAACAACTTACTAATGAATATTTGTGATACAGTTGTGTTCACCACGAACAAAGGTATATACGCGAATAGTTATTTTTCTCGAACACTGCTTACAAAGGATTATTTGTGATATATTGGTAGTTACCTGGGTTAACATATATTCTGAGATAAATAAGGCTGACAAATATCATAAATACAAGATTTACCTTTGTTTGTAAACACACCACCCACACAATGGGTTTCTACCAGCCATAGTTCCCGCACATGTTGTATATTCTGAACAGTTTGTATTTGAATACTTCAATAACTAAATACGATATAAAAGATGTTAGTCATAAATTTACTTTTAAAGTATTGATTGTTCTTAAACAAACATCATCTCTTTCATTTCGGTTACATTTGCACATTATTTTTTTATTAGGCAAAGTTGATTTTAAACCTTCTTTGATATTTGTGAATTAAGCTATTTTACTCGTCCCGGCGTCGACGTCGTCGTTGTATTTTGGGCAATATGACGGACATTTTCAATGAAATTTCATGGGTGTGTTCACTACCATAAAGGGACTCAGATGGGCCAAGCGGGATTACTCCATTTTGATTTAAGTCAGAATTATAGTCCCTTTTATACTCAGAAAAGATTAATTCATATCGCATTATCCATTCACCATGCATAAGTGAATATTCATGGGTGTTCTATCTTGATTTTATGTAAAATTATGACCCCTTTTCTTCTAAAGAATACGGTTAAAGTTTTTGTGGATTACTCTATTTTTATTCTAGATATGCTTATAGCCACCTTTTTTATCAAGTAAAAATCTAAATAACTAGCAGTTTTATCATCAATAAAACTTCACCTATGTTAAAACATTAGAAGGACAATACCATTTTGATTTTGGCAGAATTGTTTCCCCTTTTATACTAAGAAAATTGGTTAAAATCTTAGCAAGATTTCAGTAACTACTGTCCTCGCATCAGTTAAACTTCAAATGTGTGTTTATAACTATTAACTCGTTTTTAACTTTAGACCAAACAACAGCCCTTTTTTATACTTTAAACTTTCTATCTCAGTAAATACTAGTCACATATCGATGTACCCTTGCCTGTAAGTTCACATGCATTAAAAGTTATTTTAGATATAACTTTGTCCCGTTTGAAACTTGAACAATTTTGTTTAAGTTTTATAGCAAGCTCTTATCTCTGAAATTACCAGTTATACACCAAAAACACTTCACAAATGAAATGTCTTCACTATCATCAAGAGCTACAAGTTATGTTCATATTACTTTGTTTGAACTAAGGCAGCATTATAGTCCATTTAATACTACCACTAGGTGTACAAGAATGATAACTCTGTTTAAAGCGTAATTATTGTCCAAATTTGATTGAACTCTTTTACAAAGATCATATCTTAGAAAAGACTAGAGTATTGATTTCAAATCAATAAATAATCGATGTGTTTAAAATTGAAGAAAACACTTGTAAGGAAAACTGTCATAGCTTTTACTTTTATTTGATTTAAATTATATCCCTTTTTATACTTAGAAACAAATGTGTCATTTCTAGCATTCCTTGTAGTAATGTCCAACCTCAATCATCCGAAAGTTTTTTAAGATTAGTTTTTAGACAAACTTCGAAAAGTCGAGCTCTCCTCCGACAGCTCTTATTTATACATCAATTAAATCAAGATTGATATTTTATGTGTCGTTTAAGTTTCTCTTCATGAATAAGTATCAACAAAATAGTTTAAACATAATTAATTGTACTACGATTGTGAAACAAGATCCTTGCAACTTAGACAAATCACACTTAAAGTCTTCCTGGCTTTCCATGTTACATCAAGGAACTCTAATGCCTTGGTTACATGTAGAAATAATATACAGAAAAAGCGTACTGCATTAGGTAAAAACATTGGCTACACAAATAAATCTCTCTCTCTCTCTCTCTCTCTCTCTCTTCTCGCTCGCACGCACGCACGCACGCACGCATACGTATAAAAAGCATACAATCAAAATACACAATTAATTGCTTAATTCCTTCGGTGTACGTTCAAAATTTGACATACGTTTAAAATTACTCCTGTTAAAGAAAGTATTGCTATCTGCATAATTAAAAACATGTTTGGGTTCATATGGATGAATATTAAACTATTTTATGTTTGTGAAACGCAGCCCTGATGGTTAGCAATTTTGTTCTTGTCCAAGGATTTAGTAAATAGTTTAGTTCATGTATTAAATTAATGACAGATTATTTCAAACATAAAATACCTCTCTCTCTCTCTCTCTCTCTCTCTCTCTATCCATTCATATTCCATAATTATATTCTGAGCGTTTTTAGTACTTTTTGTATCGGTACCAAGGAGTTTGTGGAAAGGGAAGGCCCTCTAGCAGATGCCCCAACACCTCCAGGGAAATTCGATATTTAAAACACGTCAATCAAATGCTGCATTTAGCGGCGGTGGTGGGATTCAGATTAAAAATGGAATTCTCTGACGCTTATCCTTATGGTGATACATTGTATTACCATTTCGCCCTTATTGTTTCAATCCGTGGCAGGTTTGGAGAAGAAAGCAAGCTGTAGATCTATATGGTTCGGTATATTTCTTTGAGAAAAGATATATTATACCAATTTCTTCATTCAGCCGAGACTTACCTGTAGATGGATGATACATATTTGTGTTTATGCAATGCTGTTATTGAATACACCTTAGAGAAGAATGTTTAACAAGTACTTGTTATTAAATAACGTGTCAATCTATATAATGAATGACAGCCAGTATTACGCATTATGATATAAAACTCTCACAATATATTTTGAATTTATTGAATAGATATGTACACGAATGGCGCAAATTGAAACTAATGTATATTTTTTTTATATTTATGTTTACTGTCATGCCGACGATAAAAACAATTTATTTGATTTGATTTAAATACAAACACAAAATGTCTTATACTTATATGATTTTAAATATCTTTAATAACGATTGTGTTGTTGATTATTTTCTTACAAGAAGTATACTTATTCCAAAATTAAATATAAATGAAATATCTATACATGAGGATTGCATTTGTACAAATATGGATAAATACAATGTCATTTTACATTAGGCGACGTCAGAAATGGCGTTTTTACATCCTGGGGCAACTGTATGTTTTGAGGACGACAAAATAATAAGTAATGAACTTACTTAATAATAACACTTTTTTGTGTTTGTAGGATGTTACATTTTATCAATATTTTTTTATATCATTTTATAAATGGAATGGGCCAAATGTGACCAACAACTTACCCTGCCCTTTGATATTACAAATAGACAGATCAACACTACATTGTATAAAACAGAACGTTCATTCTCAAAATATCAATGAAACCAAATATACAATTAAGAAACTTTGCTTGGCTCAACAATATTTGATGGCATTATTAGTTTTAGAATATTTACCTTTTTATTTGTCATTACAAAGTAGTTGTCGTTCTTCTGAGCAATAGCTCGGACAGGAAACCCCGGATGCACATTCTGTGTTTCATATAGTTCCAAATTCTTACCAACGCCAAGGTAGTTCAACTAGACATTGGTACATACAATCATATAAGTGTTGAGTATACCGGTGTCTGTGATGAAATTTAACATACGTACGTGATACTTGTTTTAATTGTAACACATTACCAGTAAGAGATTTATCTAAATAAAAGAAAAACAGTTAAACTCTATAATTTGTATTTGATTTTTTCTCATTCGTCATTTTAACTACACAAATGCAATAACTACAAAAATGGTTATAATATGGAATGATATCCAAACAATAAAACACATAATACTTATGTGACACTCATATCTTAATCGTGGGAAATCCGGCGTGATTTTAAATTACACTGCTGATGTTGGGTATGTTTTGTGTGTTTTTTATGGATTTAATCAGGTTATACATTGCATATCCAGTTTTAATGGCGGCGGAAGATCTCAGAATGAATCTGAGTAGAACCACCATCCTTCCGAAATTGTCTGTCAATCTTTCTCACATAAAGTTTTAGAGCAAGCAGGACTCGAACCTACGACCTAAGCGGTGAGTGGTAAGTGATCTTGAGACGATGCCTCAGGCCACTCAGCATCGGAGGACATTTATAACAATCAGTTCATATAAGAACAATACAGTTTTCATACGAGAATGATAAATAATGTTGATAACTTATCTTAAAATTATCTCATTTATATCTAAAGAACTTTACTCATAACCTTAAGTGTTTTACAACAGTTGAACTGAAAATAACCAATTAAATAAAAGGATGTTTAATTAATGTTAATCTGTGTAGAGCTCTACTTATACCATTTAGTGTTTTTACGCCAGTTAAATTAAAAATAACCAATTAAGTAAAGGATGTTTAATTGATGTTTATCTCAATTGAACTTTATTTATACCCTTTAGTGTTTTTAACAACAGTTGAACTAACAACAACCAATTGAGTAAAATGATGTTTAATTGATTTTAATCTCTATTGAATTCTACTCATAACCTAAAGTGTTTTTACAACAGTTGAACTAACCATAACCAATTAAGTAAAAGGATGTTTAATAGATGTTAAACTCTATTGAACTCTACTCATACCATTAAGTGTTTTACAACAGTTGAGCTAACAATAACAAATTAAATAAAAAGATGTTCAATTGATATTTATCTTTATTGGACTCTTCTTATAACCTTAAGTGCTTTTTTCAAGAGTAGAACTAACAATAACCGATTAGGTAAAATTATGTTTAATTGATATGTGGTTGTTTTTTCAACAGTTGAACTAACAACAACGAATAAGTTAAGGTTATGTTTAATTGATATTAATCTATATTGAACTCTACTCATAACCTTAAGTGTTGTTACAAAAGTTGAACTGAAAATAACCAATTAAATAAAAGTATGTTTAATTGATATTAATCTCTATTGAACTCTACTCATAACCGTAAGTGCGTTAACAACAGTTGAACTAACAATAACCAACAACTATAAAGGTAAAATGTTGTAATACATTTCAGCATTTGTACCATTTACACTGTTTTATAAGCTATAATAGAATTGTCAATATTCCCAGAAAGTGCTTTATTGGAATATACGTATTCAAAATTATAGGAAATTGAATTTCAGATCCATCCATTAATTAGATTAAAATTATTATACCTTTATAATTCTCCCTGATGATGTACCAGCGTGTATGTCTACCTTGACTCCATCAACTACTCCACCGTACATAGTGGTTATGTAGCCATTGTCTGATGCCAGGGTGTAGACGGCTGTCATGTTGAACGGTGTCTCTCCGATCACATAGTGGAATGTTGAAATAGCAGTGTCACATGTAACGTCAACGTCATTATACATCTGTAATAATAATATAAATATATTAAACAGACGATACTTAAATAAAGATATGTCTTTTTTACTTAACATATGATTTCTTCAATATTTGATACGTATTTAAATGCCATAAATAATTATATATATTAGAAAGGAAGTGAATAACGCAAACGTTCTGACCTGAACAATTTCCAGATCATATATTCAAATGTTTATCAATGTTTCGGTTTAAATTAAACATAACTTATTATGCTAATATTTCATAAGTATAATTCTTCCGCGGTACAACTATATATTATTGTTCCTAATGGTATTTGGTTATAGGTCATGGTCGATGCAACTGTTTATAATTTTATACTACATGTATTTTATTTTATCTCGATTATAAAGAGTACAAAGCGATTTTGAGATACCATTGGGGATCGAACCCACAACCAACACTCTATCAACTGCATTCCCATCCCATTTTAAGATGTAACAACATTCGACACAATATAACTATGAAATAAATATAGCTTTTATATGAAATAAGTATAAAGCATTATTTCATAAAAGAGGAACATAATAAAATATATGAAACGTCTTTTAGTCAATTTATACTTCTTAAATATGTTTCTGTTCAAGTAATCCTTTAAAATGGAAATCAGTTTGAAGTGCCTGACTTAGATAAAAGTCACTTATCTGTGCCTTATGTGATGAACTATTATGTTATCATCACCATTCTCATGCCACTTTGGTATAGGATATTTCTTTCAGAGAATGTCAGTGTTCTGAATGCCATTAATTTAAATATTAAAGAGAATTTAGTAACGAAAAACTTTGCTTATTAATATGTAGGATTTTGTTATATGATTTCTGAAAATATGTTCTAATATGTAAAGTTCTACTAGATCTATACCACTGAATGCATTGTTAGCAATGGCCAAAAAAGTATAGTTTATAAAAAAAAAGAGTACATTTTATGTATAGCATGCATTCAGTTTATAAATATATCCAAATATGTATGGAAAAGAGTTTAGTTTATGTTAAATCGATCCTTACAAATACTTACTGATTCATCAGCCAAACATTCTTCTGCAAAAGGAAATACATTGGGAAGGTATCTTTCAATGTCGGATCTATTTGACTTCGGGCATACAATATATTCTTTCTTTGCCGCCATTATTGCTTTATCCAAGTCAGCAAGTTTAGTAACACATATGGCACTGTCTCCAGGCGTGGATTCTGGGTCATTTCCAGCACTGAATGATGCTATAAACAGTGTACCCTTGTCATTAGGTTGGTCCACAATAACTACATATTGAATCAGATTGTACACAACCAAATCCTTCTGACAGGAAATATTTATATCTGCATAGGAGTTGTAGTCATTACTTGTATCATTTTGGCAAATCCTTATCAGTTTTGAAACATACATGTTATCTCCAACAAAATTATTTTGATTTGTTGTAAAATAACTAAATCCATTATGTTGAAATCCGCCCTTGAAATATATCTTGTAATCTTCTAATGATGCCACTTGCTTTTTTGCAGGAATGTTTGCTTTACTATCAGTTTTATATATCCCTAATATTAGACGTGTCAATGTTTTAAAATTTAACAAAGACCTGGTACTTATGGCATAGTCATATGATATTGCTGCAGATGATGGTACAACTGAAGAATTGACTTCTTTTAGTCCTGATCCAAATGTTACTCCAATCATCATGTTCCCGCCAGGCATGATAAAAGCATATGCTGGTCTTTTCTCATCAGTAGAAACTTTCAAAGCGTCTGAACGTGCAAGTGTCACATTGTTGATATCACCTAGAATCCTTATTTCGCATTTCCCATCATTCCCTGTACCACAGAGAATCAGTTCGTCTGTATCTTCATTCACCAACATAATCTGGTTAACATTATCACAGACAACTGTTTTGTCCACACATGTCCCTGTGCTATTCAAAATCTTCAAATCTTCATCGAGTTTGTGGAGTCGTCCAAGGCCAGCCACATATATGGTTTTATTATAAAACTGTATTTTGGTCAGGGAATCATTGGAAAATGTTTGAACATTGATAAGTTTCAGATCTGCTAAAACCAGGTGTATCACTAACAGAACTACAATAATGCAACAGATCCAATGGAAATGCCCCATTTCATGTAATGTCTTCTGAAAGTAACAAACACATTCACCAAATTAAAAAGACATCCCTTTAAGTTTGATGCTGAAAATGTATAGCACGATAAATTGCAATTGCATTGACCCAGATTTAGATTAATGAAACTTTAATGGAAATGTTCAAAGTGAAACGTAGTAATTTGCCAAAACTGGTAAATGAAAAACACAGAGAAACACAGAGAAACGGATGAAAACGGGCAATATTTCAAATAATTATAAAAGCATGAAATAAAAAAGATTACTTTTTATATTAAAGTGGGTTATGATTTCTTTTAAAAGCAACTGCAGCCAAACAGTATTCAAAGAATGAATACTTTCCGCGAAACCATTAAATGAATCATCACTAAATTTAAGCATGGTCCAAGTTATCATGGTTATTGCTGTTTCGCTGTTTTTAAAAGTTTGATACCCTTGAGTGGAGCCAAATAATGACTCCAGTATCATGATCATGATTGGCAGAGGACAATGGGTCTTAATTTATATAAAATGTTAAACCTCTGGCATTTGTAGTTGCAGAGATGTTTTGTAACAAGGGGCCCAAATGGGACTAAGACGCTGAACTGAACAAGGAGACCATCATTTTATAAATCCTATATTTCTTTTACAATCCAAGAACACGTAACTCACTGAATTATAACGAGATGAGAACAAATAAACAGCTGTATCCAATTGTATGTACATGACTTTATCAGATCATAAATACTGGTAGCACAGGGATAAAACGATCAAGAACTTTCAACTGAGTAGGACCCATATTGTGGTATGAATACTTTTAAAGAGATGTCTCAATAACAATTAATGTTTGATACCCAAGAGTGGGGCCAAATATGATTCCAGCTCATGATTTCAACAAAATCTGTATGGGAAAACGTTATTTCATATGAAAAAAAAAATAAATAAATAAAGCAGCTTCATGAGAATAAAACTGTTAAGTTATTTTTCTTTGGGGGGGGGGGGGGGGATGCCAACGTTGAAGCAGGGTCATTTATGTCCCAACGATCATGATTTGAGCAAGCTTGGTTAAGGACTTTGTCTTTAAAGATCCCTATATATTTCCCTTTATTTGTTAAAGAGGAAACCCCACAATGTGGTAAAATTTGACTTCAGCGTTATAATTGGAACAAACTTTGTTCAATTAACCTTTAATGCATAAACAAATGTACAAACTCAAGCACCCATAGTTTAAAAAGAGTTTTTGATAAGAGCGGGAATTGTTGTTTACATCGGACAAAAGTCATGTTATCTCAAACAAAATTATTTTGGATTGTTGTAAAAAAATGAATCCATAATGTTTAACTCCGTCTTTAAATAGATATTGTACTATTCTAATGATGCCACTAGCTTTTCTACAGAAATGTCTGATCGACAATCAGTTTAATGTATGCCTAATATTAGACGTTTAACTGCTTCAGTACCGACACACGGTATGATACCCCACCCCAGTCACATTATATTGACACCGGACCGACCAGACATAGAACTAACCTCTAAATACTAAGTGCCAAGCGAGGTAGCGTCTAGTATTAATGTTCAAGTCATTGGTATAACCCGGCCTGGGATTAAACATACAGCGACCTACCGCATGCGAAGCGGACGCTCTACTCCTAGACCACCGCTGGGGTTTAATTGAGATAGACGCCATTTCATTTAATTACGTCATAGGTGAAATTTGCCCTTGGGAAACACAAGGAAAATAACAAAATACAAACAAACAGATAGACGCACATGTTACAATACAACCATATATAAGTTGTCAATGCCGTATACATATCCGATTCAATTTAATAATTCATTGCAGTCATTTTAAAATGTAATAGAATTATGTAGGCCCCTATACACTATCAAATACCTTTTTTAACATATACAAACTATCAAATATCAATTAAAGAGGAAGTTAAGATTATCGAGTATATAATGTTTCTTTTCTCAATGCTTTTTATATAATATATGTTTTAGCAAGATCAAGAAACAGGAAGTGCTCCCAGTCGCATAATGGCGGAGATAGATGAAAGTTATGGTGTACTTGAACGATTTTGAAAGCACTGTCATGTTTGAATTGTTAATTTAGAAAAAAAATATACTTGTGTGACGAAAAAACGCCTTGTACATATTTAAACCCATAACATCGGTGTATTTGTTACGCCGTTATACTTTTCTGTTGGTTGATAACTTTATATTTACCTTTTATATATGAATAGTCTAAGTATTCCTTATTGTTTATTAAGTTGCATTATTAAACGTACAGAAAACGTAGTTAATAAATTGTCAGGCAGACGCTCGTTGAATTTGATTAAGGATACTAATGCAATGGAATCGCACACTCTCGAACATCATTATGTGGTCGAACAACGCTAAGAGTGTTCGATTGAAGCCATGTGACTAGGTCATGTGACTTCTGCTATATAACCAGCTGACCGCCTGTATTCTTGGTCAGTTTGGTGTTACAACTCGACGGAGAAGGAGCTCCAAGAAGACCCTGCATAATTAATTAATTAATTAATTATGATTTGGTAATACAGGATGGGACTTTGGACCGAGGTAACAAGTGAACGAGGGATTTTCAACTCAGAGTTGCAGAACCCTCTGAAACTTGTGAACAGTGCTCCGGGTCGTAGTTTGTTGGGTACCATTGTTTGTCTCAGACAGGTGTTGGGACAGGCTTGGAACATTGCTGCAGGTCTAGTTTTATTTAGTTAAAACAATGTCCTGAGCAAGTGTTTGAGACGTAAGTCTGATACTTCGGTGCAGCTCGGAGTTTTGAGTTTGGTGCGCTGCAGGACTAGTTTTATTTATTTAAAACAAATCCTGGGCATTTGTTTGGAGTGCTGCAGAACTAGTTTTATTTATTTAAAACAGAGTTCTGGGCATAGTGTTGTGCGAAACGTTTGTTTGAAACGTTAGTTCGAAATCTTTTTTTAATTTGGTTTTATATGTAGAAGTTAATTGTACGTGATTATTCTTTTTAAACACGAATCATTTGTTCAATCATTTGTCATCCAATCATAAAGCAAAGTAGCTTCAGGAAAATTATTTCACCATTTATCTTAAATCAAACGGCAAGTAGTCCAAGGAAAATTCTTATATATCATATGTATTAGTAGTTGTGTGTATAAACAGCTCGGTGCACGTTACACTTGGAAGTTGGTGTATAAATACAATATTTCTGAAGTCTGCTTCCGCTTAGGCAACATAGAATGAACATTTTGGGTGAGACATGACCCCTGAGATTCTACTTGTATATTGGCCCTGCAGATGTAAACAAACTACAATTTAAGCTTCCCTGCTTTGATTCGGGTCTTTTTATGAATGAAAAGGCTTTAAACATGTTTTATTCACAGTAGAAATAACAAGAGCAATTAATGGTGTTTGTTTTTTCACCTGTAATGATTTTTTTAAACATCACCTTGGTGTGTACTCCATTTTAAGTGCAATGCACATAATCACTGTTTTTTAATAAGTACGTCCATCGCAAGTTTTGCGAAATTTCATTTAAAAATATAAGCTGATTTGACATATTTCGGGTTTATATTTAGAAATACAATGAAAGTAAGTATGGAAACCCTATTTCACATTAAAGTGTGAAGTTCACTTGAAGAAAAGTGTACATATGGGCTCAAAATTTAAACTTTCGTTATTGTCGTCGGCACTATATTTATGTTTGATACAATCGGTTTTCACTGTAAAACTATATAATCAATCGCCCTTTGTGCTTTTTTTCAACGTTCTGTGTCATGAGAAAAAGAATTAAAATAAGTATTTATGTATTTTTTCTTTAGATATATTGTTTGATTGAACTTTCGCCGGAATTTTCCGTTTTTGGAAAACCTTCGTGACCCGTTCCTTTATGCACAGTATCTTTATCACCTCTGTCTTTTAACATTCTGTTTTACACCCTCATTCAACTTTAGAAACAGGTGTAATGCAAAAAACAAATATCGGTTAGATATGAACGGAGATAAAGCAACATGTGAAACTCATAATAAAAACACCTGGTCTAAAATAGTAAATTGACAAACCTTCGTTACCATCCTTTTCGTAAAAAAATGTTAACAAATAACATTATAGGATGTTATTTTATTACAGCTAGCATTATTTACAAATGCGTTATCAAACAACAAGAACCTTGCTAAGAAACGCCAATCAAAAATCACATGGAACAACATGTCATTTAAATATTCGTTACATAAACTTTCGTTATCAATATGCGAAACTAAAGATTCAGATATGAATAGCTCTGCATATATGACGTCACTGTGAGAGTTAGCTGCTACATGATTTTGAAAACCAACCAGTGTCCATTTAAACGAATTTAAATAGCATTCAAATATGAGAAACACTCAACATGTAAGTAGCCTTCTCAATTTTAGCCATAGGCATCGTTATCTATATAAATTGTTTGCGTTATTTAGATTTATAAATTCCTGAAGATCTGGTTCATCATTCAAACACGTGTCCATAACCCTATTTATCTCCATTTCGCACGCAGAGACACATCGTATATAAAACCTTCGTGGCCTGATGGTAACGAAGGTTTTATCTTTTCATTTTGTTATAAAAACAATAATAAATCAGTGTTGTGCCATATATTCTAAAAGCAAAAATCTAACAATCAAATATAGAACTGAGATCCTTTTTTAAATGAATATTTTAAATCTGTATTAAAACAATTACCTGATGTTATTGTGCACGTGTGATGTTGATTTTACATTTAGCGCTACGTGTGATGAAATATACAATTTATTTGAACATTAGTATTAAAATTTGTTAAAATAATTAATTTCATTTAGTTTTAATACATATTTATTTTCTCACTAGTATCACATATCAATTCGCTGCAGTATATATTAATTTACAAATCGCGGTAACGAAGATTTGACAATGGTAACGAAAGTTTTATCAATTTCAGAAATGCAATGGGAAAGAGTATGGTGGAAATACAGAGAGCTTATCGGCAGCGATTGAAAGAAAATAACAATGCAGAGCATTAACAGAAAGAACGAGATCGAATGAGGCGCAATTATTTCCCTTCTGACTGTCTGTTCAGCTTAGAGAATTTGACAACAGAAAAAAAACAAAAGAGTGTAGCTAATCAAGTAGCCTAACCTGATACTAGTGGATATGAAAATGGACAAGCTGGTCCGTCACAGGAAAGGGGACGTATGACGGTCAGAATGAACTTCCCTAACAACAGGAGAAAGGGCGCAATAAGAAGATGGAAGAGAGAATTATCTGAAGCAAATTCACATATACAACAACCTGAGAAAGAAAGAGATGAGCTTAAAAAGCGATGTCGCACAGCCCAAAGATCCGCTCAGCGACACACAGAGAGAAAAGAACAACCTAGCACAAGTGAGATGACCCCAAATAAACAAACAGAGAACATGATGACAGATGCTAACATTTCAGTGTCTCAAACTATCCGAGACATGAAAGCACGATGGAACTTCTTCGAAGCCGGCCACGGCAAAGGGCCGTGTGACTGTCTCGGCGGCATTTGCAAAAGGTTGGCAGGCAAAGCAATGCGTAGCGGAAGAGTCATCATTCAAGATGCCACAGCATTTTATGAGTGGGCTCTCCAGTCCAGTATGATTAATGTTATGTTCCGTTTTGTTTCAACGGAAAAGTGTACACTCCCAGAAACACTCCATGAGAAATCCCCGCTTAAATCAATCAAGTGAAGAATGAAAATACATGCATTAGTAGGTATTGGAGAGTCGAAGATAAAAGTACGTGATGTCAGTTGCTATTGTGCAACATGTATTTCTGGCCAAACTTGCGATTCTTGGAGAATGGAAACTACAAAAATGATATTTCTGGTAATAAACGGTCAGCCCGTGGACCAAAACCACATGAAAACAATGCAAGCAAACCGATATCTGCACAGGTCGCGGCAGCAAATGATCAAGAATCTATCAATGAACAGTATGTTGGCAAAGATGATAACAAGAAAAATACAGAAATTAAGAACCAAATTGACGAGTATGTAGCGGCAGTTTATGAAGGCAATTGGTACATTGGAAAATTTATCGACACAGATGAAAAAGATCATGAGGTTGAAATAGATTTTATGGAGTCCAGGAAACGACTTTTCCAATGGCCCGCAATTCGTGATTCAATATGGTTAGATCTTAACGCAATACTATGCCGGAGAAATGCCCCAGTAGCCACTGGGAAATCACGCAGAATGTTTCAATTATTAGAAGACGACAAGAACAAAATATTAGACTTATATTCAAACTTCGAGCAATAAATAAGTTGTGTACATGCATGGTGCACGCAGAACTGTTACTAACGTTCCTGTTATACTGTTACTGAACTCATTGGAGGCAACGCTGCGTTTTTAGTAGAAATCCATATGTATTTTATTGGTATTACAAAATTAATGACGATGTGTTCCTTCGTTAGTTTTGTTCTAATATGAACAGATCAGTGTGTTAAGTGGTTTCTATAAAACCTTCGTTATTATAAAACTTTCGTTGCTTATTGCCGTTTTTAAGTTATACACAGTTATGCAAGTTTTCATTAAACGTTTTTGTAATCATAAGCTAGTGTCGAAAATGCTGCGAGATATATGACATTTCTAAACTAATACCTTATCTACCGAAAAAGGTACTTGCAAAGTGTAAAAATATCAATGCTACTACTTGAACCATTTTAATTGAATTAATTAACATATGTATCGAAATAAATTAAGTCAGATATACCAATAAATGTTGTTTCAATTGTCTTAAGCAACTTTGGTAATTAATAAAATGTATCGTTAAGCATTGGTAATAAACAAAATTGTAACATGTATTTTCGTAATTGAATAAATTTCCGTAACATTTTGATGAGTTATCATTTTTCTTCTTGTGTATTTTCCCGTTGCAACATGGCGATAAAACCTAAATCAATTTCAAAAAAGAGATTATACTGATGCTTTCTTTGTGCATGGTACAAATTCAATTCTTAAGTGATTTTATTTATACGGATCTAAAAACAATGCTTAAATTTACAAACACAATATAATAAACATGTGGAAATATGTTAACAGTTATCAACCAAAGTTCCAGACACAAATGACAATATATTTACATGGTCCCGCTTTATTTTGAAGTAGTAACATCAATGAGTGAAAATAAAACCATCAAGCTTATGATGTGCCTATATACCACTAATACTGTTAGGCCTTAATAAAATACACGCAAAAAAACAAAGGTTTAACAATGTCATTTTTTCACCCTTACTCGGTGTATTTCAACAACGATTATCTTAAAAACGGTAATAGTGTTGCATTCAAAATTTCAGATTTTTGTTTTTGAAATAATATTGAAGAGGAAATTAGCAATTACATACATAATTGTCATAGTACGATTTTTATTTTATTTTTAATTGCAATGGGCCCATATATTGAAAATCAGTGAATACCCTATACAAACAACAGGTGTATCTTTTAAGATCAATAATCACATTATCAGAAAAATATTACCTGTTTTTAGTCCCGATATCTTTAACAGTATGCATACGATTAACTTTCTAGAATAATTAATACATAAAAAGCAATATATCTATGCTCTTTTCCAAAAGTTAGTATTTATTCACACGATAACTTGTGGTCCCCGTTTAAGCTGAAAACAGAATATTTTCTTCCTGAATAAGTATCTCATTATAAACATATCCGTTGATGTGTTTTCTGGTTAATCGGGTGTATTTAACTGTCGTCTTGTGTGTGTTGTCTTGTTTCTCATACTACTTTCATCTGATATGTTTTACTGTCAATGGGTCATTGTATCATTATCTTGGGTTTTCATGTCATTGTCTTTGGTTATGGGTCATTTTGTTGGCTTGTCCTAGCATTGTGTTCGGTTGTCATAACATTATGTTCGGTTTTACTGTCAATGGGTCATTGTATTATTATCTTGGGTTTTCATGTCATTGTCTTTGGTTATGGGTCATTTTGTTGGCTTGTCCTAGCATTGTGTTGGGTTGTCGTATGAACATAATGTTTAGTAGTCATATTATTATGCACGCTTATAACATTGTGTTCGGTTGTCTCATCATAATGTTGGATTGTATAATCATTGCGTTGGGTTGTCATGGCATTGCACTCAGTTGTGTCATCATTATGTTGGGTTGTATAATCATTGTGTTGGGTTGTCATGGCATTGTGTTGGGCTGTATAATCAATGTTCAGTTGTAATAGCACTATGTTGGGTTGTCATAACATTTTGTTCTGTTGTCTCATCTTTATGTTTGGTTGTCTCATCTTTATGTTGGGTTGTCATAACATTGTGTTCGGTTGTCTCAACATTTGGATTGGGTTGTCTCATCATTATGTTTTGTTGTCTGATCATTATGTTTGGTTGTTTCATTTTTATATTTGGTTGTCTCAACATTATGGTTGGGTTGTATAAGCATTGTGTTGGGTTGTCATAGCATTGCACTTGGTTGTCTCATCATAGTGTTGGGTTGTATAATCATTGTGTTGGGTTGTCCTGACATTGTGTTGGGTTGAAACCATTGTGTTCGATTGTAATATCATCAGGTTGTGTTGTATAATCAATGTGTTTGGTTGCCATGGCATTGTGTTGGTTTGTATAATCACTATGCTCAGTTGTATAATCATTATGTTGGGTTGTCATAGCAATATTTAACTCATTTCACACTGGAATCCATAAAGACACCAACTATCCTATTTCGTCAATACAGTTTTTTTATTCTATATAGGTCTACATAACCAATGTTTGAAAATTACCACCCATACCGGTATTCCGGAACATGGCATATAATCATGTTTACTTAAGAAAATGGTTCCATGCTCTCTAAACGTAGTATTTGAAGATTATATTTTATTTATATTGGATACATAGCATCACCATAAATAAGGAAATTAATAACAAAAATACGGAGTTTAGAATCTCATCAACTGTGCGTGATCTTCTCACGGAACCCGCAAAATTATCTCACTTATCTCGATATTTTAATATATTCTCGGAATAATTTAATATGGAGGAAAATGAAATATTCTTCAGTTTGAAACAATCACGCCAAAAAATTGATGGACATAATTATGTCATCAAAGTTAGATACTGATATTATTTGAAAAAGAGATTTTAATTAAACCGTAACTCTGTTCGGAAATGGCAGATACCTTTACAAATAATGCATGCCTGTTTTGCAGCTTCCCTCAACCTGATACGATGACTTGTGGTTAGTAAAACTCTTGGTCCGACATGGAGTTAATGGTTGCAATTTTCTCCTGCTGAAAACATTATAGAAGCATTTCCATACACATCTCCCTCAGCAGACGCGCGATGTCCGCATCGTATTACCACTGACTTATTCCCCAACGCATGAACCCTGGCATTTGTTTTTATTTTTTACTATTTTATTTCGAAGTTTTCCCGTAACAAGTCGGGAGTGCCGCAATGGCGCCCTATTCCACCGAAACAGCATTCAAACACTCAATTTGTTCTAATTTAAGTGGTTTGGTGAATCCCAGAGATACTGCCGTTCCTTGCATAAAAATGTCATGATCAGTAATATTGCCGGTATGAAAATGGTAAATAGTTGGGGGCAAAGTTTGTATGTTATAAAAGCCATGAATTATATACTATTTAGAAAATGTATATCTTTATTCAAAATAATTAACGTGAAGCTTATTATGTGATTAAATTCATTTTTTTTATGCATGTGTAAAGAAATTAAATCAAGAGACTTTATGTCAGACTTTATGTCAGATTTATGCGTGATTCGACATTCTTTACACATGCATAAAAACAGAAAAAATGAATTTAATCCTTATCATTCCAATCCTGATGATATATATTAAATTAGCACAGACTCCTCAAGTGAATGGAAATATAAATTATCTGCTGCAAAGTAACCGCGTAGAAATACATCACGTCTGTCCTGGTTGACATCAAATTCACTATATCTAATATGCCATAGCATCGTAATAGTTATTGTTTCCACTATAAGCTGAACATTGCAAAAAATGGTTGGTTATGTAAAATGACGAAATATTTTGAGGTGAAATAATTAAACCCGCCTTTTATCATTGTGTTATTCGGACTTTATTTAATTTGTGCGTATTTCGGCATTCTTTACACATGCATAAAAACAGAAAAATGAATTTAATACTGTATTGTGCTCTTGTTATGTCTTCCTGAATGTGTGTTTAACAGCACAGGTGGTATGTTCGTTTTGGGCTTGTGTTATACGAGTCGTACTTTCCTAGAATCCTCTTATATAGTATTGTGTACTTGCTACACTTCTGTGCACTACACATTACTGCCCATGTGCTTTACCATGTTGCGTTTGCGTTATACTATTGTAGATTTGTGTTATACATTCCTGCACTTGTGTTATACCATGTTGCGCTTGCGTTATACTATTTAAGATTTGTGTTATACATTCCTGCACTTGTGTTGTAGATTCCTGCACTTGTGTTATACATTCCTGCGCTTGTGTTATACATTCCTGCACTTGGATAAGAAATTTCTGCACTTGTGTTATACATTCCTGCACTTGTGTTATACATTCCTGCACTTGGGTGATACATTTCTTCACTTGTGTTATACATTCCTGCACTTGTGTTATACATTCCTGCACTTGTGTTATACATTCCTACGCTTGAGTTATACATTCCTGCGCTTGTGTTATACATTCCTACACTTGAGTTATACATTCCTGCACTTGTGTTATACATTCCTGCACTTGAGTTATACATTACTGCCTTGTGTTATACATTCCTGTACTTGTGTTATACATTTCTGCACTTGTGTTATACATTCCTGCACTTGCTATACATTCCTGCAGTTGGGTGATACATTTCTGCACTTGTGTTATATATTTCTGCATTTGTGTTGTACCATGTTGCGTTTGTGTTATATATATATCTGCACTTTTGTTATACCTTGCTGCAATTGTGTTATACATTTCTGCACTTGTGTTATACAGCCCTGTGCTTCTGTTCTTCGTCCATGCACTTGTATAAGACATGCCTGCGCTTGTGTTATACATTTCTGCACTTGTGTTATACATTCCTGCACTTGAGTCATACATTCATGCACTTGGGTGATACATTTCTGCACTTGTGTTATACATTCCTGCACTTGGGTGATACATTCCTGCACTTGGGTGATACATTCCTGCACTTGTGTTATACCATGCTGTGCCTGTGTTATAAATTCCTGCACTTGTGTTATACATTCTTGCACTTGTGTGATACATTTCTGTGCTTGTGTTATACATTCCTGCACTTGGGTTATACATTCCTGCACTTGGATTATACATTCTGCACTTGTGTTATACATTCTTGCACTTGTGTTATACATTCCTGCACTTGGGTGATACAATTCTGCACTTGTGTTATACATTTTTGCACTTGTGTTATACATTTTTGCACTTGTGTGCACTTATGTTACACATTCCTGCACTTGTGTTATACATTCCTGCACTTGGGTGATACATTTCTGCACTTGTGTTTTACATTTCTGCACTTGTGTGCACTTAAGTTATACATTCCAGCACTTGTGTTATACATTCCTGCACTTGAGTTATACATTCCTGCCTTGTGTTATACATTCCAGCACTTGGGTTATACATTGTGCACTTGTTATACATTTCTGCACTTGTTATACATTCCTGCACTTCTGTTATATATTTCTGCATTTGTGTTGTACCATCTTACGTTTGTGTTATATATATATCTGCAATTTTGTTATACCTTTCTGCAATTGTGTTATACATCCCTGCACTTGTGTTATACAGCCCTGTGTTTGTGTTATACATCCCTGCACTTGCGTTAGACATGCCTGCGCTTGTGTAATACATTTCTTCACTTGTGTTATACATTCCTGCACTTGTGTTATACCATGCTGTGCTTGTGTTATACATTCCTGCACTTATGTTATACATTCCTGCACTTGGGTGATACATTTCTGCACTTGTGTTATACATTCCTGCACTTATGTTATACATTCCTGCGCTTGGGTGATACATTTCTGTACTTGTGTTATACATTCCTGCACTTGTGTTATACATTCCTGTACTTGTGTTATACATTCCTGCACTTGTGTTAGACATGCCTGCGCTTGTGTTATACATTCCTGCACTTGCGATATACCATGTTGCGCTTGTGTTAACTATTTAAGGCTTGTGTTATACATTTCTGCACTGATGCTATACATTCCTGAACTTGTGTTATACATTCCTGAACTTGTGTTATACATTCCTACACTTGAGTTATACATTCCTGAACTTGTATTATACATTCCTGCACTTGAGTTATACATTCCTGCGCTTGTGTTTTACATTCCTGCGCTTGGGTTATACATTTCTGCACTTGTGTTAAACATTCCTGCACTTGTGTTATGCATTCCTGCACTTGGGTGATACATTTCTGCACTTGTGTTAAATATATTCCTGCACTCGAGTTATACATTCTTGCACTTGTGATATACATTTCTGCACTTTGGTTATACATTCTTAAACTTGGGTTATACATTTCTGCAATGGTATTATACATTCCTGCACTTGGGTGATACATTTCTGCACTTGTGTTATACATTCCTGCACTTGTGTTATATATTTTTTGCATTTGTGTTGTACCATATTGCGTTTTTGTTATATATATATATATATGCACTTTTGTTATACCTTTCTGCAATTGTGTTATACATCCTGCATTTGTGTTATAAATTCCTGCACTTGTGTTATACAGTCCTGCACATGGGTGATACATTTCTGTGCTTGTGTTATACATCCCTGCACTTGTGTTAGACATGCCTGCGCTTGTGTTATATATTTCTGCACTTGTGTTATACATTCCTGCACTTATGTTATACCACACATAGCTGCAAT
Source organism: Panopea generosa (assembly GCA_029582155.1). Taxonomy (NCBI): domain Eukaryota; kingdom Metazoa; phylum Mollusca; class Bivalvia; order Adapedonta; family Hiatellidae; genus Panopea; species Panopea generosa. The sequence goes on from CM055903.1 coordinate 43,605,453, forward strand.
AAGCAGCTGAACCAATGACCCTCTGATCCTGGGTCGGTCAAAAAGTTTATTTTAAGCAGCAAATTCATCAATAATGATAATTGAGAAATTGCTATAATCAATAAATAAGCAGAAAATAATGTACAATAACAAACATCAGTATTAAATCTTGAAGTTGATTTTATTTTAATTTTGATTTAACATTCATTATTCTTGTATAACAATCGAGCAAACAAATTTCACTTTACATAAACATTCCTCATTTTCAATCCTCCAGTTAGTTGATAAAATACAAAATCAACAATAAGTCTTGGCAGTTCAATGTTACTGAAAGCATGATAATACTAGTATCTCTAATTGTCAAAATGTTCCAATTACATCAATAATGCCATTCAAACCACAAAACAGGCATTAAAATAAGGAAAATGCATGTTTTAATAAGAAGAAACAAGGATTATTTAAGACCAAATTCGTTTGAGGTTTTATGCAGATATATAACTTAAAACCAAGTGAAAAAATAGCATTGTTTCCCGTGACCCGACCAAGTTGATATTTTACCCCCTGCCCCTCTTTTCTTATTTTTGTTTGTCGATTGCTCTATTTCGATCCATGAACCATAGTGGGGAAAAAAAAGAAATCACTACCTACCGACCAAATGTTTTTTCCAGCATGTCAGAGGAAACAAAAATATTTTTTCATTTGGCCTAAGTTTACAAAGTTTCATCAATTTCTGAGAATAAGCAGAAGTTATAGAGTGGTAACAAGGTCGTAAACAACATTTTTGACAATTCAAGGGCAAATAACTGAGCCAAAGACAGTGGTGTCGGACTAGCTTTCAAACTCATCCATGGTCTCGTAGTTATAGATGACATAATTAATTAAAATCCAATGGAAAATAGAACTTCTACTGAGGAAATAAGATCAAAAGATAATGAAGGACAGACAGATTACTGGCAATATACCATCACAAGCACTCTTCTAGTCATTGACCATTAGAGCTGAAAAGATATATGTCAGACAGACAGTAGGACAGACAACTGATAACAGACACCAGGCGATCAATAATCTTCAGTTCAAGCAGTGACAATTTGATTAAAAATTATATATTTGGCTCACGTAAGCTAAAAAACTGAAAGATAAGTTGAATTTATTTTCTTCTAAACATATGCACGCATATTTAAGTCATTAGTGCAAAAATGTACCGAGTAATGTATGTTACTTTAAAACAATTATCCCATTTTTTCACCAATGGGGCTCATAATAATGTTTGAAGATTTCTACATGATCAGATTATACATCAAGACTTATGATTAAACAAGAGTAGAGCAGGGCTGGTGCTCTTTATATAACTCAAGGTCTCTTAAACAACACATCTCCATTTTCTCTAACAGTCATCATGACGCTCTGCAGCATGTTCCCCATGTATACTCTCTTCAACAGTGTAATACGAGATTCAAAATGGGTCCAGTTACAGAAAATATTAAATGTATTATCTGGGTCCAACAGAAAGAAAGTTGTTGTATTATCTGGGTCCAGTTACAGCAATGTTAAATGTATCATCTGCATCCAGTTACAGCAAATATTTGGTGTATAATTTGGGTCCAGTTACAGCAATGTTTAATGTGTCATCTGCATCCAGTTACAGCAAGTATTTGGTGTATAATTTGGGTCCAGTTACAGCAAATATTAGATTTTTATTTGGGTCCAACAGATATAAAATTTATATATTATCTTGGTCCAGTTACATCAACTATTAGATGTATTATCTGGGCCCAAAGAAAGAAAACTGATGTGTTGTCTGGGTCCAGTAACACTGAATGTTAGTTGCATTATGTGCTTTCAGTTAAAGAAAATACTTAATGTTTTATGTGGATCCAGTTACAGCAAATATTTGGTGCATTATCTGCATCCAGTTAGAGCAAATATTTGATGCATTATCTATGTCCAGCACAGCAAATTGTTTATGTATTATCTGGGTCCAATTACAGCAAATGTTTGATGTATTATCTGGAGTTAACTAACACAATTAATCAGAACTGTAGGGCCTTCTGGCTTGTTCAAACATTAAACAGTGAATGAAGGGAATTTGTCTGACATTAACTGTTCCTTAAGCTGCAAGCAACATTTACAAATACTTATAATTCAGACTGTTCTGTTTCACAAACATATACATAAATATTTAAAAGCTTAAAACCTTAGAAATGCAGCCAGATGATCATGATTTTAGTCTGGTTTCAGTAAAATTGCATATGGTTTCATTGATTATGATAACATTATAGATAAATAACCAGTCAAAATTAAGTATTTAAGTAAAATGTTGGTGAAACAGAATCCTGAACTGAGTGCAGTGCATAAAGTTCTAGGATCACAAGCCTATTTGTTCAATATTTCACACTATCTAACAAAGTTAATAATGAATGCTAGACGAAATACATGTTGAAATGTAAAATAGTATATTAAAGCACAAATATAATATTCTCAACATTATCTAATGTACTACAGTAATTGAGGTAAAAAAAAAAAAGTTCATAAAAAATACACATTTAAATGTTCACAGTATAGAATACTATCAACAGTATAGTACGGTAATATGATAAAAAAAAAAAGACTTCAACACATATATGGCTAAAGTGAATAATAAAGGGTCAAAGGCTATGGTGATCAAGAAAGGGTCAAGGGTCATTAATAAACTTGATTGAATTTGACTGATCACTTTTAATGTCAATTCATCTAAATGCAATTTTACTGTATCTAGTTTAAAATAGGTCAACTCGAAAGCAACCTTGCTCAGGGTCTAAGCACATAACCCTGGTAGGGGAGTGAACCTATGGTCCTCTGGTTATGATGCTCTACCATCAGAGTCCATTATGGAGCTATGTTTAGAGACACTTTGCATTGCATTCTTGACCTACTCACAATTGCAATGCCCCCTTTCTGTGCCTGTAGCCTTATTGCAGGACAAAGTCCCCTTCTGTGGTTGTAGCCTTATTGCAGGGCAATGCCCCCCCCCCCCCCCCCACACACACACCTCCCCACCCTCCCCAACCCCCCACTTCTGTGGCTGAAGCCTTATTACAGGGCAATGCCCCCCCCCCCTCCTTCTGTGATTGTAGCTTTATTGCAGGGCAATGCCCCCCACCCCACCCCCCCTTCTGTGGCTGTAGCTTTACTGCAGGGCAATGCCCCCTTCTGTGGCTGTAGCCTTTTTGCAGGGCAATCCCCCCCTTATGTGACTGTAGCCTTATTGCAGGACAATGCCCCCATTCTGTGGATGTAGCCTTATTGCAGGGCAATCCCCCCTTATGTGGCTGTAGCCTTACTGAAGGACAATGCCCCCATTCTGTGGCTGTAGCCTTATTGCAGGACAATGCCCCCATTCTGTGGCTGTAGCCTTACTGAAGGACAATGCCCCCATTCTGTGGCTGTAGCCTTATTGCAGGGCAATGCCCCCCTTCTGTGGCTGTAGCCTTACTGCAGGACAATGCCCCATTCTGTGGCTGTAGCCTTACTGAAGGACATGCCCCCATTCTGTGGCTGTAGCCTTACTGAAGGACAATGCCTCCATTCTGTTGCTGTAGCCTTATTGCAGGACAATGCCCCCATTCTGTGGCTGTAGCCTTATTGCAGGACAATGTCCCCATTCTGTGGCTGTAGCCTTATTGCAGGACAATGCCCCCATTCTGTGGCTGTAGCCTTATTGCAGGACAATGCCCCCCTTCTGTGGCTGTAGCCTTATTGCAGGACAATGCCCCCATTCTGTGGCTGTAGCCTTACTGCAGGACAATGCCCCCATTCTGCGGCTGTAGCCTTACTGAAGGACAATGCCCCCATTCTATGGCTGTAGCCTTTCGAAGGACGATGCCCCCATTCTGTGGCTGTAGCCTTACTGCAGGACAATGTCCCCATTCTGTGGCTGTAGCCTTATTGCAGGACAATGCCCCCATTCTGTGGCTGCAGCCTTACTGCAGGACAATGCCCCCATTCTGTGACTGTAGCCTTATTGCAGGGCAATGCCCCCATTCTGTGGATGTAGCCTTATTGCAGGACAATGCCCCCCTTCTGTGGTTGTAGCCTTATTGCAGGGCAATGCCCCCCCTTCTATGGCTGTAGCCTTACTGCAGGGTAATGCCCCCATTCTGTGGCTGTAGCCTTACTGCAGGACAATGCCCCCATTCTGTGACTGTAGCCTTATTGCAGGGCAATGCCCCCATTCTGTGACTGTAGCCTTATTGGAGGACAATGCCCCCATTCTGTGGCTGTAGCCTTATTGCAGGGCAATGCCCCCATTCTGTGGCTGTAGCCTTACTGAAGGACAATGCCCCCATTCTGTGGCTGTCGCCTTATTGCAGGACAATGCCCCCATTCTGTGGCTGTAGCCTTATTGCAGGACAATGCCCCCATTCTGTGACTGTAGCCTTACTGCAGGACAATGCCCCCATTCTGTGGCTGTAGCCTTATTGCAGGGCAATGCCCCCATTCTGTGGCCATAGCCTTACTGCAGGATAATGCCCCCATTCTGTGGCTGTAGCCTTATTGCAGGACAATGCCCCAATTATGTGACTGTAGCCTTACTGCAGGACAATGCCCCCCTTCTGTGGCTGTAGCCTTATTGCAGGACAATGCCCCCTTTATGTGGCTGTAGCCTTATTGCAGGGCAATGCCCCCATATGTGGCTGTAGCCTTACTGCAGGACAATGCCTCCATTCTGTGGCTGTAGCCTTACTGCAGGACAATGCCCCCATTCTGTGACTGTAGCCTTACTGCAGGACAATGCCCCCCCCCCCCCCCTCTGTGGCTGTAGCCTTATTGCAGGGCAATGCTCCCATTCTGTGACTGTAGCCTTACTGCAGGACAATGCCCCCATTCTGTGGCTGTAGCCTTATTGCAGGACAATGCCCCCCTTCTGTGGCTGTAGCCTTATTGCAGGACAATGCCCCCATTCTGTGGCTGTAGCCTTATTGCAGGACAATGCCCCCATTCTGTGGCTGTAGCCTTATTGCAGGACAATGCCCCCATTCTGTGACTGTAGCCTTATTGCAGGGCAATGCCCTATTCTGTGGCTGTAGCCTTATTGCAGGGCAATGCCCCCATTCTGTGACTGTAGCCTTATTGCAGGACAATGCCCCCATTCTGTGGCTGTAGCCTTATTGCAGGACAATGCCCCCATTCTGTGGCTGTAGCCTTATTGCAGGACAATGCCCCCATTCTGTGGCTGTAGCCTTATTGCAGGACAATGCCCCCATTCTGTGGCTGTAGCCTTATTGCAGGACAATGCCCCAATTCTGTGGCTGTAGCCTTATTGCAGGACAATGCCATTCTCCTCATGTGTTTGCACTAGTGACAGCTGATCTTCCACAGAGATGGCAATATGCACCACTGAACTTAATATGAATCTGATACTTGATAGCAAGCTGATGATGAGATGAGCCTTTGTTAAGACTTAACTTATAGAGGGCAACATATTTAGTTTAAAACTAGTCTTCTCATGCAATCATCTATTATTTACAAATGTCTTATACAAATTAAAATAAACATGTACATGAAATATTCAGTGAAGACAATGCTAAAACATTTCTCTTCCCACACGAGATTCACTCACATTCCCTTGCAAGATAACAGATTACAAAACATGTCAACTTCAAAACGGGTTTATAGTTTCAAATTTATATAAAACAATTATGTACAAAGCGTTGCAGTATATTACTATTTACAGGATTCTGTATACACATATACAGAAAACAAATACATTTACACATATTTCATCCATCTGATTAGATTGTTTTGGTATGTTATTATTGAAGTTTTCTCTTTAATATCTATTGGTAGATTATTCCATATTATTGGACCCGAGTATGTTCAACTTCAAACATTTTTTTGTTTGGTTTAGGTAGTATGAAGTTCTTTGGAGAATTTAAGTTTGAGTTAAATTTGTTGAGTAGTTTAAGAGGAGTAGTGTTTACAAGAATTACAATAATTAAAGAGTCACAACTACCATAAGTTGATGGAGTAGAACCTGATGATAACAGCAGCTGAACTTCAAACTTATATTTCCTAACAAGTTTGGTCAAAATCTGCTGAGAAGTATAAGAAGAGTAATGGTGTAAAGATTTAAAAATAAAATTATCAAAGATTAATAATTTTACGTCGAAAATCAATGGACCAGAGTTTCCTGGCATGTTTGCGGTTGGAATAGTGCCAACGATATTCACCAACTACTGATACTCCCTGCCAAATTTTGTCCAAAAATTAAAGGGCCATAACTTTGCCAAAAGTCGATGGATTTGCAATGACGATATACTCAGCTAGACTCCATATTGATACTTTTAGGAAATTTTGTGAAAATTGGTTGAGAAATTTAGGAGAAAAAGAGCAGACAAGAAAGCAATACTATGATGTAAGTATGTGTAGACAGACACACGAGCAAGGGCAACTCTATATGGCAGGGGCATAAAAAAATACAAATTGATATTTACTTGGAATTGTATTTAACATACCAGTAAAAATAAACCAAAATAAAATACTTCTATCACTTTTTATCATATATAATACATGTATAATACACATGACCACTCAAATAACAAATATTACGCCTTTCACCCATTCACAAGGTTTGTGCTCCTAATTCAAATTTCACCCATGACTGTTCGTAATAATTCTTAGAAATAGGGATAGATCAAAATACTGATTTTCACTACCTAAAAAGTCATGACACATTACAAATACAACAACAGAATTCTGTAGAAACCAGTATCTTGAAAATATCGCTTCATCACAAAGGGAGACTACCAGGTATTAAACGAAGGGAGACTACCAGGTATTAAAATAACATTCCGAATTGGGAGTCGTAGGTACATCAATCATAGAATACAATACCATAACAGTAATCAATCAATATTTTGTTTATAATAAAGATATGTGCGTAGTAACAAAAAAGAATATTGCCCGCTCGTTGAAATAAAACCTCACATTTAAAATAAATCCAACACACTCACACAAATTGGGCAAGATGGTTTCTGGCAAACACAGCTGAATGCAAAAATTAAATTTAAAATGTTGACAACATTGATAGAAAAGTTACACAACTACAGATCATACAGGGCTAAAAGAATTTCAAAGCAACATAACCAAACACACCTTGAAATATTGTAGGCCAAGTTAAGTACCCATCAATGTAAAGGACATCAGAAAGAAACTTTCATCCATTATACAATTATGAATCAAATTTAGTAGGCCAAGTTAAGTATCCGTCAAGGTGAAAGTCATAAGGAAGAATCCTTCAAAATTTAAGTGGTACAACCCACTGAGCAATTATATAAACTTGAACGGACAGAAACTGATTGCAAATATAATAATAAATCTAACTTCCTCACATGGTTCAAATATCCTTACTACTCATGATACATAATCAAAATATGGCATACAGCTAACATAAATTACAAAACGTCATTTACTCTGAAGTAGGATACAGAAATGGCTTTCACAGTTAACATATGTTGTTACAGGTCATGCAGCCTAGAACATGGAGATTTATGTACTCTGGTCATCGTCAATGTTTCCTTTTCAAAAACACTTTCAAATAATCAAGGGCCATAACTCTGTCCATCCTGGCTCGATAAGAATAGTTTAAGAACTCATCCAAGCTTTCATTGTCATTAATATTCTGACCAAATTTGGTCATAATCTAATCAAATTTAAATGTGCAACAGTGTTAACAAGGCAAAATTCCGCATTTTTCAATCAATTAAGGTCACAACTTTGTCCCATTCGATCCAAAATATCTGGTTAAAAATGACATTCTGACCAAGTCTGATCAAGATTTGATGAAAACTAAAAGTGAGCTGAAATGTTTAAGAGACAAAAAACAACTTTTTTCCATCAATCAAAGGCCATAACTCTTCAGGTCCTATATAGATGGTTCAAGAACTTGTCTGAGCTATCAATGATATAAACATCCTGACCAAGTTTGGTCAAAACTAGACAAACAAGAAAATATCAGTGGAAACGATGGATGCTCCCCAAGTGAGTGTTTGACTCTGTACCATATTCCCTTAGTGCTGATGGCTACTTGGTTGAAAAATACCAAACTGTATAGTAGGAACAATATGTGGCTCTGCACTTGACAAAACTCATTCGCAAATCATTGAACTGGAACAAAATGACATTATGTGCATATCCTAGCTAGTTTTACAAAATTAAAACCAAAGGTTGTAACGAAATAGCATCATGAAGACAATATGCACATCTGCACTTGGTAATCATGCATCTTAGCAAGTTTCATAAAATTCCAACCTGAGGTTGTAGAGAAATAGAGCGGAGGAGAGTTTGGTCGAAGACAGAATGAAAGGGCCACAACTCCGTGAAAAATCAACGAACTGGAACACAAACATAGCAAATTTCATAAAATTCCAACCTGAGGTTGTAGAGAATAGCATGGACAATAATTTGGTCACAGACTCAATAAAAGGGCCATAACTCTGTCAAAATCATTGAACCAAAACACAATATGCACATCTGCACTTGGTAAGGCTGCATCCTAGCAAGTTTCATAAAATTCCATCATTGGGTTGTAGAGAAAGAGCGCGGACAAAAATTTGGTCACAGACTCAATTAAAGGGCCATAACTCGGTGAAAAATCATCGAACCAGAGCACAAAGATCTTATACACATCTCCACTTGGTAGTGATGCATCCTAGTAAGTTTCATAAAATTCCATCATTGGGTTGTAGAGAAATAGCCCGGACAAGAATTTGGTCACAGACTCAATTAAAGGGCCATAACTCCGTGAAAAATCATCGAACCAGAGCACAAAGATCTTATACGCATCTCCACTTGGTAGTGATGCATCCTAGTAAGTTTCATAAAATTCCAACATTGGGTTGTAGAGAAATAGCCCGGACAAGAATTTGGTCACAGACAGAATCAAAGGGCCATAACTCGGTGAAAAATCATCGAACCTGAACACAAAGATATTATGCACATCTGCACTTGGTAATGATGCATCCTAGCAAGTATCATAAAATTCCAACCTGAGGTTGTAGAGAAATAGCCCAGACAAGAATTTGGTCACAGACTCAATTAAAGGACCATAACTCTGTGAAAAATCATCGAACCAGAGTACAAAGATATTATGTGCATCCCCACTTGGTAGTGATGCATCCTAGCAAGTTTCATAAAATTCCATCATTGGGTTGTAGAGAAATAGCCTGGACAAGAGTTTGGTGACAGACAGAATCATCAAAGGGCCATAACTCTGTAAAAAATCATCAAACTGGAACACAAAGATATTATGCACATCTGCACTTGGTAATGATGCATCCTAGTAAGTTTCATAAAATTCCAAACTGAGGTTGTAGAGAAATAACCCAGACAAGAATTTGGTCAGACAGAATCAAAGGGCCATAACTCCGTGAAAAATCATTGAACCGGAACACAAAGATATTATGCACATATGCACTTGGTAATGATGCATCCTAGTAAGTTTCATAAAATTCCATCCTGCGGTTGTAGAGAAGTAGCCCAGATAAGTATTTGGTCACAGACTCAATTAAAGGGCCATAACTCCGTGAAAATCATCGAACCGGAACACAAAGTTATTATGCGCATCTCCACTTGGTAGTGATACATTCTAGCAAGTTTCATAAAATTCCAACATTGGTTTGTAGAGAAATAGCCCGGACAAGAGTTTGGTCACAGACAGAATCAAAGGGTCATAACTCCGTGAAAAATCATCGAACAGGAACATATATTTTAGCCACACAACAGGATATAGCCACATAAAAGCTTTTTTTAAATGTCTACAAAACAGCCACGTAATTTCAACAATTTTTCAACCCTAAACTCTAACCACTTAACTACCCATTCATGTGAACAAAAGGACTGACGATGGACAAATTACCAAAACCATTGGCTAGCAGAGCTATGAAGGCTAAGATGCCATTGATCATAGAAACAAATAAATCACCAGTTAAAATTCCATTAAAAGATTCAACATCAAAATTTGTTATTACCAGTATGACTGCTGAAAGAAAAAAACAATAATATCGTAAGTATATAAAAAATAAATTATCTATAAAGAAATAATTCTTTTGATCAATTATAGGCACATTCTTTCTGAGCTGCAGTTCTCTGCCAACATACATACAAAACTTCTACATCTTGATTACAAATGATCAAAAATTTGCATAGATGAGTAAAATAAAAGTACTTAGAAACATCAAAAATTAGTTAAAGCAAAACTAATTCTGGTATGTGAGTACTTCAAACTGTTATTATTGGAATATCAAGGTAAATAAAGCACAATTAACCCTGGTATACAAGTATTTCAAACCGTTATTGTGGGAATATTGCGGTAAATAAAGCATGATTTATACTGGTATATGAGTACTTCTAACTGTTATTGTGGGATTATTGCAGTAAATAAATCAAAACTAATCGTGGTATACAAGTACTTCAAACCGTTTTTGTGGGAATATCGCGGTAAATAAAGCATGATTAATCCTGGTATACAAGTACTTCAAACCGTTATTGTCGGATTAATGAGGTTAACAAGTTTTTGTCCAAGTCTGAATCACTCTACTTCAGCTGACTGTGCACCCTGGCGGCCTGTTGTCGAATGTCTTCGCTAGCATGCTTACACAACAAGAATACTTTATTTTTTAAATTTCCAACATTGCTAATACCTAGCAAAGCAGTGTACATTGTCTCGGGAGAGGGAGCTTTGTCATCTGTGGGTAGCGAGGAAGACGTTATGTTTCTGTCCTTGACAATGTGTAAGATATTAGCTAGTAACGTCACAAAGCGTAGTATCACAGCTTCATCTGTCAAAGATGGGTGAAGAAAATCTAGAAGACCCTCTGGTGCCTAAAATATAACAAAAAAGTGTAAATAAATAAGAACTTGAACACATGTTCTATATGATAGTATCAGTTTTATTTTTCATATTGTTAAACCTTTGTATACCCTTAAAGGCCCATTAACCTTCAGAAACGGTCGTTTTTAGTTTTAATTTTGTTCTTCCAGATGATAGAATACATGTTTATTTGATCACTGAGAGACTTTGCAAATGAAAAATTAAATATAAGCATATTATTAGTACAATATTAAGAACGGGTTTTGTTTGCAAATTAATGTTCGTCTCTTTCCTGGAAACACCTTCGACAGAAAACTGGGAGTTATGAAGCTTGTCTGGAAACGCGTTGGTCGGTTATATATGATCAATTCACATCTGAGGGAAAAATATTTTGGGAAACTGTAGGGAATTCGGCTAAAAATTAAGTAACCACTTGCGGTTAGATAGTTTTTAAGAACATCCACTTTATTACCTTCAGTGTATTAATGAACCCACGAGCCAATTTATTGCACGTAAGCGATGAATCGTTCATATAAAATTAAAAAATAAATTACTTTTTTAATAACTGTACTAAACAAACCACCCTTGGTAGCCTTTCAATATTGACTGTGATAAAGTGATTTGTGACGTTATAGCTTGTGCAATAGTATCATGCGTATATGCAAGGGGGGATACTAAGCAAGAGTTTCTAGACCAAACTAATATTCCGTACTCATTGTTTTTAAGTGTGTATAAGTAATATAATGCATGCTACGCTCGATACAGCTTTATTGCAGACATCAATATATTTTTTAAAAAAAAGAAAACCTAATAACAATACATAATATTAGTGAAGCCATAACTTTTCTAATCATGAAATGAACCCCTTATCTAACAGTCTTAATCCGCACACTACCACTGCAGTATTCACTTGTGTACAGTCAGAAAGCAAACAAGTCATTACGGAAACAAGTTAAAAGTTTGGTCCGCTCGTCTAAGACATACACATTTCGTTCAAAGTTTTTTATTTTCTAGCTTTTATAAAAACAGTCACTAAGGCCTAAATAAAAATAGTGTCTGTTTCCCCTTGCGCGACCATCCTCTCAGTCATCATACTTAACTGTTAGGTAAAGACACTTATACTGACGATGAAAACTCATTTATATTCACATCTGTGCAGCAATTTATCAAAGACTCAAAACGATTTGATATTAATTAACTAAACAATATATGTGCATAAAAAGTCGGCCTGATGACGATTCTTCTAATTATAAGGTATATTTAGATTACCTTATTATTATATCATACAACCATTATTTCCAATTTCCTTTTTCTTTCTTTCTAAATCCTTTTCCTCTATAATAGTTATCTAATATCTAAATCAAATTGTTTTATTTATAATATGTTGTTTATCTGCAATTGTCATTTTGAGTATTTGTAATTCATTTTGTGTAGGGAAGGGCCATAACTAATGTTGGTAGAACTTGTGGCCCAACCCTTTTGCTTATATATATATGTTAAAAAGCAATAAAATATGTTTAAACTAAACTAAACTTGCGCGACCGACCTACGAAAAAAGCACCGAATGAAAAAAATTTATATGGGAAATTTTTTTAATTTTCGACCGCTCCGGGCTTGTCTTAAAAATCGAACAAGTGAGTTTTTACAATACACAGGTCTGCAAATATCTCTATTCTATACAACACATGTGAAACTGTTGCTTATAGACTGTAACTAATCAGTAGAAACAATTGACCCCCGCGGTGTTTACCGCATGCCCGATATTGCGACTTCGGAAAACCTCTCATGCATATTCAATTATCTATTTTTATTCCTCTAATGTGATTGGGGGGTAGCTTTGAACATAAATTAATCTATTTTAAATAACGGCTATGATTGGTCGGATATCTACGACCATGGTACACACAGCGTTAAGTTCTGGTATTTTAATAAATATTTCGTAGATTTACAATAATTGGAACTGCATGTATGTAAATTTTCTTCTGTGACCAGAGGCCGGCAAAAGCACTCGTCCTGAAGACTGTTTTTTTTCTGCGGACGAGTGATTTTTACCAGTAACTAGTCCGTCGGACGAGTTAACCTTTTGGCAGAGATCGAAAAATAAACAATCTGAAAACTGTAAAAAAGGTAATAATCCAAAGTCGTTACGGTATTTATTCTTTTTATATTTCATTGCTGTAAATATAATTTGTAAATTTGACATTTAACGATCATCAACGATAACTTTATCAAGCAATTTCTTGTCGAGTCCCAAGGACATTTTCTTTAGAAACCATTCGGCACAATTTTTTATAAGGTATCGAGACGGGCATGCGCAGCTTTTTAATACCGATTTAAAAATCAGACTTTTCGGTCTTCGGAATATTTCCTGGTCTCCGGAATATTAACAGTCTTTTTGCGTTTTACATGTTACGGAGGCTTGAATGCATTTACTTTTTATGTTTACCCCAAGCTGTTTGTATTCGGAACAAAAGCGATGTATAAACATCAACAAACTTAATGTTTATTGCATGATCATAATGGTTAAAGCTAGTGGTGTACTTACTGTAAATGAAGTAATAAAACTATTTAAGGTAAGATAAGGTGCACAACGTGCTTACAAAATAGACACTATTTAACTATAACTTTTTTGGACAAGTGAGTTTTCCATACGGATGAGTACTTTTTACCAGTCCACTTGCCTGACAGAAGAGTGCTTTTAAAAGTTTTTCCCGACCCCTGTTGTGAAAACGTGAACATTGATATTTAAATCGAGTATACGATAAAGAAAAATGTGGTAGGGGTATTATAGTAATACATTTATTGTCTTTTTAATATTTGAAATATAGTTTACTAGTTGCACTTTTCTTGATCATAGACGGCCAAGTTCTCTTGGATGAATCGAATAGCTTTGTAGGCTTGACATTGCCATTGTTGTGTGTTATGACATTTAGTAATCATAAGAAAAGAGAAAGATATTTAAAATAATGATTCGAATTAACACCTGCTCCCACACTGCCACAGAGTGACAGAACAGATATGATAATCAATAAAGAACAAAGACAAAATACAATATAATAAGTTGGTCATACTTATAGAGACAAAGTCAGTTCTCCCTGAATTTCCCAGTCTTGTTCAAACTCTAAAACTTGTGATTTACACATGCATAATGTTATAGGGAGCTAACCTTACATAAAAACTAATACATTTAAGTCTATTTATGTTTAATTATTTTATATTTTACCGCAAAGTGTATTGGTAATAAAAATCTGGGCAGGTGAATCTTTGAACAGGGCAAGTTAGTACTACTTCTGGTAGTTTATTTTGATAAACAATGTTCAGAAACTGTATTATTACATAGAATGACTAATACTAGAAAATTTGACTGCAGTTACTAAAACTGTTGCATTTAAAAATGCCAATGAACTATATTAAATAATGCCAACAGATTAATACTTATTATTCTATATACAGTTTCATTTTTTGATATAGTTCTGTAGGCATTTTTAAATACCAACAGTTTAAGTAACTGCTGTCCGATTTACTAACACTAGTCATATTGTATACTGTTTATCAATACATGTATGTTTTTTATGGATTTCCAAAAAAAAAAAAAAAGCCTACCTACCTACCCAGTTCTAAAATCTAGGGTCGGGCAAGGGGAAACAGAGATATTTTAAAGTGTGGCCTAAGGGGTCTACAGGAATGGTTTTAGCAATACTTTAACACATTAATTACAATCATTTTTGCTTTTATCAAAATTTGTGCATTTCTGAAGTTTAATGAGGCTTTAAGAAAAGAGTAACTATCAAGACAAAATCAACATAAATGTTTTTCAATGACAAATGGACAAACAAATAAAGTGAAAGTAATATGGACTGGAGGTAGCGACATATGGAATATTATTGTTTGGTTGTATGGTGTTTAGCATATGCAGTATATTGTGACAGTGTCTACTTGAGACAGTATTCTAAGCACTGTCACACTGGAGTATCTTGCCGAAGACACATAGTATATATCATCTAGACACATTACACCGACACCGGGACACTCACAGCTAGAGCTATCCTCTAAATGCTGAGCACCAAGCAAGGAAGCTTCTAGTACCATTTTTTAAGTCTTTGGCCAGGGATCATATCCATGATCTTCAGCATGTGAGGCAGACTCTCTACCCCAAGATCACCCCTGCAGTTGACATATTATGGTATGAAATGCAGACATAAAATTCAGCTCAATATACAGTACTAAACTTTTATATGGAACTTCAAATACTTGTTTATTAAATCTTCAGTTTTTACTTATTTATTTTAGCCTGACTGGGATGAAACCTCAGTGCTAATATGAACCGCTCTCCAGTTCGCTTCCTGGGTACCTGAGTGTTGTTTTATGATAGGCATCTGGTTGAGTAGGGGGATCGAACCCGCAACCTCTGGCATGAGTGAACAACACTCTATCCATTACACTGCCGCCTCACTTATTAAATCTTTGAACCATAGTAGGAATTTTGGGCTACCAAAGCAAAGAAAGTCAGTAATAAAAATGTTGCCACTATCTAACAGTAAATATCAATTTACACATTTGTTTTATTTAATTACCAAGAGTTGAAAAATGAAACAGTTAATATTTTTTTTAATTTGTTGCTGTTTAGAAAAAGAGGTAGTGGACAGGTTTTAACTTTTACAACACACTTCATCATAGCAATTGAAATTTTATACCAAAAGTTAAATATATGAGTAGTTAAATGTATATTTCTAAATCTTTAAAAAAATATCATGAAAAAGTGATTGTATCATTGGAATTTCTTCCATATTTTTAAAATCAATACATATATAATTCCCATCTAGATAATTTATGACCATGACTATGTCTCTAGTGAAGGTGACAAAATTTTCACCCTGGATGGGACCGAAACTATTATAGAAAAGTTACCCTACCCGCCTTTAATTCTACTTTTTCTTGATTGTGTTCAAGTTTTATAGCCATGTGTAAATATACAACTGCAAGAAAGAGGTAGCAGATGGTTTTTTTTCTATATTTCAATTCCAAATTATTTCAATAGGCTTGTTCCTTTTCGCCCCATGTAGTTTAGGTTGGGACACTTCACGAAAACCTAAATACCTTCGGTGTAGCAGATTCAAACTTGTAAAAAAAATGGAAATGAATTAAGGGCCCATTTAGATAAACCAGGAAGTTTAATTCATATTTCGTTTTGAATATTTAGCATCATTTTTATGCAAGCAAAGCCTTAGAGACGATCAGCTTACCTAACAAATCTTTGCTAGGATACTGAAAGGTTAATCAGCACTCGATCACACCCTATCTCTGCAAGTAACTGATAACTTTCCCGCTTGAATCCGCAGTGAGAGAGATATGAATGACAATGAGATGCAATATCTTATATCAATCATCACAGAGACTGTGGCAGGGATTCGAATTCACAACCCCTGGGTTGATACTCAGACGTGCTACCAACTGAGCTAAGCAGGCCTTGCTTGATAAAGAGTTTATGCCAAGTCTCCCCATCGAGAGACAAAAGTACGAACCTTGGCTGCTAACAAGTGTGGCACCATGTCCGCGTTACATGACAAATTGATTAGAATCTTTAATGACTGTAGTCTAATAGCGGTGTTGTCTGTCTGTAGGAACTCGTACAGTCGTAGGACCAGACGCGTGTACTGGCCATGGTGATCAGCTGTCACGGAGAGGTTGGTAAGGGCCTGTAGTGATGACAGACAGACGGTTTCCCCTGTGTCTTTGTCTAGGGAGATGTCAACCAGGGTTGGTACACAGGTCTGTAATAGTAGAGGAAAACACATAAAATGTGGTTTGTTTTGAACAAGATCTACGTAAAAAAGCTGGTGCTAAGGTGCAAACAAGGATGCGAAAACAGGGCAATCAGAATAAATCATCTTGAGCATTTGGTGATAAATATTCCAAGAGATACTTTCATATTTTAGACAAGAACCAGAAATGTGAATATTCTAAAACACAACTGTTTCCACATTGTACATTCTTTGTAACCTTTAGATACATAGTCATACTTTGGATATATTGTTTAACCTATGGACTCTAGACTATGTTACCAAAAACTTGGAGCATAGAGAAACACACATGCCATTTATGGAAAAAGAACCAAAACATTTGTTGAAATCTAGACATATTTATTAGATAGTTATACTATTGTGTCTTGTGTTAGAGTGTGTATATATACATGTATATCAAGAATTGATGAGTCATGGGTTTGTGAATTTTAACAAAAAATAAGTCAGAAAGGGGCCATAACTACGGTAAAATTTGACCAAATGTCCAACCTGACCTGTATTTTATAGTTATACAGTTATGCATTAAATAAATAGACACTTCAAGAAGTTATCCATCAGAAACCAATTTGACATATTATGGACACATGAATGAAAAAGCCAAAAAACAGATGGGAGAAAGCACTTTGAATGGCAATGGCATTAGAAGAATATCTTTGAAAGTTATACCTCCATTTGTTTGTTGTTTTGTTCATTAACAGAGATATTCGTAACAGCATGTAATGTTGACGACACAGCAGACGAGGCATTCGGGTGTCTCAACCACATGGCCATACGCTGTAGCTCCAAAAGCTTGGCAAGTCTTGGTAGGCAATCTTTCTCTCGCAAAACATTCTGTAAAATTAAATTTTATTTTATTATATATAATAGTATACTTCAGTTTTAGGCCAGAACACATAAAAACTGTGTTAGGGATTACCTGACCTCCAAAAAATAGAGTAGGTAGGTAGGCATTTTTTTTTCTGATTTTTATTTCATGGCATATGCGCTTATATCAATTTTAATGACACTTTTATTGGTAAGTGCTAATACTGAACCAGAAAACTATGTAACTATATTTGATATCAGCTTATACATAAGTCCTATGCTATTTTTGACACCTTGATCAATGCTTTTAAACTTACCGGTATTTATTTTACTTTGATTGTGAAACAAGGCAAATCACACTTGAAGTCTTTATGGGTATAATCAGTACTAAGCATATGCAGAATAAGTGTCTTGCTTAAAGACACCACACATAGCCGTAGTGGAGGATCAAACCCGGGGTCAATGCTTACCTCGGTCAAGAAAAAGAAAGTAAAATACTAGTACTAATAACGACATGTGTGCCATGCTTACCTCCATTTATTTTATAACTGATTTCTAAAATATGAAACTTATCGAATGTAAACAATATAAACATGAATAAAATCAACATATAATGCGTGACACAGTTTTGGTTAATGTACACTATGGCTATTCCACATTGTTTCTATGTTGCTCTATTTTGATCACGAGTAACTTTTCAGTTTTAAAGGAGTTTTATCTGTATTTGATGCACACAAAACGAAACTGCTATGTATAATAACTCGAGCAATATACTAGCATTTAGTTTGTGTTTACAGTTGCTAAATACTTTTCAAACAACAGGATTTTCAGAAAACGATTACACTCTAATACATGTGAAATACTGGTATAACAATCATATATATTTAACTATGACAGGCTACTCAACAGGTAAGAACACTTGTCACCTTTATACACAACACTAGTAACCAATTACCACGGTATTAATGAAGACCATTAGCAAGTTTAGTTGCTAATTTGTTTGTATACATGTATTGGGAAATGCACCTATTTTTAACAAAAAGTTACAGTAAGATTTTAGCATGCACTTATTATCACATACAGAATGACAGTATTATTAGGCCATATGTGCTTAATTTTGGTATATGTACGTGCTTATTTACCAGATTCTACATTATGTTGTCTCCTTGCACAAGGCACTTTATGTACATTTCACTTACCTCTCTGGAAGTAGGTTTTTTTATTAAAAAAACAAAAACATGTAGATTTCAAGTTTTGTTTAAATATTTTAAAATTTAAAAAAAAAAGCACATATGGGCATTTATAAGAGAGTATATGATATAACAAATTCATAGAATAGTTCAACTGGTCCATAATTATTGTCCAGGGTGCCAAAGCTTTCTGCCAAGCATTTTGTGTTGACATGAATTCAGTAATAAATATGATCTTTATTATATTTCAACTAAGCAATTTCTTAAGTTGTGCATGAAAGTTATGTAGTTTTTTGAGTATTCTGAGTGCTGCCACACTGGAGTATCACGCCACAGACACATGGTATGATACCCCACCCAGTCACATTATCCTGACACCGGGCCGACCAGACCTAGAACTATCCTTTAAATGCTGAGCACCAAGCGAGGAAGCTTCTAATACCATTATTCAAGTATTTGGTATGACCCTGCCTGGGATCAAACACACAACCTTCTTCATGTGAGGCAGACGCTCTACCACTAGACTACTACCTGAAACTATATATTCAAAAACAATATAAGCAGTTTTTATCACATGAAAAGTTGTGGTGTGACGCTAATATATATATATATATATAGTTTTGAAAATATGATAAAAAAACAATTTGATATTTTCTTTGATTTTTATTTTCATACCAATAAAAACTGATGATCTTAAAATGAGCTTTATACTTTTTGCACTATTTCCACAATTTTTCGATATTTTAGAATTAGCAAGATACTTTTTTTCCAAAATATCATGCCTAGGTGGGATAAAGTTTCATATATCAAATCCTAATAAAGTATATTATATGTTTGATATTTGTATTATGTTTTCTTCATATATACATAATGCTGGTTGGCTGGTTATTCTCAATCACAATTGTTTTAATATTTTAAAATGTCCATCATTTGTTCTTACGGTCAAGTTTTTAGTATGTAAATTTATTGTAAATACATTAGAATGAAGTTGTCACTATAATAAATATGATTTATAATGTATATATGGAGGCACATAGGGAAAATCAACCTTGTGAACAGTGTAACCTCTTGAAATAAAGTATTTAGTTTTAGTTTATACTAATTTATTTTAGCTTGATTGCGATGAAAGCCGAGAGCTTATATAAACCACTCTCGAGTCCGCTTCATGGGTAGAACCAGTACTGAGTGTTGTTTTATGAGAGGCATCGGGTCAATCTGGGGATCGAACCTGCAACCTCTAGCGTGAACGGCCAACACTATCCATAACACTAACGCCCCTGATTTTTTTTTTATTATTATTTTTGTTATTATGCAGTAAATAAATGATTACTTTTTCATATATGATACCAAATATGATATTCTTCATATTATATGAAACCAAATATGATATTACCTATGTGCTTTGCAAATGACACATGATTTCCTTAAAAACAAGTCCAATAAATATTGATATATGCGTATATTAAACACTGAACGCCTCCGTTTCCTACTTCCTCATGACAAACTAGATAACAGCCCACTACAGAGAGATCCTTAAAAACAAGTCCGATAAATATTGATATATGCATAGATATTAAACACTGAGTGCTTCCATTTCCTACTTCCTTACGACATACTAGATAACAGTCCACTACAGAGAGAAACATCTTTTATCCTATATGTCCTAACAAAGGCAGGAAACCAGCAAAGCAAAATTACACTGACCTGTAATTTCTTACTTTGTAATTTGTCTACATTTGCTTTAATGACTATCAATCCATGGGTTGTGAGTTTGAATCCACGCCACAAGGTCAGTGACGACTGATATACAATATTGCGTGTCATTGTCATGAAAATGACACTAAATATTCCAAAACACAAATGTCCACACTTAATATTAAGATGGTGTCTATACTTTTCCCAATACTCTGGATTCTATGCACACCCATATAATAGCAGGTTTGTCGACTTTTTTCATTTTTTATTTGCTGGGTTATGGAATCCTCCTTTCCTAATTTGTCCACAAATAATAAGAATATCGCTTGTAGAAAAGAAACAAAAACAAATCATTCATTTAACTTATTAGATTTAATATTTCTAGATTTTTTGTTCAGGATACATCATTTACACAGTTACACACAGCAGGGTACCAGTCTCTGTCTCCACTCTTCCCATATACACCATCAATTTAAGAACCAAAGTAATTTTACACGAAAACACCCAACATCCGCTAATAACTAAAATATTGAATTTTTGACAATAATTATAACCATGTGTCGGTATGTCTGTAATGGTTTAAAAAATAACTTTGGAGGCTTAGTGGTGATTTGAAATGTATTAGAAGTATTCATTTAAAAAAAAAGTATTTGTGTGATAAGAATGTGTAATCTTCAATCCCCGGCCGGGTCACACCAAAGACTTTAAAAGTGGTACTAGAAGCTTCCTCACTTGACACTCAGCATTAGAGGAGAGTTCTAGGTCTGGTCGGCTCGGTGTCAGTATAATGTGACTGGGAGGGCTATCATACCATTTGTCTGCGGCATGATACTCCAGTGTGACAGCGCTTATAATACTGTCTCAAGAAGACATCGTCAAGATATGACTAAAAAATTGTTGAAAGTGACACTAAACACCATACAACAACTTCAGGTGTAACCCCATCATTGATTTTTGTTCTTTATTCTATAGTAAATAATAAAAGTTTGAAGGCTTGTTATCCATAGAGAGTCCCAAATGAAAGAAGTGAAACCTACATTTTACTGTTTGTCAACCTCTGCACTATCAAAATATGATGAGAAAAGTAGGGGTCATGTGTCATATAAGAGATTTTTTTTCTGCTCAGTGTGTACACTGGTGACAAAGTGAAAGTAGACTTCCGAAATCATGAATTCATACCCCAATTTCCAAGCATCATTTTTTTTCTAAATTCACAATTCAAACATGACAATGCTATCAAAAGGTTCAAAATACATCAATAATGCCATTCAAATAAAAAAATGAGCATTAAAATAAGGAAAATGCATTTTTAAAGAAGAAGAATTGAGGATTATTTATAACCGCCATTATGCGACTACCCCATGGAAACACTTCCTTTTTGCAATGGTGGCACTATGCCTTCAACAAATCTTAACCCTGCATACCAGGCATGTACTCTACTACCTTACAACAACCCAGTTCTTTTACTGTCTCCACACAGGACAGTGTCAACTCCACCTCCATTCTCCCCAACCCACTCCTACTTAGTCACAGCCCTGGCCTTCTACAATCAGTCTCCAAACAGGAGAGTGTCAGCCTCCACACAGGAGAGTATATGTGAAGATGCTACATCCAGCCTGAAGAGTGTTAATTATTAATGAAGAATGGTAATTACACCACAGGTAACAGTCTCAAATCAAGAAGACCAGCCAATCAATACAGGTAAGTAATACAATATCTCATAGAGCATACTCAGTACACTTTTATCAATTAATTGATTGAATATTACTTTTGGTATCATTATAATGCAATTGAGGACTAACAGATGATCAGTTAACCTAACCACTGTTTCTTGGGTGGTTAACCAGTACTCGAAAACACCCAATGTCAGCAAGTAACTGATAATTTACCCACTTGAATCAGCGATGAGCGACAAATGACAATGAGATGCAATGTAGTAGCAATGTAGTATATCAATCGTCACAGAGAATGTGGCTGGGCCGGGATTCATACTCACGACCCCTGGATTGATAGTCAGACGCGCTACCGACTGAACTAATTACTTTTATCAATTGTTGTGTATAATTAATGAACATATGACATTGCGTCTCATTATTCATTTGTGGATATGTTGTTTTTTTTTTTCGAGTACTGGTTAACCACCCAAGAAACAGTGGTTACGTTATTTGATTGTCTGTTAGCCCTCGATGGCAAAATGGGTAAGTTATCAATTACTTACAAAGATGGGTGTGCTCAAGTGCTTGATAACCTTCCAGGATCCCAGAAAAGATTGTTTAAGTTAAATGATCACCTGTTAGCCGTTAATGGCATAAAAATTACACTTTATATTCAAACAAACAAACAGATTTTGTATTGCAAGTTATACTGCATGGTGTCTTTAAAATTATTAAAATATTTTCTGTCAAACCACAATGGTGCTGGCTTAAGCACTGTCATATACGATCTGATACCCCAACCAGCCACACTATACATACAAACGGCCAGACATCAAATTACTGACCATTCCTAAATTTTGACAGCCAGGTAACAAAGGCTCAATTTTCAAGTCATTGATACAAGATGGTGAGGGAATTAATCCACAACCTCCACAGCATATACGTTTGATGCTTTACCACTACAACCATGACCTTCATGGTGTTTGCAGTGGGAATGAACAAGAGTTGTCAAAAGACAACAAAGCTCCCGTATGGGATAAAATTTACCACCCTTGCAAAGATTGAGATTGGAGGCACACACCAAAATTTAAATGCAACTAAACGCAAAAGTTTAACTTGGGTGTCTACAGACGATGCCAACAATGTCGATGCCAGGGTAATGGCAATAGCTCTCCTAAAAAGGTAATAGGATGGATGCAAACAGAAAGGAAGATTCCAGGCTCTCTATCCATGTTTAAAAATAACATGTAACAGATTGATTGATTGAATATTTAGAGTCATTTTTATGCCATCGAGGGCTAACAGACGATCAGTTAACCTGCCCACTATTTCCTGGGATTAACCAGTACTCGAGCACATCCCATCTCTGCAAGTAACTGATAATTTCCCACTTGAATCAGTGGTGAGAGACGAATGATAATGAGACACAATGTCATATATCAATCATCACTGAGACTGTTGCCAGGCGGGGGATTCGAACTCACGACCCCTAACATGTAACAGACTGAGAAAAAAAAAATAAAATCTACACATGTATATGCAGAATGAACCTCGAACCTTGATACTTGCAAAACTGCAGTTTTTCAGCAATATCCTGATGCATGTAGCTGATCTCCATCCATATTACATGGATCACAGAATAACTCAACATCTTCCTTAGATCATTGTGTAGCAGGATATTGTCAAGATTGCCGAGATTATCTATGTGATGCTTCCTACAAGTGTCATTGCCAACCTTTGCCAACAGGAAACCGATGGAACAGTATGCCACAACAGCTAAATTAAGCAATTGTTAAGGACACTTTCATTACATACCAAATATTCCCTTGATTTCGAAAATAATTTAAAAGGTATATTCCTCCTTAAAGGGAATCTATTGTGATTTTTCAAAATTTTATAATTTACTTAAAATATCTTTTTCAAATATTCCATGCCTATAATATAATCACTGATCCCATATTGCTAAAAGGATATATATTTAAATGAATCAAAATGATATATTGAAAAGGATTTCCTAACTTGGGCTATGCGTCTAGGTTAGTCTAATATAGATTATATTAACTTATTTTGTGATATATATAAATGAGTCATGTTTTATTTTGATATCAAGTTTCAAATTGTTTCATCTTAGAAAGAGTCTTATTGATAATGAAAAGGACATCAAGCATTGTTTAACTGCTGTCTATTTTTAGAATGGGGTTTGTTTTTCTAGTTTACCACCCCAATATAGATATCAAGTTTGCCAAGTTTTAGTGGATTTGACATACCAAACCATTTCACTTTTATTCAATAATATATTCTCATGACATTTAAAGTGTTTTTTCCCTGATATACTTCATTTAAAGGAAGAATACAGACAGAATTTTTTAGAAATTTTGAAATGGGCAAAAACAACGTTTTTTTCTAACATAAACAAGCCTTTACATGCTTAAATACACCATATTAGGATATTTATTTAAAAATGCCAAAATAAAAATGTAAAAAGATTTCCTAACTTGGTTATGCACCCAAGTTAGACTAAGAATTGAACCATATTTTATGATTACCAAATGAGTCACATGATTTCATATTGATTTCAATTTGATCTGTTAAGTTGGTTACATATTCTAAAATTTATTTCATCTTAGAAAGAGTCTGAATGACAATGTGAAGGTCATCAAGCAGTATTAACCTGCTATCTATTTTTAGAATTTGTATAAATTTTGACAATAATTTTATATTTCTTTAGACATTTAAAGTGAGTTTTCCCCATATACTGCCTTTAAAAAGCATGTAAATTAAAATTCAAGGGATATAACTCAAAAGGTTCTTAGTTAATCTGTGTTACAGCCAATTTCAATATTAACAGTCAGTCACTGAATTCAGTTTGAAATACCTGAGTGGTTTTCCTGGCATGAAAGTCACAGAAGATGATGGTTACAAGGAATTATAAAGAGAAGGAAAAGCAGCTGATTGAGATTTTGTAAAAGCTTCGTATTCATGCAAAACCCCACAAAATCTAGTTTTCAATTATTTTTACTTTCATTCATCTCAGGAATACAAATCTAAATTGTTGCTTTGAACAATGAAATTCTCTACAAAACAAGACCATTTCCAGCAAATTAAGTATAAAATTGCTGAAGAATTTAGGATTACAAAATACTGCCACAGATAAAACAACAATTAAAGATCGTTTTGCATTATCAAGACACTATAAACCAACAAATTTACATACACCTTACATTCATTTTTATTAGTTGCCTGGAAATTCTGAATTATTAATTTGCCAAATAATTAATCTTTCACATGCTATTTTATCAACATTTAATCCGGATATGTAAGTTTCCTTTCCTTCTATACGAGTCCTTAATGGAAGCAAAAGGTTTCCATTTATGATATTTTATCACTCCATTGCCAAAGTTCAACAAAGTTTTGAAATCTTTTCTAGAATATTGTGATGCTGATATAATGTTTCACACTCTAAAATATGGGAATTATATATTTACTTATTATCACTTCAACATATATACAGGAAAATATTCTTTGGATGCATTTGAACTTGAAGTTTTCCTAAAAGCAACATTATTTATATCAATGACTTTTCTGTCTGCGCTGCACATTTTTTTGGTAGGTACATGAACTAGTGAGCCAATTTTTCACCTGTCGATAATTCTAACAAAAGTGAGCTCAGTAGAGAATATCTGATTTCATTTCTTGTATACACAGGGCTTTTTTACCTTATTAAACAGAGGCTGAAATTCTGTGGCTTCCCAATCAAAAAATCATATTTTTTTCCCCAATTTAGGCCAACAAAATTCCCAAAATGAAAAAAAAATTTGATGAACTCGATATGAGGTATTTTTGTAATATCTGATAATTATTGGTTAGAACAATGTCATGATCTTAACAGTGTTTTGCTTTATTTTCCAGTTTACTTAAACCTTTAAAGAATTCCCAATTTCCCTTAAATTGGCTGTTTTTTTCCCCAATCTCCAGACTTCTTCCTAATTTCCAGAAAAGACTCTGATATAACAATCACATTAGTTCAATATAGTGAAAACTTAAAAGACAAATAAGGTCACAATGACCTTAAATTACTCACCTGTGGTGTAAGAAACCATGTTTCATGCAATAATACATCATAACATAAATTTCATTGAATAGTTTTTCATCTGATAATGATCCATCATGAAGATGAGCATTAACTTATACATGTGTCTGTAAATCATTTCACATGGAACACTTCAAATACAATCAAAAATGAAGGTATTATTTATTGTGAATACAGGACAATACTGTTCAAATTTTTACATTTTAGCTGATCTGGACAATTAAAAATTGGTTCGAGATCTTATTGTTATATACCTAATGTGCACATTTGGTCCATGTCTAATAATAAATCTAAACACTCTGACAAAATCAAAAGGAGAATCATTTTTTGATTATTCATGGGCTATAAGTCCATTGTAAATTAACTGCTAGATTATCATCCAAATTTATGAATTTTACTACCGATCCTCTGTAGGGATGAATAAAACATCAATGTCTATATTAAACTTTTTTTTTCAAATTTCCAGCTTGAAATTTGAAAAAAAAGTTTAATATATACATTAATATAACTGGTTAGTTATCTGTTTTTGCATCTCAATAACTTGACAGTGACATACTCAAGGAATCTAAGGCAGTAGTATTATTTTCAGCCCAACTAGACACCAGTCTCCTATTCTTCTGAAGATCAACCTGAAAAGGGCCACTGTATCCATTACCTGGTTATTTGTGAATGTAGCACAGTTGGCAATACCCTGCACAGCAGTATGTTTGAGATGTATGTCCTCATATGTCAGCAGCCCCACAAGCACCTCTGCATTCCTTTCTGAGAGTCCCTTTGACGGGTTCTGAGCAGCCATCAGGGCCTCTGTTATCTCCTGTGTGGTGAATGTCTCGGTGGCAGACTGCTTGTGTTCACTAAGTAGTTCCTCGTACTTAATGTTCAGCTCTTCTACTTTCACACACTCCTGTTCACTGGTCGAAAGCACAGCATGGGAGGGAACTGTCAATTTAAAAATGAATTTCAGATTTATAATTGATTGTTTTCAGGATTAAAAGCACAATTATAAGCTTTCCTCGGGTGATGATGAAAAACATTACACTAGTTTAATGTTCATGAAACCCAAAGGACTTCTTGGCAAAGTATGGTTTTACTCATCTATATGTATAATGCATTAAATGTACAAAAAACCATTACTTCAGAAATAGTATACATATTTCAAAAAATTATAATATTATAATTCGAGGGTTCAGCACAACACTGTTCTATTTGCATATAAACAAATAAGGAAATAGAGCCGTGTTGCATTGATATGCACATCTTGTGATTATCGTTTAATAAATCCCCCTATTTCAAAAGAGTTTATACAAAACTTTAGTAGAAATTTGCTACTCAAGATATGAAACCACACAAAAAAACATGATGACAAGTGACAGACATGGCTAAATTTATGTGGTAGAGTGTAATTTTACTGTTTTAAATATTTTAACGTACTAACACATTAGCATGTTTCCAATATTAACATATACAGATTTACTACTTTTAAAGTCATACTGGTCAAGGCTGAATAGTTTTTTCGGGAAAATATTGTCACCTAACAATCTTATGCATTCTCATTGGTTAACATCTATTCTAAATTAATCTTGGAAAGAAATTAGGTGTGTGAAGTTGTGTTAAGGAGCTGTCAGTTTATATCTTTCATTCAATAAGTTATTTTATTTGCAAGCTGCAAGTTTCATATTAATTATAAGTGTACTGTCTGTATGTAGTTCATTTTTGAGATATTTGGACAAGGTATATATAGTTTAATGTGCCATTTGTTGTAAAGATATAATTTTACCATTTGGAGGTAGTAGTCTTTCATATTTGGAATCGGTAGGAACTGTTATTTGTTTCATTTCTATTTTAAGTGTTTATAACTATCTATTTACTGTATCATTATTAATCAAATGGATTGATAATCGACAAAGGATAAATTATAATCTAGAACTGATATAGAGAATTGGCTATGTGTTACTGTGTATATTATAAATGCCCAAATGTGCCTGTCTGTATTGATATAGATGCATCCGCATGTCGGCTGGGAACATTTTAAATTTTTTAATCCTTTTAAGCAATAGAAAGTTGAACAGCGAATATAAGTACTATTATCATTATTGTTATATGGTTAATATGCTAGATGTTTAAAACAACTATCTGTATGAGAAGTGTATTCTTGTTATTTTAAATGTTAAAGCAAGGAATTATATAGAGAAGGAAATGCAACTGATTGATAGTTTGTGAACGCTCGCGTATTCACGCAAAATCTCACAATATCTTGTTTTCAATTATTTTAACTTCCATTGACCTCAGGAACACAAATTGAAATTCTTACATTGCAGAATGATATTCTTATCAAAACAATACCATTCCCAACAATTTGTGTTTAAAATTGTTGAAGTGAATCTGACTACAAAATTTGTATACTGCAGCTAAAATAACAACAAATTAAGAGAAATTTTCCTTCAAACCTTAAAATCTTTAATTCAAGATCATTTTGCATGATAGAAACATGTTTAACCCTTTGCTCCATAAGCATTTTCTTGGACTCTTCCAAATTGAAAGCATTAATTCATCACATATCAGCAATTGGTGAATTATGTTTATATTAACTGACAGAGTTGAAAACAGTGCAGGAAGTGTTCAGATTGCACTGTTTTCAAAGGCCTTCTGTGATTGGTGCGGGAAAACGCGTATCTATGGAGTAAAGGGTTAAACATCTAAGATTACATACAACTTACAGTTTATGTTAAGAATCAGTTGCCTGTGAGTTATGAATGATTAATTTGTCAAATAATGAATCTTTTGTGTGCTGTTTTATCAACATAAAATCAGGAGACGCAAGTTTCCTATCCTTCTATACAAGTCCTTGGTTAAAGGTACTTTTTCTAATAAATACAGGAAATATGTAGTGCTAGAGAGATAGAGATGACGTTGGAATAGTGATGTGATGATATGGTGGTAGATGAAATTAGACTCTTTGTACAATATACATGTATGTATCCAAATGAATAAGTATTAATTTTATATAGTGTGTTTACTATGCAAATGATGATAGCAATACTAGAATATTGTATATTTTACATATGTTAATGTATCAGTTAACATTGATTCGTAAAAAATATGACTGATATTGCAAAATTAGTATTAGGCCTACTATATCTTAATTATGATTGAATAAATTGAGTAATATCAATGAAATGGAAAATAATGTTGAATATAAAGCATGAAATTAAGCAATCTGTGATATTATAAATATGATTTTAGTATATGTGTTTTATACGTGTTGAAAGCTGTATTTGTATATTTCAGATGTTTGTTTCTGTTATTTACTGTCTGATCAGCGGAGCAGTGTTTTTATTTAATGTTACGTGTGTGCGTTAACAGCTAGCCAGAATCAGCCTATAACAGTTATATACCTCAAATCCACCATTTGGTGACTGGGGCATATATAGAGGATCTTACATGAGTGCTCATTTATTATTGAATTTATTAAATGAGTTGGCAAAAATATATTATGTGAGGCTCTGCCAAGCGTTATATCATATTAGCCAACGAGTTTGGTAAATGAGATATGGTAATAAATGAGCACGAATGTAAATTCTTCTTATCACATAAACTAAAAATAGTACAATTACCTTTTATTTAACATATCATGTTTGTGAGGAAAGAGAAAAAGCCTGGCACATTTATTCCGACATTTGTCATATGACATAACATCACAAAATAACGTCATTTTACCAAGACAAATCTACGTCCTTTATATATTTGAGGAACTCGCAGATAGGTATTATACGTATGAGAGCCGAGTTATACGGAAAACACTGAATGATGAATCCGAAGTAAGTGATATTATACTAGGTTAATATAAAAAATATGTCATGGGTTTGATACATTCCTGCACTGTAAGTTATGTGATAAAAAATTACATGTCATGAAGTAGGTTCTTCATCATAGTTAGCATGTTGTATTTTATTATGTATGTATGATTTTCACCTGTTTCTACAAGTATGGTGCTCTCTGATGTTGAGACATCCAGCATTGTAGCATGCTGTGTATCATCATCGTCATCTGGTTCAGATTCATCATCCTGTCCCTCTGCATCAAGAACACTCTCATCACTATCCACCGGGGATAAATGAGGGCTGCTTGTATCTGAACTTGCATTTAATATTGCCCATGATGTAGACACAGTCAAACCATTTTTATCTGGTAGTAAGAAAGCACTCATGTCGTTCTCTTGCAGAAACAAGTCTGATTCTTCTTGTGAAACATCTTCCTGTTCTTCTGTTGCATTCTGGGATGTGTCTCTTTCTTCCGTTTGTTTGATTTCTGGTTCCCCTGTTAATTTTAAAAGGTAAAAAATATATTTCAGTAGTCACAAAAGGCACAAATGAATTCATCTGTTAAACAGGCATCAACTGCAATTGTTAAATAAAGATTATTATACAGTATTAAATGCAATTAAAAATGTAACTATTTTATAAACTTTTTGTTATAGAAAAACATATATTTTTCTGCTTCTGTTATATCAAAATTGCTTTTAGAAAGTGAAGTGTTTATCTGGACCTGTTGTAAAGTCCCCAACAACAACAATACGAATACATCAGATAATACTCTCAGAATGAATGAATGCCAGAGACATAATAACCAATCAGAGCAACACTCGTCCATTTGCCACTATGTTAAAAAACAAACAGCCAGTTTGTTTACTTAAAATTCTTAAAGCATCAAGTCTATGCCATCAAGGGCTAAGAGACAATCAGTTAACCTAATCACTCTTTCAGCAATAAACTGATAACTTTCCAACTTGAATCAGCAAAGAGAGATGAATGTCAATGAGACACATTGTTATATATCAATCATAACAGAGACTGTGGTCGGGAGGGTGGGGGATATTCAAACTCATGACCTGTGGATTGATGGAGTCTAACTGAGCTAACCAGGCTCGCCATGTCACTAAAAATATGCATACTGTACATACATATCTGCACCTATCTTTGTTTTTCACAAAAAAAGCGTAAGAGGGGGTGGCTAAGAAAGCAACAAAATGCTGTTACATGGGTTAGAAAAACAGCACAGCATGAAATAATCAAGAAAACTCATAACAATGAAATATTTTAATAGACTCACACTGTTGGGAAATTTGACATTCCTATGAATAGACTTTAGACTGCCAATACGTATTTGAATTGAGAAAAACTAACAATCACCAGTATGGGGCGAACATGCCCTGGGGCGAACTGTATTTGCTTATACACTGACACGTATAGGCGCATGTAATCTATGTTAAATACCTTCATTTCTTGATGTTTGTTTTCTCCTTTTTATCAAATAAATCGTGAAAACAAGCCCAGCCAACAAGGCAGAACCAGCAACGAATGTAACGACCTGTGTTTGCGCAGGAGCCATGTTGTGCCGGTATGCGTCGTCTGCATTGTCGTAAAAACGCAAATTATCTTTTTCTATAGGCCCTATCCAAGGAAATGAAGACAACTGTCAGTTTATTATGCGTTAATATGTTCAATTAAACCATACTTCCCTTTCCAAACTGTACGTTTTCAATTTTAAAAGTCGTAAAAATGTATTCGACTAATTTATGGTTTGTAAAATCGCCGTGGCGTAAGCGATTTACTTAAATGAAAACTGCTTAACAGAAAGCGTTTGTATGTTCAAGGTCAATCATAGATTGCTTTTGGACAACATCGTGAAAGTTACCAAACTATTCTGAAAAGTTATTAACTTGTATCCGTTATGCCTTTTATGAAAGGATCCGCGCCAGTGCGGCGAACATTGAAATATCTTGAAGCAGGGCGATTAAAATTCAAACCTGAAATCAAAGTCATGACAATCAACTACAACATAAATCAAAATGCCAGCGTTGGTGCATAGTACGTATCCCTTGTATACCTAATACCGCGAATGCCCGTATCATAACAATCTGGGAAGACATGCGTAAAGCTCCAACTTCTGTTAACGTCGGCATTTGTTTGCACTCGGCACACTTAAGTAACCTTATTACTGTTTAGTATGGATGCCATTCTTTACATGGTTGAAAATTTTATAGACTCGCAGTATGACCAGTATACATATACATTTTTGCATTGACATCTATATGTTAACATTGTGATCAATTTCTATGTAATATAAAACTTCTGCTTCTACCGGTTACTACCAACAAGCATGCATGGTTATTTCATGAAGGTGTATTGTCTGGAGACTTAAAATTGTTGTACCTAGTTCTAAATTTAATCACTGCAGGTTTACTTTGGGGAAAAAACCTGTGCAATGAAGTAGAAGCACTGACAACATAATAATGTATATGCATCAATTACATGACATATTGAGCTTCAATAGTGTCAATGATTTTTGTCTTTTAAAAAGCAATAGTCACACATCAAGATTATTTTATAACTGGTAGCCTGACCAAGCACCATCCCTGCACTCACTGCTAGTCTGTAGAATGGACTCAGCTCTCCCAATTGGGTCTGGTATATGGCAATGAATTTGAGCACATTGATTGGTCATTTGCTTCAGGGAAAGTTTGAATGATGTTACAGTTTAGCTTTATTGGTTGGCTATTAATAGACCTGATTCTGGATATTCAGCTTCTGCAATATGGCACACAATCTGCACCTTTGCACAAAATAATCCATTCACAACCCACTACATACCACTGCCAAAGTACACTAAATAAGCGGGTCAGGGTATCGGACTACTTAGGAACAGATAGGGTAATGGTGTGCTTCCAAAAGATGAGGTTTCCTTGGTGGTAACTGGATAGAAATTATGAAAAATGCAACACTAGACGCAATACCTGTCTTAAATTCCCACAAAACTTGTAAATGTCGTAAGATCTTAGATAATGATTTCAGCTGTGGAAGAAAAAATTTTGAGTTTGCTCATTGTAGGCAGTCATTGGCAATGACAACACATCTTTTTGTTTATGGTCCCACATGAAAAAAAAAACAATCCTTACATTACAGCCATTAATATGGCCAATATAAAATTACAGTAATTAATAACATTCCATGTATCAATAATTAGTATATTATTTCAGTAAAAATTAATTCAGCACTAACTATTTCAGCGAGTTCCAGTTCTGGCATCTTCCCCAGTTACGTTACAAGAACCCAGGAGTTCAACTATGCAAATTTAAAAACATGACACCTACCCCATTCATTCAGTTATTATTTGGTAAGCTTTTTTTAATATTTTCGCACATAATTAATATATTGAGGGCTTAGTGTAAAACTAGTTTTCTTGAGCACTGGATATGATCTTAAAGGGAATATATTAAAACAATAATTTAAAGATTTAAAATTCACTAAAACATTGTTTTTCAATATGCCATGCATATATATATATACTCACTGACCCTATATTGCCAAAAATAAATTCATTTAAACATACCAAAATAATAAATTGAAAAGGGTTTTCCTAGCTTGGGCTACGCGTCTGGGTAAGACTATATAGATTTCCCACCTAAAATGGCAACATATATTTTGTCATAAATGAGTCACATGATTTATATTGATTTCAATTTGATTCGTTTTACAGGTTTACATGTAGTCAAGTAATATTTAAGTACTGTCTATTTTTAGAATTGGGATTTTGTTTCAAGTTTACCTCTCCAATTTACATATCAATTTTGTAGCGTGTTGGTGGATTGATTGATTCACTACCACAGATAAGAAATGACTGAATAGGGTAAAAACTCTTTTAAACTCAAATAATTGTGTGAAATCTTATAATTATCAAAGTATTAATTGGGCGATTTTTACTCAGTAAATTTACAATAATGGAGTATTGTCTCAATGAAAGTAATTCAAATGCTTTATCTTGATTAATCTAGTCTATATTAAATGCACGATATTGTATAATTGTTGCTACCTGCAACTGTTGATTTACATTATCAGTATTCAACCAAATGTTGCTGAACAAACTAGTTTCTTCTTGCACAAATGCAGCTGCCTGCAACTCGGATTTTCTTGTCTTAATTCATCGTTGACAATGTCAAATAATATTGTTTTAAAAAAAAAAAATTAAATTTTTTTTAAAAAAATTGGTGTTGGGGGCACAAAGTTACTCAAATTGTACTTTGATTTGGGTTCAAACATGTATTTTCCTTTGCAAGCTGAGTTTTCATTCTCACTGCGACATTTTGTCAAAATGTGTGATCTTGATCATCTAGACGCTTCATTACTATGTACAAATACTGGTAATATGCAGACTCTTGTATGAGAAGGCTGAATAAACTGGTACTCTTTTCTGCACTTTCACTCTGCTAATAGCTTGTGAGGTACGAACCGTAATAACCAGAAACTGGTTTATCTGGCTGTTACCAAAATACAGGAAATGTGAAACAGCTGTTTGGATGCACATGTACTTACAATGTTTTGCATGAAAGGAAAATTATTTGCATAATGGGTTCACTTAAAAAACAAAATTGTTTGCATTTTCCATGAATTTATTTGAGTGAAATACGCATATAGTCAGCTTATCTGGAGCACTGTTGATTGAATGAATATTTAACATCATTTTTATGCCATCAAGGGCTAACAGATGATCAGTTAACCTATCCACTGTTTCGTTTCCCGGGATCCTGAAAGGTTATCCAGTACTTGAGCACACCCATCTCTGCAAGTAACTGATGACTTTCCCACTTGAATCAGCGGAGACTGTTGCCGGGTGGGGATTCAAACTCATGACCCCTGGATTGATAGTCAGACATGTTACCGACTGAGCTAATCTGGCCCGGCATGTGTTGGTGGATATAATGTACTAGACTATTTGGTTTATATTTATTAATGATAATGAGATGCTTTTTATCCATTTGATAATTATTTTATTTTTTAGGACATTTATAGTGTTTTACCCTGATAGACTCCCTTTAAGCATAAATTCTTTATTTATATTTACTGACAATAATTTTGCTAGAAATGAATAGTTTATGCCATTTTTGTTTTATATTCATTAAAATATACTTGTAAAGCTAAAAACAAATAAAGTGTTAACTGTTTCCTATGCAAAAAATATTTGCAGGTATACATATAGTATATACCCCTTCAAATCTTTAACACTTTTAGAATATTTTTATTTCAAGTATTTATTTTCGAATCCAAAAAAAAATTATTGGTTTAAATCCTGGGTCAGTATGAAAAGCAACAAAGATATAAAAAAAATTGACATCTGTATTATAATAGGTTTGTGATAAACCCTTAAAGGGAATTTGTCAGGATTTTTAAAATTTTTAAAATTGACTAAAAACATCTTTTCAATATATCATGCCTATATATACTCACTGACCCTGTATTGCCAAAAGGATATATATATATACATGCCAAAATAATATATTAAAAAAGGATTTCCTAACATGGGCTAAGCGCCTAGTTTTACTAAAATAGATTTCCCGCTTAAAAGTGCAATATCTAAAGTGACATATCAAATGAGTCACATGATTTCATTTTGATTTCAATTTGTTCTGTTGTGCGCAGGGGCAGATACAGGATTTCAGTTTGGAGGGGCAAAACACAATATCTGAACGGGCATGCATGTTTTCCAGTAGAGATATAGAATTTTGATAAAATATAGGAGTTTATGAGAGGTGTACACCATTGTTTTTTTTTTTTAAAGAGTAGATCTGACATTGATACAGGTTTACACATAGCAAAAATTATGTATATATATAAGAATCATCTTAGAAAGAGTCAGAATGACGTCAAGCAGTATTTAAGTGCTGTCTAATTTTAGAATAGGGATTTTTTTTCAAGTTTACCACTGCAATTTATATATCAGTTTCGTCGTGTGTTGGTGGATTGATTGATTTACTACCCCAGATAAGAAATGACTGATACAGGTTTACACATAGTAAAAATTGTTTCATCTTAGAAAGAGTCAGAATGACATCAAACAGGGATTTTTTTAAATATTGATTTTGTCACGTTTTGGTGGATTTGACGTATACCAGACCATTCGGATTTATTTATCAATGATAATGAGATACTTTTTATCCTTTTTAACAATTATTTTTTTAAGACATTTATATTGTTTTTTTCTAATATACTCCCTTAAGAGGCCGAAATAGACGAAACTAGCTAACTAATAACATGTTGACAACTTGACATAAAGTAATTGATATAAAAAAAATGAAATTATTTTTCAGAAATTCTGTTGTACCAGTTATCATGTTATTAACTATCAAGTATTTCAAACAACAATATTTTTAGCCAGTTAACATCTTAATGAATTTCTGTGTGACTATTTTAGGTGGTGGTGAGAAAGTGTTAATAGATGTATATGGTCGGTCCAGACAGGATATATTCAATCATTTACTGGAAACATTCTGTGTAACAAGGTAAGAAGTTGTGCAAATTCAAATATAGTGACTTGCCATTATGGTACTAGATCTGACCCATGATTACAACCAGTTTAAAAGTTACATAGTTACAAAGTTTAATTGTAGTCTTTTGTGGTCAATGGGTGGAAAGGGCTGTCACAAGATCACTTCTGAGGTTTTGGGTCGAACACAGCTTGGCAAATTAAAAACTCCGTGAGAACTTAGTTCTCTGTGGAAGAATGGTTGTTCTACTCAGATTCACTCTGAAATCCATCTCCTCCAAAACTGGACACCATTTATAACCAAAAATGTATTGAAAATTGCGTTAAACCCCTGGCATTAAAAGACAATATATACATGTAATTGTAATTATGGTCTTATCATAATTTTCAGAATAATTAACAAGAAACCATCTAAGTGTCCAATCATTTATCATTAAGGAGGTCCTCTGATAGAATTAATATACATGTGTGATATTACTGGTCTGCTATTTGCTATTTCTGATTTACTATTAGTTTGTACTGATTTATTTTAGCTCGATTGTGATGAAAGCTCATAGCTTATATGAACCGCTCTCAAGTCCGCTTCCTGGGTAGAACCAGTACTGAGTTTCCTGAGAGGCAGCGGGTTGAGCTTGGGACCGAACATGCAAACCTCTGGCATGAGCAACCAACACTTTATCCATTAGACTACCGCCCCCACTTTCATTATCTATAATTGAAGAAAGGCATATCATAAGTAATGAATAAAAGGTCACTATAATGATTGAAAGTTACTGTTTGTGATGGAACGCAAATCCTTATGATGGAAAGCTATTTCTTATGGCTGATCTGTTTTGATATCTACTATGATTTATTGCTATGACTGGATGTGTTTGTGTAAGTCTTTTACATAAGTCGACTTTAATTGAATGATTTCACTTGTGACTGAAAACCTTATGGTATTATCTTTACTGGATTAACATTTTTGTGGAATGTGTTAACAACCATTTTTATGCCCCTTCTTACCTCTGGCCGGCCTGTCATTCATTCTTCTGTTTGTTCGTCAGAGGTAAAAAAGTTGGTCTGATCAATAACTTCAGAAGAGAGAGAAAGGTCTTTCATGAATATTGGATGTGTAGGGCCTTTTTTAAAAAAGTGTTTGCCAAGCTCCTACCTACTCACTCAAAATTGCAGCTACCAAAAAAAATTTTTTTGATTTTCAAAGTGTTTTTTTTTTTTATTGATTTCTGTCCATTTATTGTTTAAAATGATTATAAAAAATAAAAATAGAATTAACTTCCTACCTACCTACACACATGAAAAACACTGAGTTGGAGCACAGCAAACAAATAATGTTTTTAAGGATGTCCTAGCTGTATACTTATAAAATACTGGTCAAGTTTGATATATGTGAACATCGGTCAATTTTACTGAAGTTCAGTTTTTACTTAATTTTACGTAGAAATTCAATTTCCTATTAATAGAAAAAGTATTCATGTTAACAGACACACTTTTATTTTTCCATATGTAATTATGTATTTTGTCTTTGAACAAGTAATAATCATTATCACCAGATATTTAGACATGTACCTGCAGTTACTTTCTCTTTATATGTCTCTGGTGTGATTACATACTTTGTCTTTGAATAATTTATTAAATCACCATGAATGCTGGATCATAAAATTCTTGTTCTTCTTTAACCAGGGAGGAGATGGAACAGAGTAAAAGGACGTGGAATAAAGGCGCATTTGGTTATGGTTGTGATAGATGGTGCATATGTGAAGTTCCTGGTCAAGTACCATGCCCAGCTTTTACATCATTACCAAAACATATGAGAGGAAAATATAAAAATGCGATGGCAGAAAACTCATAGCACAGAACAGAATGTATTATATGTGATATTTGACACTTTAATGATTACCATGGAGTTGTAATGTTTCTACTAGAGTCTGAAGTTTAAACTCTAACTCTTGACATAATTTCAACAATCAGAAGGTGTTTATAACTCTTACCTTGCTGTTTCTGTCCACAGTATGATTTGCAAACAATTTGCAAACCTAGACATCAGCATGCAGTAATTCATAGTCTGATAGCTCATCAGGATATCAGTTTCTGTTTGACTTCCTGTCAGACTATATAAACTTCTGTTCTAAGTAAAATGAATATACATGTACTGAAATCGGGATGAATTCTTGTTCTAAATGGTGAAAACAGAATGGTTTCCAGTTTAAACGAAAGGATAAAACTCAAAAAGGAAATGCGATGGTGAATAAAAAATGATTGAAGATATTAAAATTTGATATAGAAATTGAGCAAGTTACGATTTTAGAAGATACAAAGGTTGGTGCTGTGTCAGATAAAGATGTCTCATCTGGTCATTGTGAATCTGCAGACGAGATTAAAGAATTCTGTCATGACAACTTTGAATTTGATTTGAATGGTTTGTGGAGATAAATAAGGGTGAACGGAAAAAGGAAAATAGAATTAACAAGTGAACAGTAGGTATAAATAGAAACTAATTACAAGTGTAGAGCGAATGAAAAACAATAACATTAACCAAAAAGTAATTTCATGAAAATACTAGTCGGCAATAAATGATGTAGTGAACAGAGGAAAAGTTAAAAGTTGCTTATAGCTGAGTAGTGGTTTAGTACTAACAAGTGAACAAACAAAAACATGTTAAGACATCTGGTGATAAATACCCAACTAGAAAATAGCCGAAAACCACAACAAAAACTGCGAAAATCAAATTACAAAACAAACTGGTGTGTGCAATGAAATTTACTAAAAAAAGATTTTTAAAAAAAAATAATACAAAAAATTATGTAAAATTTAGAATATATTCACAGAATTCATGTTCAGTTGCAGGGTTGTTAACTTTCATACAGAGATGGTAGCAATCTTAAGATATCCAGCATAAAAGTCCTTATTTGTTGCATTATTGCTGTAGACATCTTTAGTAAAAGTAAACATCCTTTTAAGAGTTTTGGAGATTTTCCTCATTAGGTTACTGTACACAGATAATCACTTGTTTGACGAGTGACACATTACATATGATAGTTACATACTTATCCATAGTAAAATTTAAAATAAAAAATCATTTTATTTTATCAATATGTTATGCATGGGAATAGTTATGTATACTATATTGAATGATTGGACACATTTGTAGTTTTGTGTTCAGACTAAAGATTTATCTTTACACTAAATTATATTTTAAAGTTGCTACATGAAATAAAATCTTGAAATTCCATATACTGCAGGTTTGTGTTATTAAAACTTCTTCAATTATTCTTCAATGAAAAAATCATTCATCAACAGCCAACATTAGTTTAGCCAGGCTTCTGTCTCACCAACATAAAAAAAAAATATTTAAGTATATACTTAAAATATTTAAAAAAAACTTAAATCAAAGAAAAGCATCCAAGTGATCATGATTTTAGACTGGTTCTAGAAAAACTGCAATTTTAGGTCACCTGAGACATTGTCGGGCATCTTCCGTCCATAAACAATAGATAATTTTTACTTATTCTCAAAAACCGTAAGCTCAGTCGTAATGAAAATTGTGAATGCATGGTCCCCACCACCATGGGGCCTTGTGGGTGGGGCCAAAACAGTCAAATTTATGGTAAACATCCTGCTATAGGAAGCACTGGGAAACAAATGATGAACATGATTATGGACGTACCGGTATATGGGTCCTTTATAAAAATTGTGAATTGCATGTCCCTGGGTCTCACAGATTGGTCTCGGGGGTGGGGCCTACTTTACTAATCTATATAAGAGAAAATGACAAAAAACATAATTTCTGATGACTGATAAGACTCATTTGAATGGGTTTTGGTGTGATTTGTTGCTGACATGACAATTAATGCTTATGTTTTATTGTCAAAAGTTGGAAAACAGATTCATATAGCTTTGTCATCAAGGATAATCAGGTGACCGTTAAGGCTCATGGGCCTCTTGTATTTCAATAACATTGATTAAAGGATATTAAACCAGTCAAAATAAAGCATTTAAGTAAAACTTAAAATGTTAGTGAAACAGGGGATTGATTAAATAAGGCAGCTTTTTAGGTCACCTGAGACTTTGAAATCTTCTTACTATAGGAAGCACTGGGAACCAAATGGTGAACACGACTATGGATGCATATGGGTCCTTTAAAAAAAATGTGAATTGCATGTCCCTGGGTCTCATGATTTGGCCCTGGAGGCCTTAAAAGAAATGAGTGTGTCCATAAACAACTGACATTTTTCTTCTTCTCAAAAACCATAAGCTCAATCATAATGAAATGTTGTATGGAGCTTTGATTCCTAAAGATGAATCAAAATTGTGAATTGCATGATCCACGACCTCTTTGGGCCTTGCGGGTGAGCCTAAAATAGTCATATTAAAGGTAAACTTTTAACATCTTCATTCTATCGAAGCACTGGGAAACAAATAGTGAGCACCATTATGGACACATGGGTCCCTTATAAAAATTGTGAATTGCATGTCCCTGGGTCTCACAGTTTGGCCTTGGGGTGAGGCCTAAGAAAATATTATAGGAAGCACTCAGAAACAAACTGAGAGCCTGATTATTGATGACTATGTGTCTTAATAAAATTTGTGAATTTCGTGCCCTGACCGTTTGGCCCTGGTGGTGGGTCCTTCTTTACTAAATCTATATAAGAGAAGTTGACAAAAAAAGGGTTATTTCTCATGGCTGAATAGACTTATGTGAATGTTTTTTGGTGTGATTGGTTGTTGCTGACATGATGATTAACACCTATGTGCATTTCATGGTCCCCACCCCCATGGTGGCTTTAGGGTGGGGCCAACAGTCAAATTGAAGATAAACTTTAAAAATCAATATATTATTATAAGAAGCACTTGAAAACAATTTGTGAACATGAATATTGACATCTATTGGTCCTATTATAATAATTGTGAATTTCATGTGCCCAGGTCTCATGGTTTGGGTCCACGTTAAAAAATCTATATAAGAGAAAATGACCAAAACCGTAAATTCTGATGACTGAATAGACTCATTTGAATGGTTTTTGGTGTGATTTGTTGCTTCTGGCATGACGGTCAATACCTATGTGAAATTAATGATCCCCACCCCCATGAGGTCTTAGGGGCGGGGTCAAAGAAGTCAAATTCAAGGTAAACTTAATTAATGATTAAAGCTTATG
This sequence comes from Panopea generosa, assembly GCA_029582155.1. NCBI lineage: Eukaryota > Metazoa > Mollusca > Bivalvia > Adapedonta > Hiatellidae > Panopea > Panopea generosa. The sequence goes on from CM055903.1 coordinate 43,646,989, forward strand.
TTTTATTGAGTGCTTCCTCCTCTCCCTGCTCTGTCACCTTGGGACTGGGCCAAAACAGTCAAATTTAATATAAACTTTAAAAATCTTATTACGTGTATTATTATAGGAAGCACTGGAAAACAAATTGTTAGCATAATAAACGAGGCCTATGAGTCCGTCATAAAAAATGTGAATTTCATGCCCCTGGGTCTCACGGTTTGGCCCTTGGAGAATATGATGTGATTTGTTGATACAGATATGACATTCAAAATCCATGTTTTGATTTTTCCAAGGACAAAAGTTGGAAAATAGATTCATATAGCTATGTGTCATCAAGAATAATCAGGTGACCCATGGGCCTCTTGATTTTTATTTGGATATTTGTCTAGCTATTCCTTCCACTAAAAAACTGGACTTAAAATATGTTGAAAATTGAGTTAATCCAGATTAAAACAAAAAGCTAAAAAAAAAAAAGCTTACCCACTTTTATGGCTATTACTGTGAACAAACCTGCTAATATACACCTGGAAAAAAGTTGAGCACCCCAGAAATTTGACAATTAATGACACCACAAGTGCTGTCATGAGATGACCGACAAATTAAGCTAAGAAAAATAATGCAATGTGTAGCGAGAACCTTTCAACAATCAAAAGCCTGCACTATTATCAGTTTAGTGTATCTTTTAATTAGAATATAGAAGCAAATTGTTGTTTCTTTACCAAACATTATACATACATGTTTAAAGTATGGAACTGTAGAGTTTAAAATATATTTTCACTTGAATATGTTTTTTTTAAACAACGAGAATAACCGTTACATGACTTTCTGTGACGCAGTTTGTCAGTAACGGGTATAGCTTTGCGTGCCTGGATGACAGCTTCAACTTTCCTCCTCATGCCACCAGTAAGACGTTGGATCCAGTCCTTCGGTAAACTTTGCCATTCTCTGTGCAAAACTTGTGCCATTTCTTGCAGATTGGCTAATGATGGGTCAATTTGTGTATCTTGTGACCCATGATGTCACAGAAATTTCAGTTTCAGTTCCGTTATTTGACGGAAAATTCAGGGGGTGCTTAGCTTTTTTCCAGGCGTATATTATAGAAAAAAATCTTTAAAGAAGTGTAACTGTTCTGATGCTACTCAGGCAATGTGTGTCAGTTACATCCCTTGAATTGCCACAAAACTTGCATGATTCAGTTTGTGTTTTCACTATATAAGTATAACCAATTATTAGTCTCCTACCAGGTTCACCAGAGCAAACTATAGGTTTACCCTCTGTTCGTCCATCGTGAAAGATTACTAAAACAATATCCAAACTAGGTTTGTGAATCTTTGCCTTACAGTAGAGGGTAATAGGAGATAAGGCGGGTACTTTTATTGTTTCAGTCTGACAAAAAATGTGACTATGGCAACAAAATAGATAAGATAACAGATAAAACCTGGAACCTGTGGTAACACAAAAAATTATCCAAGCTACATTTGTGAAACTTAGCATGCGGATAGAGGACAACAAAGAGATAATGCAGGTTATTTTATTTTTTCAGTCGGACAAAAAATGTGGTTGCTTAGGCAACAAAATAGGTAAAATTATAGATAAAACCTGGATCCTGTGGTAACACAATAAGTATCCAAGCTACATTTGTGAAACTTAGCATGTGGATAGAAGGCAATAAGTAGATCATGCACATCATTTTATTACTTTTTCAGTCGGACAAAAATTGTGGTTGCTATGGCAACAAAATAGATAAACCAGTAGAGGTCTTGTGTATTGTTTGCATATTGTTTCTTTAGTTACATAAAGATTCACAAGACTTATTTAAAAAAAAATCACTTGACTCTATTTTTGAAAATTATATATCTACACGAAGCAAATATTAAATTAAAATACCCTGTAAATTGTGTGCATATTTGGAAAGGTAAATATTTCTTGTGAATTGAGGAAGCCTATGAAACCTTAAAGATGCCAAAGTCCCATAAAAGAAAATCTCAGCATGAACAGTACAATTATAGCGCTATAGATGAAATTGGTATTCGTCTCACATCACTTTTACATTTCCCATAGAGCTCCATTGTAACACTTATGCCAAAACACAGCAAAAACAAAATGTCTGGGCTCAAATTCTTCAATGGTTCAAGATATGCAATTATAAAGAAAAAAAACATACCTTTACCAGATTGTTTTTTCTAAATTCAATGAGACCTATCAATTTCCAGAGTAACAATATTTCAACTATTCGCCCACGATGTGGTTCGACCAACAATTCTGAAATGACACAGAATTGTCCAGAGAGCTGGTATCAACATCAAATTTTCAGTGGTGATTTTTAAAAAACTGACCATTTAACTCATGGTAGGAAAAAATAGGGAGACAATAGTGGTGTGAGTCCTATTGAATGTTGTATCAACAATGCATGTATAGTCTGATTATTATTGGTAAAATGTTATTTTAGGACTAAGCGAGATGTGTGAAAAAGAAGCATTATGGGTAATTACAATTTGTCTCTCATTTACATAATTGTGAATGACCTTTGAAATAATGAATGAAATCAGATCATGGGATAAGGGGGAGGAAAATGGAATAGCATTTTCACCAACCTTATGAATCAAAGTATTGACAATGGATTTGCATTCTAAACTTGCTAATGCATTAACAGGTTTGTGCTACTGAGCACTTTGATTACAAATAGTTATATCAAACATAATTTTATTGTTTTCTTGGAAGTGGATATAGAAAAGAAACACAAACTTATAAAACATTGTTTTTATTTCAACAGGAATACTTTAAATATAAATGTATGTAATTTATATATTTATCAATAGTAAGTAGTCACAAACACAAACACACACACGCACACACACACAGAGAACATCACAACATTAATTAAGGTGCCTGAGCAATCCTTTATATGTGTGAATGCAGTATGGAATAATTATACATTGATCATAGCATGGAATGGTCCACTGTTGATTTAACTGTTGAGGTAACCTTATTTGTAAACATTCCCTTTAATTTGCTGATTTTCTACAATGGACTCTTCCATCTCAGTTTGTGGGTCATTCCATTAGTGTTTTAATGAAAAAATCCCAACTGTGAGCTAAACAATGTAGACTATCAGGTACTCATAAGCTGATGTTTGGTCTACATTGTTTGTGAATGGTATCAGTTCTGTAAACAGCCAATTGATAGCTGTAATTTTTTAATTATGCGATGTGTGATTAAAAAAATAATAAAAATTTAAATCTCCAGTTTCTGAATTGTGTGATTTTACAATAAAATTGATACATTGGTAAATAAATGATTTGGGATTACATTTTTTTGGATAATATGCAGCCAGGCAGTGTGTTTAATAACTGTGTATGGTATGTATATAACAACAATTATACAATACACCATGTCAGTCAGTTTGTACAATACACCATGTACGGTGTGTACAACACACCATATACAGTATTTACAATACACCTTTCACAGCAGTATATACAATATACACAATGTACAGTTTGTACAATAACCATATACAGTGTATACAATACATCATGCATGTTGTATACAATACACCATGTACAGTGTTAACAATACACAATGTACAGTGTGTACAATAACCATATACTGTGCATACAATACATTGTGCATGTTGTATACAATACACCATGTACAATGTATATAATACACAATGTATGGTGTAAACAATACACAATATATAGTGTGTACAATAAACATACTGTGTATACAATACACCATGCATATTGTATACAATACACCATGTACAATGTACATAATACACAATGTACAGTGTGTACAGTAACCATATAATAGTGTATACAATACACCATGCATATTGTATACAATATACCATGACTGTACAATGTAAACAATAGAATAGATACACATTGTATACTGTATACAACACACTCTATAACATGTATGATACAGTATTTACGCTGTATACAACACACTTTACAGCATGTATAATACAACATATACACTGTATACAACACACTCTACAGCATGTATAATACAACATATACTGTATAATACACTGTATACAACACACCGTACAGCATGTATAATACAACATATACTGTATAATACACTGTATACAACACACCCTACAGCATGTATAATACAACATTTACACCGTATAGGACAACACATGAAAAGGCAGCATATAAGCTACAATACTGATAAGTCATAAATAAATCAATCACCACCACTGCTCATTGTACAGCGTCTATTGAGACACTACTGGTGAATTACTTTTAAAATGTTATCTTACAACTTAAGTTGAAATTCTCCCCTTGCATGGTAAGTGACCTTGAACTTTAACCAAAAGTTTCCTTCTAGTGAGGTTAATGCACAATGTGGTTAAAAGTTTCTCAAAAGTTCTGTCAAGGTAGAAACAATTAGTTCCTATTTGTTATAGCTGTGATCCTCAACTTTGAACTGAATTAACAAGGAAGCAATCTCTATAAATATCACCGCTTGATGTGAAATTTGATTTAAATCCTTCAAAGCAGAAAGCAATTTTTCTATTTATATTAGCCTTGAACTTGGCATATGTCTGTTGATATCTTGTCATGTCTTTGGCACATACTTTTATTTACCCTTACCTAATTTTTTTTATTTCTAAACACACCCTCGATTAATCTGTGGTTGTTGCAGTTAATAAATAATTCATACTTTCTATGTACTATCATTGTAGCAAATATGGAAAATATTGTATAATATAAACGAGCAATTCATTAAACAGAGCTACAGAACAACGAATACACAATTTTAATACTTTATTAGAGGCAAGCAATATTTATTTAATATTGGAATAGCAGCTATGTGATTATAGTTAATTACTGATTTACTTTAAAAAGACATGTTTAATAATGTATGCCGGAGATTCTAACGACATTCAATTACAAAGAGAACAGCAAATTTTATAGTTCTACACATAGATATTGAAATTATATCATTAAAAGATTTTCTCGATTATCATCAAGTTTTTAATATTCTATAATTCAAATAAATGAAAACTGCACAGGGCTGGAAAATTCCACTCATCTGCTCGCCACGACGAGTGAACATTTGGTCAGGATGAGTAAGATTTAAGAAACTGACCTTGATATTTCTTGATTTTTAGAAATAATTTCACTCTGCTGGTTCAATTACAAGAAATAATTTCACTCTCCTGGTTTAATTACAAGAAATAATTTCATTCTGCTGGTTCAATTATAAGAAATAATTTCACTGATGGTTCAATTACAAGAAATAATTTCACTCTGTTGGTTTAATTCAAGAAATAATTCCTATCTCTTGGTTTCATTACAAGAAATAATTTCACTCGACTGGTTTTATAACAAAAAATAGCTTCCTTGTACTTTAACCCTTTACTTCATATAGACGCCTTTGGACACCTCTAATATAGACGCCTTTGGACACCTAATATAGAAGGCTTTTAAATTATTGGGTGAATTATGTTTATATTAACTGATAGAGTGGAAAACAGTGCAGGAAGTGTTCAGATTGCTCGTTACGAGCAATCTAAACTCTTCCTGCACTGTTTTCAATGGCCTTCTGTGATTGGTGTGGGAAAAAGTGTATCTGTGGGGTAAAGGGTTAAGAGTGCTTCATGAAGTTTGCAATGTTTTTAACATTTTAACTATTAACCTAGATATAATGTAAAATTAGACTATACGTAAAGTAGATTTTATTTTTATTTTAAAATAAAATTTGAGTAGTTTAATAACAAAACCAAAACCCAAGTAATACTACACTTGCTCATTAAGGTGATATAGTTACTCATACTTTACTCAGGGGCAATGCCTCTTAAAGGGACACATGACAAAGTTGAAATTAAATTTTACTCATGTTCGCGAATTAAATCAATATTTACGCTCAGAACCATGACCATATTAATGTATTACTATCCAAGTATTGTCTGTAACCATTTTAGTTTTGTCAAAAATGCCCACAAATCTGAAAAAAACTATGCCTTACCAGAGTTATGCCCCTTTGTAATGTTGAAATAAAATTGACTCTCTGAAAAAACATAGAGTTATGCCCCTTTGTAATATAAAAATAAAATTAATGTTCTGACAAAGCAGAGTTATGCCCCATTGTAATAAATAATATACTGGGTTATTATAATTATATTTTTGCATCCTGCAGATAGAAAATTTTGTTTCATCTTAAGAGTAAAAAATTGTTAAAATATGTCATGTGTCCCTATAAGATGATACATTTACTAGCTGGGAGTGGGAATAATAAACTATGATTTGCCTCTTGATTTTAATACTAAATGTTGAGCTAGATTTCTTGAGCATTCTGCAAGTAAGTTCTATATTTCATAATACCTATCACAAACACTATACATTGTATAAATAAGTTCTTCAAAATGATACACTTTTACATAATAAAAAACAATTAAAGTGATTATGTTTTTTTTAAAAACAGTTTATAAAATGTATATATATATAAATTAATTAACATACACAATCTATCACAGTTGATGCTATAGAAAAGTGGGACATTTACAAAGGGGTGGGGTGACACAGTATTACATAATCCAGATAAAGAAACAATTGTACTGGTAACCCTGGCTCATCAGTACATATACTTAAAATATAAATTTGTATCTTAATTCAATACCCAGTATATTACAAAATATGTATTCAATTGGTACCCTGGTCCATGGCCAAATAGGTATTTAATTGGTAACCTGGTTCATGAGACAGCATATGATACATTAGTAGTACATAGTCTTGTATTGGTACCCGGAAACATGACCCAGTGCATAAAATTATAAAGTTTAGACATAAAGCATTCAGGTAACCATGATTTGAGGCTGGTTCCAGAACAGTTCTGTATAATTTACCTCACAAACATACAGAACAGATTAGTAAACTTTCATTTCAATTGATGTAAATCTTGAAGAACTAATTTTTAGGCCAGTATATATCCCTCAATCATTTGTCTCACAGGTGCCCCCAAAATATGGCAAAAAATGTCCAATCATTTGCAAGTACAGTCAAGCTTGTCTTAAGCAGCCAGTCAAGGGAAGGAGTAAAAGTCCTTAAAGACAAGTTGATGCTTAGTACAGGTTAATTTGCCCTGAATGCATAGAGATAGCAAATGTAGCTGCTTAAGACAAGTGGCTGCTTAATAAAGGTGACCACTTTCACAAGTTTTACTGTATTTAGCATACGTGGATATGTTTCCTCATTTTGGTAAATAAGATTGCTATAAAGTGCAATGCTCATGTCACTTTTGTTATGAAAGATAATCCAGTCAACACTGCCAATTTAGTTTTCAAGATTAGTCTCCCTTTCTATAAAACCATCTATCACAAGTCATTATGCCTGTCAAATTGTAGATAAATTGTCTTAATGAGCTAAGAATGAAAGATGTCTAGATAAAAAGAGAAGCAATACAGTTTAACATCCAATAAACAGAAAGTCTTCAGCAATTTCTCCTTCAAAGCATTTGAAATTTTTCACTGATCATCCAACTATCCAAGAAGTTTAGCTGATCATCAAAGCATATAAAGGCTTGGCTGAGTGACTGAGAAAGACTGAAAAAGCTTTTAATTAGCTTACCAATGGTCTCAGACCAAGTTACCTGTAAGATACCTAAATGCTGATCTCCAGGTAATCACATTTTTATCTGATAATCTGAGCATCTGTGATTTATGCTGATCATACAAGTATCCGTGAATATTATTTGACCATCAGTCAAGTATCCATGAATATTATTTGACCATCTGCGAACAGCTGATCAGTTAAATATCCATGAATATTATTTAACAACTGTGTGCATCTGTGATTTATGGTGATCATTCAAGTATTCCCGATGATTATTTGACCATCTGTGTGCATCTGTTATTTTAGCTGATCATTCAAGTATCCACAACGATCATTTGACCATCTAAGCATCTTTGATTTTAGCTTATCACATAAGTATCCACGAATTTTAGGAAGTGACCATCCAAGCATATATATGTGTTTTGATGATCGCCTATGATCTATCACCAGAATCTGCATGATCATCCGAGTATCCCTGAATTTTAGCTGGCTGTCCATAGATCCATGAAGTTTAGCTTTCTGTTTATTCTAGCTATTTACCAGTCAAGCAATCTAATATTTTGCAAAATTTCACACTTGGAGCTGATGAATAAAGTTCTTAATTTCACATACATGTACAATTATATATATATGACTATTTTAAAGAACAACTCCAGTTTATTGGGTTATATCGTAGTCTTTCACGGTCGACTCTATCTTCTGACTGTTTGTTGTAACGTCTTGTTGCCCATGCTTGCTCCATTTCCTTGCGAAATACAGAAAATATTATATAGTGGTTCATCAGAAATCATATTAAATATTACTAAAACTGCAATAAAAAAATTACCTTCTTTTTAAAAGAGGAGAAACACTTTTAAATATTTTTTTAGCATAAATTCTATGGAATGGAAAGGATAAATTTTCCCCAATTTTGAAATAGGAATGGGGTAGTAATAGAGCCACATATTGTGAGTTGTGAACGTCAAGTTGAATATTCATATAATAACCAGACTGTAGTGTCAGCAGGCAACAGAAAGTACCTGATACTCAAGCACTAAAATGAAATAAAAATATCTTATATCTCCACATCAATTCTTTTATCCCATGTGTTGAAAACAGAATATTGAATTCCATGTGAAAAAAACATGAGATGAATAGAAAATATAATTATTATCCCATATGAAAAAATGTGAGATGAATAGAGAATATAATTATTATCCCATATGAAAAACGTGAGATGAATAGAGAATATAATTATTATCCCATACGAAAAATGTGAGATGAATAGAGAATATAATTATTATCCCATACGAAAAACATGAGATGAATAGAGAATATAATTATTATCCCATATGAAAAGCGTGAGATGAATAGAGAATATAATTATTATCCCATATGAAAAACGTGAGATGAATAGAGAATATAATTATTATCCCATATGAAAAACATGAGATGAATAGAGAATATAATTATTATCCCATATGAAAAACATGAGATGAATAGAGAATACAATTATTATCCCATATGAAAAACACTGCGATGAATAGAGAATATATTATCCAATATGAAAACCCATGTGAACAAAAGACAATATTATTATCCATACAACGTTAATAAGTTGAGTCATGTTTGTCAGGTAACATGAAAAAAACAAAAAACATGTGTATCATCATGAATAATAATCGATATTTGTACCCTTTATCATGGAATAAGTCATCTGATCAACTTGATACTTTCTGCTTTTCACCTTTATAAATGTTGTACTATCAGATAATACCATGATAATTATCACACTGTCCTATCATTCCATTTTTTATTCCAAACCAAATGCCAGAGTTGAGGGTGGGGGGTTTACAATGGATAACACGGCAACTGTGTGAGACAACTGAACTAGAGGTTACAGGTTCGATCCCCAAATAGCATCGATGTCCTCTCGAAAACAACACTCACACTCAGTACCAGTTCCATCCAGGAGTTGAATTTGAAGGCAGTTCATATAAGTTCTGAATTTACTCACAATCAAGTTAAAAAAAAATTAGTAGAAACTAATAAAAAAATTAATGCGATCTGAAATTCTTCATCATAACTGGGAATATATGACATTGCACTTTGACCAGAGAACATAGTGACATAATAAATTATTACTATATGCAAATTTAATGTGTTCTCTTTTCCCATTTATAACCATTGCCAGGGGCAGATCCAAGATTTCAAGGGGGCAGACATGTTTTTCAGTATAAATATAGTGGTGAGGGGACCACAATCCCTAGACTGATAGCCAGGTGCACTACCGACTGAGATAACGGAGTCGGTATCTTAAATTCGCAAGACTTAAACAAAAATTGTTAATCGTTGGGAGTTAAATTTCACCGATATTTGACTACCTCCTGGATTAATTCCTCTTCTAAGCATGATATCGTCTTTACATATGTACAATTATATGAATTGTTTAGAATGGTGAAGTGTATATCTCAAAGCGTTGGAAAGCAGTAATTGGATAAAAGTAAAATATCATTTTTTTCGTTACTGAAAAATAATTCCCTCATCTGGAATGGAATAAGTCACTTGTGACTGATGTCACTCCATTAAAAAATACAGTCAAACCTGTCTTAAGCAGTCAGCCATGAATGAAAGAAGACTTTTAAGACAGGTTTTGCTAAATACAGGTTGATTTGCTCTGAAAATATAGAAATAGGAAATACTAAGTGTAGCTGCTTAAGACACATGTCTGTTCAATAGAGGTGACAATGCAGGTTACACATAGAGGTCTTACACAGGTTTGACTATAGCTTGTGAATTATTTTTCAGTAAAGGAAAACAAGTTGAATAAATTCAATATCATTGTCTGGAGAGATTCGTATAAGTTATGCTTGGTAGCTTATTAACTAATCAATGTAAAATAAGGAGTCCTCCATGGTTGAATGGTTTACATATTTAAGGCGTCGTATCAAAATCACTCAATAACCCACTGCTAAAGTGATGTGTTTGAGCCCAGCTCATTTGTAACATTGTTACATACATGTATGTGAAAAACATTGTCAGTTAATTACTTAAACCAGAAGACAATTAAACATAAACAACAATTATAGAAGAGTATAAAACTGAGCTTACTTGTTTATTTACGTCCCTATACTGCATTAAATATGAATGTTTTCTATGATATTCTTGAGCGTCGTTCATTCTACAGTCTCTATCATAGTTAAGTGCTCTCTCTGTCTCCTTTACTTTTGAAACCATCTCATCTTTATGCATGCTGTCTTTGTCGTCCATTTGCTGTTTTAAAACTTCACGGAAATGTCGTCTGGAAAAATAAAGCGAAAGTTGTTATTAATCCAAGAAAGTGGCACTGGTTCATTGTGATGATGAGGATAATGACAGTGATGATGGCGAGGTTGAAGATGTAGCTTCAAATAGCAGCACTGGTTCATTGTTATGATGAGGATAATGACAGTGATGATGGCGAGGTTGAAGATGTAGCTTCAGATTGCGGCACTGGTTCATTGTGATGATGAGGAAAATGACAGTGATGATGATGATAACAATGTTATTAATGATGATGATGATGATGGTGTTAGTAATGATAATAATGTTTTCCATGATGATGGTGATAAGTAAATAACGATTTTAATGTTTTCCATGATGATGATGATGACAATGTTTTTAATGATGATGATGATGATGATGATATCAGCAATAAGTAAGAGTGGGGCACAATACCAAAATTACTTTCTCTCTATGTTGCCAGGCCTTTTTAAGTTGTACACTTTGCTTAAACATGTGTGCTTCTTTAAAAAGAACTCAAAGATGACAGTCTAATAGGGTTGATTTTTGGTAAATAGACAAAAGGTGATGGCCATTTGATTGGTAAAATCAAATTGAATCTATTCACTAAAAAATATATGCCCAATAAGGGCCAGAATATTACATTAGTATTTTATTAAATATAGTGGCAGTACTATGCAGCTTAACTAGCAGTGCAACATAGTTTGGTTTAGGAATTTTTTACTGAGCATGATTGTGCAGCAGCATGTACTCTAGACAGTGTCCACAAGGACACCCCAACACACAATGTCATAGTCTTAGTAGTGGACTGAACCCACAGCCCTCCGATCTTTGATCACATAAATTGTGAATATTAGGAGGGTAAGAAAACATATTTTATAATGTATTAACCTATATATCACTGCCCACTAATTTCTAAGTGTTGTCCATACACACAGACTTTTGCTCTCGTATACTGATATCCCAAGTTGTTTTCATACTCGACATCTAAATAATGTCAATTATCATAGAAAATAACACTATTTTAATGTGTCCATGTCGTACAATAACTGACATAAACTAATATATGCAGCGACACATCTCTGATTGTTACTAACAATGGTTTGATTTCGAAAATCGTGTTTGAATTGTCATTGGATCAATAAATAGACCAACCACCACACAGACAAATTCTTATCTGATTTTTTCGTAAAGTAATTACTGTATACTTGGCAACATCAATACATTTGGTAAAAAAAAGGAGATTTTTATAATGCCAAAGTTTGACAGTCTGGAAAAGCAAATTACATCATTTACATTTGATAAATATTTAATAGTATCAAATTACTTCTTTTTTCTTTTACGTTTTTTTTTTTTTTTTAACAAAATTTTTTTCACAAACATTAATTTCAATATTGAGATGATATGTCAACTGATAATTTTATATCTTTTTCTAATATACCTACATGGAACTAATAGAGATCGCAATTTCAAATCTAAACAATTTGAAGAGCATTTGAAATCGTTTGACATGTCAATGTTAATACCCTGGAAATGGGCTCAGATTAAGTTCAAATTGCCAGTTTATGTTTACCTCTCCTAGTGCTAAACAGACAATACAGTTTATAACAAGTCCTCCTGTCCGATTACAGAAACTTTGTACAATTTTGTCAAAATAGCCTAATGTTTATTAAAAGACTTTTCAAAGTATGGTACTTCAAATCGAAAAAAACATCAGCCATATTTAGATATTTCCAATTGCCATTAGTAAGGCCCCCGATTTGTTTATCTATTGAATTAAGAGTCGGCAAATATTGGTCTTGTAATTGAACATTCGATAGTTTTCACCTGTTACTACCATTCTAAAACATTTCTTTTCAAGATATGAACACTGTAATATCAGGACTGGATCATAAAAATTGTGTAATTTACGGTAAATAACTGCCATGCTGATGCACATATAAATGATATGTTGACAATCAACTGCGTAAATCAGATGTTTTTACAGGCAAATCAAATTGTCTTAACAACCACTCCAGAGCAAAATCTATTAAAGCCCTTCAAAGCCTTCTCTCTTCACAACTATTAAGTTTGACTTAGCATTATGTCCCATGCATGAACCCTCGTTCCTCGCACCCAACTCCCTGATGTTTGTTTTTTCGAAATTTAAAACTAAAATAAAAGCTACAGGAATTTAAAGTATTTAACACCCAATTTCATTTTAACCCAAGTTTGCTAGGGTGATCACTATGAAATTTCTTATAAAAGCTACTTGTCCTCCCTTTCAAATATTTTTTATTGAATGCTTTACAATCAAAGAAATATGAAGGTTAATTGTCCTGACTAAATACTCCTCATGGTGAGCGGATGATATTTTCAAGCCCTGACTATGTCCCATGAGCATGCCAACTTGAAAACAAATCATTTACACAGGGCAAAATATATCCTATACTGTTTCACTCTAATGAATTTAAAATCTCTCTATGACATAATTGCATCTGACAGTTAAGGTTATATATAAGTAATGAAATTAGCGTAAATTGATATGTTTAAAATATCAAAGCATTTTAAATTGATTATTCGTGAACATTTAACTGAATTGGCTAATTGGTTCTTCCAGTCTTGTTACTTCTGCCATAATTATAGAGAACATTTCAAAGAGTGTTTTAGTAATAATTCTTAATACAAGAAGAATCCCACTTGCCGAGTGGTGTTAGGCGCTTTCTCAAGATCAGTGCACCAGCATATCTACACATAGGCACTGCAGGGCTGGGCCTGCACTTATTTTCCCAGAAAAAATTTAATTGAAATTCCCATAAGTAATTGGTATATTTTATATAGAATAAAATACACATGAAACCTCTGAGAATGCACTACTGTCCGTTTACATTAAAAAAAAACACCTGGGGAGGGGCTCCAGACATCCCGTAAAATTAATTGGCCTACACTTTTAAATTGACCAAGCTACACCCAGGCATTAGATAGAGTGTTGACTTTTCACACTAGAGGTTTGGGGTTCAATCCCCAGCTGGACCCAGTGGCCTCTCAAAAAAACAACATTCAGTACTGGTTCTACCTAGTGGAAGCAAGCTTCAGAGTGGTTCATATAAGCTCCGAGTTGATTTCACAATTAAGCCAAAATAAAAAAAAACAAACTAAATTACTTCTGGCAGCTGAGGTTATGGGATCGAACAGTAAAGCTCAATTCAAAGATGTTATGTGATACGAGTTTACCATTAGTTGTGAAATCAAGATCCAGTAACTGAGATCTTTCCTCACCAATAAAACTGGATGCCATAAAACTAAAATTATTCATTTAAATAGGAAATAAAACGAATATTTCTACCCATATAAATATTTGGTATGGAGTATCATGTGACCTTGTTAAAGAAATTTTAAGTTAATTCTTGTCATTAAGAGCAATGTAATGGCTCAACGATTAGTGGGAGGTTAACTTGCCATGGAATCCAAAAATTAATTGGTTCAAGCCTCACCCATTCCAGTCGACCATCTTTTGTACTAGTTTCATCTATCAGTTACAGACACAAAAAAACAGGTGAATTATAAAAGCGACTTTCCCTGAGCAAGTTAAAGAAATATAGGTACAACACCACATGCATCTCTATTACACAAATCTTTCACACATTTTAACCAGTGCAACAGTGATCTATCTACACATAATCAAATAAGGAAATAGAGCAGCAATGCATTGATCCATCAAAATTTTGTGGCTGGATTCTTTCATATTAGTATTTAACTCTTAGCTATTTCTTAGAAGTTAGCTATATCTTAGTAGCACCTACTTCAAAATGGCGATATACTTATTAAAGACTGAGGGTGGAAAAAATCAATCAAAAAAATCCAGCATTTTCTTGCTGCAGGTTTAAATGAAACACAATTTTATTTTTTCAATTTATATCTCCTCTGCTTCTCATCAAGACATGATTGAAATGTCAAAATGTTTAAAAAGATTTTATACAGTAATCGCCAAACACAATCTTACGTGCTATCATTATTTACTGCTGAAGTCTTTGTTGATAAAAAGGCATATCAGCTTTGTTCTGTAGATAAAAAAGAATTTATAGGCTTTAAATGATTCTTTAATATCTTCAGTTTGAACATTAAGCACTCACACAGCAGACACCCGTTTGTAGAAATGAATGTTTTCTGATGAAATATCAAGTATTAACAGTACATGACTGCGATATTTTTCAGATCAAATTGAATTTGTGAGGTTGTTTAAAAGCTGGGCTATTATGCCAAAGGCACAACTCTGTTTATAATGTTGGCGTGTTGGCTTTGCAGTGTTGATCACCACCAAACTGATAGGATTTCATTTATTCATGCAATAAATAATAAACAATAAAAATATGTTGTGGACATTAAATTATGTCATTTTAATAATAGCAAGGTGTATCAATATTCATTAAAGCCTGGCTATCATCATTTGGAAATTTGGAGTACCTTGGTGGGTTTTTTTTATAGTTTTTATGATTTTTTTGATTTTTTTGATTTTATTTTTTTAAAAAAATAAATTTTTATTGACTGTTGTATTAATAAGGCATTGAATTGGATTTTACATTTATATTGAGTATTGTTGTCATGGCAACTGATTTTGATATTCAATGTTTTGACTCATTTATAATAATTGCTGACCTTTAGTTAATTCCTGACTCAATTTATTCTCTATAATGACTTCCACTAAATGTACAGTTATGATAATTATTATTTTAATTCATAGATCTCCAATCATTTTTTCAATTAAAAATTACCATTTTACTTGTACATGATAATTAAATTTCAACAATACATGTATTATAGTATAATTCACCTGTCAGAGAGCTTAAAACCACACACTAAAAACATTGTACAATATTAATCATCTGTCCAGTAAAGAATTCAATACCTTCTTATAAATTCTGTTTAATTTTCTTAATTCTATTTTGTCAAGAGATTAAAGGCACATAAAAGACAAATCTTTCACTGTTCTCATTAAATATAGAAGACAGCCCTAGTTACTCCCACAGTAACAACAAACAAATTCTATTTCTATTTTGTCATTGGAAGTTACCAACTGCAGGATATCAAATCACTGATATTTATTTCCAAATTTGTCTCCCTAAAACCTTGTATCTTATACAAAAGCAAATTATATCATTATTCGGATCTCAACGCTGAGGTTGTGGGTTTGAGCCAAGTTCAGTCTGAAAACTTTACTTGGGAAGGTTTTCCAGTTTCTTGCCGAAGGTCGAAGGTTCTCAATTTAGATTTATCCTCAGGTATTCCTCCCTCAACAAATAGGATGTCATGTGCTCCATAAACACCACATTCAGATAAAAATTATTTTTAATGGAAGATTATATAGTTAAAAATAATCTTAGATTGTGCTATATCCTATTGTTAATGACTTAAAATAAGTTAAATTGATAAGTGCTTTAATGTATTATGTATATTTGAAAGAAGAGCGAACCTTTTTATACACATTCCAGAGAAAGTCTCAAACAAATTTTATTATTTTTTACAAATTAAGGCCTATGCAACAGCAGGAAAACATGCGGAGAGCCTATAAAGGGACATCATCAAACAACCTGGTGCTTATGCAAAAAAATGTGTACAATACATAATTATGTTATGGGCATATACATGCTCACAAACAATCTATACACAAGCTCTCAGATAAAGTACAATCACACATATAAATAACTGAAAATGAAAGGTTGGCTACAATAAGGGATGAGCCAATCTCAAAGTATTTATTTCAATGAAAGGAACATGTCAATGAAAATAACTTCACTGTGGTTCGGACAATTGTGGATTTCATGTGTCAGGTATTGTATTGAAACTCCTTCATTGTTGCCACATGACGAGCATTATAGCATGGTATGAATTACAAATGACGGTCATATATATGTTCTGAATGCCACGAATTTCAACAAAGGGGAATATCGGCATTGTACGAGAAGATATAGAACTGAATAAAACCAGACTAGGTTACAAACAATACCTAATTTAAATCAACCACTCATTCTGTGTTTGAACTGTTTAAATACTGTCTGTGAAAAGAAATCAATACGTTTAAATGGTAACTAGTTGCAAGGGTATTTTTTGCTTAAAATTTAGAAATGAAATAATTAAGATTCAGGTACTACACATATCATTGTGATAAAGTTTTAACATAAATGTTTAGTTTGATTGAATATTTAGCGTCATTTTCATGCCACTGAGGGCTAACAGATGATCAGTTAACCTAACCACTCTTTCCTGGGATCCTGGAAGGTTAACCAGTACTCAAGTACACCTATCTCTGCAAATAACTGATAACTTTCCCACTTGAACCAGAGGTGAGAGACAAATGACATTGAGATGCAATTTAGTATATCAATCATCACAGAAACTATGGCCATGAGGGGATTCAAACTTACAACCCCTGGATTGATATTCATATGTGCTACCAACTGAACTAACCAGGCCTGGCATAAAGTTTTCAAGAAGTATAATTTTTATGAACTATATTGTTAGCATTCTCATTTGAATCAGGTCTTTTGTTACCAGGTCCTATACACTTCAAGAAAAATGTTTATATTTTAAAGGCTATCAATACTGCTGCCATGGGTTTGAATCCCTTCTCAGCCACAGAGTCTGTGATGATTGGCAATGAACTTGTTCTACATTCATGATTCTCCCACCTCTGAATAAGCAGAGATAATGTGTCTAATACTCGGGTTTACCACCTAGTAGATCACCATAACAACCGTCTTTATATAACTGAAAATACTGTTGAAAAAAGGTGCAAAACCCAAAACAAACAAATTGTCAATAAGGTATCTTGCACAGGTAAACAAGTACAAACAAGGTTTACATTACAAAAAGTTATATTAATTATAATATATCTTAAGTTTCTTGCACAAAAACTACATGGATAATTATAAATGTCATTCCTGCATAGCATCAAACCTGTCTTAAGCAGCCAGTGGCTGCTGGATAGAGGTGACCACTTACACAGGTTTAGCAGTAAAAAAAAGGTAGAAATTAAATGCCCTTTTGACCTTTCAGACTTCAGTCAACATTCCTGGCACATGCAAAGAATCACCCAAAAGATAATTAGATCCTAGCAAACCATAACTGAATACCTGATTGCCATACATATATATGACCCATATAGTATTGAAAAGGGCATTTAAATCCATTTAAATCATTTGTTACCCATTCTTTGAAGAACAATGTCCACCGGTCTGTTTATAATTGTTAACTGATTATTGTTTACGTTTCTAACCCCAACACATCAACAAAGGATTAAAAACAAACATTACATAACCTTCTGAGTGTATCCTGTATGTATGTAATAAATTGCACTGACGTAACACTGAATTTACCTTTTTAGTCTATTGTTACAAAACTTGAAGGACAATGGCATGACTACAGTTAGCTTGAATGAACTGCCAGACATCATTAATTTGTATATTATATATTAATATTTATAATCGACACCCCATAGCTAAGATTTCATTACATTTATTTTTGAATGGCATGTATGATACAGATTGTTATCTAATTCTTGTAGCTATGAGGTACTGTAATATTAAATTATTCATTTGATATCGGAGTATATATGTATATTATTCAGTCACAATAAGGCCATCATTAAAAAAATAAAGCCATCCTTAAAATATATTTCTTTGCTGTGCTCCGACCCAGTATTTTTCATGTGGGTAGGTAGCTAACTTTTTTCGTTTTGCCAAATTTTGATTTTGCATAATCATTTAAAAGAAAAATGGACAGAAATCATGAAAAAAAATTTTAAACGCTTTGAAAGTCAATAAAAAAGTTAGGGTATCGGCAATTTTGAGTGAGTAGATAGGAGCAAGGCAAACTATTTGTTTTTTAAACATGGCCTAATGTACTTAAATCAATCAAATTTGGTATATCTGTATTGACTGCGGGAACAATTTAAGTGCCTTTGACAAGTTGCTATGACGTCCCAGTTCATAGTTCCAGGAGTCATTACAATTGTTTGTTCCTTTTAAAGACAAACCTTTTGACATTTTCTTCTTTGGTATCTTTTTTTGCTGTTGTGGCAATTATCTATAATTGGGTGGGGAACAACGTCAATTTCTAATTTATTAAAACAAGCACACAATCCATCATGATCATTTTTTGAGATCAAATCAAAATATATTTTATTTACGTTTGGCATGATATATATACAGTAAACATAAGCTATATAAAACATTTGAACCCACAAAATGAGCTGATGAAATGTATTTTTGTTTCCTTTTTGTTCTTTTTATTTTGTTTTACTTTTATTCAAATAACCATTCTATTGCTTTCTTATATTTTTATATTTTATAATTCATACAACTTTAAGTTATTTTTCTATTGTAGAAAGGCAGCTATCACAACCAACATGAAATAAGATATTTATTTATAAACAAACATTTTTTTACAACTGTTGTAAAATTAGATTATTTAGCGAGTTTTGTTAAAATATACTTACTAAGCATTTCAAATTATACTTAATTTGCTGAACTTGGTCCAACATAGTTTAGGTTGTGTATAGTGTGTCAAACGATTGCAACCATGTTGAATGCACGCATAAGGTCACTTGTTTTGTCTTCCCTCTGCCATTCTTAACAATGTTTGGTAATATTTTTTGTTTACGTTTAAATCAACACTAAAAATAGTCTACAGTAACTTAGATATACACTCCACAAAGAAAAAAGGTATGGATTTTAATAATCACAAGGGAATACTTGACTTATTACATTGCAAATGCTGAGAATCATACAAAAAAATAACAATTTGGTAGACCAATTTTCATCTATTATAATACTTTTTTAGCTGAAATGGCACTGGAGGAGAAGAAGATTTATTTTAGTTTGAATATTTAGTGTCTTTTTTATGTTATCAAGGTGAACAGATGATCAGTTAACCTAACCACTCTTTCCTGGGATCCTGGAATGTTAATCAGTACTCGAGCACATCCATCTCCACAAGTGCTTGAATCAGCAGTGAGAGATAAATGAAAATTGGACGCAATGTATGTCATTTAAATCATCACAGAGACTGTTGCCAGATGGGGATTGGAACTCATGACCCCTGGATTGACAGTCAGACACGTTTCTGATTGAGCTAACCAGACCAGTCAATCTATTAAAGACATAAAACATATTCTGCAAAATTCAACAACCATCAAGTGAAACAGATTCATCAACAATATTATTTTTTTCTGATCAAAAAACAAGAAACAAGAAACAAGAAAAAGTGATAATATAAGCCCACAACTTCAAGCGAAGAATGTAGAAGTTGCCAATATACAAAATGATCAATCAAAAAAGAAAGACTTTTTATTGACTGAAGTTTATCAAACATACTGCTCCCCTCATTCACTTTAATGGAAGACAAACAATCCAATATAAAAGACGACATTAAAAATGCATGCAGCACATCGTGAAGAAGTTTCTCTACGCTTTTCATTTCATAACAAATATAGGATTATTACCTCTTAAAATTGAGCCCCATTAATGTGTTTTATTTCTTTATGAGTGCAATTGATTCTTGAGTGATCTAAAAGTTTCATTTTAAGATAATCTATGCAAATGCACCTGCCACTTTGATTTTATCTGTAGCAGTTTGCTATTCTGTAGCCTTATTACGTGCCATGCCATGCCGTGCCCTACGTGCAAACACATTTCTGTTTAATTTTAATACCCCACACCAGCAATATATTAATTTTATGAATAATGAGATCAAAAATGCATTAGATTCAAAACCCTTAATCAAAAATTCGTTTTCACCTTTAATGCCTATCTTGTTAAATATTTATTGATTTTAATCCAAACTGTTCTACAGTTGGCAAACAATGCGAGGTAGGTGATGTTTACATTGATGAATTGGACCAAATGATCTCTGAATGTAATAACAATTTTTCAAAGTTTGCTAAATCGTAAATTATTACAAACCACATGCATCTGAAGTTGTTGTTGTAGTACACACTACATTAGGCCATGATGGTACATTTAGAAATCAATTTCTCTTTTGAAGATCTGTATAAAGCATACAGAGGCGAATGAATACACGCAACATTTGGTCTGTTTGGATATCGGAATTTATCAAAATCGTTTAATGGATTTTAAATGTTTAAGGACACTTCTGAAAGCTTAACATTTGACGCAACTCCCAATAGCTTTCATGGTAATGTCACAGAGGCTTGTCCCTTAAAAAAAGGTTTAGTTAATAAATTATGAACTTAAATGTTTAATTTTCTCGACAAGCCCATGTCGTGGACTGTGAAGAAATCATCAGAGAATGTAAAACTGTTGTTTTTTTTATCATTACAAACTTTTGAAGTGATCAATTTTAATTTTTTTTTTTTTTAACACCACTGAACAGAAACTAGGCCATCAGGTTTATATTTAAATTGTCCATTAATCTTTCAATTTGCCAATGACATTCAAAATGTCTATAAACAACAAATCAAAATATTTCATATGAGAACAAATGCCAGTATATTACAGATGGAGAGTGATTCTATTCTGAGTAATGTATTTAATGGAACTCAAATTTTCCTTAAAAAATAAAAATGGTTGCCATATCGACAGTGAAACCTGTCTTCAACAGCCAGTCAAGGGAAGGAGCAGAAGTGGCCTTTTAAGTCAGGTTGTTGCTTAATACAGGTTAATATGCTATGAAAGCATAGAAATGGGAAACAGCAAATGTGGCTGTTGAGGACAAGTGATTGCTTAAATGAGGTGAGCGCTTACAAAGGTTTTACTGGATGTATAACTTACAAATTGTTGCAAATGCCCTAAGACCTCATTCCAAAATAACATTCTTCCTCTCCTTATATATCATTATAGATTTTGAAAACATGTTAAAGTCAACATCAATTTATCAACAAAATTAAATTCATATGTCAAATATATGACTAATTTGTGTATTTAAATTTTTAAAAATGATTTCATATTCTTGTATTTGATCCCAATTAAATCAACAATTAAAAACACACAATAAGAATATTTCAGAGCTCATGCATTATACATGAGCCAGCTAAATACAAACTTAACCCGAGGTTTAATCTCCAATTCTCTATTTGTCAACTCTATTGATTTTTACACAGTGCCAAAACAAACCAATTTGTCAGGGATTGATAAAAATGGCGGGCTAATTCCAATTCTGATATTAAAAACATTAATGTGCTTGATATGTTAACTATAGCAGATAAAAGCTTGACGTTCATGTTTGGGGGTATATTGACAAACCTTATCACTGACCAATTTTTGTTGTGCAGAACTTGACGTAAGCTAGGCTACGTTACATTTGGGAAAATATTTGCCTTTCCGATTTACGGCTTCTAACAGTTAAAACTGATAGGTTGATAAAGAACTGGATTATTAATGTGTATAAATCAATAACGTATATCAACTTTATGTAGTGGAAATATATATAGCACTGCAATATGTTATGGTTATAATGGGGTGGTGTTGTATGGTGTTAGGGCCGCTTTCACCAATTTTTCAGTCATATCGCGACGATGTCTACTTGAGACAGTAATCTTAGCGCTGTCACACTGGAGTATTATGCCGCAGACACATTGTATGATACCGCACCCAGTCACATTATACTGACACCGGGCCGACCAAACCTAGAACTCTCCTCTAAATGCTGAGCGCAAAGCAAGGAAGCTTCTAGTACCATTTTTAAAGTCTTTGGTATGACCCAGCCGGGGATTGAACCCACGACCTTCCGCATGTGAGGCGGATTCTCTACAACTAGACCACGCCGCGGTCTAATAGGGTGGTGTGTGTTTGTTAAAAAATAAAGAATTTGAAATATATATAATAATTTGTCATATAAAACTTGATAACAAGGTAATAAAAAGCTCACACCGTCAGGGAGAGAATAAATCGCAGAATTGTCTTGCAGTTTAAATATACCCGTAATCTCCCTTCAAAAGACCCCAGCAGTACTCGGTATATCTCAGATATTTTTAACATATCGCAAAATAACGATATATTTATATAAAAAAAAGTGTTTTATAGGGAAACTGTTGAATTAATTCACATTGCTGTATTATGTGTCTGTATTGTAGAACTTTATATTACATTAACCAAATAATAAATCAAGTCTCAGGATAAAAGTCTGTTTGTTCTATAATGGCTATACCAAAACATGACAGTAATAAATAAACAGAAAAATGTTTATTTATGATTTTCTCAACAAATGTCAGATAAACTAGTATGACGTAGCCAGCTATTATATTCCTTTTCATAATTCAATAAACTACAATAAGTCACTGACACAATGTTACAGGGGACCGGTGAGGTCACATTTTAATTTTAAAATTGTTGAAGTTTTCTTAATAAAAAAAAAATTAAAAATAATTGGTTAGTTTTTTTTTTTTATGAAAATAAAAAGGGTCAGTGCGGCATGAAAATTAGGGGACGCGCGGGGATGACAGTCTAGAAATTAATTTATTATTGCGTTACCAACCAAGGGTCAATTTAAGAATCTAATCACATGACAAGTTTGTAATAAATAGGCTTATTTGGGTCTACTACATTGTCTCTTTAGAAAATGACATCATTGAAGCCAACCTATCATCATCTTTGAAAAAGTATCATAATATTGTGTTTTTGTAATTTGAATAATAGCTAAAATTATTTTCTTGAAAGAAATGATAATGATATGGTAATTAAATACTGATTGATATACTGTACTTCCCTGAATAACAATAAATGCCCCGGGGTTATGCATTTTTCATAGTGGGGTATTTAGTGGAGCGTTTATACGGAGGAATACCATAAAATACCGAGCACGCTAAATCAGTCTCACCTATATGCTTCTTTTTCTGCAGGTGCTCCGTAATATGCTTTTGACCACGCAGAATGATATCTTGTATGTTCACGTTTCTGCATTAAAAGACTTCTTTTTTCATTTTCATAATGTTGATCTGTTGTTTCCCAGCTCCAGTTAATTCTTCTACGTGGTGGTGGTGGTGCAAGAGGATTTATCCGCCCAGGGATACGCATAAAGTCCATGGAACTAGAAAGTTCTTTTGGAGGATACGCTGTGTACATGGAAGCTGATGAATGAGATCTCTGAGGCTGTTGAGTAATACCCGTCGGTAGGGGCGTACTCGAGGGAGTTATCCTGGGTAATGTCGTCGTCATGGTGACACTAACCTTGCATGCCTGGAAAATAAAATAAGATATAAAAAATAAATGTACAGCAATTAAACAAATGTAAAATAGGATGTGTCTGATTTTTGCTTTAATGCAATAAAAATATCATTGTGATTCTTTGATTTTGCCTTTATTTCGTTATAGTCAATGTTATAAGAACATCGTTTTAAGCTCCCTTTTCAAATAAGGACCTTTTAAACTCATAAAAATAAGATATATAAAGAGAAAATTATGTTCCTGAATAGAAACAATTTTTCTGTTTTTTAGAAAGTGACTTTGATCTAATTTTGCTCAAAAGCAATCCCAAGCTTTATTTTCAGATTCGGTTCCTATCTACAAAATTTCATTAAAATATCTGAGGGAATGGAGGATCATATTTTTATTTTTAGTTAATGGTTTAACCTTGGCTGTGTCCAAATTTGGCTTAAATTCATTTCCAGGTTAGAAACCTATCCACATATCCTGAAAGATAATAAAGTTATTGAGCGGAAACCATTTTTCTATTTCTGGGAAAGGACTGTGTCCAGAAGGGAACCCAGCAGTGAGAGTTGAGTAATCTTGAGACATCACCTGTGACCACTCGGCCAAAAAGGACCCTTTTCAAACTGAAATGTTTTATATTGTATGTTATTTCATTCAATAGTAAAACAAAAATAAATTTGTAACTTAATTGCATATTAGTTAATTATATACTGATTATTAATTGAATATACGAGGGGTTATCCAGAAGTTTGTGGACGCATTTTATAATATCTATATTTATGCAAGTGCATAGCTATATTTTTCACAACTTAAGTATTGGTGTATTTGTCATCGAAGTACGGTGTTTTAGTATATTTCTTATGTCAGTAATAATGTTATGGTATCCATAGCAACATACATACATGATTAGTGCCACAGCTCAAAATGTTGAACAATTCGACAGATAAATATGTGGATAATAACAATCATTTTCCTGTAACACTCCCGTAAATCATATATTATTGAGGACACGGCATCAATGCCTGCATGACATTGTCATTCCAGCATTGCACTCAGGTGTTAGGAGTTTAAATCAACTTCTATTGAAAATGTAGATGCATTCATATGCAAATAGTGCATCTGATGAAAAGGTGAAACAACGAGCAGTAATACAGTTTAAGTCAATATTAGCAAAACACTGATTCAGACAATAGTTATGTATAGAAAAGCTCCGAGAAAGTTATTTGAAGTGCATTTTGTAGTCTACAAATGACACAAACGGTACAGTGAGGAATGAGAAACAATAATGGATGATAACATATGTAGTCGCCCTGTGTCAAAATCGCGTCAATGTCACGTTAACCTGGTAAAAACTGCCTTAATAAGGATTGCTGTAATGCAATTCATGAACTATGCTGCGAACTTAGTATAGGTTACAATACAGTGCACACGATAATTAAGAAAAAATAGCTTACATTTAAGTGCTCGCTGGGTTCCCCAGTTGCTAAACGAGTATAAATGGAGCAATGAGTAAGAGTAGGAAAATTACTTGTAAAATAAATTGACGTCGCAAGGACGTAACGTAAATCTGGCCTGCGGCAGGTAGGCGTACATGACATATTTGAAATACATGTTACTGTTTTACTTAAATATATATTTTCTTCATACTTTGTATACAGTGTGCTGTTAGATTAAATATAAAACATGTAAAACTCCAAATAAATTAGACATGTCATGTTCATATTATGAGATTTGTCCACAAACTTCTGGATAACCCCTCGTAAGTCAATTAAAATATAAAAATTAACATTGAAAATTAAAATGTACTTCCTTTTAATATGTACATAATATATTAAAATATTAAATTCCATTAATAAATTATATTAAACACAATATAGATTCTATACAAACAAATTCAATACAATAATCCACAGCTGTGTTACATACAACAAAATATCCATGTTACGCCAGTTAACCGACGTTTAATTGGTTGTGGCCATTAATACTGTTTTACTAAAAATCTATATATTCATTCAAAGTTGTAACAAACAAACTCAATGATGGTAAGCGATTAATAATATGATTAAGCACTCTGTTATGGTAGACAAACTACTTCTGGACATAACTTCACCCATTTATTTAGAAATAAAGTTTTTATATTTAAAACGCTACTACTTCTGGATAAAAATAACCCATTTACATGTATTTAGAAATCAAGTTTTATCAATTAAATGAGTGCTTGGTCCAGTGGTATAGCATCGGACCCTGGTGATCAGAGGGTCATGGGCCTGAGCATGATTAATTTAAGTTGCAATAACTTGTTTCACAACCGAGAAAATTAAACAAATTTAAGTTTAAATTAATAAAATACTAATATTTTGGACAAAAAAATGGCCATTTACTTAGAAATCAGTAATTTTTCATGAATGATATGTGTTTATTTTTGTTTGAATGATATGTGCCAATTTTTGTTAATGACCACATGAAATCAGTCTAAAATGAACACATGACCATTATCACCCATCTTTTTTCTTTCATATATAATTTCTTTTTTGTTTTAATTTGTTTGGATTTTAATTATCAATCACTCCACTTCCAACTTTTCAATTACATCTCGTTGAATAAAATGCGTTATAATTTATCTACACTTGTTTAATACTTATTTATTTTATCTTAATTGGGAAGTAAAGCACAAAGAGTTTTTGGTAATCACTATTCAATCTTTTTCTTCCTTAAAAACAACACTTAATGTTATTTTTTCAAGGGTGGGTTTAAACCCGTGCCTTCTGGCATAATTAACAACCAATGTCCTTTTTTTAAATCACCGGCTGCTACATTATGTCTTTTAACAATACAAACAATATCTACTTTATGATACAGATTTACATCCATTAATCCACAATAACATGTCTTACCATACCATGTGGCTTATGGTGTGTAATGACTCTAATGATGTTGCCACACTGCATTAGTAAGGGAAACTTAGTTTATATAGCTCAATTGCAAACTTATTTGAACTGCTCTCAAGTCTGCTTCCTGGGTAGAACCAATAATGAGTGTTGTTTTTTCGAGAGGCATCAAGTCGAGTTGGGGATCAAACCCACAATCTCCGATGAGAGCGACCAACACTCTATCCACTACACTATTTTTCTTCAAGAAACTGCTATAGTAATCTTACAAAGATGCTGTGATAACTGCGAGTTCCCTTGAATTACGCTACACCCTTACAAACAAATTTAACTAACAACATGGCCCTTAAAGTGCTCTTTTTCTAAAAGCATGTGCAAAATAGAAATAGAAAAATAAAATCGATCACACCAGTTAAATTGTACAACATCTATTACAATGAACTGTGTTTACGCCATATTTGAACAAAATTGAAGACAACACCGGGATCTTACCCCAGCTGTAGGTAAATGTATTGCAGGTTGATTATATTTGTCATGTACTGGATGAACTACATGTATATTTATTCTTGACCTCCTGGCGCTGTGCTGGTCATCTAGGTCTTGATAAATGCCATTTTCCCTTATACATGGATCAGACATTTCTAATATATCTGATTGCTTGTCTGCTGCAGCTTCATCCACCATTAACATATTACCTTTATCATCAGCTTCTGTAACATCCGACAAAAAGTTTCCACCTGTTCTCTTGTTCCATGTTACCGGTAATGCATTGTCTTCTACTTTATTCAGTTTTTTTTGAAAATTCTCTCTCTTATTGATTGCATTTTGAATATTTTCATTGTAACTGAAGTTTCCTGTACCAGGCCACTTATCATCTACCCAAATCCCATTTTTGGTAACCACTGGACCTAATATACCTGTTGCTACATTCTTCAGTGCTCTCAGCTCAATGGCATTCCTTACTTTGACAGATTCTGTTCTACCATCACCATCAGAATGTGCTTGTTTCTTACTACTAAGAGTCTTTCTGACAGTATCCTTGTAAAGCATATCATTAACCTCCTCCCAAATTCTACTCCCTTCTTCTAAATCTATCTCATTAGCAGGATTATTAATATCGACATTACAATCTTGTTTAGTTTTTCTAAAAAAGTCTAAAGTAGTGCTTGGCCTGTATGCAGTAATTTTTCTATCCCCACCAAATCTTGTGTTTCTTTGCCCTCTGTTTGTCTTGTAGTAAGGATACTGTGTTGTTAAATTATCCAGTATCTGATAATCACTGCCTTTCCTAACTTCTACTTTTTCCTGATTGGTTTCTTCATCAAGAGCTGCTACAACAATGGCATGGTTTTTTGCCTCACCCTCTTTTTCACCAGAGTAACAAGCATTGCCACTAACTACATCATTTGATGGCTCCTTCATTCCTGTAATGTTGCTGTTTGCATTTATTTCTCTCTGCTGATCAGTTTCTTCTTTCTCAAGATCTCTCCTTTCTGGTAGCTCATACGAAATGTAGTTCCAACCATTTTTAATAGCATCTTGATGATTTTTTACCTCTAAGTCTTTTTTTCTTTTATATTCTCTTTCCATGATCCTGCTTTTGTTAAGAAAGTTGGTTTTCAATTTCTCATACTTTAGTGTTTCATTGTTGGCCATATCTTCTTTCCCATCACCTAAATTCAAATCTTGACAATGCATCACAATATGACCTTGACTTTCAACATTTGCAGTCTTTTGTACAAAACTATTTTTTTCTCTATTATTGGATATTTTTTTGACTACAGAATCCGCTGAAGGGTAATCCATTTTTGTAAAATTATTTAATACATTTCTCATTGTCAGAGCATTATGCTTAATTTTGGTATGCCCAAACCACTTTCTTGGACTGATATTTTCTGCTTCTTCTACATGTAGATGGTCAGTTTTGTTGTTCACAGGATGAGATCTTACCATAACGTAGGTTCTAGAATTTGAATTTCTGGAATCTTGCACATTTTTTGGGTTAAGCCTTACTTCATAACTTTTGCTGATTGCTGTTGGCTTCAAGTTTGGAAATTTTTCATAACGTCTGAAGTCTTTTCTCAGATTAAATGTAGTAGTCAGTGTTTTGGCCATTGCGACAATATGGTGTTGATATCAATGAAATAAAAGCACCCGTGGTTCCGAATTATTAAAATTAGTAATAAATTGCAAGAAACACTCTTATAGCACCGGATCAATTGTTTTTACAGTTCTGTCCAAGATACAAGAAACAGATAAACTATGATGTCCCGCATGGAAGTCTAAATATCAGCTATTTATACACATACGTTACTTAACCTAAAATAGAAGGAGGCCCATGAGGAATCACAAAACAATGGTTTCCTTAGTTAAATTAATCTCATTGTTCTTTCAACTCTAAAACATAAATCATAATTCAAACATTTCGATATATATATGTTATGTGGCATTTTCTGCACTGGTAGAAGAAAGTTCCATGTAATTTCTAACTGTCTTCAATGTTGATTTACTTTCTTGTTTCACAGTACCAGTCTTTCATCATTGAAAACAAAGGTAAACTTTTATGATAAATGGAATGTTCCATTTTGAATAATTTCCTTGTCTGAGAAAAGTAGGACATTTAAATAAAGTCTCTCAGATTTTCCAAAATAGAACATTCAAATTTACAAAGAATGTCATAACTATCAGTAGATGTTGACCTACTTCTTAAGCCAATGAAATCGCTCCAGGAATGAGAATGTATATCAACATCTAAGACTGTTAGAACTTACATAGAATTTTATACTGGCGTGGAAAGTCCCATATAACTTCTAACATATACATATTTCTGGATAAATCCTTTACTGTATAAATATAAATAAAGTGCCATGTTTGAGAACAAAAAGACAGTACATGTTATTGGTAAAGGACTGAACGCACATTCATTATTTCTGAGTCTGAGTCTCTATGTTGCCCTGTTCTACCCTTGGACAATGTGTCCTATCTCAACCCAAGGTAGTCTGAGTAAATCTATATTTCCCTGTTCTACCCTTGGACAATGTGTCCTACCTCAACCTAAGGTTCTATGCTGTATTAATATTTATTAAAATTGTCTGAGGTTTTTTAAAAACATCTTTCAATCATATTATGATTTTGTTTACTTTAGATCATATTTTAAGTATCATGCTATAGAGTCCAGACACATCATATGATACTCCAACCAGTCACATTGAATTGTTTAAAACAAGATCAACCAGTCGTAGAATGATTATTCTCTCAATACTGAATACAGACAATGAACATTTCTTAATGTACCATTTAATGCATTGACTAACACATATGACCCTTCCGGAAATCAAACCCATAGCCTCTTGTAAACATGACCTTAGGTCAGATGCTAAAAAAAAAGTTTTTTTGAACGAATGGGACTCTAACCTACGACCTTAGCGATGAGAGGTAAGTGATCTTGAGATAGTGCCTTAGATCACTTGTCCACAGAGGACCCTTTGTAAATGAATAAACTGTTTAACTTGATTCAATCGTGGTATCCATGCCCAGGAAATTTATGGGCAATAACTAGTTACCTTCTATGTATTACACAGAACAAAACTGATCAGTCTTGTTGCAACATGTTTCCACAGAAAAAACATCAATAGAAACTAAACCTGAACAATTAGCAATAAACGTGCCCAACAATCGACTACAGGTAATAAACGCATTTTATCTCTTTTACAGCCAACAAAACCTGTTGGGATAATGCTTAAATATCCAATACGAACATTGATCTATAGATAATAGTCTCTGGTCCGATGACAAAAAGTAATTATTGGTGAAACTTACCTATTGGAAAAGTGTGGTTAATCTGTCAATATTTTTTTGGATTATAAAGGAAATATGAACTCGCTAAAAAATATAAAGATTATAGAATTATAAAGAAATTTGAACTCGGTGAAAAAAATTTTTTTTTTTTCATCTTTATGGGTTTTTTTTGCAATCGACATTAAAGGTGCATGTAACTGTTATTTATATTGAGATAGAAATTCTTTTCTGTGAAAAGCTCTCCCATAGAAAAATATTTATTTTGTCTAACAATAGTTTCTTCAATGTTTGTATTGCATTATTCATATTTGGGAGGTATGTTTTCAAATGCAAGTTGATAAAAACCCAAAACACAATACCTATTGAATACAAATCCATTGTAATAAAATGCTCTAGTGGATCTAATGGAAGGAGTACATGCATGGTCTAGTGGTAGGCCATTGGGCCCAGGATCAGGGAGATGCAGATTCGATCCATTGCCACGGCTGTGTGGTCTTTGAGAAAGATTATTTATCGACAAATGCTTAGTACTGATTCTACCCAGGAAGACTTAAAACATGATATGTCTAAGTTGCAGTAGTTTGTTTTAAAACTGAGTTTAAAAAAAAAAAATATTATTCACTTTTGAGTCTATTTCCTGGGTAGAACCAGTACTGTTAATTTTCAAGAAACCATAGGGACAGTCCTGGGATCAAACCTGCAACCTCTGTCTTGAGCAACCAGCATCCTATCCACTGTACTACTGCCCCGCTTCCAATGAGTGAAATAGTGTTACAATCTGGATTAAATGGAATCAGTGAGATATTATTTTTTTAACGCCATTTTCAACACATTTCAGGTTATATATGACCTCAGAATGAATCTGAGAAGAATCACTGTCCTTCTGCAAGTAACTGGCAAACTTTCTCACTTAAAGTTTTTGGAGCAAGCAGGTCTCCAACCAATGACCTCAACAGTGAGAGGTGTTCTTGAGATGGCGCCTTATACCACTCGACCACTGAGGAACCTATTGGCATATTAACAAATTAAAGAGATTGGATAATTTTGTTAGTAACTTTTAATTTTGAAAAAAAAAACATGGATGAGGTGGAGATCATCTTTTCAGGAGGTGCTGTTAAATAGGGATTATACGATATTTTACATTTAAATTCTGCAAGGCAATGTGTTGAGCATATCATTATCATATTATTTAAAATATGTTAATCCCATGCACACACACATACTTGCATTGTAATTTAAGATTTCAATCCATGAAATATAATCCTTCAATACTGACAAAATCAAAAATATTATACAGAATCCTGCTGATAGTCATAGACACAAATTAAATGGTTTATACAAAAGCTAGTCATATGCATTCTAACGCCAATGTGTGGCAGAATTTTGACGCAACATACTTATGTTGATATAAAAAGTTCCTTAAAGGTGCTGACACTGTGACAGTAAACCAAAGTGGGATAGTAGTGTAGTGGATAAAGCGTTGGCAGCTCATGCTAGAGGTTGCAAGTTTGACCTCCAGCTAAACAAGATGGCCTCTCATAAAACAACACACAGTACCGGTTCTAACAATACAGCGGACTCGAGAGATTTCAACTAAAGTGCAACAACACAGTTGTGAAAAAAACACTTTCTGAAAGAACATGATTGTTTTATATCATAAACATTGTGCTTCTTGTGACAGGCATACAATTACTGTTATAAACTTTATTGCTGTTATCAAATAATAAAAATAATAAAATAAATAAAAATAATAAATTTCAATTTAAAAGGTAAAGGCTAAAATTTTTAATATGTTTACTGTAAAATGAAATATGTGTCTGATGTTGTAGAGCTTTGTTAGGTGAGAATTTTTTTAATATGCAGTATATACAAGTTTCATTAGGGTAATCATTATACAAGCCATGTTGTAACATGCAACCCTTGAGGTGTTAATAACAACTGTGTTTTAGTGTATAAGAGAAGGTATGTTTTTAAATTTTCATTTCTATGTCAAAGCAAAACATCAATCAGTTATAAAATCCAAGTATTACTGTTTTGAAGAAAAGCCTCCAGATGTTGATTTAATCATTTGATTTTGAGTTGACATGTGTTGACACGAGAATGACATAATTGCCCATTTCCAGGATTTGTTTGATTGTTATAGTTTGTTTGATTATATTATGTTGATTACATTTGATAAGAAAATCCTATTTATTAACTTCTAGCAGCTCAACAGCTTTAGGTCAAAATATAAATATATAAATGTAAACTAGAATTTATTGGTTAATTGTTAAAATGATTTTTATTGGTTAAATATTCAAAGTTAATTTTATTGGCTAATCAATTTTAGGAACTTATGATATAAAGAAAGGTTTTTAAATATTAAAGTGAGAATACATAGATAAGTAAGAGAGAAAGATAGGACTTAGTATTTTTAAATGGCATAATGCTAGCCATTATATAATTACCAATAACCAAACGGAACTAAATCTTTTAGTCAGTTATTTTAAAATTATAACTAAGGACTACTATTATTTACTCAAGAACTTCTTCAAACTGTGTTAATTTAATATTTTTGGGATCTTCACCTATTGTATTTAATCATCAAAAATTAAAGTGTTAACACCAGAAGACTTATGTGCTGTATTGGACATTGAGTTAAGTCTACTATTAGAAATTAGACTGACCCCACCTGTGTCATCAAAATACCAGTTGTATGTAGACTGCCTATCAGCTTAATTAATTCCCCACTTTGCTTAATCTTACACCAACTGGTTAGAATCAAAAGGCCGACAATAATTAGGCAAGATAAAGAGTTCAGTGACATTCTTTTGATTGCTTAACATACTGGTCTAATGGTAGAGCATCCGCCTTGCATGCGAAAGGTTGTGGGTTCAATCCCCGGCCGGATCAAACCAAATACTTGATACATGGTACTAGAAGCTTCCTTGCTTGGTGCTCAACATTTAGAGGATAGTTCTAGGTCTGGTCGTCCTGGTGTCAGGATAATGTAACCAGGTGGGGTATCATACCATGTGTCTGTGGCATTATACTACAGTGTGACAATGTTCAGAATACTGTCTTTTGAAAGGAAACACCATCACGATATGACTGGAAAATTGTTGAAAGCGACGCTAAACCCCATACAACAACAACAACAACTGATTGCTTAACCAAATTTACTTATTGTTGAACAATTGTTAAATAAATAAAAGAAATACCGGTAGTATGATCACAGCATAAAGTACTATTCAATAAGTATTACGTGTACAAATGCCATCTTTTAAACTCTATGTGGTTGCACATGTTTACCAGGTTAATATTGCCTCTGTAAAAAATTTCAACCATTTTATTTTAGGTTTATATTAACTTCAACGTTGTTAAATTTTCAAATTTTAACAATATTTATAAATCGTGTTACTATACAACTTACTTTCGCGAAACAATATTTCTACATTTTATCTCATGAAGACAGAACATAATTAATAATTTATTTACAGTAACCACTGTCTTAAAGGAACAAAAGGCAATGTTTAAGATAACTAATATGTCTTAAAGGGACAAAAGGCAATGTTTAAGATAATTAACATGTCTTAAAGGGACAAAAGGCAAGGTTAAAGATAATTAACATGTCTTAAAGGGACAAAAGACAAGGTTAAAGATAATTAACATGTCTTAAAGGGACAAAAGGCAATGTTTAAGATAATTAATATGTCTTAAAGGGACAAAAGACAAGGTTTAAGATAATTAACATGTCTTAAAGGGACAAAAGACAAGGTTAAAGATAATTTATATTTACTTTTGTTCATAAAACTTTAAAAGTCATGCTTGTTTTGTAAGTATAAAAAATCTGAAAAAAAATACAAATTGATGTTTACTTTAATTTTTATTGATCATACTCATTAAGAGATGAAAATCAAAGATATGTTACACTTTTTGTCATACGACACTTATACGCTAAATAGGATGCCTTTGAACTTTTTATAAAATTTATACCCCTTAAATATTTCACTTTCATATTTGCATCATGTAGTTACAGTCAAAACTGTGTAAGCGGTCACCTCTATTTAGCAGCCACTTGTCTTAAGCATCAATATTTGCTATTTCCCATTTCTATGTTTTTTTAGCAAATTAACCTGTATTAAGCAACAGCCTGTCTTAAAATGTCACTTTTTCTTAACTGGCTGCTTAAAACAGTTTTAACTGTATCTAATTTTCAGAAAAAGAATTAAATGAAAAATGTATCAAAATTGTTGTTTCCCTTTAAGCAAGCACCCACTCAAGGAGAAAATAGCAAATTTTGTTTCTTAATGAAGGTGCCTGTTCAAAAGTCTGATTCAAATGGAAACTGTCAAGATAATGGTCCCTTAATATAGGTTATGAAGATATTTTTCTTTTAGACAAGTACATGGCTGTTTAATTATAACAGTCACATTTAAATGGAAATTGTCAAAAATGGGAATATCAGATAATGGTCCCTTAATATAGGTTATTAAGATAATGTCCCTTTAGTCTAAACTAATTTATTTTAGCTTGATTGCGATGAAAGCTCAGAGCTTAAATGAACCACTCTCGAGTCCGCTTCCTTGGTAAAACCAGTACTGAGTGTTGTTTTATGAGAGGCATTGGATCAATTGGGGATCAAACCCACAACCTCTGGTGTGAGCAGCCAACACTCTATCCATTACATTACCGCCCCACTCAGATGTCCCTTTAGACAAGTACATGGCAGTTTAATTCAGTCTGGTTTACATGGAAACTGTTAAAATGTGAATATCAGATAATGGCCCCTTAATATATGTTATGAAGATAATGTCCCTTTAGACAAGTACATGGCAGTTTAATTCAGTCTGGTTTACATGGAAACTGTTAAAATGTGAATATCAGATAATGGCCCCTTAATATATGTTATGAAGATAATGTCCCTTTAGACAAGTACATGGCAGTTTAATACAGTGTGGTTTACATGGAAACTGTTAAAATGTGAATATCCGATAATGGCCCCTTAAAGGGTGTTAAGCAGATATGGTCCCTTTAGACTAGTGTATGACTGTTTAATAGTCTGATTTCCAAAGAAACAGACTCAGTTTAAATTGGAATATCAGATAATGTCCTCTTAACCCTTTACTTCATATAGACGCTTTTGGACACCTCTAATATAGACGCCTTTTGACATCTAATTTAGACGGCTTTTGAATTATTGGTTGAATTATGTTTATATTAACTGACAGAGTGGAAAACAGTGCAGGAAGTGTTCAGATTGCTCGTTATGAGCAATCTGAACTCTTCCTGCACTGTTTTCAAAGGCCTTCTGTGATTGGTGCGTGAAAACGCGTATCTATGGAGTTAAGGGTTAAATGGGATTATGCTGATATGGCCATTAAGGATATTGTTGTTTAATAGTCTAACTTACAGAGAAACTGTTAAAAAGAAAACAGAGGAATAGATTTTGTAAAAGAATTTAAAACATACAAAAATACATTGTTGTTTTTTTTATTTGAAACTACCAGACTTCACAGTATTGCTCAACGCAGATACATATAAACCTGCTTGGATCTATATTCATTTACATTGGGTCTATTGATCATACAAAGATTGTAGAAGATATTGCAATTCAGATTTGTTTACCGTTTGACTTATGTCTACGTCTTGTCGAGTGCTGGGTTCTTTATCGGGTGTCAAAATCTCAGTGCAAACAATATAAACCCATTATCACACCGTTACACACACCAACATGGATTTTAATTAAACAAACTACTGAATCTTTAAACAAATTTAACTACCGCGTAACTATGTATGCGTTCACTTTAAATTTTAAAATCGGATACTTACCTAACGTACCTTACCTAATTAGCCCTCGAAAACACATGATAATTGGATCGTCAGTAGGGCCAACCTCCATAAACTTGTTGTTAAAGCACAATTTAACTATTTAGATGTATTAATAAATATCCATAAATTGACACACACTAATAATCTGATCATCTCTTACCTTTTAAAAATAAAAATCCAATTCACAGTCTACTTTCCGTTAGTTTTCTATTTAATTTACATTTGACAGTGTACTAAATGTCTCGCGGTAAAGTCACGTGATAACAACGTCGCTACGGAGACGCACCCCTGACTCGCTGTGAGCCAGTGCGGCAAAGGGATTAATTACGATTTTCAATAAGCTTTACAATACGTAGTGTTTATAATATTATACGGTTTACTGAAACACAATCTGCAAATCGATATATTTATGACGGCGTTTTTGATAAGAACAACAATAAAATTTTCAGTGTATTAGTTAATAAGCGATCATAGACAATTAAAACAGCTACCGATTAGTAACATAGACGTGCAGCATTTAGAACCGCGGGGACGTGGATAGCGTTTTAACAGATGAAAGAACACCGACTTTCTAATTATGAAATTTGTACAAGTCACGGAGGTTAACCCTTTACTCCACAGATACGCGTTTTCCCGCACCAATCACAGAAGGCCTTTGAAAACAGTGCAGGAATAGTTCAGATTGCTCGTAACGTGCAATCTGAACACTTCCTGCACTGTTTTCCACTCTGTCAGTTAATATAAACATAATTAACCCAATAATTCAAAAGCCTTCCATATAAGGTGTCCAAAAGGTGGCGTCTATATCAGAGGTGTCCAAAGGTGTCTATATGAATTAAAGGGTAAATTAGTATCCGGAGAAACGCGGTCAATGTGTGTCCAAACATTTTCCTGTCAACCCTAGGATATGATCTCTTTGAAACCAATGGAGTTATTTGCGTTCCCAATTATTCATAAAAAAACATAGAAATAAAGCGTGATTGTTATGATGATAGTCGGTCCCGGGATGTAAGGGTTGGTCTGTGAGTTCTATAATGATATGTCCTAACCCAGAAATTTGCAAGATACTTTTTATCTTATCAGGAACCATTGTACTCTGAGACTTGCCTGTGCGGAGTGCGTGGTCCAGTGGCCCGGGTCTGGAGCAGTAAAACAACAGACCCAGGATTGGAGGACCGTGGGTTCTATCCTTCGCCACAGCTATTATCACAGATGCTATGAGTGACGTCCTTGAGCAAGACACTTTATCCACATGTCCTCAGTACTGGTTCCACCAAGGAAGACTTCGGGTGTGATTTGTCTAAGTTGTAATAACTTGTTTCACAATAGAAGAACAATAAATAAGTTAAAACTAAGTTTGTGAATAGTTCGAGCGATATCGGCACCGACACGTGAGTTCAAGAATCTGAACGCCTCACTGAGCATTCCAAGGTAGAGGTACAATTTCCAGGATGATTATGGTGTTTATGCAGGTTCTCGGACATGGTATCTGTTAAGTTGAACATTCTACGCATGGTGCATTTCACATGTCCATTACATAATTACCCCAAAGGTGAAATAATCAACTTTATCGTCAAATTCGTTTTTAACAACATAAGGCTATTCTTACCCGGTTTTACTATAGAAAAAAAGTAATGCCAGGTTTTCCGTTTTTCGCTATATAAATGTAAAAAGTATATCGTCAAATACACTCCCGGGCAACCCTAATTTTAGCGACAAACCCCTCCTTGTATAAAATCCTGGATCCGC
Source organism: Panopea generosa (assembly GCA_029582155.1). Lineage (NCBI taxonomy): Eukaryota > Metazoa > Mollusca > Bivalvia > Adapedonta > Hiatellidae > Panopea > Panopea generosa. The sequence continues at coordinate 43,685,188 of CM055903.1, forward strand.
TCCTGGAATTCAAATCAGCGGGACACTTCTGAATGCAGGTGGAACATCGCTCGGCCATTTCCGTAAACGTTAATAATTATTTCGAACGTTTACGGAAATGGCCGAACGATGTTCCGAATGGTCTCAATACTGCGTAAATTCCTCGAGACATTATTTATTTCTGCATGTTTCTGCGTGTGCCTAATTGCAAACTCCAGGAAACTTTATTTATCATTGCAAAGTTGACCTTCCCGAGATCGATTTATGAATTCCAAGAAACTGTATCGTTGCAAATGTAGGGGGAATTCGGTCTTTCTAACTACCACGTAACTGTATTTATCACTGCAAAGAGAAATGAAAATTTGGCCTTAATGAGACGACATGTGAACTCCATGTATCCTTGATTGACGAAAAATGTTTACTTGAACCCAAGTTTTCTTCTTTTTCTTCTTCTAATGTACAGGGTCCACTCTGCGGCATTTCGTACATTTGTGACTGTGCAAGACTGATGTGATTCCAAGGCTGATCTGCCAGTTCAGTGCCACGTGTGACGGTTGGCTGCAATTGGAGACTTTGCATTAGACTTAGTGGCAGGTTATCAAATCATCATACACGGCTGATATTTCAGGTGTCACCTTTAGTATTTCTTTAATAAATCTTTGAACCTTTGTCTGAATTTAATAATTTTGTGACCATAGTGAAGTGATATTAATGTTGACTATTTCCAATTATCAATTATTTAATAGTTTTCTTCTGAATTTAAATGATAACAAGTTGAAAAATAAAAATGTTTGACTTTTTATGAAATCTTTGTTTGATTCTTTGTCTAACAAAAAAATAATTTTAACAACACATCATAGAAATTGAAATTAGTAGTAGAAAGATGAAGAAGTAAGTTACCCATGGGTGGCAAACATTTCATTGACACAGTTTCAAGAAGTTTTCTTATCACTTACTCTACATATGGGCTAAAACAAGAAAATGCTCTTATAAACAACTGAAAGCGTAAAAAATTCTTCTTCACTTCTTTAAATGTAAAAAAGGAATGTTTATCACCCAAAGTTACAGTTAAACCTTTTCTTTTGAGACCAAAAAATCACCAAAAATATATGTTGGTTGGTTCAGGAGAAGTCGTCAAATTTGAAACATGAAATTTAGACAAGCACCTGCAATTACATATATCTGTTAACACGTCTCTGATGGTAGCAAAAAAATGGAAAACTGGAGACACGCCAATAGGGGAGATGCATTTAGTATTTAATAGAATGGTACTATCAAGCTTACTGGTTCATGTTGTATATTCATTTGTTGATATGTTTGATCTTTTTTAATAAGAATGTTAATGTGTTGCTTTGTATATGGAGACTTAGTCTGGCCTGGAACCGTCCTTTCTGTCAGTGTCATATTTATAACATCATTAATTCACAATCCGGGCGTTAGTCTAATGGATAGTTGTTTTTGTATGGTGTTTAGCGTCGCTTTCAACAATTTTTCAGTCATATCGCGACGGCGTCTACTTGAGACAGTATTCTGAGTGCTGTCACACTGGAGTATCATACCGCAGACACATGGTATGATACCCCACCCAGTCACATTATACTGACACCTGGCAGACCAGAACTAGAACTCTCCACTAAATGCTGAGCGTCAAGTGAGGAAGCTTCTAGTACCATTTTTAAGGTCTTTGGTATGACCCGGCCGGGGATCGAACCCACGATCTTTCGCATGCGAGGCGGACGCTCTTCCACTAGACCACTCCGGGGTCTCTAATGGATAGTGTTGGCCGCTCACGCTACAGAATGTGGGTTCGATCCCCTGGTATCTCATAAAACAACACTCAGTACTGGTTCCACCCAGGAAACGGACTCGAAAGCGGTTCATATAAACTCTGAGCTTTCGTCGCAATCAAGCTTAAATAAATTAGTATAAACTAATTCACAATCGCATTCCACACATGAGTCTAAACTAAACAAACATCCAGTATCAGGCAAGTATCATATGGATCAGCGACTTTATTTGTTTACGCTGCATCAAGGAAGTACATAGAGAACGTCTATACAAGTCCTTGGCTGCATCAATGAATTTGTTACATTTCCCTGGAAATGTAATTATCTGAGAATTGAATATAACCTAGTGCTAGCACACTCTCTCACAAATTCAAATTCATTCTCAAACTGGGCAGTACTGTAGTGATAAAGTGTTTGACTGCTCAAGCTAGAGGTTGCCGGTTTGATCCCCAGCTTGACCCGATGGCCCCTAAAAACCCAATTCAGTACTGATCCTACTCAGGACATGTACTCAAGAGCTCGTCTTAACAGTCACCTGCATGTCAAATCCTACTTGCAAGCTTCTATGACCGTAAACAGAGGCATTTTATATTACAAAGCTTATCTGCATGTTCTTTGAAGTGGGTTTGTCTTAATGGCAACATTTTTATCCCAAAGCTTGCCTGTATATCCAATAAGGCTTGTCTTAATGGAGACACTTGTTTCCAAACAAAAGCTTACCTCCATATTCCAGGAGGCTTGTCTTAAAGCCAAAGCTTGCCTGTTTATCCATTGAGGCTCGTCTTAATATAGACACTTGTTTCTAAACAAAAGCTTACCTGCATATTCCAGGAGACTTGTCTTAAAGCCAAAGCTTTTGCATCCCAAAGTTTGCCTGTATATCCAATGAGGCTCATCTTAATGGAGACACTTGTTTCCAAACAAAAGCTTACCTGCATATTCCAGGAGACTCGTCTTAAAGCCAAAGATTTTGCATCCCAAAGTTTGCCTGTATATCCAATGAGGCTCATCTTAATGGAGACACTTGTTTCTAAACAAAAGCTTACCTCCATATTCCAGGAGGCTTGTCTTAAAGCCAAAGCTTGCCTGTATATCCAATGAGGCTCATCTTAATGGAGACACTTCTTTCTAAACAAAAGCTTACCTGCATATTCCAGGAGGCTTGTCTTAAAGTAAACATTTGCATCCCAAAGCTTGCCTGTATATCCAATGAGGCTCATCTTAATGGAGACACTTCTTTCTAAACAAAAGCTTATCTGCATATTCCAGGAGACTTGTCTTAAAGCCAAAGCTTTTGCATCCCAAAGTTTGCCTGTATATCCAATGAGGCTCATCTTAATGGAGACACTTGTTTCCAAACAAAAGCTTACCTGCATATTCCATGAGGCTTTTCTTTATGCAAACATTTGCATCCCAAAGTTTACCTATATAACCAACAAGCTCATCTGAATGGAGACACTTGTTTCCCAAAACTTACCTGCCCGTTCCAAAACAGACCTTGGCTGCATTTCACAAAATAACTTGTGATAAAAATTGCAATAAGTAAATTTGACATTTTTTTCGTGGAATGTTTAAGTTTTGATTGATATTTAAAATGACTTTATTTCCAGAAAATATATCATTCTTTGCATGATTTGAGCCAATTTTGGGTTCATTTGGATGAATATTAAAAATGTTTTGAATAATTGTTGGTTTGTAACCTTTACGTAGATTTTTGTCGTAAGTATTTTGTGAAACGCAGTCCAGGTCTTAATGCAGGCTTGTAATTTGCATCCAAAGCTTACATGCATGTTCTATAAGACTGTATCTATTTATACAAGGAGGCCATCGCATCCAGAGGCAGACCAAACTTTTAAACAAAAGTCCTCTGTTTTACCAACATATCAAAGTATATACTTAAAAACTTAAACTAAAGATGGTCATGATTTTAGACTGGTTCCAGTAAAAATTCATAAGGTTTCTCTGGTATTTATTATATAAATAAATTACAGTCAAAAATGAGCTAAGTTTCCAAGTATTCAAGTAAAATGGTTGTGAAACAGAAGTCTGGTGGATGGGCATCTTATTTACTTGTTCTTGCAATAATAAGTAAAGCTATTTTGAGTTTTTTAACACTTTTATTTTTATTGTGTCAATTTTCTTAATTGAATTAAACAAAATTCATTAATCTTTTTTATTTAACTATAAAAGTAAGCACTAAGATATTAAAATAAATGTAAATTATATATGTGTTTTAAAGTTACAGTGAACATAAATATTTCTTAAAATCAGCAAATTAGAGAAGTTACCTTTTAGTTTAAAGGGAACATTGCAAATTTGTAGACACAGTTAGTAAATGTTAACTCTTTAAAACAAACAAAATCATCCATACATCCTCTTTCTTAAATTTTAACACTAAAATTTTTTTTATTTTAAATGATCTGAAATAGGATGTTCAAAGATACCTCAATATTTATTGCATATCAAACATAGATCAGTTTTTAATGATTTTTACAAATTTAATTAATTGCCACGTATAATTGCCACGTATAATTATCTAACAGTAATATATAAATACTATTAAAGGTAAAATGGTGTCCATCATTATTTTATGATATACTTAAATGCTTTATATACTCTATTAGGGACGGCGACTTCTTGGATTTATGTCTTAACACCATTTGCAAGCAACACAGCAATCTAACAGGATTTGATGTGCTCATTTGCAACTAAAATGGTTTTTTGGGGGAACCGAAAGGTTAGCAAATAGCTTACATATAATTCAATTTTTCTATCAGCACTTTTTATCTTGAAAAAAACTTTAAATGACATATGTGTGGGGAAAGAAAAGATTATGTTAAAGGCCTGATGGTTATTTTAAAGTTCACACATTTGGAAGTTTTTTTATTTAAAATAGAAGTTTGATCCTTTTCTCCATCTGTGTATGATTGGAGTAAATATCATTTCTTAAAAACCAATCTTGTATCTCGAAAATCTCTAAAATGACAAAAAAGGTAAAAAAACAATTTGTTTCAATCTATACCAATTTATTCCGGCTCAATTACATAGTAAGCCAAGCACTTCTGTAAATCACTTTCGAGTCTGTTTTAGCTGGGTAGAACTAGTACAGGGTGTTTTGGGTAGAACCAGTACAGGGTGTTTTGGTTTTGAGAAACCATCCAGTTGAGCCCAGAAGATCATAATGCAAGATTTAGCAAGTTATGTTTTTTAAAATAATCGTAAATTCGTGATGGTTATGCCCCCATACCTCTGTGAGAGAGCTGACACCATTCTGACAGTTCATTTAGATTGTTCAGGCTCTTGTTTCTACTTCTACATAAATTATTAATCAGAGCTTTGGCTGTAGTAGCACTGAAATATCAATAACGACCTTCAGATAAGAATTTAGTGTATGGCGACTGCATTCATAAAACATGAATATGGACAATAAAAACGAAGAATGCCAAATTTAAATAAATGCCAACAATAAATGCCAACACAAGAGTTGACTGTACCTCTTTCTAACTCTTGTCTGAAGCAACAGTTTTATTTTATCTATGGTAGTCTATCAGTGACTTAACAATCTGAATAACTACACAGCTACCCTGGTAACTTTACATAGCACATATAACACATATTGCAAAAAACATACATTCAATTTTAAAATAGTTCAAATTTCTCTTTATTTGTAACAACTGAAACCATCCTCAATCCTTTGTTAAAACTGCTTTGCATAAGTGCATAAGTCTATAATTTATCGCAAGGATATAAGCCTATAATTTATCTCAAGGAAATAAGTCTATAAATTATCTCATAGAAATAAGCTTATAATTTATCTCAAGGAAATAAGCCTACAATTTATCTCATCTGAGTGGCATGAAAGAAAAAAGAATCAACCATGAGTATATTATCAAGATAAAATTTCAACCTTGGTATCGCTGTATTTCAGTTTATAATGTAGAACATAACTATTCAAACAGAATTATCAAAATAACAAACAGATTTGAAATGAACATGCCCTGACATACTTTTGTAAACTATTTATACAATTTCCTTGTAACAGTATTAACAGTTATTTACATATACATTTGTGCTAAAGTTACAGATGCTTTGTAAACTATTAATACAATTTCTTTGTAACATAATCAACTGTTATTTACATATATGTTTGCACTATGGCAACTAGGATACAGGTGCTTTGTAAACCATTACTACAATTTCCTTGCAACAATACCAACAGTAATTTATATATATGTTTGCACTTTGGCAATTAGGATACAGGTGCTTTGTAAACTATCCATACAATTTCCTTGCAATATGTTTACTCTATGGCAACAAGGGTACATCATAAACTATCAATTAATACATTGTCAACAGTTATTTACATAATTCATGTGTTTTCTGCTATGGCATACTGGCAGTGCGTTTTCAGATACATTTTCTCTTTACTAGTTCAAAATACTAACAGTCAGAATATCTTGTATCCTATAAATTAAGACACTTAAATTATTTAAAAGAATTTACAGCTGAAATCAAATGCATTAAGGTGTTAAATTGAAATACTAAAATCCTGTTGAATAATCAGTAAAGACTGAAATATGTATTCATCCTGAAATATTTTGTCTATATCAGTTTATTTTAGCTCCATTGTGATGCAAGTTTACATTAACTGCTCTCAAGTTCACTTCCTGGGTAGAACCAATACTGAGTCTTTTGTTTTTCTGAGAGGTCATTAGATCAAGCTGAAGATCCAACTCGTGACCTCTAACATTAATGGTAAAAAACTCTACCGACTGCACAACCTAAGATATGTTGATCAGCAAAAATAAAATCTGAAATATCACTGGCAAGATTGTTGTCAACGCTAACTGAAATACTGAGAGCAGTTCCAAACCAATCAAAATTTTTCTTCAAAATGATTTTTAAATTGTTAACATGGCCATCTCGAATATTTGATAGCAACTGCAGACAGACTGGTTAAGAAATATTATATTTTATATATATATATTTTAATTCCGCAAGTGTTTTTTTAAGTAAACTTGAGTGCAGTACAAATATCTGGATTATGGCAGGCAACAAAAACTCTGAAAGAACCAAGTCTCATTGTAACAAAGTTCTGTTAAGATCAGTTGGTTTCAGAAAAGAAGTGGTTTGATCAAACATTGGATGAAAGACCATCATGCAGACATAAGAAACAACCGTAACTCGGCAAAGGCTAACTGAAATAAGCTAATAAATATACATGTACATTATCTGACAATGGAATGAAAAGCACTAAAATAAAAGCTTGGCTCCTGTTTCACCAACACATACTAAACAATTTCAATTGAAAAAAAAGCAGCATGGTGAACATGATTTTAGACTGGTTCCAGTAAAACTACAAATAGTTTCATTGACATTATATAATAAATAAATAACCAGTCAACAGAGTTAAATTTTAAGGTTTTTAAAGTAAATCTTGGTAAAACAGATGCCAGATCACAAAATCTGCATTATAACTGATTTATGTAATTGCCTTGAATGCCCTTATATTACGAGTTCTTTTTCTCGAGGAATAGACCCCCGGAGATTTAATCTCTTTATGCAGTTCTTTGAATGATAAAACTATTGTATAAAGCATTTCCAAGTGTTCCACTGCTTGTATAGTAACAGTGGAGACACTATTGGATGAGATGCATTCAGGACATTTATAAACATGTAATTATTACAATACAGCTTCGTTGGCTCGAACACCGATGGTTAGAACACCACATATAGCTCGAACCACTTATCTGGTCAGGGCCGAAGTCATTATATGTGCATGTATGGTATGATGTTGAAAAACACTTGGCACTAACAACCCTAACTCAAACTATTTTGTCCAGTCCCGTCGGGTTCGAGCCATCAAGGTTCTAATGTATATCAATAATGGGCTTACAGTGATGCACAGGTTAAACTGAATTGGAAACATATCCAGAATTCCACTCTATCAAATACCTTGCTTCAATTTATCATGAAAATCAAATGTTGAGACTCGCATACAATTCTTATAAAGTATAGACGACCCACAACAAATAGTAGTCGACACGCAGAACTAATCATAAAATCTTCAAAACTGTTTTTAATGTCAGAATGTCTTCATTATTAAATGATACAAATATTGCCAATGAGAAAGCAATACCAGGGCTGCATTCACGTATCTTAAGTATGTTTAATGTATTCATTCAATGTCAGTCGATTGAAAACTGATCACTTAAGCTTGAAAAAAGTGATCATCGTTTGTGATTTCAACAATTTGTTCGAATTTTTAGCATCATTTCTATGCCAGTGAGGGCTAACAGACGTCCTACAATCATGTTTGAATGTATTAGTTTTCTCTTTAAATATAAATTTGGGAAAAAATCACTTTTTTAATTGTTTTAAATCTCCGAATATTAAACTTATTGTACTATCAATAATCTTTTACTTGAATGTATCTGATTATCGATTGAAAATTTATCCCTACACTAGTATTCATAAACGCTAAGAGGAAATAGCACAATTTCGACTTTGTGCTCAAATGAATTGACAGTCAATGGAAATCAGAATATTTCAGTGCTTCCCTCTCATTTCACGATTTAACACCAGCAAATGTATCTCAAGTTATCAAACTTTAGCCCTAATACATAAAATGTTTAATGTTATTGAATGCAGCCTAGGCATAACAAAATTGATTCATAACAATGGAAGCATTTTCAATGCGAAATATATCATATGATAAAACAGACACTTTTTACAGCTACAAGTTTATAAAGGAAAATAAACATAAATGCACAAATATTGATGCAATGAAGAATGAATTTAAAGCCAAACTTTCAACTTTGCCAACAAGCTGTGACTAAGTTACTGTAGTACCTGTATATAGTATAGAAGCTCTATAGGATGGTAGTAATTTGGTGAAATCAAATAAGAAGCATTGAAAATAACTTCTCCTGAAAAACAGCAATTTCTTTTTATTTTTAGTCATTTCTGTTGCAGAACATTCAGTACAAAATGGAAACAATCCGAAACAATTCTTTATTCCATACTGATACAACACAATCTAGAATATTACTCATATTCTGTAAAGGAAGCAATGCAGAATATTAAAAGTGAAACACTGGAATAAAACACTCCTTCACATTACAGCCACTATCATTACAAAGATATTCCATTATTTTTCTTGCTTCTGATGTTTGTATGATAGTGCTCTATTCATAGTTCCGATGGTAGCTTGTGGACAACTTTTCTCCACCAAAATTACTGATTGAGAACAGTACTAAATCTCGAAGATATTTTGCGACTATACGTCCCACAAATTGTCTCCCTTTTATTCAGCAATTGTTGAGAGTTTTTCCATCACTGTCACATGCTTACAGTTCGGGAATCGTGCGACGGATGATTGCAAATGATGCATGTACCTACTTGCTCTGTAGGTTTTCATTTAGGTCATGACTTTGCCTTTGTGAAAAAAGTCTGAAATGCAATAAATCAAGAATGATTTAAAATGTATTAATATCTTTTAAATTGGGTTTTATATGCTTTCAAACAAATTATAGTAATATGAAATAAACAATTTCACAGATGAAGGCAGCCAAGATACTTGACCAGACTTTCAATTGAATTAAGACTGTATTTATTTTGATCCCAAAGAATTTATAATTTACACAGCAAATGAATGAACACAAACTGTAAATCAGGTAGCATTGGAGCTATCACTTGACTCGCCTTTTACTCTAGCAGTTAAACAAAAAAAGGTTATCAAAGCTGTTAGCAAATGTTAGCCATTGTTTGCTGCCAACACATGATCAAATGCACACAGGATAGAGCTGGCTCCAATCCATAAAGGACCACACAGATGGAAGCTTCAAAACACAATCTTCTTGGCAACAGATTTCTGGTGTTTAGTGGCAGATAGCAGAACAAGGCTAGGATGGGTTCTGCTTACAAGACAGTAATCAATAAAATATTGAAGTTCGAAAACAGCATTATTTGTACTATCAATCAATCTACTTCCCACATACTATGGATGTTTTCAATTATTAAGTTTATAACAAGTCCCTTTTGCAAGAGCAGCAGTGGTGTAATAGATAGGGTATTTGGTCGCTCATGCCAGAGGTCAAAGGTTCAATCCCAGATTCAACCCAATGGCCTCTCAAGAACAACCCTCAGTACTGGTTGTATCCCTGAGTTAAATTCAGCCTTTCTTAGCAATCAGGTTAGAAATAGACTAAAATACACAAGGAAGCATTTGCAAAATAAGAACAAATTAATACACACCTTAAAATAGTTTCTAAACAATTTATTATCAGATTTCAGCGCTTCACAGAACTCGCGTGATTGGTCGGCAGACAGTCTGTGTGTAGGTAAGTAATCTCCTTGTAGATAGTTGATTACCTCATCTCCCTGGAAATAACAAACAAGGCAAATTAACCTTCAAATAACATGTAAATACAAACTTCTGTACACTTGTATACCAAAACAATAATTATCATATAAAATCTATTTCAGTCATAATTTAAGATATATAGGGCATTCGTGTCGCTCTCAATGGCGCGAATGAGGATGTTAATATGCTTGTGGTGTGTGATGAAACCTGAGCTATGTTCTGTTCACTTAAACATTTAATTTGAACGCAAAAGTTTGATAACAGAAGTCAAATGAACCACATGTTTAAGATAATTCGCCGCTTTCCCATCATTTTACATCTGTCGTAAATGATAAAAAATCCGTACACTTGTAAGCTTTTGTTTTAGCTTTGTTTTTTAAAATATAGTACCATGTTTTTGTTAACAGCGCCCCAAATTAAGATGCAAGCAGAAATGGGTGAAAATATAAACCTATAACAAATTAAATTTCACCCATCCGTTCTCTTTCTGTATCAATTATCAGATATTCTCAAGTAAGTTATTTTTGTTGTTTAAGCATACATGTCATTATGGAACAACTCTTTTTATCTCTAATATAACTTTTAGATACTTTAAGTTTGCAATTTATAGGAGTGAGTGAGAGCGTGTGTGTGTGCAAGGTTTGGAGGAGTAAATATAGAATGGTTATAATTATCCTAAGCCATCTTTTCTTGCCAATGACCTTCTATAGAAATATTATTTTTGTTTTTTCGAAGTGTCTTCCAAGGCCGAGTGGTCTAAGGTGCTGTTTGTTGTCAAGTGATCATTTACCTCTTACTGCTAAGTGGTAGGTTCGAGTCCGCTCGGGCCAAAAACTTACAGCAAGAAAGTTTGCCAGTTACTTGCAGAAGGACAGTGCTTCTACTCAGATTCGTGCTAAGGTCTTCCTCCACCAATAAAACTGGATATGCTGTATATAATCTGAAATGTGTTGAAAATGGTGTTAAACTCCATTAAAAAAATGTTGTTTCATTATATGGAACAGTTATTCAATTTATATTTCTTTTAAATATAATGTAGTTTTTTTATTAAACATATATTCCACTCACCCTTTTTTCCACTATACACTTAAGGCAAATGGCTACTTCACCCAGAGCCTAAAAATAAAACCAGATTTCAAATAAAACAATAAAAGTGAATTATAAGATTTATTTAATATAAAACATTAGTTTTAATATTATATGAGAGTACCCTGTTTTTAAACACTGAAGGCAGAAAGATTAAAACTATTTAATAAGACAGTTTGTTTTTTTTGGAAGACTAAAAAAAATAAAATAATACATCAAAATTTTGCTTTTTTAAATATTTTTTTCTTGCATTGATTTTGAGTAATTAATAACAAATATATTAAACATTTGTGCTCTTTTTTGTTTTTCTTACATTTTGTATTTCAATGAAGCAAAACTACTAACCAACGATGTCTGTGCATCACGCAAATCAAACTCTGGTTTCATTGGCGCCATAAAGCATGCTGGGATAATGCTCTTGTATATAAAGTCTGGAAAACCCTGTAGACCATCTTTCCCTCCTGTAGAAGAATGAAGAATCAACATTAAAGCAAAGTCAGATTGAGACAAATGAAATTTAAGAATTAACTACAAATTAAGAAATGAAAATTATGTTGTTAAAGAGCATTGTAAGGGTTATTTATTGAAACAAGCACCACTATAATAAGTAATGTGATATGGCTGTTTTACACACTCTTTAAAAGACATGAAAGGTATGATGGCCTATTTTAAATGTTGAAGAATTCAGGCAACTTGTAAAGTTTCACATATACAATACTTTTTACAGAGCCAAATCTCAATCCTTGGACAGACAGACAGACGGACGGACGGACGGACGGACGGACGGACCTACATATGGGCATATATTGAGTCATTTGTCCAAACCTTACTTGGGTTCTACTGTTGGGTACAATTCAAACATTATTGGATAGAAAAAAAGGCTTCTCACATTTGGGCATATCTTGGTTATCAGTCCATACCAAATGAGTATGAAGAGAAAACCCAACAAATATAACAGTATTATCATTTTACTAGATTATCCAACACATTAATAAACATTTCACACATAACAGCACTTCAACAGATATTATTTAAATACTAGATAGAGTTTGGACAGACTACCCTATAAAGAAATGTTCAGACTGCTACATAAAATATACCAAATATGGATGGATGGACAACCCAAAAATTACTTTGACCTATAACCAACAAAGCTTTACACTGACTACCTAATATAGAAATGCTCAGATTGCTACGAGAAATGTACCAAACAGGGTCTGGATGGACAACCAGTTACATTTGACTCATAACCAACTTAACTTCGGACAGTCCACCCAATACTGAAATGCTCAGACTGCTACAAGAAATATACCAAACATGGATGGACAGACAAACCAACAGTTACTTTGACCTATAACCAACTAAGCTTTGGACATACTACCCAACTAAGAAATGCTCAGATTGCTACATGAAATAGGAATAAGTTTCTTATATACCAAACGTGGATGGACGAACAACCAAACAATTATTTTGACCTATAACCTACTAATCTTTGGACAGACTACCCAACTGAGAAATGCTCAGATTGCTACCAGTAATATACCAAACATGGATGGACGGACAACGCAACAATTACTTTGACCTATAACCTACTAATCTTTGAACAGACTACCCAACTGAGAAAAGCTCAGATTGGTACAAGTAATATACCAAACATGGATGGATGGACAACCCAACAATTACTTTGACCTATAACCAACTAAGCTTTTGACAGACTACCCACCTGAGAAATGCTCAGACTGCTACATGAAATATAAATCAGTTAATTATATACCAAACAGATTATGGACGGACAACCCAACAATTATTTTGACCTATAACCAACTAATCTTTGGACAGACTACCCAACTGATTGCTACATGAAATATAAATCAGTTTCTTATATACCAAACATGGATGGACCAACAACCAAACAATTATTTTGATCTATACCCAACTAATCTTTGGAAAGACTACCCAACTGAGAAATGCTCAGACTGCTACAAGAAATATACCAAACATGGATGGACATACAACCCAACAATCACATTGACCTATAACAAACTAAGCTTTGGACAGACTACCCAACTACAAAACTCTCAGACTGCTACAAGAAATATACCAAACATGGATGGACGGAAAACCCAACAATTACTTTGACGAATAACCAACTAATCTTTGGACAGACTACCCAACTAAGAAATGCTCAGATTGCTACATGAAATATGAATCAGTTTCTTATATACCAAACATGGATGGACGAACAACCGAACAATTATTTTGATCTATACCCAACTAATCTTTGGAAAGACTACCCAACTGAGAAATGCTCAGACTGATACATGAAATGGAAGTTACTTATATACCAAACATGGATGGATGGACAACCCAACAATTACTTTGACCTATAACCAACTAATCTTTGGATGGACTACCTAACTACAAAACTCTCAAGACTGCTAAAAAATATACCAAACATGGATGGACATACAACCCAACAATCACATTGACTTATAACCAACTAATCTTTGGACAGACTACCCAACTAAGAAATGCTCAGATTGCTACATGAAATATGAATCAGTTTCTTATATACCAAACATGAATGGACTAATTAATGATCAAACAATTATTTTGATCTATACCCAACTAATCTTTGGACAGACTACCCAACTGAGAAATGCTCAGACTGCTACAAGAAATATACCAAACATGGATGGACATACAACCCAACAATCACATTGACCTATAACAAACTAAGCTTTGGACAGACTACCCAACTACAAAACTCTCAGACTGCTACAAGAAATATACCAAACATGGATGGACGGAAAACCCAACAATTACTTTGACGAATAACCAACTAATCTTTGGACAGACTACCCAACTAAGAAATGCTCAAGATTGCTACATGAAATATGAATCAGTTTCTTATATACCAAACATGGATGGACGAACAACCAAACAATTATTTTGATCTATACCCAACTAATCTTTGGAAAGACTACCCAACTGAGAAATGCTCAGACTGCTACAAGAAATATACCAAACATGGATGGACGGACAACCCAACAATCACATTGACCTATAACCAACTAATCTTTGGATGGACTACCCAACTGAGAAATGCTCAGATTGCTACATGAAATACGAATCAGTTTCTTATATACCAAATATGGATGGATGAACAACCAAATAATTATTTTGACCTAACCCAACTAATCTTTGGACAGACTACCCAAGTGAGAAATGCTCAGACTGCTACAAGTAATGTACCAAAGATGGATGGACGGACAACCCAACAACAACTTTGATCTATAACCAAAAGCTTTGGACAGACTACCCAAGTGAGAAATGCTCAGACTGTTACAAGTAATGTACCAAACATGGATGGACGGACAACCCAACAATTACTTTGATCTATAACCAACTAATCTTTGGATGGACTACCTAACTGAGAAATGCTCAGATTGCTACATGAAATACGAATCAGTTTCTTATATACCAAATATTGATGGATGAACAACCAAATAATTATTTTGACCTAGCCCATAATCTTTGGACAGACTACCCAAGTGAGAAATGCTCAGACTGCTACAAGTAATGTACCAAAGATGGATGGACGGACAACCCAACAACAACTTTGATCTATAACCAAAAGCTTTGGACAGACTACCCAACTACAAAACTCTCAGACTGCTACAAGAAATATACCAAACATGGATGGACGGAAAACCCAACAATTACTTTGACGAATAACCAACTAATCTTTGGACAGACTACCCAACTAAGAAATGCTCAGATTGCTACATGAAATATGAATCAGTTTCTTATATACCAAACATGGATGGACGGACAACCCAACAATAACTTTGACCTATAACCAACTAATCTTTGGATGGACTACCCAACTGAGAAATGCTCAGATTGCTACATGAAATACGAATCAGTTTTATATACCAAACATGGATGGATGAACCAAATAATTATTTTGACCTTACCCAACTAATCTTTGGACAGACTACCCAAGTGAGAAATGCTCAGACTGCTACAAGTTATATACCAAACATGGATGGACGGACAACCCAACAATTATTTTGACCTTACCCAACTAATCTTTGGACAGACTACCCAAGTGAGAAATGCTCAGACTGCTACAAGTAATATACTAAAGAGGGATGGACGGACAACCCAACAATTACTTTGACCTATAACCAACTAATCTTTGGATGGACTACCCAACTGAGAAATGCTCAGATTGCTACATGAAATACGAATCAGTTTTATATACCAAACATGGATGGATGAACCAAATAATTATTTTGACCTTACCCAACTAATCTTTGGACAGACTACCCAAGTAAGAAATGCTCAGATTGCTACAAGTTATATACCAAACATGGATGGACCAACAACCAAACAATTATTTTGACCTTACCCAACTAATCTTTGGACAGACTACCCAACTAAGAAATGCTCAGACTGCTACAAGTTATATACCAAACATGGATGGACGGACAACCCAACAATTATTTTGACCTATAACCAACTAATCTTTGGACAGTCTACCCAACTACAAAACTCTCAGACTGCTACAAGAAATATACCAAATATGGATGGACATACAACCCAACAATCACATTGACCTTTAACCAACTAATCTTTGGACAGACTACCCAACTCTCAGACTGCTACAAGAAATATACCAAACATGGATGGATGGACAACCCAACAATAACTTTGACGAATAAACAACTAATCTTTGGACAGACTACCCAACTAAGAAATGCTCAGATTGCTACATGAAATATGAATAAGTTTCTTATATACCAAACATGAATGGACGAACAACCAAACAATTATTTTGATCTATACCCAACTAATCTTTGGACAGACTACCCAACTGAGAAATGCTCAGATTGCTACATGAAATACGAATCAGTTTCTTATATACCAAACATGGATGGATGAACAACGAAAAAATTATTTTGATCTATACCCAACTAATCTTTGGACAGACTACCCAACTGAGAAATGCTCAGACTGCTACAAGTAATATACCAAAGATGGATGGACGGACAACCCAACAATAACTTTGACCTATAACCAACTAATCTTTGGACAGACTACCCAACTGAGAAATGCTCAGATTGCTACAAGGAATATATACCAAAGATGGATGGACGGACAACCCAACAATTACTTTGACCTATAACCAACTAATCTTTGGACAGACTACCCAACTAAGAAATCCTCAGATTGCTACATGAAATATGAATCAAACTGAAATAGATAACAATCCCTCCAATGTAACTAACATATACATACATATACATTTCACACAAAATAAAAATGTCTGTGAAACTCAGGAAACATGGCAACAGGTTGATACATACTTCTTGACAAACTTTGTGACAGCAAAAAATAATGCTGTGGATATAATGATTAACAGATGTTATTAGATATGAAATATAAAAACCATGACTTTATTACTTTACAAAATTACAACCACAAAATCTCGCAACTGTTACAATTTACTGATAGATGAAATTTCAGACATGTTAATATGAAGAAGGTTTATATAAAATTAAGAATAAATAAATGATAAAAAAATAAACAAAAAATAGTTGGCAAAGTTCAGAAAAATCATGGTCAAAATGGGGTTAAAAGGCTTCAGCTATATCATTTGTGAACAATCTAGTGGCCTCATTTACAACTATCCATTATGAAAATTAATTTGTAAAATCAATGCAGACGTGTCTCACTTCTCCCTGTTCCTTAAAACTTTCCCTTTTTTCCCTAAGAGGGAGAGTTCACCAATTTCTTGTTATTCAATTGTAAAAACTATACCCAATTCTCTTCATTCTATTGTAAATCACTGTTCCATGAAGTAAAAAGTATGTTTCATCTCGCAGAAACACATGATATTATCACTAATGCAAGAATCAAAACAACAAAAATCAAAATTAAGAATATGATGACCAAAAGCTGAAACACATGTGGCTCCATTTTCTTTAAATGGAAGACCTGTTTTCATTGGACAATATAAAACAAACTATGATTGGCTGTTGCTGTCCATACTTTTTGGGTGATCAATAAGAAAAATTTTACATTCAAAACCTAAAATCGTGAATCAAACTTGGAGGACCTGAAAATGAAAGTAAAGAAATGTTTGAATCTGATAAAATACTTGATTGCTATACATGCAATAAAAGCCTTAACTGTTTAGACCCAGGTATGAAACACCTCTAACATCAACGCTGTTTTTCTTACACGTTTATTCCTTTAAGATGTATGTGAAAAACTATTACAAACAGAATATATAGATATCAATTCAATTACATTACCAAGTACAATCAATACATCAGTTATATACCCAACATAAATTTGGACATGTATCCAAGAAATATTTGGACATCATCATCTCACTTATTGTCAGTTCATAATATCAGCTGATGTTCATGTTAGGAGGAAAGTACTAAACAATTATGGACATCAAACCAAACATAAATTTGGACATGTATCCAAGAAATATTTGGACAACATCATCTCTGTTATTGTCTTTTAATTTTATCAGCTGATTTTCATATTAGAAGAAAAGTTCTTAACAATTATGGACATCAAACCCAACATAAATTTGGACATGTATCCAAGAAATATTTGGACAACATCATCTCACTTATTGTCCTTTCATTTTATCAGCTGATTTTCATATTAGAAGAAAAGTTCTTAACAATTATGGACATCAAATCCAACATCAATATGGAGATGTATCCAAGAAATATTTGTTACTTTTTGTACAACTCCGCTTACTTGCTTTATTTTAATTATCAGCTTATAATGTGAGAATAAAAATTAATTTTAATAAACATTCTAACATGACCAGCAGGAGGAAACTTCAACGGCAAAATCTAGGTGCGTAACTTAATTTGTATTAATTTTGTAATTTATGTTCAATGAAAATAGTTCCATCATTTTACAGTATCAATATCGCGAGAAGCTTGAATGCTTTGTTTCAATCGTCTCATTGACATAAATTAATTTACGGTCTTTGGACACAATGGACTTATTACTTGGACAAATGAATCCAAAGGCGCTGTTGGGTACAGTTATGGAAACGAAATAAATACCCAATAAAACCATTTGCACACAAAATGATTATTGGGTATACCCAACAGTAGAAAAAATACCCAACAAGCGAAAAAATATCCAACAAATGCCCAGTTTACACACCAACTACCCAACATGTGCCCATTCGTAAACCCGGACAGACAGACAGACAGACAGACAGACGGACAGACGGACAGACAGGACAAGACAGGACAGAACAGAACAGACAGATGTGTGTTGTGCTAATTTACACTTACCCCAAGCAGTAACCAACTTTTTTAAAATGTTGAAACATGTCTTTTGACTCTGAAATTGAAATAATATTGAGTAAGTTCCCTGACAAACAGTAATTTTTATGTATCCATAATCATATAATTATATGCTAATCAGAACAATGAAATGTCAATGACTCAACCTTAAAAAAATCAACTTCAAGCACATTGACCAACTCTAGAAAACTGTATGGTTACAAAGAATTCTGTGCACTTTATATTCTTATAACTTTAATAACTTGAAAACTTAAGGTCCTGCAAATGTCCCTTCAACATATTTTTCATGTAAAATACCATGTTAGACTCAAAGAGCTGTGTTTGAAAATCATAACATATTTTTTCAGCGGTGTCTTCATTATCTTTTTTATTGTCTGCATGGTGCGTCATGTTTTTTCAATTACACACATGTCTTAATTTTTATGGGATGCTATTAATGCTATTTATGTTTGACAGTATATACAACCATTGAAGACAGTGAAAGAGGTCTACTTACAGAAGGGTCAGGGAAGTCTGTCCCACCCTGGACAACTGTAATCAGAACTTGGTGAAGATTGTGGGCTTCTGCAAAAGGAAGAAAAATATCATTATAACCAATTGGGAAGACAAATTGTTACTAAATGATAACCATCATGAGATTAATCTAACTAAGATGAAAAGAACATACATCTAACACTACTTTCAACACATTATAGATTAAATCATATATTGCCATGATGCGGTAACACAGTAGCCTATCACATCAAAGATTGTGGGTTCGATCCCACGCTCAAACTGATAATCTCTCAAAAACAACACTCAGTACAAGTTTTACCCAGGAAAAGGACTTGAGAGCAATTCATAAAAGGTCTGAGCTTTCTTCACAATCAACCTGAAACAGTTTACATGTGGCATTCAATTTATTGGTAGGGAAATACCTCAGAACAAATTTGAGTAAAATCACTGACCTTCCTCATGTTATTTGCAAACTTCCTCACATAAAGTTTTAACAAGAGTTGTCAGAAGACAACAAAGCTTGCTGATGGGATAAAACTTACCACCCATGCAAAGATTGAGATTGGAGGCAAACAACACAACGTAAACTGCAACTAAACGCAAAAGTTTAACCTTGGTGTCTAAGTCCAAAAAGGGCCATAACTGTGCCAAAATGCAATCCAGCGTTATGGTTCTTGTCTCTGTGTGTTCCATTGATGATGGTGAATACACATGCGAAGTTTCATTCACATCCAATGAGTGGTTGCATAGATATCCTTAACTTAAACGCAAAAGTTTAACCTGGGTGTCTACAGACAATGCCGATGACATAGGGGTCATTGCAAGAGCTCTCCTTGGACATCGTCCCAGCTGAAAATAGAGTGGTCTAAGGCCTCATCTCAAGATCACTTAACCTCTCAATGTTGAAGTTGTACAGTGTACGCCGAGTCCCTCTCAGTCTGAAAACTTTGTCAGAAAATATGTCAGTTACTTGCAGAAGTGCTCAGATTTGTTCTGAGGTCTTTCTTCACCAAAAAAACTGAATATAAAACTGAATATGGAATACATAACCTGATATGTATTGATGAAATATTTATGTATCTCACAGCGAATCTGTAAAATAACTATCTTACAAACTTTCTCGCAAGAGAAATAAATAATCCTTGACGACATTGCATTTAGCTGGCAAGGACAAAAATAAGATAATACATACCTTGATTTTTGAGAACATCCAGAACATCATTTGTAACAATGGTGGATATGAAGGAGTAGTAACTTTTTTGCAGCATCCGTCGGTCATCCTGTGCCACATGATCCTGGCAGTCAGTGGGGGATGTGAGTACTTGGAATATTGTACTCACCAGTGGCATGAACACTTCCTGCAGGAATGGCGATATTGCACTCTGGGGAATAGATACAGCCATTTTGTAATTCAATTAATATTATGAATAAAGCTTTGGATTTACATCTAACTTTAGGTATGTTTAGAAAGCATGAACTGAAACCATAGATGGAAAATTCAAGAAAACCATAAAGTTGGAAATTGTAACTTTTACATCAAAATATTTTTATTTCATAGTAGAACATTTTCAAAACATCCTAGGTTAAACAGAGACATTTTTAATGATAGAATAAAGATGTAGGAATAAAATCTACATTTTGCATTATATCCTTGTCCAGTGAACAAGCTACACGACAAAATATACTGTTTTAAGGCAAATGTGCGCTGCACAGTAATTGAAATAAACACAAATTTCCTCTGCACATCAACCTTAAAATTTACACCTTTAAATTTCACAATTAGTTGATTCATAACGTGCCTTGCACAGTGATTGAAGTAAACACAAATATCCTCTGCACATCAACATTAAAACTTACACCTTTAAATTTCACAATTAGTTGATTCATAACATGCCTTGCACAGTGATTGAAGTAAACACATATTTCCTCTGCATATTTATACAACTCACCTTAAATTTCATAATGAGTTGATTCATAAGGGGAATAAAGTCATGAAGTTCCTTGGCATCTGGCTGTTTAAGAAGGTTCTCAAGTACGACCGGTACAAAAGGCAGAATCTCTTTCTCCAGACATACAACCATACGGTGGAGATACTGACGTACTCCCATGTGTATCAACTGACGGTGGACAGGCACATTGACGGCGTGCAGGAACATCTGTAGCAGCTCTGTGAATGCCGCCTCACAACCGTATTGCTGCATTGTTTGGTGGCCAGAGAATCCCTTGCTGGCACGACTGTCAATATTAAGTTTACTGTATTTTACATAAATTCCTAAATAATACCTTAAAAAAAAAACCATAAACCAAGGAGTAAACTTTTCTGTCTAACTTTGACATCACCTTATTTATAGTAAGATTGACGAAAACATATGATACATGCATAATTATTATGTGAAAATGAACTTGATATGCAAATGTTGACACAAATGCCCCAGCTATTGATCGGAAACCAATTTTACGAAAATTAAGTAAATAAAGCGGCCATATCGAGTTGACATATATCAAACTTGACCTGTATTTTATAATTATACAGGTACAAACAAAATATTAATTAAAACCATAGACCCCCTTCAGCAGATATCGGTCTGAAACCAATGGTTTTACTGGCTGGAAGAACAGACACATAGCATATTACAGCTTAGTTCTTGTCAAATGAACTTAGGGCTTTTCCAGAATTAAATGTATGGGGGGGGTCGGACGGCAGTATAATTAAAATTTTATGCCTGGTGGGTGTTTTCATAAAAAAAAATGATGCCTTGCAGGGAAAAAAGCTTATTAAAATTTTATGCCTTGCCGGTATTTCCGTCTATGAACCGAATTTTTTCTTCAACACCGTTTTTCTTCTCGAAATTTTATACATTTTCTGCCCAGATATTTCCTCCCGTCGTATACAAAAACATAAAATTGTCCTTCCCCATGTACCGCACCGAGTCAACATCCCGCAGCGTCTAGATTTCGGCGAGCGTCTTATCTTTATCGCAGCAGAAACTGCAGGTCTTTTAAATTTACCTTGATTTGACCTTTAAGTTTGCCACTGACATGCATGTTTGTAACGATTGTAATACACAACCTCCAGACACCATGACCAAGTGAACGTTTTACGCGACTACACAGTTGGACACTCGATACACTGGTGATGTTAATATTAGATATTGTCTTCAATTAACTTTTTCATCTCAAACTGATTGATCTTTTTTGTTAAGACCGCCATAATATAATTACATCACCCGACAACAACATATGATTTAATTTGTTTGTTTGAAACAAAGTATAATTATCTACCTTCCGACTTCCCGAAAAGGGACAAGAAACATACTCTTAGTCGTGAATAAATTATCAACACGGAAATGTACGAGCTAATCAGGTGGCGGAATACACTCATAGCAGGCCGTAACCACGTCTACTTTATTAAATTGATGCCGAGATGCCGTGTCACAAAATTATCTCCTCAAGTAAATTTTATGAATTATATTTCAATATTTGACGTATCGGATATGTTTACAAATACTCCAATACGGATATGAATATACAGACGTGTATATTATTAAATTCCGCAAAAACTACGATTCAACTCTACGGCGGCATTGCTATTATTATATGCATATCCGCGTTGTTTGTCAGATAGTGTAAAACAATAATTTATTCGGCACAAAAAGAAACACCAAGAAATGCAGTCTATTGTTACAAAAAATAGGACATTGCGTTAGCAGTGAAAATAAAATCCACATTCTCAGATATGTCACCCCACACCCTATACGCCTCATTCTTACCCCAGTGTCTGAAAAAATCATGGCGAAGAGCAGATATTTCTTAACGGTCGTACACAAACATAAATTGGACTGTGAAATTGTCTTTGAGCATCCATAAGCAGATTGTTTGCCATCGGATGTGCGAAATGAGGTCAAATTAGATTAAACCTTTATCGATAGTAGGGAGTAAATAACATGTGTCATAATAATGTTTGTTTCACTGTCAGAGTGACGTCATCGGACATTGGCACAAGGCGTTAATGAAATGGACAGCGTGTTCATTCTGTGCATAAATTTAGGCATGTGTAGCATAACTCTCTTTACGGATCGTATCAATTTAATAGTAATTCTTTTTTAAGAAATTAGTATACTGAAAATAAACATTTTAGAAGACAACTAGTTACAAACAAACACTAACCTTTAATTATTAATATGTTGTGTTTTTTCTCTCGTTTGTTATCTGTAGTGCCCCTTTATTTAATTCTCGACCTGAGGTAATTTGTGACGTAATCACTTGCATATCGGCATTAGATCAAAAGTGTAACGTCGGCGTACTTCAAAGAAAGTAGGCAACCGTCCAGACTAGTAATTTTGGAAGCGTTACAATAAGAAAACTTAAGAAAGGGGATTTTAGCCTCTTTTTTATTTTTATTTTGTGCATGGTGGTATTTTATCTAATTAAAATTTTATGCATGGTGGTATATATCACAATTAAATTTTATGCTCTGTGGGTAAAAATAATAAGTGCCGTCCAACCCCCCCATACATTTAATTCTGGAAAAGCCCTTAGCCTTTTAAGAATATATCTTGGTGCCACAAACAAACACACAAACAATACCTTGCAAGTGCCATGGCGTTGTTAATACTCTGCGCATAAGACATTTGTCTCTGTTCATCTTTCTCTGCCACCATCTTTTCCATTAACGATGAAAACTTGGCTGCTATAGGAGCCAACACTTGTTTCATTAATACTGACTTTTTCTGTTATAAAATAAAAAATATGGATTATAAAGAAATTTTAAACTGAGAGTTGAGTGTACACAACAACAAAGAATAACAAATATCAGAATATAAAGTGAAAGTAGAAAAACAGTTGGAAACTTCTTTCTCATTTTTGGGGTGGGTGGTATTCATTAACATCAACCATTTTTCATATTAGTTACTTAGTACACGTACAAACCACCGATTAATGTAATTTTTATTCAACTCAAGGGCAATAACACTAGAGCCACAATAAATATGCTGACACACTTGGTTAGACTCACGACACTACCAGTATACACATTTGTGCTAAATTATGGGAGAACCAAACCAACCATTACAGTTATTGCCCACAAAGGACAAAAAACATTGATTTTCACCAATTCAAGGGAAACAACTCTGGAGTAACAATAGCAACTCTGACTATTCTTGATGGGACCCATCCTTTTACAGGAAGAAGCATTTGTACCAAATCCAACCAATCATTACAAAGTTATTGCCACAGATGGATGACGCCAATTACATGTATTTATCCCTCCACCTTTGATTGGCGAATAAATTAAAATCAATAGGACACTTTCTGAGCGTCTTAATCTCTTACAAGATTGGCAATAGTTCCCTTTCCATAAACATTATTTCATCTTGCCATGTATAAATTACCTCTGGTGGAAAGTTGCTGCTCACAATGAGGCTGCCTGCCGTCTCGTACAGAAACAGCTGATCCTCGTTGCTAAGGAGATGCTGATAGCCATTGTCAGGCGTGTTAATAATCAGTAGATCTCCCATCTGCTTGAAAATATCGTCTATAAAATTCTGTATATGCCCCCTAAAATATAAGAGTGTTACGTTATGTCAAATTATTTTCAAGAACTTTCATATTCTATCATGTTATTAATGACAGTGGACTTGTCTTTTTCAATTTTATCAAGAAAAGTGGCAATAGGCCTTTAACATGTAGAGCACATGGTCCAGTGGAAGAGCACCAAACCCATGATCAGAGGGTCGTGGGTTCGATCCTCTGCGACAGCTATGTGTGGTGTCCTTGAGCAAGACACCTTTTCCAAATATGCTTAGTACTGGTTCTATCCAGGAAGGCTTTGGGCGTATTTGTCTTAAGTTGTAATAACTTGTTTCACAATCAAAGTAAAATAAATAAGTGTAAACTATAGGCTTTAACCTCCCCCATCCCCACACACAAACTTATACATCAACTATGAATGTCCAATTTTCAAAAGAAATTGCAACCTCGTAAGTTTTGTCGTTCAATCACCAAATTACATATGCCTCACTTGTTGCTTTTTTTTTACAATTTGAACTATGTGTTGAAAAAGTACATGAATATAAATTTTAAGAACAAAACACATTTAATAATACATTCAATATCAAATTTGGCTACTATAAGATCTCAAACAAATCTCTATCTTTATTTTATGTTAACTTTTTTATTATGCTTTATCAATAGAATAGCATAAAAATGTTACAGTAATGGAGAGTAGTTACCCTTGACTGGTGTATACTTACTTCAGTCCCTTCACAAATCTGGAGAAGAGATAGGAGGCCCGACTTCTTACCTGGGCTGACCTGTGGTGGAAGCCTCGTTCATCCATAAACGCCATCTGATAACAGACACAGACAGATAACAATATCATAATTGAAGTTCTGATAAGATTTGGTTTACATCATAACATGTTAAACTATAAATTCCATCCAGTATAGCCGAATTCAGTTAGCTCAGTTGGCAGAACTTCAGACAATCAATCCAAGGGTAATGAGTTCAAATCCCTCCCCACTTCCACAATCTCTGTGATGACTGATATTTGACATTGTGTCTCAATGTTATTCATCTCTCACCACCGATTCAAAAGGGAAAGTTATTAGTAACTTGCTGAGATGGGTGTGTTCAAGTACTGATTACCGTCTAGATTAACCTTCTAGATCCCAGGATAGAGTGGTTAGGTTAACTGATCATCTGTTAGCCCTCAATGGCATAAAACTGACACTAAATATTCAATAAATCCACCAGATAATGTAGGTATCTTTTGTGTATAAAAACAACTGTTTATACAAATGAAATAAATTTACACAAAATATTTCCATGTACTTTGTTGCTTGTCCATTGTTCATATCATAGTTTTACTTTTTATCTGTAAGCTACACATGTATATTCAATTCATGGAGGAAAGAATGAGGGTTAAAAACCTTTTTCAAGACATTACAGGTTATATACGGAATCCAGCTTGGTAACAGCTGGTTAACTTTCTCAAATAAGCCTTCAGATCATCTTGATTCAAACCCACAAACTCAGCGATGAGAGGTACTGTAGGTAACTTTTCCTAATATGATGTATTTGACTGCATGGCCAAAATCTGATATTTTCTTATTTAATGAATAATTCAGAATTGCTGGATCATGTTAAATTTTATGAATGTATATCAATTTATCAAAATTTGTATAATATCATTATCACATACATGCAGTTGATGGATGCATTATTCATCTGCAGTTAATGGATGCATTATTCATCTGCAGTCAATGGCTGCATTATTCATCTGCAGTCAATGGCTGCATTATTCATCTGCAGTTGATGACTGCATTATTCATCTGCAGTCAATGGATGCATTATTCATCTGCAGTTGATCGATGCATTATTCATCACAATAGCTCAAGGTGGAATTTTTCGTATAAAATGTTTTTTTAATAAATATCTTGAACATTACGTGTAAATAATATCAAAATAAAAATATTAAATATAATCAAATATATTAATTAAATGTTGTTTTTTTCTATAACTACAATAATGTACATATGTTTTCATGCTACAAGAGAACACATTATGATTATTTAAGTGATCAAATAAAACACAACTTTTTTAAGTATTTAAAAACAAACTTACCAAAACATCTGGGATGTGCTGCGGCTCACATTGGAAGAATTTGTCATATCTGACAACAGTCTCGAAAAAATGCAACATGACAATCATGTGTCCATTGCAGCTGACTCTACTGTTGATAAGCTGAAAAAGTCAACAGAAAATGTTTGTACAATAAACTGGTACAAACCAAAACAGGCAAAACATGTTCAATACATTTGAAGTAGGTACAGTACGATTTGTTTTATTTTACAGAATGAAAAAAATGTAAAGAATTCTCTCTCAATTGTGCCAATGAAGTTATACGGGAAAATTGCATGCAGAGTTGTTTTCAGTTGTGCCAATGAAGTTATACGGGAAAATGGCATGCAGTGCTGTATACAGTTGTGCCAATGAAGTCATACACGAAGATTGCATGCAGTGCTGTATTCAGTTGTGCCAATGAAGTCATACGGGAAGATTGCATGCAGTGCTGTATTCAGTTGTGCCAATGAAGTCATACAGGATGATTGCATGCAGTGCTGTATTCAGTTGTGCCAATGAAGTCATACAGGATGATTGCATGCAGTGCTGTATTCAGTTGTGCCAATGAAGTTATACGGGAAGATTGCATGCAGTGCTGTATTCAGTTGTGAACTTAGTATTTCCAAAAGCTAACAGTCTACATATAAAAGAACATTAAATTAAGCAGAGCTGTAGTGTAGTGGATAGAGTGTTGATTCCTTACACCAGAGGTTGCATGTTTGATTCCCAGCTTGATCATAAGCCTCTAAAAAACCAATACTTAGTACTGGTTCTACCCAGGAAGTGGGCTTGAGAGTGGTTAAAATAAGCTTTAAGGTTTCGTCGCAATCAAGATAAAATAAATTAGCAAAAACTATGAAGTACATCAAATGAATACCAGACTACCTTAGCCCAGTGCCTTGAATCACCATTAGGAAGATGATTAAACACGAATAAACAACTCCTAACATCGTTTGCCATTAAAGTGTTAGCTATTGTTAGCAGCTATCCCATTGTTCAGCTGATATGCATTAGCTAATGTTAGCTAACATCAACCAATACAACATCATATGTTGTTAATGAGCATAACTCAGGCAACTGTCAGGACAAGAATTAGAAAAAAGGTAACAATGATTGTTTTGAAATACTGTCAAAATTGCGCGGAATAATATTGATTAATATGTCTTTGATAATAGGAAAACTAAATCAGTAATTGAAAGAATTTAAGCTGTGCTTTTATGGTGCAAGAGAAGATGTTAAATCTTATTTTTAAGTTTCACCTATCTTTGTGAAACACAGGAACCAACAACATTGTACTCCAATGAAATAAGACAGGGCCAGAAAATTCCACACGTCTGCTCACCATGATGAGTGAACATTTGGTAAGGACGAGTAATATGACCGTTATATTTCTTTGATTGTAAGCATTCAATCAATGATGTTGTAAAAGGAGGACAAGTAGTTTTTATAAGAAATGTCAAGCACTAATAAGATTGACTTTTGCAATACTTTGCCATTAGATTGATTTTTAGGGGTGTTAAACTTTCCTAACTTACCAGTCTCATCATTTCTTGTAATGCTGAGGCTTTTGTCAAATCACCAGTAAAATGTTGACCATTTGCAGCCTGAAATTGTACACAAGTTTCACATATTACACAAAGTGACAAAAATGACAAAAGACAAAAATGTCACCATGGTCTTGCAACCATCAAAAGTTACTTTAAACGGTTCAAATTGTGTGGCAAATGTCAGATTTTCGTTTAAAGGATTACATAGGTCCATCTATCGTGGCATCCATCGTGGCAGAGTGGTCTAAGGCACTGTCTGATAATCACTTACCTCTCACCGCTAAAGTTTGTGTCCTGCTCGCTTAAAAAAGTGAAAAAGTTACTTGCGGATTAACAGTGGTTCTACTCAGATTCATTCTGAGGTCTTCCTCTACTGTTAAAACTGGATATGCCATATATAACCAGATATGTGTTGAAAATGGCGTTAAAACCCATTTAAACAAGAGCTGTCGGTGGGACAGCACGCTTGACTATTCGAATATTTGTAACAGAAGTACAAATTTGATTGAGACTGATGACAAATCCATGCAAAAAGAGTTATCTAACTTACAAAATTGACAAAATTGAGAAGGTCTTATAACTGCAATATCTTGTATGAAGTTTCAATCAAATACATGAAGTGACTGCTGAGTCATAAAATTTCTAAGTAAAACAAAGGCCCTAATTTGCAAAAAAATCTGGAAAGAGAGTTATCCAACTTGATTAATTTAGTTAATTTCATGACTACATAGCCATATGTAAAGTTTCAATCAAATACATTGAGTAGTTGGTGTAATATGGACTTGGCTTCAAATTCTAAGTCAAAGAATGGCAATAATTTGAATTATATTCGTGCAAGAGTTATCTAATTTAGTTATTGTAGTACAGTTTGTGACTGGGAAGGCTTGTGTAAAGTTTCAAACAAATTCATCGAGTGGTTGGTGAGATATGGACTTGATGGTACTTGCATGCAAAACTTTAACCAGATTTTCTTAGTCAAACAAAGGCAATACTTTGCATTATATTTATGCAATAGTTATATAACTTAGTTATTGTAGTAGGGTTGATTACTATGAAGGCTTGTGTGAAGTTTCAAGTCAATACTTGCATTGGTTACTGAGATATGGACTTGATAGTACTTGCACACAAAACTTTAACCAGATTTTCTAAGTCAAACAAGGGCAATAATTTGCATTATATTCATGCAAGAGTTATCTAACTTAGTTATTGTAGGGTTGATGACTGGGAAGACTTGTGTAAAGTTTCAATCAAATATATTGAGTGGTTGGTAAGATATGAACTTGATTGTACTTGCACCCAAAACTTTAACCAGAATTTTTAAGTCAAACAAGGGCAATAATTTGCATTATATTCAGGCAACAGTTATCTAATGTAGTTATTGTAGTAGGGCTGATGACTAGGAAGGCTTGTGTAAAGTTTCAAGGCAATACATGCAATGGTTACTGAGATAGGGACTTGCATGCAAAACTTTAACCAAGGTGTGACGCCGATGCCTGGGAGTCAGAGTTGAATAGCTCTCTTTATTCTCTGAATAGTCGAGCTAAAAAGGGATTACATGATTCCATGTTTTAAAAATTAAAGCAAAATTCATTGAAGGAAATAGATACCCTTGCCTATGCTATTTACTTTAAACCTACAACCAAATAAATCCAACAGAGATCCCAACCTTCCTCTCCCAAACCTAGATTTTGTAACAGATGATACCCGTAACTGGCCAGATCAGGTTTTTCTTTGTAGTTACAAACATAAAAGGTCACATGATTTTCTGAAAATCACTGATGCAGAGAACAAATTGTATAGCCCAAGCTATGTCAAAACTACAGTGGTACAGACTGTTGTGCCTACATCTAATTGTGGGGGAAACGTACATGTACTGCGACACCAATTCTGGACCAAGTCTACACAAAATATTTCATATAGGATTCATTCATGTATTATACATTATGTATACTGGCGAAATAATTCATGGCAGGAGCATTAAACATATATACTTTACAGATTTCTTATCTCTTCCCAATATCTTACTTACTGGTAGTGCTTCCCCAATCGTGTACAGGAGTGTGATGGCCACTTCTATATCTTTCAGCTCCATATTTTCCCACTGAGGCAATGTGTGAGTGACAATATTGTGTACGGTAATCAACACAAGCTGCGAATCCTGGTAAATATGACATGACCACTTGATTAATACAACTAAAAATTGTACACAAGAACACAAAACCTCTGCAAATCAAAAGTTATGATAAATAAAACTGTGCATTGCAGCCATTGTAGCCACTTTTATCACAATCACTGGTCTCTAGCCATTAATGGAAGTATATCAGCATTTTAAATTTTTGTCACAATTTGGTGGATTTGGTATACCCAACCATTCAGATTTTAAATATTAATGATGAGATACTTTTAATTATAATTTAACTTTTTAATTTTATAATGCCATTTAAACCCGGTGTTAAAAAGTTATTGCTCAAACCAAAGACTAAATGCGTTTAGTTGGCGATTTATTTGTTTAAGACAATGGATTTACAGAATCTGATGTAGTCACCATATATTGTACTGTGTTCACAGTAGTATAAACCGAATTACTCATTTATCCTATTAATAAAAGCACATGTGGCGGTCAATACGTACCAATGATGCCAGGTTGTTGAAGATGACCTTCAGTTGCTTTCTGTACTCCTGAAACATCGCCTCATCTTCACCCTGCGGAAAAGTTGATAGAGTGTTTTAAAATAGCTAATATACGGGTACCGGTCAGAAGCAGTGGACTAATGGGGGTTTTTTATGCAGGCAATCTAAGATCAACCATACCAAAATTCCTAATATTCAATACTTCTAATTACATGTTTTTGCATACCAGATGAAGATATCTGCCAATTTACTAGTTTGAGATATTTCTATCTCATATTACAATTGAGATATTATGCACTCTGACGTAATTGTCTTTGACACAGAATATAAATTTTATGACATATCAGCTACACACAAAATGTTAATCAATATATAGACTCTTTCGGAAGTTATCAACAGGGATGACACTTCAAGCACCTTCCCCATTCTTTGAAAAAAAAACACGTCAAAATTACTTTCAGCAAAGTTAACATTGCTCATTATTATCATTTTCCTGCACAATTGCTTAACCTCAAACTAGTATGCACTGCATGATCAGTTTAGGTTAATCGACCGCAAATGCAGCAGTACTGAATACAGCCTGGTTTTCTACCAGACAACAGGTAAGCTTCGTTGTAAATAATTAGTACAATAAAGTTAACATTATTTATAGTTCCAGACAACATGTATATCTCTTATATTTGACTAGACTTGAAGGTTTATAAAGTCTAGATCATCCACAAATAAAACTTTCCTTGAGCATCTCCACAATTTCTCACCTTTGGCAAATGAAAATGTGCAAGGACATGTTTAAATGGCAGACTACAAGCAGCTACCCATACATGTATATATATATATGTATTTGATAACAAGACAATCTTACCTCCTGGTCAAAATTGTATGACTCGTCAAATTTCATCTTCTTTATCAGGATGTACAAAAGGGACTGAAAATACACATAATTACATAAATATACACAAAAGGAACAGAATATATATAAAACAAAACAATGGTTTACTCTCAATAACTGCAAAATGCATGCTTTTTATACCAAACAAGAATTCCGCAGAATTGCATGTTGCCTAATTGCCCAATTGATGCTTTGGAGTAAAATATTTTTCACTGTGAGTCATGAACTTTGCATTCATTTATTATACTATTATTCAGTATTGTAAAACTAAAGAAACATTTTATTTGAGACATCTCTTTGGCTTCATTTTCAGGTTAGGAACCTTACCACATAATGTCATCATTGATATATACCACATTGCATCTCATTGTCATTCGCATCTCACCGCTGAACGTAGGAACATTATCAATTACTTTTTGAGATTGGTGTGCTCGAGTACTGATTAACATTACAGGATCCAAGGAAAGAGTGGTTTGATTAACTGATAGTCTGTTAATCCTCAATGGCATAACAATTACATTAAATATTCAAACAAACAAATAAACAACCAATGTACATTCAAACATTTGCTAAAGCTGTATGTTGTCTGATAGATTACCTCAACATTTTCTCTCTGTTTTGTCGTCATTGGGTTCATCTGCTTCAACAAGGAGATATAGTCTGTTGTAAACGTTGCCACTGCACCAGACACATCATCATCCTCATCACCAAGGAAACGAAACATCAGAGCAATTTTGTTTTCCACTGCCTGGAGAGTTTCAGAGGCATTCTGGGCATCCACTTTCAACAGTCTGCAAGATAGTTTGTTTTGAAGGACAATTTAAAATGCAGCATAAAAATAGATGAAGGTTGTTTGATTTAAATCTTACTTAACAAAATACATCTGGAGCACTGCACATAAATGTATTTGTTTAAATACAACTAGTATTACTACTTACTTTTGCCAGGATGAGATAAGCTGCACTCCAACGCAATTTATCAACTTCGCCATCTTTGCTAAGAAATCAGCATCTTCATCCTGAAATTTACAAACAGTCAAGCGTTACAAACAATCAAACATTGCAGGTTCTCAGTATTACATACAGAAAGTACAGCATTGCAAAGTTAGACAAAGTTTAACATTGCAGTGTTTATGTTTACCATGTGTATCATATTTTAATTTGGACATATTAACAGATGATCATTCACAGGTTGTAAACTTTAAACTCTAGCAAATATTGTATAACATCAGCAGAATGAACTAATTATACTTAAAATTATTGCATTAAACCCAAAAATGAATTGATTAATTCATTCAGCAGTATCACCCTGACAATTTGGAAGAAAATAAAAAACGTACCTCTGATAAATTCAAAATGCCAACATTTTCCAGGACTCCTGTAAACGATTCTACGAGTTTTGTCTTTGCCATAGGGTCCATCCCCTTACTGATGATGTCATGAATGCAGTCACATGCGCTCTCTCTCAGCAGTGGCATAGACATGTAGCGTATAATCACGGGTACAAACTTGTCATTGGCAATCAGGCTGATGTCAATCCAGGAGATGAATTTACCAATAACCTCCAGGCACATGCACACAACCTCAGGATGACTGTTTTCATATTGTGTCTAGAAAATTCAGAAATTACAATATTTAGCTGTTTATATTAAACTATAGAATCTATTCAGGTCTCCTACTTTTTCATCAGGGTTGGACAGAGACCTGATTTGGTAGATACCAGGGTCTGGGCTAGACTATGTTTATATCATATTGCAAGGTTTGCCCACTTGGTCAGAAAATAATTTAACAGACACTGTGCCAGTGAGAAAAGTCAATGTTAGGAACATGCAGTTACAAATATCAAATTGTGACACCTTGGGCTGCATTACCTTGAGTATTCCAGATTTTGTTTACTAGATGCAATAGGTGTTCCAAAAATGAAGTTAAATACCATTCATTACCTTCCTTAAGGAATCCTGTGAATACATTTAAAGTAACACACAAGTAACGATAGTTAACACATACCATGATCTGAAGCCATGATTCGGCCAGCTGGAGTACACTGTGGTCTCTCATCATGTCCTTGATACGTGTGTTCCTGTCCGTCTCCTAATCAACAAACATTGATAGTTATTAGTATGATGGAATGTGCAGATCTGTAACAACTTTTTCGAATTTAACTGGTAATTGGTTATAAGTTAAATATAAAGGATATGTACACATCTGAATAATCATTCTTAATTGCCTCTGTAGTTTAAAGCACTCAAACCGAGTTGTTGTTTTTTTTAAAATAATTATTAAGACTTCCTATATGTGTTGTGTTGTATTTTTTACATGCAAATTGAAAACTACCTTTATATCTGAACAGCGTGAAAAAGTTTCAATTGTAGCAAAACGGCTGTCCATTGTCCATTGTAGCAAGGTTTATATAAAAGGTTAAGATGACGAAGATGAAGGTGACTAGGAAAGTGTCAATAGGGTTATTGCGGAACTTGAAGTGCATGATGTAACTTGCCTTATGGAGCATATATTGTAGTGGTAGAGCATCAGACCCATGTTCGGAGGGTAGTGGATCTGATCCCCCATCTTATCATTTGTGGTGTCCTTGAGCAAGACATACTATTTGCATATATACGCTTTGTGCTGGTTCTACCCAGGACGACATTAAGTGCAATTTGAATAAGTTACAAGAACTTGTTTCACAACCAATGTAAAATAAATAAGTTTTAATATAACTTATCTCCTTCATTCTACCCAAGCATACCACTCAAAGACAACCATCATCTTGCTTCATCACAATTTAACATACGGAAGAAACAAAAAGTTTTATATATGAAAAGTTAGTAACAAAATGCCTAAATAAAGAATCTTGGTTCACATACTATCTGCGAGTGGACAATATCTCTGTCGACGACCTCTGAGTCTATCTGAAGGAGGATGCGAAGATACATGTCTACCGCCAGATGTCCAAGGTTCAGAGTCTGTAGTAGGTCGGAGAAAAAACTGAGCCATCGTGATGGATAATCAACAACAAATGCCAAGGAGACAATCTGTGACACTTTGTTCTTTAAGAAACTCTTGTCCGGTCTCTGACCCTGCAACGTTTGTAATGAAGTGTTAATTAGTTGATTAATATAATTAAAAAATCTTCATGATCCCTGAATTATACTGTATAATTCTTAGCCAATCAATAAGGATCAATTTGGCCTGCCAAGTTTAGTGAAGACATTCATTGTAGGCTTTGACAAGTTTGTTACAATGTTGAATATTAACAATTGATTCAGGTCAATATTACCTGCATATTTTTTTCTAAAAACGTGTAACTTTGATAACACAAGTGTTTATAAGTTACCTGCAGCTGAAGGCATCTACTGATCAAATGTTTCACATGTTGCTGGTCTTCTTCTGATGCACCACCATACCTAAAACAACAAGAGACAACCAATGACTTTTTTGTATTGAAACAAATTCCCATCATTATGCAGACATGTAAGTCAAATAAGTTCTTATATCTGAAGATCATTGCAATGCCATACATTAGTCCTGTTGGGCGATGCAAGGTAGGAGGTCATTAGACTAAACAGTCCTAGACCACTCGACCACATAGGGATCCATAGAAAGTGTAACCTGTTTCTTATTTTCCTCAAGCAATCAAAATCAAAAAGCTAAATATTCAATTTATTATAATTAATTTATACATAATCCAATTTCTCATGCAGTTGCACACTCAAGTTCATTCATTGGGTGAATCTAGGTAGGCTGGATTTCTAGTATGGGTTCATCCAACATTAATTTACAAGTCTTGAAATGTGTTTCATAATTCACGTAAAAATACACAACCCACAAAATGTGGTAATCAAAATCTTTGTTTCCAAAAAATGAATGGTAGCAATAACAAACACATGCATATATGTACAACTGCTTATATTTATACTTACCTAGTCCTCAGGTAATATTCCACCACTTGTAAACAAAAGAACTGTACATGATCATTCCTGAAAACAAACAAAAATATCTCATCACTTTACTGATAAAGTGCAGTTTTATTTTAATTTATAGTACCGGTACATTTTTTCATTATACAAGCAGTCCCATATAAACACAAAT
Organism: Panopea generosa; assembly: GCA_029582155.1. NCBI lineage: Eukaryota > Metazoa > Mollusca > Bivalvia > Adapedonta > Hiatellidae > Panopea > Panopea generosa. The sequence continues at coordinate 43,721,036 of CM055903.1, forward strand.
ATATGTAACTGCAAGTAACTATATTTTGTATAATCATGGAGGTTTAGGTCCATCAACTTAAATAATATTAGGTAAATAATAAATTACCAAGAAGCTACTGTAGGTTTAATCTATTTTAGTTTAAAGTAAGATCAGAACTCACATGAACAACTCTCAAGTCCGCTTCCTGGGTAGAACCAGTACTGAATGTTGTTTCTGAAAAGCCATTGTGGTCAACTAGGGATCAAACCCAAAACATATAGCATGAGCAATCAAAACCCTATCCATAACACTATTACCCTGCTTTCGCACTGTACGTTTTCAATAAAGGCTACTTCCAGTTAGGGGTGGGGGCCCAGACCCCAATGCGACCTACTTTGAAACTTACTGAACACCCAGGAGTCAATAAAATGTTTAGTAACACATCACCAGATATCAAAGTGTCAACTGCATATAAATGTATACAGTGATTTTAGGATAAAATCTCAGGAATGCCCATCACACAGACATACATACAAATGTGTGCATATTGTTATATCCATGCATATATGTATGTATATAATTATACAACAAGCTATATTAATTACCCATGGTATGATCCACTTGTAAGAGCCTGGACACAAAGCTTCCATCCATCCTCCGACGCCTTCAGCTGCTCAAAATATTCTAGAGCCTGAAACAATGAATATCAAAATATTCATAAAAAGTATGTTATAAGAAATATACTCAAACAATAATCTAAACTACAAGGTAGGCCAAAATTAAGACAGCTGCTCTCTTCCCACCTTCTCATTACAAAACTGCTTATTCAAAATATTGTTTTTTATTTTTGGAGACATTACAGACAATTACCTATAAACGTGAATGAATGACATTTATTGTTGCTTTTTTTTATGATAATAAAAATAGCACCAAATTGTAAAGTCACTATAATGGAGTTAAACTTTTACTCTCTCACTAGGACACAATTATGGCAAAATAAGATAATTAAATGCATAGCATTACTCTATGCACCTCAATAGGAACAAGTGCTCCATTCTCTACTAGCCCAATTTTTCCCATTTTACCTAGCCTATACAAATCATACCTCTCCTACCCCTTTAACCCTTTAACTCTTCCAATCTCCCCAAGAAATATCAATGAAATTTATCTTATTCCTTTCTATAAAGGCATCTCCTTAATTAACAAATGATGGATTGTCACATAATTTCTCAAAGAAATGTAGTTCTAAGTAAAAAGCTGAACTAATCAATCCTGAGAAACAACATGTTACAGCTGGAGAAACTGTCTTGAATAATAAAACACTTTTTTGATGTGTAATAACGGTTAAGTTATTAACAGCAAAGTTGCAATAACTCGCCCCACTGAGGTAGCGTTTTCAAGCCGAGCTCGGTCCTAACAATTTATATGAGATGAACTGCCTGTCACTTGCTGGACCGTGCACATGTTCATATGCATATTCATGTATATATGTAAAAGGACTTCCCCTGCCAATACATAAAACATGTACCAGTCATCATAATGTATTGAAAATGGCATAAATATTAAGAAAAAAATATATATTTCAAGGATAAAGTATTTCAACATAATTCAATTAAATGCTTACAAACCAAACATAGGGTCCTCCGTGGCTGAGTGGTCTAAGGTGCCATCTCAAGATCACTTACCACTAAGGTTGTAGGTTTGAGTCCTCCTCGCTCAAGAAACTTTATGTGAGAAAGTTTGCCAGTTACTTGCAGAAGGATGGTGGTTCTACCCAGTCTGACTCAGTCTGAGGTCTTCTTCCACCAGTAAAACTGAACATGCCATATATAACCTGAAATGTGTTGAAAATGGCATTAAACCTTTTAGTACATGTGAGGTACATACCCTTGTTTGATCCTGTCTGCTGGCTAATGAATTGAGACCTTGAAGGGCTTTATCATCCATCATATAGAAGTGTGTAGGTGCAGGGTAACCCTGTACACACCATGCTGAAATTAAGTTGAATTATCAACACAGGGTGACAGGTACAATAGCTATAACTGGTAAGATATATAGTTAAAAGAGCCATAGCGCATGTCATAGTATTATACTGAAAGACAAGAAATGTCACAGGTAAGTGTCACATGACCCCCCACCCCCCTAATGGTCTGTGAAAATAACAATATATGTTATAATAGGTAGCGATGTATCCTTGAATATCAAGAGTAATGGACTGGCATTTCAGACTAGACATATGCAATTTCATGTTGTGTTTTTCCATAAAAGTGTGACTTGAACACATCATCATGACATGCTGATCACTCAGTGTCAAGCTATTTTAAAATCCCTCCATGTAAGACAAAGTTACAGATCAGACATGAAATATCAAACAAACTGAAAGTGTGACCTTGAGGTAAGGTTCTGGGTCTTAACGTGACACATCGTCATGTCATGTTGCTCAATTGATAAATTGAGCCAAGTGTTTAAGAAATCCATCCATGTATGATAAAGTTACAGGATGGACTTGAAACCTTAAACAGACTCAAAGTGGTGTCATACAAAGTTAAATTGTGACCTTGACCTTTGAAGCGGGAATCTGGGTGTTAAGTGTGACACATCAGTCATGTTATGTTGATGATTTGTAGCAAGTATTTATAAAATCCATTTAATGCATGACAAAGTTACAGATTGGACACAAAATCTCACAGACTCAAAGTGTTGTCAAACAAACTCAGTGTGACATTGACCTCTGAGGTATGCATGTGAGTCTTACACGTGACACGTCGTCATGTCATGCTGATGAATTGAGCCATGTGTTTTTGTAATTCATCCATAGGAGACAAAGTTAGACTGGACACTAAATCTCAATCAGACTGAAATTGTCATCAAAGAAAGTCAAATTGTGATCTTGACATTTGAAGTGGGAGTCTGTGTGTAACGCGCTGACATGTCGTCATGTTATGTTGATCATTTGTAGCAAGTATTAACAAAATCCATCTAGGCATGACAAAGTTACAGACTGGACACGAAATCTGACACAGACTCAAAGTGTTGTCAAACGAACTCAAAGTGTGACCTTGACTTTTGAGGTACGGGTCTAGGTCTTACATGTGAAAAAAAAATTCAGTCATATGTTACGGTGTGTCGTTTAGACAGTATTCTAACCTCTGCCTATGCTGAAATATCATGTTGCAGACACATGGTATGGTGTCGTAACCTGTTTCGATCATGATCTGAATTCAATCACTTCCAAGAATTATGAATATCACACATGCATATTTCAACTTCCTGGGCAATTGGCAATATTTACATAAAGTATCCACGTGTTCATTGAATACTATGAAAAATAAAAAAAATAATGCTTCCAATACAAGTAAGAAAGTCATTTTATAATACAGAAAATGATACAAAAACAAAAAACCTCATGTTGTTCAGTAAATTGATACTGTTATGGTATAAACCCATTGAGAAATATTTATTCATGTGAAGTAAGTGCAGTTTTATCTGCTTTCATCTTTTTGCACTTTTGCAGCCTCATGTCATCTTAATTTGACACATTGTGTCATCCAGTCATATGACTGAAATCAGGTACAGCCATTTTGTTGAGAGTATATTGGAGTCACCAGAATCAACGTGAATGGCGAAGGCAACTGGCATGTATTTGATAAGTTTTTGGTAGAAAAATATCATTTTATAGTTATTTATACAAGCATTTAGTATCAACATCCGTTTTGCATTGAAATATTTAACGGCGATTCTTAAGTGATCGATAAATGGTAACACCATCATAATATGTATGTGGTATGATACCCCACCCAATCACATCATACCGATACCAAACCAACCAGACAAAGAACTACCCTCTTAATGCGGAGTGTCATGTGGAAGGATGTAGGTTTGAATCCCAGACCGACCGTATGCTGAGACGGATTCTACCATTAGACCAACGGTCTGCTGAGGTATAGAAAAAAAGAGTAAATTTAGAAGATAAACAAAGAATATTACGATGGTTTCAAAATCATTTTGGTACTGACACTAAAGAGTTTCCTTGTATGGTACCAAAATACAAAATGTTACAAACAATGGAGTAAAATAAATACCACTTAAAATAGTTTCAGTCGTTAGCTTGCGTTTCTGTTACAACGCCCACATCCTCTGAACAAACAGCGATAACAACGTTCCCATTGTTCTATAATGCAAATTGTGTTAAATACTTTTACTAACAAATATCGCTATAGTCCCAATTAAATGTTATTATTACCTGCTTGCCAATCTGTGTTGAACATTTGAGTTAACATTTTTCAAAAACAGTCTGCTGATCTTTTACGATATGATTGGTGTCACGTCTGCTCTCTTTTCAATATATATAGATAAATGTGGATATATACCACTACTAGCAAATTGATATTAATAAAACATTTACTATATATTACATCATACTTTACCTGTTGAAACAAAATAAGCGTTGTTTACATTTCAATATCCCAAGCCACGTTTCGTCATATTATTTTTGACCGGAAGTAGAGATGGGTAGGACTAAAGTACGAAATGAAGCGTTAGCAGCCAAATGGAGTGCAAATTATGTCATTTAATATTTTGTGGGGTATGAGGAATAGTTTAGTTTAAACATATTTTATTTCATAATTTTTACATGAAATGGGGTTGGGCCACAAGTTCTGCCAACATTAGATTCGGCCCTTCCCCTACAGATTACATAATCGTTTTTAACAATGGCATAAAATACATTACAAAACCAAAACAATTGACAAATATTATGGAAAAACGAAAAAAACAAAAACAACATTTAGGTGAGTTTTTTTAAGAGAGGAAGAGAGAAAAGAAGAAGAAAGAGATAGAGCGAGTTAGTTGCTGCATAAGGATGAGGAATAGATTGAAATAACTGATCAAGTATGCGACTCAATAAACAATGTCTAAAGAAGTGATTAAAACTGCGGTGACTGAAAAAAAACGAAAGACACATTGATACAAATATTGGGTTAAAACGCATCGAATCGTACATTTTTATAAAAAATAATTTTCAAACAACATTTTTAAATTCATATCTGATACGTTAAATAATAGAAACATGATCATTTATGCCTTAAATAGCTAAATCTAGGTGTATTTCGGTTATTAGTTGTTTTCTGTTTTCCCAGTCACCTAAAATGTATCGAAGAGAAGTTTTCATGCATTTAATTCCGCAGGAATACATAAAAATATTGGCTGAAATAAAATATTCTACAGTCTGTAAGCACTTGTGCCCAGTTGTTACCTGGTATAGACCTGTGTAACCATGTACCCAAGTAAATATTGGCTGAAATGAATTATTCTACAGTCTGCACCCACTTGTACCCAGTTGTTACCTAGTGTAGCCCTGTGCAACCATGTACCCAAGTAAATATTGGCTGAAATGAATTATTCTACAGTCTGTACCCACTTGTGCCCAGTTGTTACCTGGTATAGCCCTGTGTAACCATGTACCCAAGTAAATATTGGCTGAAATGAATTATTCTACAGTCTGCACCCACTTGTACCCAGTTGTTACCTGGTATAGCCCTGTGTAACCATGTACCCAAATAAATATTGGCTGAAATGAATTATTCTACAGTCTGCACCCACTTGTACCCAGTTGTTACCTAGTGTAGCCCTGTGTAACCATGTACCCAAATAAATATTGGCTGAAATGAATTATTCTACAGTCTGCACCCACTTGTAACCAGTCGTTGCCTTGTGTAGCCATGTGTAACCAATTGCCCAAATAAATATTGGCTGTTCAAGAAATGAATTATTTTACAGCCTGAACCCTTAATTGTACCAAGTCGTTGCCTGATGTTGCCCTGCGTATTCATCGTACCCAAATAAATAGGGCGGAAATTGATTATAATTGTTTTTAATGTAGTTAGTTTAGTTTAAACATATTTTACTTCAACATGAAGTGGGGTTGGGCCACAAGTTCTGCCAACGTTAGGTTCGGCCCGTCCCCCACATTTTTTACAATATTTACATTAAATATCAAGATGACATATTTTAACAATTTTGTCTTAACCAATAATTTGAGAATAGAAAAAGGTAGGAAAGGAAAGAAAGTCATACATAGTAAAACAAACACATATCAATTCTTCTTTATGTCGTCCATACGCATGCGTCCTGTGTCCACATTTCGGTAGCACCCAAGTGAGAAAATCAGATTAGTAAATAAGAAAGCACAAAAATTAAAACAAAGCTTTGGTGTCCTATGTAACTTAACATTATTTACAATGGGCAAAATAGTTAAATAATTCACAAGATCGAAGTAATATAGTGAAGTTGAAAAGTTGCGTGTACCCTGTACCCTATGTTACAAAGTATATACCTTGTGAAAACTTTTGTGTTATTTAGGACATAGTCTTTATAAATAAGGCAATGCGGAAGTACGTTTTGGAAACCCCGGGACAAAACCCCACCGGGAATTCGAATCGGGGACCTCTGGGTCTTGGAACAAGCATTCTAACTACTTGACCACTACAACTTTTTATCAGTGAATTACAAGTCACTAGGACATATTAACACATTAAGTAAACTGTTTGTATTAAAACATTTAATCAAGACACTGATTAAAACAAGGAGTTATGTAAGACCTTGATTAAAACTATCCAATATTAAAATAAAGTTTCATTGTGAAATAAAACATAGTCTAAATAAGTAAATTGATTTTTTGAAAAATAAATTGATTTCTTAACCATGCATGGAAACAAGAGGTTCGATCATTTGTGAGCAAAGTGACCTCGATTTCAATACGAACTTCGTGATATGTGCTACCAACTAAAGTAGGCTTGCTGCATTACACAAAACACGATACGTTATTTATTTATTTATAAGTATGTGATGTAGTTGTCCCAAAACAGTTGCCTGTAATTCATAATGCGCACTGTGTATTCATTGATCTTTATTCAGAAATCAGATTAGGTAAATAACAAAATAAACCTGTTATGCTATGATGTTGTTCTTACTTCTGGGTATAACACAGAACGACAATACATTGTATTCTAACTATTTATTATTGCCCTAAGAACTAACTATAGACTAAAGCATGCACAGGTAATATGTAGTAGAAGGGAAGTAACTCTGTTTATATGTTGAGGTATCATGTTACATCTCCCTTCTTATAAAAATGGATTATTGAATAAACAATGTTCACTCCTAAAAATGCTGACCATCTTACAGTGTCATTATCAATCACATGATTGAGGAAGTAGTTGTTCATCACAGATATAAGTTTTCTTGTTCTAAAGTCATTAATGCAAAGTTAATATCCTTGTTATCACTTTTATAGACTCGGTCAATGATTGACAGTAAACTATTACCACTTCTATCGGAATAGTCCATGATTAATAGTTAATGTACTGTTATACAGATTCAATTACCTTTGGTTTTACGACTCTTCCTGATCTCGTAATATACACATTAAAACCTTGTTCCTGTGAGGTATGTGTAGGCTGTTGCGAAGAGATGTTGTGAATTTGTCTGGTTATTGTTTGGTAAAGATGGTATTTCAGGATCTAAGACAGAAGTTTTCTGAATGGGTTCCTGTGGTTTTAACAAATCCCGTCTGTTTATGGTGTACCTTGACAAATCAGGGCACTGTACAGTGTATGATCTTTCATTGCGTTTGTCAGTTACAATGGCAGGTTTCCAAGTTTTGTCCTGCTGCTGTATTCGTGCAGACTGACCTATTTCTAAGGGATACACTAGTAACTGTTTTGGCTGTCTATCATAGTATCATTTTTCTCTTTTCTTATTTGCTTTTATATTCTCATTGACTGTATTTTGAGATAGTGTTTTGGGTTTCAGGTTTTCTATTGATGTTGGAAGGACTGAGCGCAACTATCTGCCCATTGACAGATATGCGAGGGAATAACCTGACACCAGAATCTATCTATCTATTTAACTGATTGTGATAAGGACTGAATCATTTAGTGATTAAAATCCAATTCTTTGGCAAAGTTAGTAAATTCCTGTGAACTGTAGCACAGTCCTCTATCGGATATGACCTTCTCACTTATCCCCACCAGGCCATTACCCCTTTCATTTTCCTAACGATTATGCTGCTTTTCATGCTGGAGATTTCTTTAACCTCAAAATACCTACTTTTGTGGTCTACTACTAGCAAGTAATTTTTACTATTCCATGTGAACAGATCAGTACCAATTATCTGCCATGAATAATCGGAAATCTCTGTATGAATTAAGGGCTCTTTTGGATTTGATGATCTTTGTCCTAAACATATGTTGCAGGTAAGTATCATTTCATTAATTTCACTGGAAATTCCGGGCCAAAATATGTCATCTCTCGCTCTTCTTAAGCACTTTTCTACACCAAAATGACCTGAATGCACCAATTCAAGCATGTTTGGTCTCAAGGATTGTGGAATGATTATTTTATTGCCTTTCATTATTAAACCATTAACAAGGGTCAATTCATCCCTATAGTTCCAGTAGGGTGAGATCTGGGACGGACAATGGTGTCTGGTAATAGGCCAACCATTGATAATAGTCTCTGTTAGTAAAACTAATGTCTCATCTTTGGCAGTAAGAGACTGGATTTCTTGCAATTTTCTGTCAGATACAGGTAAATTCGACATGACTAAATGTACCTGCATGTCCATTTCCCGCCGACATTTTGGGAATGTGTCACTGACAAAGTTTGACAGTGACAAATGTCACTGGTTTCATGACGAGCCTTTTATCTATGCCACGGATTTATGTTTATATTGTGGACAGGTTTTTTACGACAGTTCCTCGTATGGAAAAATAGAACATTTAGGACATTTCCTTTAATGATAAATCGTCTGTGAAAGATGAGACCGACAATTCAGTGAATCAGTAAATGAGTGCGACTTGTTGGACATGAACAACAAGATGGAAGTTGTACCAGAAGAAAACAACATTGCCTGAAGTAAAAAGAAACGCGGGAAAACGTGTATACATCACGTAACTACCACACAAAAAGCAACGGAAACTACAGTATGAAGAAAGTTTGAATCTGGCGTATGCAATAGCAAATTCATTGTTTGATCTCAAGGAACAATTTCGCACCTTAATACCGGAATATGAAATATGTCCGAACATTGTTCAAAATCATTTTACAGTCGAATAGTGTCGTCAGAGCGAAGGATTTATATAGTCCTCTATATAAGTCCTTGTCAGAGCACAAGAAATTCGTCCATTATTAAAGATGTAAATTCATGTATGTGGATATTGTGGCAAATTGTGCAGAAATAAAAGACAGCATCCAGGCCATATACATTATATATACAGTATATATACAGTATATATATTAGTTCAAGTACAAGTACAAATGCGGTCATTATGATTAAAACACTGATGTCTCCATCTACACTGAAAAATCACAAAGAAGGAAACGTGGTGCTAGAAATAAAATATTTGCACGTGGACAGAGCTTTGCACGGCGTACATCGTTTACCAGGCATCAGAAAAATGCGTATCTTACATAAATGATAGATTATTAGTACTTTCTGATATTACAGTGATATTCCTTGCAATGTTTTCAGCTGTAGACACATAGTCCAAGTGTTAAAGTGAATATATCAGGATTTTTAAAAAAAAAATGAAATTGGCTAAAAACATTTTTTTTTCAATACAACATGGTTATAAATTTTTTTATACTCAATGACTTCGTATTGCCAAAAGAATATCTATTTAAACATGTCAAAATAATATATCAAAAGGAATTTCCTAACTTGGACTACGCTCCTAGGTTAGACTGAAATAGATTTCCTGATCATAATGAAATGCTTTTTATCTATTTTAAAAATAATTTTATTTTTTAAGACAGTGATTGGCGTACTGTGTTGTCGTATTTTATTAAGTTCTGTGTGTTTCGTTATGAAAATCTAAGTATCTTTGATGGTCTTTAATTGCCATATGCTGAACACCAATAGTTAGTATCATATTCCTGTGTTCAATAATTGTATCCATGTTTCTTAACAAATTCTATTCATCCGACTACACTACATTATAATATAATTATACATATATATATAATGTAATTATGCACATAACAAAATAATTTGGCAATATCGTTCATATTTCTAATAGTACAATTATGCAATTTCTCACACGATTCCATAAACGAAAAGATATGATTTAAAGGATACATGTGTGTAGATATTAATTTCTACTGATATGTGATCAAATATCACACCCAATTTAATTATTTTCTAGGTATGACAGAATAAAGTAGCCATATTGTGTTTTTGTCATGATTTTCCTGCCTTATAACGAAATTCGTATTTTTGTGACTTTTATCAAATTTGGTCGAGTTCGTAAAATGAATAAAATGATATCATAGTATTTACTCGATTTTGTTGAAAATTTTAGTATATTTCACTTCTGGAGTAATACGCATGGCATGGACTATCATCAATTTGACTGAATTTTACAGCGTCCTAAACAGTTGGTTTGCTATTTGATCTACTTCACAATTACCTTCCGAAACAAGTTTTAACAAAATGGCTGCTTTTGAAAAGGCATCCAATGGTTAAAGTCTTAAAAACGATGTTACAATTAAAGTGAGTGAATGTGTAAGTTTGGTTCCTTGTACAGGGTACTTACATACGCGGGTGATACCAAATCCCGACAAGGTTCGGGCTGACACAGCGAATTCCCGGCTGCAGGTGTGCCTGATGGTAACTTTAATGTTTAAATGTACTGATCTCAATTATTATGTAGTGTCATTTGTATATTTAAAAAGAAACTTACCTTATGTATTGTCTAACGTACTAACTGCTATGTTCTATGCAATTTATTACTGTGATAATAATATATAATAATTTGTGTTCATATTTTAAATTAATTTGTGGATATATTATTTTTAAAAACAACAGTTAATTACTGTTTTTCAAAAACTTGTGCATTCGGTGATATATCTGTTTCTGACGACGTGCTGAAAATATGTCACACCGGTAAACTATCTTTGTATTTCTGTTGCATCGAATAAATGAAACAACTGTAGCTGTTTAATTTTGTTATTATTTCCCATTGTTATGGGTCCAGCATATTATAATAATTGAGTAAATACATCGTTATTTGAAAATTATTTTCATTAACAGTAACTCGGTAGAAACCTGTCAGAAACGGCGGTAAATTGTCAAAAAAGATAAGTTTCAAGACCTCATTTAAGCAAGGAGTTTTAGAAAATTTCTTGATTTAGGCATTATCTTTTTGTCACAATCATTTATCACACACACACACACACACACACACACACCGCATTTGAATTTTCCTTTTAGCCAAAAAGTGGTCGGAACGTGACTAGGTTTTAATATCAATAGCGGTTTGTACATTCCCATGATGCACTATTTAGAAAAACAAAGGCGACCTCCATGTGGCGATTGTCGTCTTTTTAATACGTGATCGTGAGGTTTCAATATGGCAGCGCCCAGATGTCAATTTCTTAACTGGCCCTTATATATGGGTTCGGTCGCTCATACGACCTAACCAAAAATGCAGTCCATTCTTATATATATTTCTTCCGACAAAATATGCCATAATTGCTTTTAAGTCATCATCAGGGTATGGCATTGATTCGGCAAATGACTGCTATGTAGGTGTATTGATCTTTTCCATTTTATGTATTGGGCTCTCCCAACGGTTCTTGGTCTGAACCTAGGAACTTTTCAGTTCCTTTATCAAAACACACATTATCTGGACCACCAATAGTATATCCACCTTTTCTATTATAACAGTATGTTCTTTTCGATATCATATTGCAGATCCTCTGTTGCAAGGCCACAGAACTGATAAATTAATCAGGATAAGCGGATATCTGGTGTCTGACTGCCTCCGATGCATTTACAAATCGCCCATGACAATATCTGCATATGGTCGTAGATTCCTGAAATTGCAAACATATAAGTAGGCCATCCAGAAAGCAAAATGACGGTTATTTTAACTTTGATGGCAGTTTTTATTAGAATTATTTTGATACCTCAAAGAACATTCCCCATTATGATGAGCATTGTGTGATGACGAATGCCGCTCATGAAATTGCGTTTTAAAGTCACAGTTGAAATCAAAGGTCAATCAGGTGCAACAATTAACAAAACGGTAGTGTATATAAATGATTGTTACTAATATTAATATTATGTTGCTTTATATATTTATTTCTTAAATGACAGACTAGTGAAACATATTAAAGCACAATGGATCATCTAGTTCATGTGTAATGAACATGTCTGTCTTTCTGTTCGTGTTTATGGGATCTGAAAGTGCATTTAAAGCAACACATCCACGTTTAAACTTTTTTAAAAAGTTTTCAATTGAGTTGTGAGCACATTTCCCATACCTAAATATATGGTCAGTGAGCTGTATATGTGCTAACAAACACTATCCAGAATGCTTTAGAATTATAAAAAAAGATGTCCAAATTATAAAGCGTGACAAACGCTTTATAAATTATTTTTAAATTGTTGAGGATTACAACTTGTCTTCAAATTGAATTATGCGAGTCGTATTAAAAAAACTTCACGTTTTAGTGCGTAGTGTACTTTACCTGCTTTGAAAGTCATTTTGACAAATTTTTTTGACTCGGGTGAGTTACACGCTTGTTTTATAAAGTGTTAGTCACGCATTATAATTTGGGCATCATTTTGTTCCGGATTGTGTTTATATGCTCATATACAGCTAATTGATCATATGTTTGTATTGGAAATGTGCTCATAACTCAATTAATTTTTTTTTTAAAAGTTCAAACGTGGATGTGTTGCTTTAAAGGTAAAAAATGCGGAAAAATTCAGTATTTGTTGTTTAATGTGGATCTTTACGATTTATACGATTTGTTAATAACCTTAAATGTTATATTTATACAGACACAAGACAGAAAATAATTCTTTATAAAAATAAATTGCATGTGCGCTTGAACGTCCATATGTTCTACACAAGACGATAATACTCTGGTGCACATTTTTATTTAACATTCTATTTTAATTGAAATGAGATTCCAGTAGAATTAAGAACTGCAAATATATATACCTTGGATTAAAAGTTAAATGTCAATGAAAGAAAGTTTTATGTTATGATGTTATCAAATTGACTTAATTGTACACCAAACTAGTAAGTTGTATACCCTTATGAAAATAAGCCATACGAAGTATTTGAGACTCGTAGAAAATTACTTGATACCTGCAGTATAGAAGTTCTTGACAGAATTGATAGTTTTGATTGTGATACTTGGCGAAATTGAAACATTTTATTGTATAAAACTTGTTATAGTGCATTCACTTCCTAAACTAAAATCAATCAAATCAAAGGAATATTGGCACCCCTGACCTTCTACTATTAGTGTTGAAGAAGTATTGAAAGATGCTCCTGTCCGTTCAACAACTAGAGCAAAAATACAACCGAATGATTGAACTTGTTGTATAATATGTACTCGTATGTCGGAAGGTGTAAAACAGTGACAGTGTGTAAGAGTGATCATGTTTTAAGAATATATATTGCGAATGTAGGATAACCGTACGTATAGCATCAGAAGGAAAATATCATCAAAAATGTCTATCTCAGTTTAAATTGTGATGTATGGTGATACTGCCAAAGATGATACAGTAATGGTATAACTATGTTTTGGACTGTAACAGAGTTTATCTAAGGGACATTATTCACTCATTCCCAAATGAATTGGGGTATGCATGTTCCGCTTAATACATTCAATAGTTTCATGTAGATGGGGCTCTTTTTGTTAGGAATATTTGAGACAACTCAAAACACAATCTTCAAACACAAAGGAGAACTGAGATGTGCAGAAAAACTATACAATTTAGTAAAAAAAAGTGCAATTTGTAATGTTCGCTTTTTTGTCCTGCACATTTCTATGTCTTTGTGTCAGACTTATGGAGAGATAAAACTACACATCCTAACTCATTAAAATCGGCATGGAGAAGAACATCGTCGCCGAATTAACAGATATCGATGAAGCGTCCGAGACGTACCATCTGTAACACCTTTTAATCATGTTTTAATATGCATATATGGAAGTATGGCAATAACATTGCTAATCAAACATCATATTGTCCACATCTGACTGCAATTTTTAAGTCTGCATTTTAATAGCAACCTCTTGCATTAACCTAATTTCAAAGAACGGAAATGTACTGTAAGGTTCAATACCATTAACACGTGTTTTTTTTTATCTCAAATAAAACATTCTTACCTTGATTATAAATAAAAACAACCTAACGGACTTTAGAAATCTAATTTTAGTTCTGGGTTAATGCCTTGATATAAAATTATAATAGGTAAACACGCTGTCTGCAATGTACGACACTGTAACGTTCGATACTACATCCTATTATTTGCCTAGTTAAAGTGTGTCAAGACAATATTTATGTTATTCGACGTTATGTTCGTGACGTTATAAATGTTGTACACAAACAATGCGCATTTGAAAATTTGTTAACAGCATGGCAGAATAACCTTGGACAGGGCTCAAATAAAACCTGGTGAGTGGCAATTTTTTATTATTGATAGATTATATTTATATATCATTCACTTCCACAAACCTTTCTTATATAAAAAGCACCCATGACAATTATTTCAAAAATAACATAATTACATGATATTAAAGTTAACGTCGCTCTTTGCTTGCATGGCAATGTAACGTTCGCTACATTTGGCATCAAACATTATATTTTTAACAAATATTATATCTCGAATGATATTATGAAAATAAAAGTTGTAAGTCATTAAAATTAATGTTCACTGTATCAAATAAATGTTGATGTAAGATATTCGACATAATTTTATATGTATTACACTGGTAAAACATTTAAAATATGGTCCAAAATCAATGCAGTTTGTCCGAATTCAGAGAAGTATTATTGTACACTGAAGTTGGAATTGAGCCCACAATCATGAATATATCACAAATAACAATAAATCTTAGATATTTGGCGAGATATAACAATAACATGTTCTGTGACTACTAGTACATTCATATGATAAGAGGTATTGGATATCAATAGAAACTAATTCCAATTGATATATAGAATATGAGGTTAGAAAAACATTAAAGAAAATTAATTATATTTTAACATTTAAAAATTTCTTAAAAATAGCATATGTAGATATATGTTTTGTCTTACTTTACGACTTAAATATATGACGGTTGAAATCCGAGTAATATCAATCGAAAATGTTTTTTGTTTATATAGGCGTTACAGTTTAATGTATCCATCATACTGTGGTATATCGTACATTACGTGTTATACATTTTTGAAAATTTTCTCGGTTATTCAAAAAATCGGTACGATGTTCACAATATTCTGAATCCAAAAACGTATGTATATTTACTAAACGTGATCATTAAAATCAAGAACCTCAGTTGATACTTATTTCTTCTGTTTAGAATTCCAATTCATTTGAGAATGAGTGACAATTATGTATGACAGACGCTTACAATGTATTAGTGTTGTTCGAAGTAGCTATCGTAAGAGGAAGCAGGTTTTTCTATGAAGATTTAAAAAGAGCCAACTATCCAAAAGCACAGTTTATCAGACCATCATTACTGATTCTTGGAACTATTCCTTTATCTCATCTGTTATTTAGTGATTTGTCGATTATTCTAGACGGCAATGCTGAAGTCGGAAACAATGCGGAGGACTGTGAAGTTTGCATGATAGCCGAAGCTATAGTTTTTGGTGTATCTAACGGCAAAAAATGGTTGAAGAAAAATGTTGGCCTTACACATGCAACATGGTTGACATTTTGTTATACTTCATCAGAGCAGAAAAAATGGGCAGCTGGGACCTGGCCGTTTGTTGCTAGTCAGTCATAGCTGACAATTTAGAACCATTTGAATTATACTAGGTGCTGACCTGTTTACTAAAGAAAGCGTCAGATGTGTATTGAGAATTTAAAGATGAACATTCTTTTAAAGTCGACCGAATCAACAATCAAACGACAAAAACACACAGATCAAGCAACAGAATATACGAACAACATTTGTAAAATTAACAATGTGAAAATAGGAATCACACGAAATGACCAAGCCAGGGACAAATTTTGTGTCACTGGAGCAACTCGATCCAGAAAATAAAGTCACAATAAGGCGAAAGTCATGAAGAGGAAGATCACACATACACCAGATATGATTCTCTACTTCCAAGAATTGATCTTGACGAGTCTCTTGTTCAAGCTTTGATGGACACGTTTACATTTTCTGATTATGGTTCTTTGAAGAAAAAGAAATCTAAAACATTTGCATTGAAGTAATTTGTACGAGATTTAAACAAGCAGAAAGTTCGGGTTGTTAAAGTTGACAGAAAACTACCTCAGTGTATTTTGACAGCTGCAAATGCTGACAGAAGTGTAGAAATTGGTTCTGTGCTGAAATAAGAGTTGTCCCTGGTACCTCTGTCACTTGCTTTAGCTATAGGCTTGAATTGTTGAATGTCTTAAAAAGTGATTTTAACTTAATGACTTTCCTAATTCTTTATTACAAAGGTGCAAAATCATTAATGGTCACGCTATGATTCAGGCTTTCGGAATATAAAGTTTAAAGGGAGTAGATCAGGAAAAAACGTTATAACTGTTTTAAAAAATATAATTAATTTTAAAATGGATAAAAAGCATCTAAATATCATTAATAAATAATAAATAAAATCCGAATGTTTCGTGTGTCAAATCCACCAAAACGAGACAAAATCGATATTTTAATTGGAGTGGAACACTTGAAACGAAATCCTCATTCTATAAATAGAAAGCACTTAAATAGTGTTCGGCTACCTCTACGTCGTCATTCGGACTTTTTCTAATATGAAACAATTCTAATTGTAATGTTTGTCCGGCTCTAGGCCGATGTTAATTGATAATTTATTGGAGTTATCAATAACAGACACCATTCAAGGTTACCATCTTTATTTCCCAGAATTCCACATCCCATGCAAGGGACATAACTCATATTGATTGTATAACTAAATATAGGATAACATAAGTAGTCCCCCTTACTCTGTTAATACACTACATTTCCTCCCCTAATCAAATTTAAAAATACCCTGTTAACTTTTAACATTAAATGTTACTTCTTGTAACTTTAACTAGATACATGTAAATTGAACATAAAACTGTTCAACTACTTTTCAGTATGACATGATATTTCAAGAATTACTATACATTAAATTGCCACAATATAATGGTACTAAATCTCTGAAACACCATGCATAACATAATATCTGTACAAATAATATGTTCCTACATCAATCAACAATTTGTTTCACTTCAAATCCCGACATTATTTGAAATGCCTCACTAAAATCTGTATGCAATGTTCAGATAATAATTAGCAGTCCCAATAATGTCTTAGCCATTAACACACACTTATTGTAATATAAATCTATGTTGTATAGCTAAATCAACTCTTAACATATATACATCATACATTCTTTGAATCCCTTAAAATACCCATATTAATGTCTCATTTGTTACTCATAATGAAATCTGAGTATTTCTGCGGCATTTTTCGAGCTCTCGATGGTCGCGAGTAGGATTCTGCTACTGTTTTTGTTGGTGACTTCATGACCTCCGTTTCTACAGGATTCTCTATCTGTTCTATTTCTGTCAAGTCTGCTTCCTGATTATTCTCTAGATTGGAATTTGACCCCGACTCCACTCTATTTTCATTAAGCACATTTTTCTCAGATTGAACACTTTTATTTTCACTGAAATTATTTTCCACACTTGGATGATTTTTTACGTTATCTAACACATTTTCTACTACTTTTGATTTTTCAGATTCTCTACTCTGATCATTAGAATAGAACTTTTTCACATGTGACACATTTCTAGAATATCGCACACCTTCTTTTGACTCTACAATTACACTATTTCCTTGCTTATCTACTACTGACATTGGATTTGGATTAAACACTGTGGATAACTTGTCTTGCTTCTTTTGCTTTACTAACACTAGATCACCTTCTTTTATATCACTTTCTCTAGCATTTCTTCTGTTATCACCATAAATCTTCCCTTTTCCTTTTCTTTCACTGTCGCGGTCTCTAATTTCATGATCGGAAACTCTGTGGTCCGAAATATCTGGTATTTTCGTGCGAATTTTTCTTTTGAACAGCATTTCAGCCGGTGACATCCCTGTTGTGGAGTGTGGTGTAGATCTATACATCATGAGATATGTCTGAAGTTCTGTTCTCATGTTTTTCTTCTCCGCATGCGCAATGCGAAGCCTTTTCATAATCGACTTATTTTGGATTTCAACCTCTCCATTTGCTTGCGGCCAATATGGAGTTGTATTGCGATGTTCAATGTTCAGATCCGTTAGATAGTCGTTCAGCTCTTTGCTGTTGAAATTTTGTGCGTTATCTGTCTGTAAAGACACTGGAATTCCATGAACACAGAAAATACTATCTAGACAGTTTATAATCTTCTCCGACGTAGTAGTTTTCATGATGAAAACCTCAATCCATCTGGAATAGTAGTCGACAATAACTAGTAGATTTTCTCCCGATGGCAGTGGTCCCAGAAAATCAGCACTCAGATGCTCCCATGGCTGGCTTGGCAATTCTCGTCGGCTCATTGGTTCAGGTTTCGTAGTAACTTGACTAGCTACTTGGCACCCATAACACGATTTGCAAAAGTTCTCTATCTCTTTATCTATCCCTGGCCACCATACTTTGGATCTTAATCTTTGTTTCATTAAAACAATGCCCGGATGACCTTCGTGTCCCAAAGATAAAATGTCCTCTCTTAATGTCTTTGGTACAAGGATTCTAGTACCTCGCAGTACTAAATAGCCTAAAGACGCTAATTCATGCTTTATCGGCAAATAGCTCTTGTTTGACAGTTCATGCCATCGACCTGTTCTTAACAGATTTTGAATCTCTTTCAGTTCTTTATCATACTTTGATTCTTGTTCAATTGTCTTTGTTGACATGGCAATTGGTGTTGCCTCGGTTGCTACAAATTTAACGTACTCCTCTGTGTTAAGAAAATCACATTTTCCTTTTGGAACGCTTGTTTCAGGCACTAGACGCGAGAGTGCATCTGCAATGTTTGTATGTCCTGGAATATGTCTGACTTTGTATGTATATATTTGTAATCGCAACATCCACCTTTCTACTCTAGCACATGGTTTGGAATTTGGAGAAAATATGAACTGCAACGGCTTGTGATCTGTCAGCAGTTCAAATTCAATTCCGATCAAATACATATGAAGTCTCTCACACGCCCAAACAATGGATAGTGCTTCTTTCTCTGTTTGCGAAAACTTCCGTTCTATACTCGTCAAAGTTCTGCTCACATATAGAATCGCTCTGGATTCACCTTGCCCATTTTCTTGCACCAGAACACAACCTATTCCGACTGGCCCTGCATCACAAATTACTTGAGTCTTATCTTTCTTGTCGAAATACCCCAGGTTCTTCGCATTTGACAACTGTTCTTTTAGTTCTTTGAAACTTTCATCTTGTTCAGCATCCCATGTGAATGGAACTCCTTTTCTGGTCAACTTCCTCAAAGGTTCAGCAATAGATGCGAGATTTGGAATAAACCGTCCACTAAAATTGACGAGACCTAGGAAACTCTTCACTTCTGATACAGTTTTTGGTTGCCTAAATTCAAGAACAGCTTTCACCTTACTTTCGTGAAGACCTACTCCATGGTCTGACAAAACCATGCCCATAAAATCTACATGAGTCATTTTGAATTGGCATTTCTCCAGATTCAACGTAAGTCCTTTCTGTTCAAGACGTTCTAACAATGCTTCAAGTCTTGCATCATGCTCATCATCACTTCGTCCATGTACAATAATGTCGTCGAATATACTGTTCACACCTTCTAGACCACTCAATGTTTGTGCAATCACTTTATTGTACATCTCAGGAGCACAGCTGACCCCAAACATAAGTCGTTTGTACCGATACATTCCTTTATGAGTCATGAATGTAGTAATTTCTCGAGATTCTTGGTCTAATTCAATTTGATGGTAGGCCATTTTTATGTCTAGCTTTGAAAATACAGTAGAGTTGTTCAGATCTTGCAAAACTTCTTCTGTTGTTGGGATAGGGTATCTCTCCCTTTTAACTGCTTCGTTGGCTCTTCTCATATCAATACAAAGTCTTATATCCTCTTTCTTTGGCACTACAACAATTGGATTTACCCACTTACTTGTTGTGTTTACTTTTTCAATAATGTCCAACTCTTCTAACTCATCTATTTTCTTCTCAAGCTTCTCTCGTAACCCATACGGTACTCTTCTCAATGGCTGTACAACTGGTTCAATGTCATTATCAACTGGAATGTGAAGCTGATAATCTTTTAACTTGCCAATACCATCAAAACACTTTGGAAATTTCTTGTACAGGTCTTGTTTTCTGTCAGCGTCAGTCAAAACGTTGTTCACCATACTCGGCATATCAATGTGTAAAATGCCTAGCTCAACAGCAGTCGTTTTACCTAACAATGCCTGTCCTTTTTCTTCTACCACAATGAATTCAGCATTTACAATTTTATTTGACACTGTTACATCAGCAGTAAAACTCCCAGCTACAGTTAAAGGTTTATCATTACCATATGCATACACTTTTTTATTTGTCAGTTTACTGTTACATTTCACTTTTCTTTCTTTCATGTATTCCCACATGTTTCTGTCAATGATATTCACGGTTGCACCCGAATCTATAATCACGGGAATGGTTATTCCCCCTATGTCAACATGTATGTCTCCTTTCATGTGTTGGCTTAATACAGTGAATACGTAGTCATCAGATGAATCATTTTCATCAACATCAACTGCTCTGATCTTTTCTCTATGGCTCTGATTTGGCTTAGATTTGCAACATTTCTCAAAATGATTCTCTTTTTTACATTTTCTGCACTTCTTTCCTCTAGCTGGACATTTAGGATCTGTCTTTATATGCCCCTCGTAGCCACATGCATAACATTTCTGACCTCTACCATAGTCTGTCACATTTCTGTTTTTGTATACACCACGCCCCTGTGGTCTGTATGCACCAGCCCCCTGTGGTTTTGGCATAAATTTGTGTCGTATTTTGTTTACACTTTCTTTTGATTCCATGGTGGAAGCCTGCGATTCTGATGCTTCAAGCGACCTTGCTATCCCTCGTAAATCATCTAAAGATACATTACTTTTTTCCAACAATTTTCTCCTCAGTCTCTGCGAATAACATTTTTCGATAACCTGGTCCCTGATATTTTCTTCTACATTTGTAAAATTACAGTACACGGCTTTTTGTCTCAAACGAGTGACATACTGATCCATGGATTCATTGGATTGTTGTGCAATACTTCTAAATTGTGATCTTTCAAATGCAACATTTGCTTTCGGTTTGAAATAAGTGTCCAACAAACCTTTTGCGATACCGTACTCAGTTTCTCCATCACCTGGATCCGGAACAGTTAACGTGTAGAAAATGTCTTGCACATCTATACCAGCACTGTGCAAAAGCAATGCTTTTTTCTGTTTGTCGTCTTTTACCCCTTTTCCATCAGAAAATAACTCGAAACTGCGAAGCCATCTTGTCCACCTGATTCCTAGCGTTGTTCGTTCGCCAATTTCAAATTGCGAAATACCTCCGATGTCTTGGAAAATCTGGGTTGTCATCTTGATCAAAGCTCAGATAAATGTTTAAAGTTTATCCTCGTCGCCAAATTATGTAATGTTTGTCCGGCTCTAGGCCGATGTTAATTGATAATTTATTGGAGTTATCAATAACAGACACCATTCAAGGTTACCATCTTTATTTCCCAGAATTCCACATCCCATGCAAGGGACATAACTCATATTGATTGTATAACTAAATATAGGATAACATAAGTAGTTCCCCTTACTCTGTTAATACACTACACTAATTATGTGTAAACCTGTTAAACAGGTCATATTAAAATCAAATGAAATCATGTGGTCCTTTAATACGTCACAGTATATGTTGCAATTTTAAGTGGGAAATCTATTTTAGTCTAACCTAAACATGCCAAAAGAAATATTAAAAAGAGATTTCCTAACTTGGGGTACGCGCCTATGTTAGATTATATAGATTTCCCGCTTAAACGTGCAACCTATTAAATGAGTCACGTGATTTCAATTCGATATGATATACACAGGATTTCAGTTTAGAGGGGGCGCAACACAAAATATGGATGGACACACATGTTTTTCAGTAGAAATATAGCGATTTTTTTTTATAAAATATAAGAGTTTAGGAAGGAACGTACATTGGATTCTTTTTAAAGAGTAGATCCGCCATTGGTACCGGTTTACATGTAGTAAAAAGTGTGCGTTTGAATGACGTCAAGCAGTACTTAAATGCTGTATATTTTTAGAATGAGGATTTTGTTTAAAGTTTACCACTCAATTGCCACGTTTTTATGGATTTGACGTATCAAACAATCTGGATTTTATCTATTTATGATAATGCTATGCTTTTTATGCATTTTAATAATTATTTTATTTTTTTAAAGACGTGTATTGCTTTTCCCCCATGATATACTCATAGCGGATCTAGTTAATTTACGAGTACCTGTTATATTAAAACAAGGCGATATTGGTGTATTTGGAACAGTTTGGAAGCATTTTCATATTTGATTTATGAATTTAGAAAATGAATATTGATGTTTGATGATTGGGGTATGAATACATTATTACTGAGTCTACTTTCACTTTGTCAACAGAGTACACACTGAACAGGAAAAAAAACACATCTCTTGGATGAATCATAGCCCCTGCTTTTCTACTGATATTTTGTAACTGTAAATGTCAACAAACAATATAATGTAAGATTATCTTCTGTGATTTGGGTCTTTTTATGAATGATACGCCATTAAACATGTTTCACTCACGATCGCGAAGGAAAGTCAATGGTGGAGTTATACCTAGTATAGACTGGTGTAATTAATACCGTTTCAAAGATGCGAAGGCAACGCTGAGAGCATTTTGGGTCCGAGAACCAGGCTAATGCGCAGTAGTAGCTCTGGACCAGTCTAAATTATAAAAAATAAAATTAAATTAGTATAGTAATTATACAATCTTAGATTGGGAATATTTTTTTTATTAAGCAATCAAGTACAGTCTATAAAAGAAAAAATGATAATTAATAAAAATAACATTCAACATTTGAAACTTCCGGTCACGTGATCGTCCTTTTTCCTCGTGTAGCTTCATCATGAAGGCCCGTGGTGATGTACGTTAACTTAAAACCTCAATTAAACCTTTATTACTGAATTCCCAAGCGTTGAAAATGCAATAATTATATGCCTATGTATTTATTTTAACAGGTTTGGGATTTGTTTGGCAGTATATATGTGTGAAATGAGCGCAATAACTGTTTGATTGTCCGATGATAAATGTCGGTGCCCATGTGTTTTTTTTTAATTGATAGACCACAGGTTTTCAAATAAGTTTCTACATAAAACCAAGTTGTGTATTACGCTGACATGATCTTGGACTCTCTCGTCCATATAGTGGTAGTAAACGACAGTATCGATTTCAAAACGCCAGTGCGGACCATTTTAAACACTTCCTAATGCAGGTCAAGAGACTAGTAGACTGTATGGTTGACATGATCGGATGATGAACTTCCAGTGTTTCTTTGATGGTGGTTGGGATGAGCGGGATAGTCATTCTAACAAATATTTAATCAAAATTATTCGTCGATCAAATAGTTTAAGTTGACCCTTGACCAGAGAAAGTTGCACAAATGTTTATGTTACTACCATGCCTTGCACATCCAGCACTGAAAGTCTTCGATGCCTGATCCTTCACATCTGACGGACACCACTGGAATTCTAAGCCAAACCCTTGTGCTCAAGGGGCCTATTTCACCAAACTTCGTGTAAAATTTGAACTATCGAAAAGAAGTTTTGAAAATTCATTGAGTGTTCCACTTGCCATCATTTTACAAAACTCCCGTAACCTTGTAAATAGTATTCTTTTAAAATTAGCTAAAATAATGAGCATATGAAACGTTCTGGATGTCACAATTTGACCACATGGCAAGTACTCGCAATTTCTTTTCTATCAAACATCACAATATATCAAATGTGTACAATGTACGTAAACGGTGCTCAAGGAATTAAAACAAACAACTGGTAGGGCTCAAATTTAACTTTTTTTTTGCTCTCACACATTTTTGCGAGTACAAGATATTTCAACTCACAAAATATCAACTTTACTCATAATTTTGATCAACCATTTTTTATAGAAATTTTATATACATGAATATCTGGTTATTTTTTTTCGGCAACAATTTTCCTGAGTCATGGTAAATTGGGTTGTGTATCAAAATATGTAAATAAAATATTGCCACATGATTAAAATTGGCAAACCAGTCTGTGTATGTGCACTGTGTAAAAAAACAAGCCATCAATCGATGCGTACTGTGTAAAACATCAACTGATGCATGTTTACAGCAGATCGAAACTGAAAGTTGAAGAAGTGATAGCCACCCGTCATTTCAATTTCATTTTTTTGCACTTGCAAAAATTTGCGAGCGTATGGAAAAAACTGTTGCATTTTTCATTTTCCACTTGCATTTTACAAGTTTGCAGGTGTTAAATTCGAGTCCTGCTGTTTAATGAATTTAAAGGGAATATATTTGGGGTGGGGGGGACTATAAATATCTTAAAAAATAAAATATCTTTAAAATGGTCAAAATACATCTCATTACCATTAATAAAATAAATTCTGAATGGCTTATGTCACATCTTCCAAAACGAAATCACATTTTTAAAAACACTAAAATACTACTACACAACCATCAAATTGTCATTCAGATTATTTCTATGATTAAACCATTTTTACTACGTGTATAACGGATCAAAATGAAATCATGCGACTCATTTAAAGCGTCATAAAATATGTTGCAATTTTAAGCGGGAAATCTATATTTAGTCTAACCTGGGCGCGTAGCCCAAGTTAGGAAACACTTTTTCGGTATATTAATTTGGCATGTTTAAATAGATATATTTTGGCAATACGGGGCAATGAGTTTATATAGGCATGATATATTGGGGAAGAAATGTTTATAACCCATTTTGAACTTTTGAGAAATCCTGATAAATTCCCTTTAAAAGAAATGAAAAAACTGACTAATTTTTTTTCTGGAATGACACAATCATCACATCATTTATTTTATTTAGCCTTACGTGTTGATTAGAATTCATGAATATGATGCACAAACCAAGATCACGTTTGAATTTTACTGTATAATGCATCTCCATTTACTTCTATATTTCAGTTGAAGCAGTTCAAGGTTATTGGGCGCTCAATGCCCACAGATAAGGTGAGGGTACCTCCTCTGTACCAGATGAAGATATTTGCTAATGACAAATGTACTGCCAAGTCCAGGTTCTGGTATTTTGTCTGTCAATTGAAGAAAATGAAGAGGACATTGGGTGAAATTGTGTCAATCGAGGAGGTAATAAATTTGTTAATTTGATAGAATCTTCTATATTTTAAAATCTTAGATGATTTGTAGAAGTAACTTTGAAAATAAAAAGCTCAAACAACTTCTTTTTAGCTCACCAGGATGAATGTCCAGGAGAGCTATTGCCGTGGCGGCGGCGTCTGCAGTCACTCGTCTGCAGTCACTCTTACGTTTAGTTTGTGTTTAAGTTTTGGTGTTTGCCTCCAATTTCAATCTTTGCATGGGTGGTGAGTTTTATCACAGGCGAGCTTTGTTGTCTTCTGACAACTCTTGTTATATAGCTGTATTAAACACTCTTAAACATTATGACTGTGAGGATGCAGCTTTTAAAGGACATGTTGGTTGTGTCATTTGCAGGCCATTATTTAGCTTTTGTCACCAATTTATGCAATCGGACAGTCGGTCCTAAGTCTAGATTTTAGTTCGACTAATTTGTTTAGAGGACTATATATGTGTATGAAACAATATTAAGTGTGAAACATGAACAGCATAACAATATCCGTTACTACTTTCTAGGTTTATGAGAAGAGGCCATTGAAGATCAAGAATATTGGAGTCTGGTTGAGATACGTGTCCAGAAGTGGTACACACAATATGTACCGTGAATACAGAGATTTAACTGCTGCTGGGGCAGTCACTCAGTGTTGTAAGTAACAACTTCTCATTTAGGCCTACATTACTGTTCGGAATTGAACCCAAAAAGCATAATTGATTTATTATTGAATGGACAGACTGATCGATCATTGATTATTTATCGATTATTTAACTTTCAAAAGTAAATTTCAAAAATATCTGTTACATGCACCGTTCACATAATGTGAAATAGTTAAATGTCTCAACTGTCCACCCATTCTGCTGCGTCGTTCGTAGACGCCATGTTGTTCTAGAAGCTGTAAACGCGGTCTTGTAGATGCTTCCACCCTGTTGTACTGTATTGAATCAAGCGTCTTTATTATTGCGAGTACAGTTTATCTAAAATCCGAAACCAAACCAAATTGACCGAAATATAGCAAAGCATACAAAATCCCTTCTGCTGCATCTCATAGACGCCATGTTCTAGAAGCTTCTGAAAATGTGGTCTTGTAGATGCTTCCACCCTGATGTACTGTATTGAATCAAGTCTTTATTATCGCGAGTACAGTTTATTTAAAATCCAAAACCAAACGAAATCTACTGAAATACAGCAAAGCATACACAATGTCGCCGATACAAACAGTTTCGACCGATGTTGGGTTATCAACGATAATCGGAACAACACTAGCCTATATTAAAATGAACCTGCCCCCATTCCCTCAAAACCAAAAATAAAAATCTGGTTAGGGTCCAGTGTTTTTTTTCGGCCATTTTTATAGCAGTTCTTTGGTCATATTCCCAGTGGCAAATAGTATCTTTTTTCCCAATTGAGTGGTAAAAATTTCCAATTGAAAGTTTCAATAATTGTAAATTGAAACTTACCATAATTCCTTGATAAAATAAACACAGTTTTCCCCATTCTGAATCGAGTATGACATTGATTCTTTATTTAAATGGCCAGAGAAGCAAGTGTACACATTTTATGAAGCAGAACAAATATATTTAATGTAAAGGTTTTCCCAATGTTAATGAAAACGCCGCTTAAATTTCCAATTCCAAGGGTATGGGTCATCTTCCCAAAATGGTGAGAAAAAAACACTGGGGTCCTGTTGCATAGTCAGTAGGAAAATGACAATTTATTTTTGGCTATATCTGTATGAAAAGAAGGCACAAACTTGCTGCATTGCTCACTTTATGTTAGTAGATGCTTAACTATTTGTGCAAAAGCAAATAATCAGCCCGTCGCCTTTCCTGTCATTTGTTGACTTGAAAGTGAATTAGGGCAGGTACAGCGTTAGATTGAACTCGCCTTTAAACCCAGGTATTAATAAGGTATTTGTCCCTCCACTCATGTCTTGGGAAATATTGACAAACATTGTCAAGTATACATCACATGATATTTAAAGCATCTTTTATTATAGGTACCAACAACTAATGTCTAGTTCAGAAATGTGGTTATAAATAACATTATTATGATTATTATTCGTGGTAGTAATAGCTCATTAAAAATGATTTTAATTAATACATTTATTCACAAGCTTATTGAAATTGTATAAAACAAAAAGCATTCTTTAAAATAACTGCTAAATCATAAACTAATAGTATTAAAAGATTGTTTATGTTAAACATTTTTTCTGATTGTAGATCGTGACATGGGAGCACGTCACCGAGCCCGTGCATCCACCATTCAGATCATGAGAGTCGAGGAGGTACAAGCCAACAAGACCAGACGACCCAACATCAAACAGTTCCATGTAAGTCATCCAAGGTCGAATTCTTGACTTGATCACATATTGGCATGAAACCAGTCATTTTATACCTCAAAGTTGAGAATGAAAACCAACCAGTTGTGTCATTTGGTAGCAACAAGCAGTGGTGCAGTTAAATCATTTTTTTCCTTCATATAGAACAGTGTTTTGAGCAAATCATTTCTAATGGATTTGGCACAAACTTGCTGCGTTGCCAGCTCCATGTTGGTAAATGCTTAACTTTTTGTGCAAAAGTAAATCATCAGCCCGTCGCCTTTCTCGTCATTTGTTGACTTGAGAGTGAATTAGGGCAGGTACAGTATGTAATACATTGCGAGTACGATGAAATCATTGTTATATAATACATGGTAAATTTTCACACTTCAGCATAAACTCGAAGCAACAGTTACTTTAGAGGAAGTTGGTCAAGTTCAGAATTAATTGTTTTCCTTGTTTGATAAATTGTTTTGATACTCAAAACATAAAGGTTTTGGAGTGAATTATTTTTACTGAATTAGGCACAAACTTGCTGTATTGCTAGCTCCATGTTGGTAGATGCTTAACTTTTTGTGCAAAAGTAAATCATCAGCCCGTCGCCTTTCCCGTCATCTGTTGACTTGAGAGTGAATTAGGGCAGGGACATTAATCAAAGCATCGCAAAAACTCATTGTAATATAAAACATGGTAAAATTTCACATTGCAGCATGAAGTAACTGTTACTTTTAAAAGAGAGTTGGTCAAGTTTAAAATAATTGTTTTTCTTATTGTTACTGCTATAGTCCTTTGGACCAGAAACATTCCAAATTTACATAGTCCCAATTCAATTCTTATAGTCAGTAAATAACAGAAGACTTAAAATTTACTTTAATTTCCTCCTCTTTTTTTCAATTTTTATCAGTTAATCATAATTTTATTTAGTTTCAGTAAAGAAACTAAGCAAATTTTCCCCACATCTTGTTGAGCTTGTTCCACATTGATATAAAGTCATAGAAATTGTCCGACTATATGTTTGGAAAACTTTTGCAGTTTGGTTAAAAATGTCTCCGTCTGTTATGTACTTTTTGCAGACTTCATTTCGTAATTCCGGTCGGATGTTTTTTTTGTGTCAGCAAGCAGTAAAAACGCTGATTCATGTTTTATGAAGCTAGTTCAAATTGGTGATTGCAAGCTTTGATAATTTGAACAAGCAGTGATGAAGTTAATCATTTTGTCCTGCACATGGAACAGTGTTTGGAGAATTGGGCACAAACTTGCTGCATTGCCAGCTCCATGTTGGTAAATGCTTAACTTTTTTGTGCAAAAGTAAATCATCAGCCCGTCGCCTTTCCTGTCATCTGTTGACTTGATAGTGAATTAGGGCAGGAACAGTATGCAAAGCATTGCAAAAAACTGTTTGAAATTACTGTATTACATTTAAAACATGGTAGTTGTTCACACTTCAGCAGAAAACTTTTTAAGAGGGGGTACAATATAATTGTTTTTCTGGTGTTATCCAGGATCTGTAATTTTGTTTTGTGATGAATCGTTTTGAGTGTCAACACATACGGTTTCTAATATTCTGCTTTTTTCATTTGTAGCTCGTTCCTCCTTTTACAAACAATACTATCTTTACATGGCATTAGTTCATTTCAGTGATGCAAGGATTGGTACTTATAGTGTAAGGAATAAGAAATAAATAAACTGGCAATTTTAAACTGAATACATTCTAATAATTGATTATCTGTAATACTATTGGTTTGATTTCGTGAGATTTAATTTATTATAAAAATACAAAATTTATATACTGGTATATAAAAAAACAACACTTATATTAAACTATCATTTGTCGTAATAATCACAACCAATGATTGCTTATTTAAGCTTGAATCTATCAATAATTTAGTACTAACTGAATAATATACAGCCAAACCTGTCTTGCAGCCAGACATGGGTAGGAGCACAAGTGGCCTTTTTACGACAGATTGTCGCTTAATACCAGTTAATTTACTCAGAAAGCATTGGAATGGGAAATAGTAAATGCACGAACTTGCTGCATTGCAAACTCTATGTTAGCAGATGCATAACTATTTGCTCAGAAGTAAATCATCATCCCATCGTTTCCTGTTGCCTGCTCATTTGAGACTGAATTAGGACCGGGTTATGTACTCCAATATTTTATTACACTAAAGAAGATTTGTCTTGACAATGTACTGGCACTTAAGCAGTGGAATTTGAATGATGTTGGGAAAGTAATGGAAATGAAGAAGTCGCAATAAACTTTCTCACCACCTGAGTGACTTTTTTTATTGTGATGAGATTTAAAAAGTATAATGTTGGAAGCAGTCATAATCTGGTTCGTCTGCACTACCAGAGAAGAAAAAATATAGATTTCTGTTTTGAATAATAAATGTTTATCAGTTATAGGCTTATTCAAGTAGAGAAGTAAGGAGAGTTGCAACAAAATTTGGGGGCGGGCACTTTGCTGAATTGCTATTGTGACAAACGATTGTTATTTTTATTTGCAGGATTCCAAGATCAAGTTCCCATTGACCCACAGAATCCAAAGGAAACTTCACGCTCCGAGGTTCACCACCAACAGACCACACACTACATTCTAACTGTTACTGTAATCTGTTTATAGGTGAAATAAAGGCCTTCTCAAGGAACCTGTGTTGATTTCATATCTATTCAATTAACCATTAAATTAAAATATTGTTTGGAATGCTTATGGCTGTTGCTTTCATACCAATAGTCTGTCCTTAAATAGTAAAGTATGTCCAATACATGTTTATCTGAATTCCTCATTATATTTTACAAGACTGAGAAACTGCAGAACTGATTCTGGTAAAACTTTGATGCCATAATGTTCCAGGATAGCGCTATTCAAAACTACTGATAATGTTTCGTATGCAAGCTAGGCTCGGATAATGTGTCTCAGTCTGTAACACATCTATCAATCCAGGGGTCATGAGTTTGAATCCTCGCCTTGCCAGTCTGCAATGACTGATATTAAATGACATTACATCTATTCATTCGTCTCACCGCTCAACAATTAAAAAAAAGTTACCATGTACTTGCAAAGATGGGTGTGCTCGAGTACAGGTTTACCTTCCAGGATACCAGTTAATAACTAATCAGCTGGTGGTAGCATCTGCCATAATAGACAAAATATTTAATTGATCGTTTGTATGCAATGTGATTTAGATGTATATGTAGGTTAATACAGTATATAATTCTGTAGTAGTACATCGATGTGATGATTGGGCCATCCTTAAAAATATTTGCTGTGCTCAGACCAAGTAAATTTCATGTGGGTAGGAAGGTAGCTAATTTTTTTGGCCAAATTTTGATTTTGCAGAGATTTAAAGAAATTCGGACATAAACCGTGAATTTTTTTTTAAACGTTTTGAAAGCCAATAAAAAAGTTTGGGTAGCAGCACGGCATACCATTTATTTTTTTAAGGCCTTGGTGTTTTCTTTCAGCAACACAGTTGTCATGACCAGGTCTTGAGATCATATTTTGAGTACTATCTCCATACTGAAATATTGTTCTCTTGCAAGACAAGATTGCTGTTGCATATACAACTTCAAATATCCTTTACTGGTACATTTCAGTGGTGATCTAGGGGTAGGAGCTTGTGGGTTTGATCCCCATCTGGGTCCTACCAAAGACTTGAAAAATGGTTAGGTACTAGAAACTTCATCACTCGGATTTCCACATTTAGCGGAAAGTTCTAGGTCTGGTCAGAATAATGTGACTGGATGGGGTATCATACCATGCGTCTGCGGCATGATGCATCAATGTGACCGGCCTTGGTAATACTGTCTTCAGTAGACACCATCACAATGACTCCACATTTTGTGAAAGGGGCTCTAAACGCAATAACATTTACTGGTAGATGTTATTTTCAGTCTGCTAATCATTCAACGCTTGATGGTTGATTTTAATAACTAAATGAATGTTGCTGTTGAAAATGATGCAGTCTATGTATGACTATTTACTTTCGGGTAATGTTATATAAAACAAAATATATCTGTAAATAAATTTATTTGCACAACTGTAAACATGATTATTTAATATTGGTCAAAAGATCTAATGCCCCATTTTTTCCCCCAACATTTTAGCCAACAATTTGCTAAAATAAGTCTGTTGGTGACTTAAAATGTTCATAAATTAATAAGAAAAAGATAGTGTTTGGTTGTGTGTATCCCCGCACATTCTTAGGATTTTTATAAAATACATGTACACATTTCTCAAGGCCTAAATCTTCATTCCGTCCAAATGGTCAATACCTGTTCAAGAAAAGGTAAAATGAAAATTGCAGCAGAATTATTACTACTCTTTTTATAAATGATGTTTACTCTACTTTCAACATGTGACATTTAACATGTTTGGCATATCCTTTATGTTTGTGACCTTTGAATGGAGCGATAGAACCTCTGTCATTCTACAAGTAACTGGCAAAGCTTATGGCTTGAACCCATGGCGATGCCATCAATGTTTGCACCTACCTTTCATTACAAGGACCGGGTTTCAAAAATAGATTTTTTAACTTCTACTTTTAAATAGAGGTTTTTCATCCATGTGAAGGCTGTCTTCAATATGTAGAGAATAAAGTGACGTAAGCATTGGATGTTTTGAACAGTATAATATATAACACTAAAACACTTTCTATGCACCACACATCTAAATGAGTCTGATTTTTCTTGTCCTTAAAGCCACTTCAACTTGTCAAAGCATCTATTTTCATAACTTTGTGGATGTTTGGAAAAACTAGACCTGGAGTAGTCGACCGATGAATCCTAAAACTTCATCAGCTCTTGTGACAGAATCAGACTTTTTTTTAAAATCTATATAATTTATGTTGAACAATTCAAGGCTTCCTTTCATATAAGCAATTTATAAAGTTGATTTTTAGTAACATCTTTAACTAGAAGCTCTAAAGCAACCCAAAGCTTTCTTTTCAAGAAAACTTCTTTACGAAAATATTTTAATGGAAATAAATCTCGTATGATTAATTGCTTTTATAAGAGAAAAAATGAATGTTTTCCGTTCCAATATAAAATGAATTACATTTCTACTGATGTTTATCAAAACATTGTGAGCTCAGTTTTTCAGC
Organism: Panopea generosa; assembly: GCA_029582155.1. Classification (NCBI taxonomy): domain Eukaryota; kingdom Metazoa; phylum Mollusca; class Bivalvia; order Adapedonta; family Hiatellidae; genus Panopea; species Panopea generosa. The sequence continues at coordinate 43,753,849 of CM055903.1, forward strand.
TGTTTCATCCATCTTGGAATTCAGACCAAACGGACTTGTCTCTGTGACTAATTTCATATCAGAATAAGTGCAAAATTCATGTAAAGCATTGGGGAAAATCCAAACACAAAGTTTACAACTAGGATGATGTAACACCACATCAGCTCTGTTGACCTGGTTGTCACGGGTCAGGAAAAAAGATAAAAGTTGCAATTTCAAATGTCGTATTAAAAAAAAACAAACATTGAACAATTCATCAAACTAATTTTACCTCCATTTTTACTTTTTCAATACATTGAATTTGGAACATCAACACGTTCACCCTGAGAGTATGCTGAATGAGCTATTGGATTCTGAACATGGTGAATATTCTATACAGCTTTTTTTATGATTTTTCCTGCAAAACAGAACCATACTCTAACATGAGAATATTTTGAAGTATGTTTATTCAAAAGGTGGTTTGGCAAGTTACCGTGGCTTAATATTTTGTATTTACAAATGATCACAGACAAATCTTGTAAAGCTTCTGAGATTCAAAACCCGGACAAAGTTCAGAATTAATTATGACTTCCAAATCTGAAGAAAGAATGGATATTTATATACAAGTACATGACTGAACAATAATGTGGTAGGGAGAATAATATATACCAGTAAACATCTTTCAATAAGTGTTTCACTCCAGTGTGTGCAGCTCGGTCAGGACTACACCTGATTCTTAATTAAACAACTGATTCTTAATAGACAATAAATTGCTTATAATAAACAACTGGTAACTAAACAAAAATAAGAAAAAAATAAAACATTGCTTTCTCAATCTTACTGCCCATCTAAAAGATGCATGTAAAGAGCTTGGAATATCATTGTTGGAGTAACAATGCATGCGCAATAAAACTTGTGAATAACAATTTATACCACATAATTTTGTAATACAAAAAAAATAGTGTCAAAAACAGCAGAATGTTTTAATTAGAAAAGGAAAATAGAAAGTTAAGATAACGATTTTAAGCCCATGAAATCATTTCCTGCATTTTTTTGTTATTTCAAACAAATTTTTTAGTGGTTAAAGGAGACCAAATTTTCTCTTCTTTTTTTCTTCATTTTTTTTTATTTGTGCAAACTGCAGCCCCTATAAGAATATAACTGTCATATGATTAAATAAGAGTGCTTTGGACATTATGAAGACTTACTACAACTTATAAATAAGTTTATTTCGGTTGTTTAGGTCGATCTTTCTTGTTTTTCTTGCACTGGACTGTGCAAATATCATGCTTTAAACAATGCTTATTTTTTTTGAAACTTCTGAAAATATCAGGGAGCTTAGTGAGGCTATAATGCTAAGTCTACTTGCTTTCTTTTAAATCTTGGGAAAGCGTATACATTTCATTTTATGTTGTTATCTACAGTTAATAGATTCATGTCGCACAATTACACGCTTACAAATAACGATTATGCTCCTTATCAAACAATTTCTTGCTCCCATTAACTTACTTCTTTTGTGTAACATTAGTTTATTTCTATTGTGTAACATTAACTCACACAGTTTATACTCCAGGAAAAATACCATTTAAATCTATAAAAATATAAAAACAGTGAATCACGCCAGGCACTGAAAACCAACTTGTAGGCACATATCGAGATTTATAAACAAACATGTTGGTAGCATTCATAATAGGATTTATGAAATACAGACTTTAAAAGATATGGGGCTGGTTTCACTAAACGTCGCAACGAAGAATTTTCCTCAATTCGAAATGCCCAAAATTCATTTACATAAAAAAACTGCATGTTGTCATTTAAAAATGCATGAGTGGAGCCTTGTTCAAACTTTGAATCTAACACTATGTTGTCTTAAATACAGTTAGAGAAATTGAAATTTCTGAATTGAGGAAAATGTCAGCTTGAGAAGTGTTAGTGACCCCCCACTCCCACCAGTTCTATTCAATTCAACAAACTGTCATGGATAATCTGTTTTCAACGGAAAGCTTGGAACTGATGTTTCATGTACAGGGCTTCTTAATTCTCTGAAAGCAAGGGTAATACAATCTTTTGGTGGTTAAAGATGATCATTTGAAGAATTGAATAAATAAAATCGATTATATGTTGCATTAAAATGACTGTTCTTGATATAAATTTATGAATGTAAAATGAGTGCCTTCCATGAATGAGTTGTACAATTATATATGGAGCAACCCCTGTTAGCAAAGACATTCTCCTAAAACAATTGAACACTATTATATTGATCATATTCATGAATAGATTCAATAGACAAGCTTTATTCTTTTTCTGGTGTGTTTTAATCAATGCTTGATGCCAAACTTTATCCACTCTGTGTTCAATGAATGCTTGATGTCTTCCCTGATAATGACAAAGAAAGTCTTGGTAGATAACTCGCTGTAATGTTGCTAGTAATTATGAGATAGAGGATGGGTGGCTGAATAACCTTGATTTTTAAATATCACATCCGCTACCTCTCGTTTTATGTCGTCGCCATTTACTTGGGCACCTGAAAAAGAATAAATTCAATTGAGCCTAAAATTTAAATAGCAAACAGCTCTTAATTTTATATAACAGTTTCCCTTTTAATTACAAAAGGATCAGTTTTGATTATATATAACAGATTATTCATATATTAAATGAAATATTGTAAAAACCTGCATTTGTAATGTTGGCCTTTAACTAAGATTCTGATTCAACATTTTACTATTAGTTTACTTACAAAGTTTTGACTGGTTATTTATCTATTATATAATAAACATCAATGAATTCATGAGCAGTATTAAGATACTAGAACCAGTCTAAGATCTCTTAAATCTCAGTTTTTAAGTATATGTTGGTGAAATAGGAGCCAGGCCTTTTATACCAAATGTTGTGGAGCAGCAGACTTTTTCAATGCAATTCATGCAGTGGTTACCGAGGTATAGCCATGCAGGCAAAACATTAACCAAGGTGTGACACAGTCGCTTGGGTGAGTAGCCAAGCTAATAAAAAATCACAAGAGTTATCAGTATCTAATTAACTTATTGAATTGAGTAGGTCTTATAATTGCATAACCTTGTATGCAGTTTCAATTCAATACATGCAGAGGCTGCCAAGATATATATATATATATACACATACTTTAATGAGAATTTCTAAAATCAAACAATGGCCATAATTTCCATTATATCCAAGCAAGCCTTATCTAACATAGTTGTTAGAGTATGGTAAGTTTGATGAATATAAAGTCTTGATAGTACTTGCACGCAAAACTTTAACCATAATTTCTAAGTCAAACAAGGGCCATAATTTGTTTTATATTCAAGCAAGAGTTATCTAACTAAGGTTGATGAGTGGAAGGTCTTGTGTGAAGTTTCAATGCAACGCATGCAATGGTTACTGAGATTAAGCCTTGCACACAAAACTTAAACCAAGGTGTGACGCCGATGCCCAGGTGAATAGAATAGCCCTCCTTATTCTTCATATAGTCGGGCTGAAAAGGACGTTAATTTATCAGTTATGTGTCAGATCAATAATTGTTACATACCCATCACTGTTATGATATTTTCCATATTTTTATTCTGACCATAAATAAATCCAATCAGGAGAATAAAAATGCAAAATCAAGCCACCATCTTGTTTTAACACTCGTGTGACCACACTGCTTTTATATGTACATGTAAGTTATATCCTTTTTGAATAAATCATTCCTCAATGAGTTCCTCATATAGTTTAATGGAGAAATAATACATTTTGATTAAAGTGTTATTTCATCTGATACACTTCAATACTGTCATCATCACCACTTCCTCCAACATACAGTTTGTTCTCCTTATCACAGCAAGCGATTGAATACGGAACATACAATTTACGATCCAGTAGTATCTGCATCTTGGTACACTCAGCTGTCATCTGATGGATGTTCTCCGAATACCAGCCACATACATACACTGTCCCTGTCTGGTCTATAGCCAGACCTAGTGGACCTCTCAGTTTCTCATCCTTGTAGACTGCCACCACAGTACCAGTCAATGTCAGGCAGGTCACGGTATCCTTCTGATAGTCAGTGACGTATATGACCCTTCTATCCAGACTAAAGCATACATACTCAGGTTTTGTAAATAGAAGTATCCCATCACTATCAGTTGTCAATTGTTTTAACACCGTGCCACTCATGTTAATTATCTGCACCTCTCCAGGATCCACAAATGTTACAATCATTATCTCATTATTACTGGCTATTCCCCGACAGTTACCTTTGACCTTTATCTCACTATATTTGGACAGGTAGAATGAAATTTTTAAAAGTGAAGATTTTACAGACAGCAACTGGATACTGTTGTCATTGGGGACTGTCACAGCCACTTGATTCTTGCCAATGCATGTTACGTCCCAAGGTTCTTTTTCAAATAGAAGTTCTGCAGCAACTTTGTTTTGTTTTGTATCCACTAACTTAACCTTATCATTGGCACTATCAACAATGATGAGTTTGTTGTCTGGTAGAAGAACTGATCCTGTGATGTGGCAGTGTGATTTTTCAAAGTTTGATTGGACATTAATAGCTGTAAAAAGTGCTACTGATCTGACTTGAGAATCTTCTGAATGCTCATCTTCTTCTTCCATTTCAAATGGGTTGCTATACATTGCTGTTGTTTCTGCATTTTTCTCTTCGGCAACTTGTATACTTGTAATGGTAGATTCGCTACCATTGTATTCTTCGGTTTGGGTAGTTGTGCTTTCCATTGTATTTTGTTCTGTTTGTGTGGCTTTACTAGCTCTATCGTTTGGTTCTTTTATTGGTGTAGATTTGTTATCTTCTGGTTCGCTAAATAGAAACATATTCTCCAGTACCTTCAACTTAACCATATCTTGTTCATGTTTCCCTGACTCAAAATCATACCTTTTTATCTTATTACCATCATTAAGTTGTTGGAGACTATTAGCAGGTGTCTTCATCTGTGCTTTTGTTTTATCTAGCAGAGAATGTTGTCTGTATGCCCTTGCTTTGGGGTGAATGACCAAACACAAGTCACATAAATATTCGTAACAGTCAACACAGAATCCTGCCGCAGCTAGTTGATGACCATCATCACTACATGGCTGACAGAAAAGTTCCTCAGAATCTTCCGTTTTTCTAGAAACTGATATTTCTTTTCTTCCAGAAACTGACATTTCCCCTGTTCCAGAAACTGACACTTCTCCTCTCCCAGTTAATGACATTTCATCTGTTTTAGAAACTGACAATTCTTCTATCCCAGTTACTGACATATTCTTTCTTCCAGTTACTGACATTTCACCTGTTTTAGAAACTGATATGTCTTTACTTCCAGAAACTGTCAATTCTTCCCTTCCAGTTAATGACATTTCATCTGTTTTAGAAACTGACATTTTTTTTCTTCCAGAAACTGACATTTCCCCTGTTCCAGAAACAGACACTTCTTCTCTTCCAGTTAATGACATTTCATCTGTTTTAGAAACTGCTATTTCTTTTCTTCCAGAAACTGACATTTCCCCTGTTCCAGAAACTGACACTTCTTCTCTTCCAGTTAATGACATTTCATCTGTTTTAGAAACTGACAATTCTTCTATCCCAGTTACTGACATTTCCCCTGTTTCAGAAACTGACATTTTCTCTTGGTTACTGACTTTTCCTCTGTTCCAGAAAATGAAATTTCCTTTCTCCCGAAAACTGACGTATTCTTTCTTTATTATTTTGCAGTATAACTCCATGTGATTAATATAAATTATCATAATTCATATGTATGTCATATGTTGTCGAGTTTATCTGATAATAAAAGGCAATGTAAATATCCATGTTATCACTCATTTTATCAGATAGTAAGGCTAGTGTATTATAATGAAAAGTTGTTAGTTTCCCGGTTTTCAGATGGGCTAATGTCGTTGGGTATAATTAAAAGTTAGTTTCCCGGTTTTCAGATGGGTTAATGTTGTTGGTTATAATGAAAAGTTAGTTTCCTCGTTTTCAGATGGGCTAATGTTGTTGGGTATAATGAAAAGTTAGTTTCCTGGTTTTCAGATGGGCTAATGTTGTTGGTTATAATGAAAAGTTAGTTTCCTGGTTTTCAGATGGGCTAATGTTGTTGGGTATAATGAATTTAGTTTCCTGGTTTTTAGATGGGCTAATATTGTTGGGTATAATGAAAAGTTAGTGATATGGTTTTTAGATGGGCTGATGTTGTTGGGTATAATGAAAATTTAGCTTTCAGATGGGCTAATGTTGTTGGGTATAATGAATACATGTAGTTAGTTTCCTGGTTTTCAGATGGGCTAATGCTGTTGGGTATAATGAAAAGTTAGTTTCCTGGTTTTCAGATTGGCTAATGTTGTTGGTTATAATGAAAAGTTAGTTTCCTCGTTTTCAGATGGGCTAATGTTGTTGGGTATAATGAAAAGTTAGTTTCCTGGTTTTCAGATGGGCTTATGTTGTTGGGTATAATGAAAAGTTAGTTTTCTGGTTTTCAGATGGGCTAATGTTGTTGGGTATAATGAAAAGTTAAGTTTCATGGTTTTCAGATGGGCTAATGTTGTTGGGTATAATGAATACATGTAGTTAGTTTCCTGGTTTTCAGATGGACTTATGTTGTTGGGTATAATGAAAACATGTAGTAAGTTTCCTGGTTTTCAGATGGGCTAATGTTGTTGGGTATAATTAAAAGTTAGTTTCATGGTTTTCAGATGGGCTAATGTTGTTGGGTATAATGAAAAGTTAGTGATATGTTTTTTAGATGGGCTGATGTTGTTGGGTATAATGAAAAGTTAGTTTTCAGATGGGCTAATGTTGTTGGGTATAATGAATACATGTAGTTAGTTTCCTGGTTTTCAGATGGGCTAATGTTGTTGAGTATAATGAAAAGTTAGTTTCATGGTTTTCAGATGGGCTAATGTTGTTGGGTATAATGAAAAGTTAGTTTCCTCGTTTTCAGATGGGCTAATGTTGTTGGGTATAATGAAAACATGTAGTAAGTTTCCTGGTTTTCAGATGGGCTAATGTTGTTGGGTATAATTAAAAGTTAGTTTCATGGTTTTCAGATGGGCTAATGTTGTTGGGTATAATGAAAAGTTAGTGATATGTTTTTTAGATGGGCTGATGTTGTTGGGTATAATGAAAAGTTAGTTTTCAGAGGGCTAATGTTGTTGGGTATAATGAATACATGTAGTTAGTTTCCTGGTTTTCAGATGGGCTAATGTTGTTGGGTATAATGAAAAGTTAGTTTCCTGGTTTTAGATGGGCTAATGTTGATGGGTATAATGAAAAGTTAGTTTCCTCATTTTCAGATGGGCTAATGTTGTTGGGTATAATGAAAAGTTAGTTTCCTCATTTTCAGATGGGCTAATGTTGTTGGGTATAATGAAAAGTTAGTTTCCTGGTTTTCAGATGGGCTAATGTTGTTGGGTATAATGAAAAGTTAGTTTCCTTGTTTTCAAATGGGCTAATGTTGTTGGGTATAATGAATACATGTGGTTAGTTTCCTGGTTTTCAGATGGGCTAATGTTGTTGAGTATAATGAAAAGTTAGTTTCATGGTTTTCAGATGGGCTAATGTTGTTGGGTATAATGAAAAGTTAGTTTCCTCGTTTTCAGATGGGCTAATGTTGTTGGGTATAATGAAAACATGTAGTAAGTTTCCTGGTTTTCAGATGGGCTAATGTTGTTGGGTATAATTAAAAGTTAGTTTCATGGTTTTCAGATGGGCTAATGTTGTTGGGTATAATGAAAAGTTAGTGATATGTTTTTTAGATGGGCTGATGTTGTTGGGTATAATGAAAAGTTAGTTTTCAGATGGGCTAATGTTGTTGGGTATAATGAATACATGTAGTTAGTTTCCTGGTTTTCAGATGGGCTAATGTTGTTGGGTATAATGAAAAGTTAGTTTCCTGGTTTTAGATGGGCTAATGTTGATGGGTATAATGAAAAGTTAGTTTCCTCATTTTCAGATGGGCTAATGTTGTTGGGTATAATGAAAAGTTAGTTTCCTCATTTTCAGATGGGCTAATGTTGTTGGGTATAATGAAAAGTTAGTTTCCTAGTTTTCAGATGGGCTAATGTTGTTGGGTATAATGAAAAGTTAGTTTCCTGGTTTTCAGATGGGCTAATGTTGTTGGGTATAATGAAAAGTTAGTTTCCTGGTTTTCAGATGGGCTAATGTTGTTGGGTACATATAATGAAAAGTTAGTTTCCTCATTTGCAGATGGGCTAATGTTGTTGGGTATAATGAAAAGTTAGTTTCCTGGTTTTCAGATGGGCTAATGTTGTTGGGTATAATGAAAAGTTAGTTTCATAGTTTTCAGATGGGCTAATGTTGTTGGGTATAATGAAAAATTAGTTTCATGGTTTTCAGACAGGCTAATGTTGTTGGGTATAATGAAAAGTTAGTTTCCTCATTTTCAGATGGGCTAATGTTGTTGGGTATAATGAAAAATTAGTTTCATGGTTTTCAGACAGGCTAATGTTGTTGGGTATAATGAAAAGTTAGTTTCCTCATTTTCAGATGGGCTAATGTTGTTTGGTATAATGAAAAGTTAGTTTCCTCATTTTCAGATGGGCTGATGTTGTTGGGTATAATGAAAAGTTAGTTTCCTCGTTTTCAGATGGGCTAATGTTGTTGGGTATAATGAAAAGTTAGTTTCCTGGTTTTCAGATGGGCTAATGTTGTTGGGTATAATGAATACATGTAGTTAGTTTCCTGGTTTTCAGATGGGCTAATGTTGTTGGGTATAATGAAAAGTTAGTTTCCTGGTTTTCAGATGGGCTAGTGTTGTTGGGTATAATGAAAAGTTAGTTTCCTCATTTTCAGAAGGGCTAATGTTGTTGGGTATAATGAAAAATTAGTTTCCTCATTTACGATGGGCTAATGTTGTTGGGTATAATGAAAAGTTAGTTTCATAGTTTTCAGATGGGCTAATGTTGTTGGGTATAATGAATACATATAGTTAGTTTCCTGGTTTTCAGATGGGCTAATGTTGTTGGGTATAATGAAAAGTTAGTTTCATGGTTTTCAGACGGGCTAATATTGTTGGGTATAATGAAAAGTTAGTTTCCTGGTTTTCAGATGGGCTAATGTTGTTGGGTATAATGAAAAGTTAGTTTCCTCATTTTCAGATGGGCTAATGTTGTTGGATATAATGAAAAGTTAGTTTCATGGTTTTCAGATGGGCTAATGTTGTTTGGTATAATGAAAAGTTAGTTTCCTGGTTTTCAGATGGGCTAATGTTGTTGAGTATAATGAAAAGTTAGTTTCCTCGTTTTCAGAAGGGCTAATGTTGTTGGGTATAATGAAAAATTAGTTTCCTCATTTACGATGGGCTAATGTTGTTTGGTATAATGAAAAGTTAGTTTCATAGTTTTCAGATGGGCTAATGTTGTTGGGTATAATGAATACATGTAGTTAGTTTCCTGGTTTTCAGATGGGCTAATGTTGTTGGGTATAATGAAAAGTTAGTTTCATAGTTTTCAGAAGGGCTAATGTTGTTGGGTATAATGAAAAATTAGTTTCCTCACTTTTAGATGGGCTAATGTTGTTGGGTATAATGAAAAGTTAGTTTCATGGTTTTCAGATGGGCTAATGTTGTTGGGTATAATGAAAAGTTAGTTTCCTGGTTTTCAGATGGGCTAATGTTGTTGGGTATAATGAAAAGTTAGTTTCCTCATTTTCAGATGGGCTAATGTTGTTGGATATAATGAAAAGTTAGTTTCATGGTTTTCAGATGGGCTAATGTTGTTTGGTATAATGAAAAGTTAGTTTCCTCGTTTTCAGATGGGCTAATGTTATTGGGTATAATGAATACATGTAGTTAGTTTCCTGGTTTTCAGATGGGCTAATGTTGTTGGGTATAATGAAAAGTTAGTTTCCTGGTTTTCAGATGGGCTAATGTTGTTGGGTATAATGAAAAGTTAGTTTCCTCGTTTTCAGATGGGCTAATGTTGTTGGGTATAATGAAAAGTTAGTTTCCCAGTTTTCAGATGGGCTAATGTTGTTGGGTATAATGAAAAGTTAGTTTCATGGTTTTAAGATGGGCTTATATTGTTGGGTATAATGAAAAGTTAGTTTCCTGGTTTTCAGATGGGCTAATGTTGTTGGGTATAATGAATACATGTAGTTAGTTTCCTGGTTTTCAGATGGGCTAATGTTGTTGGGTATAATGAAAAGTTACTTTCATGGTTTTCAGATGGGCTTATGTTGTTGGGTATAATGAAAAGTTAGTTTCCTCGTTTTAAGAAAGGCTAATGTTGTTGGGTATAATGAAAAATTAGTTTCCTCATTTTCAGATGGGCTAATGTTGTTGGGTATAATGAAAAGTTAGTTTCATAGTTTTCAGATGGGCTAATGTTGTTGGGTATAATGAAAAGTTAGTTTCCTCGTTTTCAAAAGGGCTAATGTGGTTGGGTATAATGAAAAGTTAGTTTCATAGTTTTTAGATGGGCTAATGTTGTTGGGTATAATGAAAAGTAAGTTTCCTGGTTTTCAGATGGGCTAATGTTGTTGGGTATAATGAAAAGTAAGTTTCATGGTTTTCAGATTGGCTAATGTTGTTGGGTATAATGAAAAGTTAGTTTCCTCGTTTTCAGAAGGGGTAATGTTGTTGGGTATAATGAAAAGTTAGTTTCCTCGTTTTCAGAAGGGCTAATGTGGTTGGGTATAATGAAAAGTTAGTTTCATAGTTTTCAGATGGGCTAATGTTGTTGGGTATAATGAAAAGTTAGTTTCCTGCTTTTCAGATGGGCTAATGTTGTTGGGTACAATGAATACATGAAATACAATGAAAGGTATGAATAGGTTATGACAACAAATTCATCCTTAAAAATACCAATTATTCTTAAGTAGAAGGAAATAAATCAGTGGCCCAAGAGGGCCTGAGGATGTTCTACTGGCTCATAGTGGCCATAACACTTTTTGAAAATTCACAATATTTACCCTCTTTGGGGGTCTTCTTAACAACTTATGGAAAAAATCCCCCCACCACACTCATACTGAACAAAAAGTTAATTGCTATGAAAAGGAAATACTTTAAATTCCCATACCCTTCATCTGTAAAAAACATAATCGTCCCTGTACAGAACCCTCATACAATCTAGCCCCTTGATTTGTCAGAACTTCAATCACCCACTCTTAGGGATTTATTATGAGCAGAAATGCTTTAGATATTAAAAACATGTAGAAGTTTTTTGTACACATGGAAGTGAAAATGAAATAATTCAGTTTTCCCTATTATACTCCTATTTAAAAGTAAAAGTCACCTTGCAGGGCCCCAATATATCCCAGCCTGATATGCAGAATCTTCAATCCCTTGCTGATGTAAGGATAATTTATATCAAATATGAACTAGTTTGACTGAAACGTTATTGAGAGGAAGATTTATGAAAATTCCCAATTTTAACCATATTGCCCCCCACCCCCTGGTCCCTTATTGAAATTAAATCCTCTTTATTGAACAAAATCAAATTTACTTTTACTGGACAATGCTTTAAATCTCAAATTAAACAACATATTTACACAAATGGACGAAAAAATTAGAATATTCCATTTTCCCATAGTATTCCTATGTAAAACTCAAAGTCTCCTAATAGGGCCTCTATACATTCCAGTGCCCCTTGATTTGTACAAACTTAGAACTCTTAATCATATGGATAATTTATATCAAACGAACAAATTGGTTATTGAGAATAAGATTTATGACAATATTCAATTTTAACCATTTTGTGACCCCACCTGGCCCCTTTTAGAAAGTCAATCCTTTGTATCAAACAAAATCTTATTTGTTATGACTGGAAGATGCTTCAAAACTCAAATTTAATTAAAAAATGAGAATTTACCATTTTCCCATAGTATTCCTATATAAAACTCACAGGGCCCCTATAAATACAAGCCCCTTGTTTGTACAAACTTTAAACCCATACTCATTGGGATAATCTACATCAATTATGAACAAATTTGACTGACCAGTTGTTGAGAAGAAGATTTTTGAATTTTTTTTATTTTAACCCTTTTTTGACCCACCCTTGCCCCTTATGGAAAGTTAATTCTCTTTATTGAACCATAATTATCTTATTTACTATGACTAGATGATGCTTCAGAACTCAAACTGAATAATAATTTTGCCCAAATGGATGAAAAAAAAAGAGAATTTTCTGATTTCCAATACTATTCCTATAAAACTCAAAGTCAACCCATATTGACCTACCCTGGCCCCTTATGGAAAGTCAATTCTCCTTATTGGACCAAATCCTATTTCCTATGACTAGATGATGCTTTAGAACTCAAATTGAATAATAATTTTGCCTAAATGGATGAAAAAATGAGAATGTTACAGGGCCCCCTATAAATATCAGCCCCTTAATTCTTATCTTTATTCGAACGCCTACACATAGGGATAATTTATGCCAAATATGAACAAATATGACTTACCGGTTGTTAAGAAAACATTTTTTGTAATTCCCAATTTTTACCCTTTTTGGGCCCCTCCTGACCCCTTAAGACAGTGGAACTCATTCATTTTTACAAATCTGAACTTCTTCACCAAACAATGCTTCTGTGAAAATATAGGCCAAATCAGTTAAAAAATTATATTTATTATAATGACGTGTCCCCTAATTGAGCCCTCGGGTCAGGGTCATTTTAATCCCAGGGACACCATTTAAACAACTCTAATAGAATTATAGTTGGCTATCATTATTACATAAATATTTTCAAAATCTGTTGGGCAGTTCATGAGAAGAAGATTTTTTAAGTTTTGGACTATTTTTAGTAATGGCGTCCATCTTGAATTTCAGATAGAAAAAAAATAATCTCCTGTATAGTCCCCTATGCAATAGAAACATCAATGAGAAGTTTGAGTTTAATTGGCCTAGTGGTTTCAGAGAAAGTGCTGCTAACGAACGACAGACAACAGAAGACAGACAAGGCGCCATCACATAAGCCCTCCTTGCCTTTGACCAGTAGAGCTAAAAACAAATAATGGTTTAATTCAGTACCGGAAATCTTTACTCTATTTCTTTGTGTGCATTTTATTCATAATGGATATAACAAATTTACGCCTATGAAAAAATCAATTTGTTGAGGTTTGATTTCGTTTTTGAGGGCTCTAATGAAATTGCCAGGCCCGATTAGCTCAGCCAGTAACGCGTCTGACTATCAATCGAGGGGTCGAGAGTTTGATTCCCAACCAGGCCGCAGTCTCTTTGATAATTGATATACAAACATTGCGTTTCATCATTCATCTCTCACTGCTGATTCAAGTGGGAAAGTTGTCAGTTACATGCGGAGATGGGGTTAACCTTCCAGGATCACAGGAAACAGTGGTTAGGTTAACTGATCATCTGTGAGCCCTCGATGGCATTAAAATGATGCTAAATATTCAATAAATCAATCAATCTAATGAAAATTAATCCCTCACGAAAATGTATGATTTATCACAGTATTGGTTTGCACTTTCATTGTCGGTCGTTAGACCATCATAAGTTATGATGATAACTCAATATCGCTTGGCCCTACAGTTCTCAAACTTTGCAGGGTGGTTTGTCTTGAAAAGTATATGACCCTTATTCATGTTGGGGTTGGTAGATCAAAGGTCAAGGTCACAGAGACTATTTATAACAAAATTGTTCCAAAAGATAATTGAATACCATTTGGACCTAATGTACTCAAACTTTGCAGTCTTGGTAAGTAGATGACCCCTATTAATTTTGGGGTTGGTAGATCAAAGGTCAAGGTCACAGAGTCTATTTATAACAAAATTGTTCCAATGGATAACTGAATACCACTTGGACCTAATGTACTCAAACTTTGCAGAGTCTCGGTAAGTAGATGACCCCTGTTCATTTGGGTCACAGTGGCTATTTTTTTAAACTCAGTTTCTGGCTGATAACTTGGGAATGGTTTGACCAAAGGATCTCAATCTTTGCAGGGTGGTTCATCTTGACAAACAGATGACCTCTATTCATTTTGGAGTTGGTAGGTCAAAGGTCAAGATCACACGATAGCTATTTATAGAAAATTGATTTTCAGCTGATGATTTGGGAATGGTTTGTAGCAGTATTAATGAATTAATAAACATTTCAGCTTCAAACTCCATGGTGAGCCTCAAACTCCATGGTGAGCTTCAAACTCCATGGTGAGCCTCAAACTCAATGGTGAGAGGTCAAGGATCTGGAATCCACTTGGCAACTGAGGACATAACACTAGCCTGTACTTACCCATTGCTATATTTTTTAGGTTATGGATAATTCTGTCCTCAGCCTGACTACAGAACAATCTTGTCAGTGATCGCTGAAAAAGAAGAAATGGCAGACATTAATTTAAGGAGTTTGAGATTTTACTGCAAAACTACTGTTCATGCTTCCTTACTTCTACATTCTTCATTACTTCTTTTAATAAATACAATAATCCCTTAGATGTGTTAAGAAGATCCTTATTAAATCTTACCTCATGATGATTTTACTGAGTCATTAAATGTTATCCATAGTAAAGCAGGGTGGAAGAGTAATGGATAGAGAGAGTGTTGGCCGCTTACGCCAGAGATTGCGGGTTTGATTACCCAGTTTGATCTGATGCCTCTAAAAAAACACTTAGTATTAGTTCTACCCAGAAGCGGACTCAATATCAGTTCATATAAACTCTGACCGTTCTTCGCAATCAAGCTAAAAAAAAATAATTACTTACCCAGTCCCTAACAGTTATTTATCTTTTATTCAAACCAGAACTAATTCTTATAATAGTAACCAGATGCTGGTAATAACCAGACATTGTTTTTAACTTGACCTGTATCTTTTAATTATAAAGCTACACATCAAGTATCAATTAAATACTGTAAAAGCAGATATTTTCACTGGGTCGAAATTTAGCGAATTTTAAATCTTTTATAATTTTATGTTCGCGAAAATCTCTATGTTATATATTGCTGAACTCTAATATACTATAGCGAGATGCACCACGAACATACAAGATATAGTAAGTGTCAATCAAATATCAACTTATTAAAAAGATTAAATTGCATGTACTAGTTATTAATATCTTGTTATTTATGATTTGATACTATAGTGCTGTGTGGTGGGTTGTAAGTTTATAACGTACAAGATATAGGTTTTAATCAGGTATTAAGTAGTAAAAAATTTGCTTTATCATAAAGATCAATCAATTATATTATTTACTCTTTATTATCTTATATCCGTTTTTAATTGCTTTAATTACTTTAACTATTATTATACGATACAAAATGAACTGTATGACAAATAAAATTGCATGGATTTTGATTTATTGAATATTTAGCGTCATTTTTATGCCATCAAGGGCTAACAAACGATCAGTTAGCATAACGACTGTTTCCTGGGTTCCTGGAAGGTTAACCATACTTGAGCACACTCCATCTCCACAAGTAAATGATAACTTTCCTTCTTGAATCAGTGGTGAGAGATGAATGATAATGAGATGCAATGTCGTATATCAACCATCAAGGAGATTGTGTCCGGGCAGGGATTCAAACTCACGACCCCTGATTGATAGTCTGATGCGCTAACAACTGAGCTAATCATGCCTGGTGAATTATATGGATGTTTCAACATCTAGAATTACCTGTAAAATTTTTTTATTGTACTGCAACACCTCCAAAGACCTGTAAAAATTATTATCTTTAGTTTTCATCTTGGGGCATAAACTCTACGCATTAAACAAATGTTCCTTATCATAATTGAGGAATTCATTGTGTTTATCCATAAACTATATACTGCTTTGATAGTTACAGTGTTTATCCATAAACTATATACTGCTTTGTTAGTTACAGTGTTTATCCATAAACTATATACTGCTTTGATAGTTACATTAAAAAAAACATATTCGATTGGTGCAAATAGGGCCGCTTCCTATTCGATATGTTTAAGGTCTGATGTTATGTTACAAAATTTTCTTGATTTGTATTATGAAAGTGGGGGGAATTTACCCAAATATTAATGACACAAGGCAACTGACGTCTTGAATAAAGTGAAAATTAAACCCTCACTGAAATTTCTGCTTTTACAGTATATGACGCTTTCAGAAGTTACTCATCGAAAACACATTTGACGAGTACATACACAGACGAACAATCAGATGAACAGGGGCAACAAACAACGCCCCATCATCATTCTTCCGATGGCACGGGCATACAAATCTTGTAGCAGTGTGAATGTATTCATGCGAGGTATACAAGAGAAGTAAACATTTACCTCATGGTCACTATTCTTCAGTCCAATGCAGATTGATCTTGATGTCCTTCCAATGCACGCTGTCATCGCGTAAATGTCAATGGATATATCAGCTAGTCTCTTCAAATCCAGCTGTTCATCAATAATTTTCTGTAATAAAGGTTGCAACAAGTCCAGTTAAACATCTTACGGTCAATGTTAACTGATGAAAAAATCCATAGTTCATGTTGGACTTCTTAGTTGTTACCTTTTTATTTAAACTTATTTATTTATTGTGAAAAAAGATATTACAACTCAGACAAATCACGATCGTTGTCTACCTTGGTAGGACCAGATCTGTGCATATGCGGATAAAGTGTCTTGCTCAAGGACACCACACACAGCCTTGGGTCCGATACCCTACCAATGGACCAAGCGCTCCACATCTTGTTTACAGGGAGGATGAAAAATGGTTAAGACTCAATTCATGTTGGACTTTGTTTTATATACCAGCAAGCCTTTAAAAGTCATCATTTACTGTAATATTGATATTCAAGATTATTAATTATAAGTTTGCAAAAAGTCATGTAATGTCACCTTAGGATCTGGAAGATGGTTTGAAACTGCAAGCCAGTTGTTCTGTAGTTATGTATTTTATCCTTGATTCAAGTATTTATTAAGTTATATGTTTTATGCCTCATTTTCTATTAAATAAAAATGATAATTTTGAAAAATCAGTAAACAACATTAAAAGAAACATATAAAAAATACTCCATACTTTTATAAAAATAATAATGAGACATAATCACATTCATTTTAACATTTAAGGTAGTTTGAAGCGTTCCTTTAGAATTTTCTGACATCTGGCATAATTGATCAAAACTCTGTACAATTGATCTACATGTACATGTATGAAATCTCAGCTTTCATTTAAACCTTTTTTAAACAATACCGCAGTTTCTCATTAACAGCACCCTCTGGCGGTACGTATTAGTTCGGATGATTTTCGCTGTTTTTCCTTGTAAAACAATAAATATTACATTGTAATTTGAAATTGTTTTAAATAACATTATCAAATTACTTTTTTTTTTTCTTGGATAAGATAACAACTTTCATACAGATAAAATACAATTTGTGTTACCTTTACATCTAATCATTATGCTGGTGTTTATATAAACGCGGGTTTAAAAGCAACGACATTTGAAAATGCTCTGGTACAAGGTTTTGAATTTCATAGATCTTAAACTTTATTAATTTCACTAAAATATGAACGTTTAAAAAGAGGGGGTAGTTCACGCTAGTTTTGCTTCCAAAAGTTACAATTTAAATTAAAATGAAACAATTTGTTTCCTTGTGAAGTTTAACATATGTACATATGAACTTGTACCAGAGAATTTTGCGTGAATGTTCAAAATTTGTTGTTTTTAAGCCCGCTTTTTAATCAACCCCTGTGTAATACTTAAATACTGTCAACAGGATTTTGCAGAAATGTATTGTAAGAAACAAATGTAAAACAAAAGGTGATACTTTACAGTATAAGTGTACAGATTTTTGATAATTTACACCAGATGTCACATACTGAATAGGAACAACGCAAACTACCTTAAATACAGTACATCATTTTCTTTCTTTTTTTTTTCCAAAATTTAAAAAATAATCAAGAACATTTGTTTCCAATATTTTTCTTGAATATACTTGCAGAGTCCATATTGTCATAAGGGAATCTACTGACACATGCCAAAACAATATACTGAAAAGAGATTTCATAACTTGGTTTACACGTCCACATTAGACTAAAATAATTTTAGTGCTTAAAACTGAAATGTATTTGATGACGTATCAAATTAGTCACACAACTTCAAATTGATAGGAACACACGGCAATCATAAAAAGTCATAAATGTTGATTAATAATTTAAATAAATTGAACAAATATATACTAATGGAATCAGATTGTAATGGCTAAAACAGGCTCAATTTGTTATTATTACATACGTTTCCATGACGTTTTAATAAATCCTGAACAGCAAGTTTGAATTTTAAAGTTGACTTCTCGACTATTTCAGCTTCCGTCTGAAAAAGACAACCAAAGTTCAGAAAATTATAATCAAGTTATTCTGTCAAAAAAATAATCCACAGTTATACACTAATGTACTGCACACTTTCTCATCGTTCTTTACAAGTGCACAAAGTTTGAAAAAAATATCTTCCATGATTTTCAAGTTATGCTCCAGACAAGTAAAATTCAAAAAAATTACAAAAGGGAAGTAATTTTGTTAAAAACAACCTAGAGTTATGCCCATGTACAGTGCACAGTGCCTCATCTTGCTTTACAAGTGTACACCAGTTTCATGGACAAGGTAGTGGATGGAGAGATGTGGGGACAGATAAAAACTGGCAACTATATGTACTCTCGACATATGGTTGATTACTTATCGTCTGTAAGTTACAGTTAAGCATCCAGCTTCACTGGTGGAGGAAGATCTCACCATGCTAGTATACTATATATGTATATAAAACTTTTGTCAGAAGTCCATGGACGGACCTGGGGCCAGTTTCACTAATCCTCGTAAGTCTTAACAATTATGTATAAACAAATTGAGACATCTGGGAACATTTCATTTGCGCAGTATTTTTGCAAATTTAAGAAAGAATAATTTTTATAAGGTTTACAAAAGATTGTAGAATAAGTAAGTGACACACTAAATGAATTTCCTGACTTCTTTTTCATTACTTCAAATTTTACACTATTAAAGAAGTTCATAAACTTATGAACTTTAGTGGAACGGGCCCCTGGACTCAAACTTACTGACTAAGTAGTAAGAGAAAGTGCCTTTGGCAACCTGCAAAATGCTATTTCCTTATAAACAAGAAATTGAATTATATGATAACCCTTCATATGCTTGACCTTTGAACTAGGGACCTGGATCTTGCTCACAACAAATTGTCTTATTATGGTGAACATTTGTGCCATGTAATTTCAAAATCCATCTATGAATGAGAAAGTAATAGCACTGACAAGATCTGCCACACACACAGATGAACGGATGGATGGACAGACGGACATACACCAAACAGCCATTGTAATGATTTTGTCAAACTCACCGCAATTGATATAATTCCAATCCTAACGATAATTTTTTTCTAAGATGCGCTCTCACGTAAAATATATTAATGAAAATTGTAACTATCTGCTAAATTGGTAAGTGCGCAGGAACACACAACTAGAAACATAACAAGAGGGCCAAGATGGCCCTATATCGCTCACCTAAGTGACCTTGAGTCACCCAACAGTAGTTAGAATTAGGAGTAGTTAGAATTTTGATTTGTTTTGAAGATGTAACAGATGCGTAGAAGAGTTGTGCGATAACAATAGGATCCTTGTGCGGATATCTGAATATCAGATATCGAAAGAAAGTTTTCACTATATATCCATATAAAGAAAACCAGCCTCCCCTCCTGGCGACTATGTTTTTGACGAATCGCAATGGCTGGAACAAACTTGGCAGAGGTTCACCCATGGTAAATGTAAGTGAAATTACATCGAAATCAGGTCAGTACATTCTGACGAAGGCTTTTGAAGTTTTTACTATAGCTGCCTATATAGTCTAGCACCTCACTGTGGCGGTCATGTTTTTTAACAAATCACAACAGCTTAAACAAATTTGGTAAAGGGTCACCCAAGGAACATTTCTGCGAAATTGTTTAAATATCGATCCGGTGGTTTCTGACAAGAAGATTTTTAAGGTTTTTACTATAGCTTATATAGTAAACTAACCCCACCCCCTGGCCGCCATGTTTTTTGACGAATCACTACTGTTTGAACAAACTTGGTAAAGGGTCCTCCAAGGAACATTTCTGTGAAATTATTTTAAAATTGAGCCAGTAGTTTCTGACAAAAAGATTTTTTAGTTTTTACTAAATTAAACTTGTCCCACCCCTTGGCGGCCATGTTTTTTGACGAATCAAGATGGCGTGAACAAACTTGGTAGAGGGTCACCCAAGGAACATTCCTGTGAAGTTATATCAAAAAATTGACCCAGTGGTTTCAGAGGAGAAGTTGTTAGAAGCTAAAAGTTAACAACGGACGACAGACGACGGACACCAGGCGTTCACAAAAGCTCACCTGTGAATCTTTGGCTCAGGTGAGCTAAAAACGAAGTCAGTCTCAAAGGGTTTTATCAAAAAATAAAAGTCTTAAAATAATTTTGGTGCTGTCCAATGGAAATACTTTAAAAACATATATGAAAGTGAGATTGGAATTATTGTCATAAGCTGACCCAATAAAACGAAATCTGCTATTGTCATCCCTTGGATGCATTCTGTGCCTTGAAAGGATCCTTTTATTAGAAACAGTCAAACTGTCTTAAGCAGCCATCAAAGGGAAGAAGCAAAAGTGACCTTTTAAGACATGTTGTTGCTTAATACAGGTTAATTTGCTCTGAAAGTATAAAAATGGGAAACAGCAGAATGTGGTTGCTTAAGACAAGTGACTGTTCAATAGAGGTGAACACTTACACAGGTTTGAATGTATTGTTTTTAATCATTAAAATAAAATTAAATATGAAACATAAGAAAGTTCCTAAATCAAAAACTACAATTCCACAAACCTTTAATGTTGGATGCACATCTTCATGTAATCTATAAATCATTTTAGGTTCTTTACTTTTGGTCAGCATCATCTTGAACCCTTCCCACACAACCTTGGGGTTGTTCAGAGGGTCCCTCAGTTGTCTGTTAAACATTTAGATATTAATTAAAGTTGTTTTCATTGCAGCTCCTTTTTGTTTATTTCAAAGCAGTTGTAAACATATTATTAACCTTGAATCCTGGATACAGGTAAGACAGGAACAGGTGCTCGATTATGATTTTATGCATATTATATAAAACCTGACCCAGAGCCATCTTGAGGCTTTTATATTGCAGGTGGGGCTTTAATGCTGCCACATTGGAATATCATGCCTCAGACACATAGTAACATTATACTCACTCTGGGTCGAACAGTCCAGAAACTATCCCATAAATGCTAAGCATCTAGCATGGAAGCTTCTTGGATCATTTTTTAAAAAAGTTTTTGAATGACCCTTCCAGGGATTAAACCTACAACTTTCAGTATATAAAGTGGATGGCTACATTCTGTCTTTGTGTAATATTTAATTCATAGATCATTGAAAGTACAAGGGTAGTGCCTGATAAAATGTCTGATAAAGTTTATCAGTTTAGGTTGAGAAATACATGGATCTTACACGAGTGCTCATTTATTATCGAGTTTATAAAACAAGCTGGCAAAAATATATTATGCAGAGCATAATAAATGAGCATATATATAAGATTCTTTTTATCACATAACTCTAGAAAATGGAACATTTACTACCTATTTAACATACACGTCTATAAGGAACGCGAAAAATATGGGGAATATTAGTTTACGTCATTCCTCACAAAGAAACGTCATTTTACCATGACAAATCAGCATCTAGGAAGTTGGAAAACAAGGAGTGATGAATCAGAAGTATGTCATGAGTTTATTACACTTCTGCATCGTGAATAATGTGATAAATAATCATAATTTATAGCTTACTTGATAAACTGCTTTAGTTCCTTCCCAGCATACTGCACTCCAGCTAGTGCAATGTATAATCTAAGAATTTCATTGGTACCCTATGAATATAAATAAATATATGCAAACATTGAGAATTTCTTCAAACCTATCCTTAACAAGTGGGAGGGGCCTCTGTGGTTGAGAGGTCTAAGGCGCCATCTTATTATCACTAACCTCTCACCACTAAGGTTGTAGGTTCAAGTCCAGCACACTCCTTACTTTATTTGAGAAATTTCCCATACCAATAAAAATGGATATGCCATAATATAACCTGAAATGTGTTGACAATGGCGTTAAACCCATTTCAAAAAAAAAATGAATAAAATAAAAAGGGGGTCCAAGAGAGCATGTGGCTGCTCTACTGGCAAATTTTAACAGATTTAACCCTCAGGTCACAAATTGTACAGATTTATTATAGCATCAGACATTAAATGCTACATGAACACAGTACAGCATCCAAATATGTACTATGTTTTATTCACATAACTGCGGGCCTGATTAGCACTTTCAATAGTGCATCTGTGAGTTTGATAGTGAGTTCGAATCCCCGCCTGGCCACAGTCTCCATGATGACTGATATATGACATTGTGTCTCATTATCATTCATCTCTCATGGCTGATCCAAGTGGGAAAGTTATCAGTTACTTGCAGATATTTGTGTGCTCGAGTACTGGTTAATCTTCCAGGATCCCAGGAAACAGTGGTTAGGTTAACTGATCGTCTGTTAGCCCTCGATGTAGTATGTTTATAACTGTTAATATTAGCATAAACATGAAATTTGTTCTGTTAAACACTGTAAATTTGTAACTTGTAGGGGGAGGGCCGAATCTAGGTTGGAAGAACTTGTGGCCCAACCCCATTTCAAAATATTTGAAATAAAATATGTTTAAACTAAACTAGCCCTTGATAGCTTAAAATGGTGATAATGGTGAGATCTCTTTAATCTTTCTTGAGGCCCTCTATCAAAAAAGATAAGGAAATAAAGATAATGGGGTTTAACACCATTTTCAACATATTACAGGTCAAATATGGTTCACACTTTTACTGCTGGAGGACCTGAAAACAAATCTGAGCGGCTTCCATCAGCAAGTAACAGGCTAACATTCTCATATACCATATAATCTTGTATCAAGCTTGGCTTAAAACCATTGTATTGTATATAAGCTTATTTTAAATCGCCACCTGTTTCCCATATGGGCGATGCCCCCAGGAGAGTGTTAGTCCTTTAAGATTTGTGAGGGAAAGTGCAGGATACAGATAGAAACCCATCATAAGTTTATTTTTGTTATCTAGCATGCTAGGTATTTTTAGTTGCCCAGCTCCGGAAATCTAATCCACAATCCCAAGACTAGAATTCTTTGGCTCTACCAACTGAGCTAATAGTGATGACAGCTTAAAATCATATGAGGAGAAAGAGATATATCAGTGACCTTGACAGCAATTTAGACCATTTCCCACAGGGACCACTGAGGAAATAGAGAAAATTACATTACATGTATATATTTGGACTATTTGTGCTAACACCACTGACTAGAAAACATCATCACTTATACAATACCTCAAATATCAAGAGTATTCTAGCATCTCGAAGATATCGCTCGTACGGGTAGCTCTTCATGTAACCAAGTCCACCAAGAATCTGCAAACACTCATTGGCACAATCCCAGCAGCCCTCAGAACTGAACACCTGAATTACACAAAATATACCTGCACAGCACAAATTATACATTTTCTTTACACAGGCCGGACCTGATTAGCTCAATCGGTAGAGTGACTGACTATCAATCTAGGGGTTGTGAGTTTGAATCCCCACCCAACCAAGGTCTACATGATGACTGATATACAACATTGTGTATTATTTCATTCATCTCTCATCTCTGATTCAAGTGAGAAAGTTATATTAGCCACTTGTGGAGATGGGTGTGTGCTTGAGTACTGGTTAACTTTCCAAGATCCAAAGAAACAGTGGTTAGGTTATCTGATTGTCCGTTAGCCCTCGATGGCATAAAAATGATGCTAAATATGCAATCAATCAATTGCATAGGCAGTGAATGGTTATTGCTGTTGATGAGCCAATATATGAAAGACCAACATAGACAACTTCATAAACTATTATGCTTCAATACACTACAACTAAGCAGGAGGTGGTAGTGTAATGGATAGAATGTTTGCTGTTCACACAACAGGTTGCAGATTCAATCCCTAGTTTGCCTTGATGCCTCTAAAAAAAAATCAACTTTGTGCTGTTTCTAATAAGGGAGCAGTCTTGAGAGCAGTTCATATGAGCTCTGAGCTTTCTTTGCAATCGAGCTAAAATACATAAGTATAAACTCCCATACTTGCTAGTAATTTTAATATCTTGCTCATCTTTACAGGAAATGTTCAACTTAGATTTGACAAGAGTGTAAAAGCAGTTAATATATGGCCATATAATCTACATTGTTCACACATACCGGTAATGATTTTTGTGATGAAGTAATTTTTTAAGAGATATAAGAGGATATCATCTTAAAATGTTCATCTGATAAAAAACAGGAGGCCCTGAATCACTCTACTGGAAACAAACCGCGAGAAAAAATGTTTTTGGTAAGTTCCCCTGAGATCTTGTGGTTATAAAACTCTTATGCAAGTACTGTTAAGATTCCTTGAAAAACTGGGGTGATAGTGGTCTAAAAGAAAAAGGTTTACAGATGGCTGGACAATTTACAGTTTGGCCAGTAAATCCCCATAATGGGGTTGTTATCAACACTTTTAGAGGAACTCCATACAATAAATACATATAAAATATCTAAGGTCTATGACTTGTAATTTCAGAAAAATGTTTTTTTAAATTCTGTTTAAAATATGTTTATTAGCCCTGTGGCTGGGGGCATTTGTGGTCATCAAGAACTCATCTGAGATTTTGTGAGTATATACCCAGTAGCTACTGTGCAAGTTTGGTTAAGCTATGTTGAAAAATGGGGGTGCCATGGCGTCTACAAGGAAAACATTAACAGACAGAGGACAGATGAAAGAGGATGGATGATAAAAAAATTTACTGTGATGTGAACGCTGCTGGCCTTGAGCCAGTAGAGCTAAAAATGTGGTTGCTATCATGTCTACATAAAATTTTCCCTATAAAATACTATGTAAAACAGTGATCTCTAAGGCAGCCCAAAATTTGACTACAGGGACCCGACTTCAACATCCTTTAAAGGGGATTTCCATACAATGCTACATGTAAGGTCTATGGCTTGAACTTTCAGAGAAAATACTTTTTAAATTTTTCTTTAAAATGTGCTTATAAGCCCTGTGGCGGGGGGCATTCACAAAATGGACCAAGGTCTTGTGGTTATATAACTGTTGTGCAAATTTGGTTAAGATTTGTTGAAAAATGGTGTTGCATCGCGTCTACAAAAGAAGGTTTATGAACTGACGACGGACAATTAACCACGATATAAGTCCTGCTGACCTTTGGCCAGTAGAGCTAAAAACACTTTAAAAAGGAATTGCTTGAATTTATCTTCTGTTTCCTGTATTGAGAGTGGAAAATAAAGATATTTGTTTAATATCCAATAACAACATTTGTCTTTCTCAAGAGTGGTGTTAATATGGGTGTTCTTAGAGGAATCTTGTTATTTCTGATACTGCTGGTTCCTTTCACATCAGCCAACGACACAGAAAAATCAAGCAAAGTGGAACCAGTTTGCCTATCCAGGTTTGACCATGATTACAAAGTTATACAGAAGCTTGCATTGATGGAAATAGGACTAGCAGAGGTACGAGAGACACTTACTTCACAGAATGAAATCATTGAGAGAATAAGTAAGGACCTAAAAGGTATGTGAAATTTTTTTTTAAATAAACTTGAAGTTTCAAGCATGACACATGCTACTGCAAACAATTTTTTTTCAAGCTTTTTATACGAGGCAATGCTTTTGTCAAACTTTTTTTGAAGTTTCAAAATAACTTGATATACATTCATACAATGTTAGCTTAAAATAGAAGACAAGGCTTGACTTGATCTAGTTCAAAGGTCCTTGTAAATCTGTTTGGTAATTTATGTTGTTCTTCTACTAAAAAACATAACAATTACTAAATAATTGATATTCACTGAATATCAATGACACTTGATATACTGTAAAATCTGGTAAATAAGCACATACATGAATATAAGCGTACACCAAAATTAAGTGCATACAGTCTTACCACCACTCTGTATGGGATAATAAGCACATGCTAAAATCTTTCCACAATTATGTGTTAAAAATAGGCGCATATCCCAATACAGGAATACAAATAAAATTTGCAGCTAAAATTTGCTAACGGTCTTTATCAATAATAATTGGTTACTAGTATTGTGTAATACAGGTAACAAGTGTTCTTACCTGTTGAGCAGCCCGCCATCGTCAAATTATAGTAAATATATCATTATATTAGCATTTCACATCTATTTAAGTGTAATCATTTTCCGATAATTATGTTGTTTGAATAGTTTTTGGTAACTATAAACACAAACTAGATGCTAGTATATTGCTCGACTTGTTATATCGGACAGTTTGTGACCATTCTGTGTGCATGAACCATCGATAAAACAATTTTAAAAGGGAAATCTTACTTGTGATCAAACTAGAGCAACATTGAGACAATGTGGAATAGCCATAGTGCACATTAACTAAAACTGTGCCATGCGCATTATATATTGAACCATAATTGAACTTATTCATGTTTCTGTTGTTTACATTTGATAAATTTCATATATCATATGAAATCAGTTTTAAAATAAACGGAGGTAGCTGGCCACACATGTTGCTACAGTTACTATTATTTTACGTTTGTTTTCTTAGCCGAGGTAAGCATTGATTAATGTGTCAAAAATAAGTACATATGGCTTATCTATAATTGCATATCAAATATAGGTGCATAGTTCAGTGGTTCAGTATGACAGAAAGGATGACAGAAATGGCCGAGTATGTACAATTGGTTGCACTACTTGTCTTAGAGTCAGTGTCTAATTAATTTTTTGTACACTGTCAAAGCACCTTAATTCCCCCCAGATGGGCTCTATCTATCCACCATCATTGCAGCTGTTAAACCGTTAACCTTTTGTTAATTTATACCTGATCGCAATTAAATATGCAGGATACACTGTATATACATATACATATAATAGTACTCTTCTGAAAATTAATCTAATTTCAGAAAAATCTCATCCAACCGTGGCATTCAGTGCCCAACTGTCCAAGGACTTGCTGAACATGCCTCAGGGAACTACCGTCGTCTTTGATGATGTGATACTGAATGCTGGTAATGCATACGATCCAAAACATGGTGTTTTCACCGCCATGGATGATGGGATATACTTTTTTTCAACAAAGCTGTCTTCACCTAAGAGTTCGCAACTATGGATAATGAAGAACGGAGTGAGTTTTGAGTATACATTTGCACCAGACAGCAGCTGGAACACGGGAAGTGCAGAGGTGATTATGCAGCTGGTGATCGGAGACAGAGTGTGGGTAGAGGGTAACAACAGAGCAGGAGGGTACAATTACTGGCCATCTGAGGGCAGAAAATGTCACCATACTGCATTTACTGGCTTCCTTATCTCAACAACGTGATATTTTGCTGTGTATATAATGCGAGTTGGACAGGCTAGGACTATCCTTAAAAAATTCTTTATTTGCTGTTTCCCATGCTAGGATTTTAGAGCGGGTAGGTAGATAGGTCATTTTTATTTTTTTTAATTTTGAAAAATATAAAAACAAATACATGTATATGAATCATTTATGAAATAAAAGGAAAATATTCTAATATTGTGAAAAAAAAAGAAAAAGAGGCTATAACATGTTTTTGGCCCTTTTTCATGGGTAAGCAGGGGAAACAGCTAATGTTCATTTCTTAAACCTATTTTACTAAGTATTATAAGTGTAAGATTATGTAACCGTTTTAATATTCATGCTTATAATTATATATTCAATTGCATTTATGGAGTGAGTGGTCCAGTGGTAGAGCATCAGATCCATGATCCCAGGGGCATGGGTTCAATCCTCCGCCATGGCTAGGTGCGGTGTTCTTGAGCAAGACACTTTCCCCCCATATGCTTTGTACATGTACTGGGTCTATCCAGAAAGAATTTGAGCATGTATTGTTCAAGTTGTAATAACTTGTTTCACAATCAAAGTAAAATTTATATGTCTGTACTTGACATTTCACGGCGACTATCGAAACTTCTGTCAGAAAAAAATATATAAAAAGAAGTTTAAACTATTAACATGTAACTACAAAATGGTCCCGAAAATATTATTACATACGCCATATTTCATATGGATCCACTCCATATATCGGCTGTCATGACAACAATCAATAGGCACATAGACATCCATTCACCATGGCAACCATGGCGTGACACACATACACACCATTACAATGTCAGCCATTTTATTATACCTAGACATACAATCACCATGGCAACCACGCTGTGACACATACAAACCTTCACAATGCCAGCCATTTTGTGACACAGGCATACATCCACCATGGCAACCATGCTGTGATACATATACATACCATCCAAATCTCAGCCATTTTGTTACACCTTGACAAACATTCACCATGAATTGGTTGCCATGCTGTGACACACATATATTATCATCACAATGTCAGCTATTTTGTTACACCTAGACATACATTCACCATAGCAACCATGCTGTGACAAACATACTTACCTTGACAATGTCAGTCATAATGTTACACCTAGACATACATTCACCATGGCAACCACAATGTGACACACATACATACCATCACAATGTCAGCCATTTTGTTACACCTAGACAAACATTCACCATAGCAACCATGCTGTGACAAACATATATACCATCACAATGTCAGCCATTTTGTGACAAAGACATACATTCACCATGGCAACCATGCTGTGACACACATACATACTATCACAATGTCAGCTATTTTGTTACACCTAAACAAATATTCACCATAGCAACCATGCTGTGACAAACATACATACCTTGAAAATGTCAGTCACATTGTTACACTTAGATACACATTCACCATGGCAACCACGCTGTGACATACATACATACCATCACAATGTCAGCCATTTTGTGACACAGACATACATTCACCATGGCAACCATGCTGCCACGACACACATACATACCATTACTATGGCAACCATGTTGTGACACAAAGACAGCCTCATAATAACACACTTACCTTCACCATGGCGGCCTCGACTGAGGCGTCTGGTTCCTCATAGGCATCAAGTGTCTGTGCTGTCAGGTAGGCCATACTCTCCATAGCATATGTAGTTACTGCCATCTGGGCAAACTTCTCCTGCAGAAACACAGAATGACTATTCCATCACACTCAGGAGATATGTAAACAAAACACAGGAAGAGATATGAAAACACAATACAGGAAGAGATATGAAAACACAACACAGGAAGAGATATGAAAATGCAACACAGGAAGAGATATGAAAACGCAACACTGGAAGATATATGAAAACACAACAAAGGATGAGATATGAAAATGAAACATATTTAGCATAAGTGTATATGTCCATATACTAGAGTAATTATTGTCTGTTGGTGTTATTGTTAGTTTACTTGAGAAGCTACTGAATAATTTGGGCCCTCCTGCATTGGTGTTTCTCTTGTTTCATTTCAAAGTTATTCCCCTCTAAACCCTGTGTTGCAGTTTCATATCTCTTCCTGTGTTGCAGTTTCATATCTTTTGAGTGCAGTATGCGTGTATAGATGTATTCATGGCACTTTTTAAACTTTTGTTTTTCATGGTTGTTTTATTCAAAAACAAATGAACAGCATTGATACTACAAAACATCAATGTAGATACAGTCAAACCTGTCTTAAGCAGCCAGTCAAGGGAAGGAGCAAAGATTACCTTTTAAGACAGGTTGTTGTGTAATACAGATTAGTTTACTCTGAAAGCATAGCAAAGGGAAATAGCAAATGTGACTGCATGAGACAAATGGCTGCTTAATATAGGTGATCGCCTACGCAAGTTTGATTGTAATAACAAGATAATTCATTGATAAATAATATACCAGTAATAAACAGGTTAATAAGCTGGTGACTGACCTGAATTATTCCAAACTCTGATAGTTTATGTTTAAACTGTGTCCTTGTAGTCGCATGTGTAGCAGTATAACCTGTCACAATATAAAATATGTACAATATCTAACATTTACCAGAAATGCTCACAAGAATTTTGATTTCAGCAAGCAATTATATGACATATTTTTACCTATTTTGACCAAAGTTCGTAGTTGGTACTTTATCTCACCACATCACCTTGGTCAAGTGTCACCATCAGTTACTAAACTAAATATTTACATTCGCACTGGAATCAGCCTAAATAAACTATATAGATTTACTGCATTTCATTTCCCAATGAAAAACACTTGCAGCTGGGTGGAGCTAAAAGGACCAGTTTGCATTTCATTGGTTGCACGATTTTGTTTTGCTGATGAGACATCACGTTGTCCTACAAATGCGTGCATTTATTTAGTATGTTGACAACATCGTGTTACATTCATGACATTGGCTTTGAGGTTTAATGCGTAAAATTTGCTTTTTAAATATCAAAATTACAAAAATAATGTAATAGTTTTATCAAAATAGCTGGAGAATAGTTTAATGTTGCTGAGAAGCCCTCTGGGCTTCACAAACATTAAACTGGCCTAATGTTTTTCATCACTGGATGAAAACTCAAAATTCGGCTTTTAATCCTTAAATAAATACTTCAAAATTTGAAAGTATTAATATTTATGTAGGCATTTAAGTTTGTTTTACTTTTATTAGTATACATGTCTGCTTGTTTTGAGTGTTTAACTATTTGCTTTGCTAAGTTTATGTTGGTGAAACTTGATCTGGGGTCCTCCGTGGACAAGTGATCTAAGGCACCATTTCAAGATCACTTACCTCTCATTGTTAAGGTAGTAGGTTCGAGTCCCACTTACTCCAAAAGCTTTATGTGAGAATGTTTGCCAATTACTTGCAAAAGGACAGAGGTTCTATTCATTCTGAGGTCTACCTCCACCAATGAAACTGGAAATGCCATACATAAGGTCTCACTACACAGCTGAATTTGTTCTTTGTTCTATATAAAATAAGGTCTAGGACTTCCATGGTAAAAAAGAATTCCAAATAGAATTTTTTTTAAATATTTATTTTTCAAAGCAGGAATGTATACCCACATAAAAATGCACAATAACTGATAGGTTGACCAGCTTGTTTTTTTTAAAGTGCAACGACACTCCGAGATTTTTTGAAAAAAAGAACTTCTCAAATGCTCATAAATACATGCATAATTATGTTGAAATCCTTCAAAAGTCATTTTTTAACACCAGTGATGTCTTATTGCAGTATATGCTATGCCAACTTTTGCTCTACTCATCTGATTCAAGAAATCACAACCACTATAAACTATTTTGAAAATATTTCAAAACCAACTTACATAAGCCTTTTTTTAAACATAAGAATCATGTTACTGTGGGGGAAAAAAGAGCGTAACTGTGTAGTGATACGTATAACCTGCAATATGTTGAAAATGGCATCAAACCCCATTAAAAAAAAAGAAAGAAACTTGATTCAAAATTACTGTCTGCTACAGACAGAACATGGCACAACTCGAGGAAGATGTAACCAAAATGAATCCAACATTGGATTTGTAAGAACTTTGTTACAAATAAATTGGGTTTGTATAATAAATTGTAACTTGTATGTTAACTTAAAAATAACAACACAGGAACAAACATGAAAACATGAATAATTTCACAAAAGTACATAGGTTAACATAACAGACTACGCATGGTCTAAACATATATATCAAAATGCCACATTAAACACCAGGTTTATGCTGATGGTAGCTATATATAGAGAACCGCTCACATTAGTAAACGAGTAAACTGTCATATTTAATGACCTCAGTAACGAGCCACTCGCATTGGGAATTGATTAAATGAATAAAATTGTCATATTTAGTAGCATCGCTAGCTAAATATAGAAAACGGTTCGCATTTAACAATTAATAAAATATGTTGATGAATGATGAGATAGGTGACAGGCAGGGAAAGAAACTGCATATAACGGAAACAAGATCCCAAGCACTGGGAGATAGAATTTAGGCACAACTTTGGCTGAACAAACTTTATTAAATTGAATAAGATTAAGTTAAACTATGTTAATAGTGATTAGTTACTATATTTGATTTGCAAATAAACTTTAGTAATCTCAGTTAACTCGTGTTGTCTTGCACTCATTACGCTACAAAGAATCATTGAAGCAGAGCATGAAGCTTGTTGAACCTGGGAAAAATACAATTAAACATCATAAAAAAAAATTATTTACAAGGCCATAATAAATTTCATTCCTAAATTTTCATTTTCATCCCTGCTCCCCTTATTTTGAACCGCTCCAACATATTTTATTGTCTTGTCTAGATCGAGAAACCATAATTTGTCAAAATTTGCCACATTTAACCTTGATCTTTACAATGATTTTTTTCATTTCATGCCTTATGAGATACTTCTGTTTAAATTACTAAAAAAAAATATAAGAAAATAAAATTGAACCCATTGTCCCTATTTTAACACAAATTTGGATGAAAATCTAGGAATTAATTTGTTATGGCCTTAATTAAAAGCTTTTGCCAGACATTCCAGAAATCTTACTTACCAATGAGATGTTTGAGTATTCCTGCATCAGAAATCTTACTGAACAATGAGATGTTTGAGTATTCCTGCACTAGAAATCTTTCTTACCAATAAGATGTTTGAGTATTCCTGCACCAGAAATCTTACTGAACAATGAGATGTTTGAGTATTCCTGCACCAGAAATATTACTTACCAATGTGATGTTTGAGTATTCCTACACCAGAAATCTTACTGAACAATGAGATGTTTGAGTATTCCTGCACCAGAAATATTACTTTCCAATAAGATGCTTGAGTATTCCCGCACCAGAAATCTTACTGAACAATGAGATGTTTTAATATTCCTGCACCACAAATATTACTTACCAATAAGATGTTTGAGTAATCCTGCACCATAAATCTTACTGAACAATGAGATGTTCGAGTATTCGTGCACCAGAAATATTACTTACCAATGAGACATTTGAGTATTCCTGCACCAGAAATCTTACTTACCAATGAGACGTTTGAGTATTCCTGCACCAGAGCTTCCCATGCTGAATCTTCCGCTATTTAAAATGTTCATGGCTATCTGAAATACACATGTAAAAAACATATAACATATAAAAAAGAGAATCTTACATGAGTGCTTGTTTATCATCAAATTTATTAAACAAGTTGGAATTATATATTATGGGAGGATCTGCTGAGCTTCCTATCCTATTTACCGAGTTTAATAAATCAATTAATACATGATCTAAAAGAATCTTTTTATAACACAACTCAGGAAAATTATACATTTCATCTCTATCTGGAACAAGGAAAAATAATACATTATAAGACATAGAATGGCATAATGTCTCCAAATAATGTCATTTTACCATGACAAATCGACATCATTTATATGTTCGGGCAAGTCGCTCGGCATTTTACATACAAGAATCAAGTTATAAGGAGAATGCCGAGAGATGACTCAGAAGTGATATTGTACTAAGTTATTATCAAGAATATGTCACGAGTTTATTATACTCTTGCACTGAAGGTTATGTGATAACATGTTATTTATGATGTGTGCCCTTTATTCACTCACCTGAAGCAGAGAACTATTAGCAGTACATGTAATTTACAAAATGAAATATTACACAAACCTTTCAACTGCTATAATATGACATTTTACTTACAGAACAGATAATGAAACGAGAATTATCACATAAGATTTTAAATACCTCATCCCTGTCTGCAGTTCGATAAAGTGGGACATATAGACAATTTGATTTATTCAATAAGTTTGAATATTTAGCATCATTTTTCAACCATCAAGGGATAAGTTAGTCTAACTGCTCTTTTCTTGAATCCTGGAAGGTTAACCAGTACTCAAGCACACCCATTTCCCCAAAGAAAATAATAACTTTCCCACTTGAGTCAGTGGTAGGGAACTAATGACAATGAGACACAATGTCATATATCAATCATCATGCAGACTGTGAGGAAAAATCAAATCTTCGCATTCAACTTGTAACAGTGACCTTGCATTCAATTTTTGGATTAAGGAATTGGCTTTTATTCAGAAAGATATTCAAATAACATTTTTACAAA
Source organism: Panopea generosa (assembly GCA_029582155.1). Lineage (NCBI taxonomy): Eukaryota > Metazoa > Mollusca > Bivalvia > Adapedonta > Hiatellidae > Panopea > Panopea generosa. The sequence continues at coordinate 43,787,831 of CM055903.1, forward strand.
ATTTCAACATGTACATACATGCAGGTTACAAAATCAATATTTTTAAAATCAAAATAATTGTCTTCTTAAAGATTTTATGATTTGTAGCCAGAAAAGAGTCAAAAATATCATTCTGTCCGCCACAAGATCAATGAACAAATATGATTGAAATTATGCTGCAAATAAATGCTGTTTTGTTTCTTGTACAAAATTGACCTACATTAGTATTTTCAACATTATTTTAAAAGACGCTTGTATCTAAAGAATAGATATATACCTCTAAATCAGTGAAAAATTAATGATAACAAGGTACCAATGAATGCTCCCCATAACTTGACTGACAAGACTAACTGTACTTAACTGAGTAGTTACCTCCCTTCTATACTATTGAAGATATACTCTGGACAAGCAAAAATAACCGAAACATTAGGTATATATTTCTTTGAAGCTATTATGTTTAATATATAAAATGGTTAATTACATTTCTTTCAGGTGAAGTATATCCAGACATTTAACCAAATATATAACACACCAAAAGGTTCTATGTTTTTTAAACACATTAATTGTTCACCTGAGGCAATAGAATGGATTGAATGGGGATTTAACAAAGTACAGATGTCTATTTTTTTTTTAATGGGGTTTGACTCTATTTTCAACATATGACAAAATATATATGACATATCCTGTTTTATTTGTGAAGGTTGACCTCAGAATGAATCGGAGCAGAACCAACATACTTTCGCAAGAAACTGGCAAACTTTCTCCTATAAAGTTTTTGGACACAGATGTTGTAATGTTACTGTTTTTGTTATATATTGTAATATTTCAAAAAAGGGGGAATAACTCATGAAAAAAAATCGAACCAAAACGTTCTGACAATATGCGCATGTTCACTTGATGAATATGCACATGTTCACTTGATGATGTACATGAGGATTTTTTAATCACACTTAAACTGTAGGAGGAGATGGAATCACAAAGTATAAATGTAGTGACATTACTATGTAACTGTTCAGACCAAAAGGGGCATAACTCAAGAAAAACATCTCATTTAAATATCATTAAAAGAAGCACATGTCCACTTTAGCTGTAGGAGGAGCTGAAGTCAAGATGTTCATAAAAGTGTGACAAACAGAATGATGGACGGACATTTGAAACATTATAGTTTACTGAATGAGGCATCAAATGGATTTAAATATTACAGATTGATTGAGAAATTAATACGTGTAATTGATGGCGTAATAAGTTAAGAAATACTTGCATCCGAACATCCCTCTGATTATATATTATTTTCCTAGTATATATATTAAATAAATAAATAGATGGCCTTATATAATTTTTATCAGTTATAATAAATAACTTTCTTTAATACATCGCTGTGCTGAGACACTTTTGGACAAAATGTCTGTTTTCATGTACAGTGCCAAGTTTAACATTTAAATTTCTTTTCCAAAATCATAATTTTACTTTTACGACAAACTTTACTGTTTACACCATTTTCAGCTCATTATAGGTAACATAACCATATTATCCAGTTCTATTGCTGGAGAAAAAACTTCATCTGACCATCAATCTAACTGTTGAATAAAACCTTTTTTGGAACGGGATCGATTGATTGATTGAATATTTAGCGTCATTTTTGTGCCATCGAAGCTAACAGACGATCAGTTAACCTAACCACTGTTTCCTGGGATTAACCAGTACTCGAGCACACCCCATCTCTGCAAGTAACTAATAACTTTCCCACATGAATCAGTGGTGAGACGAATGATAATGAGACACAATGTCGTATATCAATCATCACGGAGATTGTCAGACGGGGGATTCAAACTTACAACCCCTGGATTGATAGTCAGACGCGTAACCGACTGAGCTAATCGGGCCCGGCTGGAATGGGATCGACCTCAGTGTTTGCGGTAAGTAACAGTGCCACTCCAATTACTCCACTGCATGGAGGACATTTATTCATATAGTACACTGAGTATGTCATGCTTATGCGCATGGTAACATTTATAATTGATGAAATTAATAAACATGGCAAGAAGTAGATTATAATCACCTTGAAACCACCTCCAACTTCTCCTATCACGTTCTCTATGGGTACCGGAGTATTGTCAAAGTGTACCTCACACGCTGCAATGTAAATAATGTCTCATCAAAACAACACCTACATGGTGGGAAAATATTTACAGTCAAACTTGTGTAACTGGTCACCTCCATTAAGCAGCCACTTGTCTTAAGCAGTCACATTTGCTATTTTTCCATTTCTATGCTTCATAGTACTGTGAAATCATTTATTTTCATGGGATTAAATTTCATGGTTTCCACTTTAAATTCATATTCATGGGGTCTTAAATTCGTTGAATCCCAATTTCAAAAAAAAAGAAGAAAAAAGTTTGCACTTTCGACAAAATCGCATAGTGAATTCCAATAATTCACCTCTGCTGTAATACACAAGTCGCTTGTCAGGGTTTATCGTACCCCGCTGTGCCAATAAGAGTTGACACGTGCCAATTAGTACCCTAATATACAAGTACGATATTGAACTAATTGTTATGCAAACCAGAGGAGAGGAGATGTACAAGATCTAATCCAGAAAGGGTTACTGTTATGTTTACCATAGGTCTATACGTCACATTGCTTCAAACTGTTTCTAGCTACACGGTAACGGTCTATTTTTAGTACCTCTGACATTTGATTGAAATACACTCGCAGTGGGGTAAATTATTACCACTATGCGAAGCATGTATGCATATGAACACAGAGGTAATTTTATATGTTGACAGTATTACATAGCGTAAACTAAGTTTGTGGGTACCGGTATTTGATTTCGTTGTCTAGCCTCCCAACGAAATCCGCAAATATTAGTACCCAAAGAAAATGAATGATTTCACAGTAAATAAACATGTATTAAGCAACAACTTGTCTTAAAGGTCACATCTGTTCCTTCCCTTGACTGGCTGCTTAAGACAGTTTAGACTGTACAATAACATTGCTGTAGCTCGAGTGCACAAGAACTGCCAATTACACAACAAAATAGACTAGTTTGGTTGCTCTCGGTCAAACAACACAGACATAAACACAAAAATTCAATATTTTCTAGCTAGTTTATAAACCAGAGAAGTGAAGGCCATCAGGACGAATACTGCACAGTTTTAAGAAGTACAACCCATTATGAAACAAATTTGGTGACTCTAGTCCAAACAGCATAAAAAACAGCATACAAACCTTCCCATTTCAAAGACTAAGTTAATTATCTATAGTGGTCAAGGTCATCCATAGGAATATTTCATGGTTTTGAGCTATACTGGCCAATACACAACTAAGGACAAAACTGGGTGACTCTGGGACAAACACTTTCATGAGACAGAGATAAATGCAAAAGCTTAATGATGAGTTTGTTAATACTAATTTATTTAAGCTCGATTGCAAAGAAAGCCCGGAGCTTATAAGAGACCCCCTGTTGAGTCGACTTTCTGGGTTGAACCAGTACTGAGTGTTTGTACTTGAGAGACATCGGGTTGAGCTGGGGATTAAACTCACTATCTCCGGCTTGAATGGCAAACATTATCCATTACACAACCGCCCCGCTTAAATGATGAATTTGTTTATACAGAATGAATCAGCAACATGTCTAGTTTTTTTTCTCTGAAAAGGCAAGATGAAACCTATATACAAGTATCTCATCAAGTTCCATTCTTACTGTTTGAGCCTCTGATGCCAAGCTTATCCTCTGGTTTGCCACTCGTAATACCTCCAAATGCTCTCTCCACTATGAAGGCTGTAACTTTGTCCTGCTTCTCACCCTAAGGAAAAGACAATAAAAAGTAATAGTTTAGTGTATACAAATTTATTTTAGTCAGTGATGTTATGAGCTTAGATGAATCACTCTCTCAAGTTTGTTTCATGGGTAGAACCAGTATTAAGTGCTGTTGTTAATTTTTACTAATTTATTTTAACTTAACTGTGATGAATGCTCTGAGCTTATATGAACCACTCTCAAGTCCGATTCCTGGAGAGAACCAGTACTGAGTGTTGCTTTTTGAGAGGCACCGGAATGACCTGGGGATCAAACCTGCAACCTCTAACATGAACAGTCATCACTCTACCACCCTAAATTAAGTGTTGTTTTTAAGGCCATAGAGTCCTGCCTTGGATCAAACACATGACTGCTGGTGTGAGCAGCCAACACTCTATTCACTGAACTATTGCCCCACTTTATAAACAAGTTACAGAGAACAAGATTTGGTTTTAAATGAATACAAAATACATCTGTAGAAAAACAAAAATACTTTGTTAAACCAACTTGTGCAATACATACTACCAGCATTTCATTTTATTTTTCATTATAGACAGCAGCGTGGTCTAGTGGTAGAGCGCCCGCCTCACATGCGGAAGGTAGTGGGTTTCGATCCCCGGCCGGTCATACCAAAGACTTTAAAAATGGTACTAAAAGCTTCCTTGCTTGGCGCTCAGCATTTAGAGGACAGTTCTAGATCTGGTCGGCCCGGTGTCAGTATAATGTGACTGGGTGGGGTATCAAACCACGTGTCTGCAGCTCGATACTCCAGTGACAGCGCTCAGAATACTGCCTCAAGTAGACACCGTCGCGATGACTGAAAAATTGCTGAAAGCGACGCTAAACACCATACAACAAAATCATTATAAACTAAATGCTGAAATCTTTTTATAAAACATTTATGAACAATATCTATATTAAAGCAATCCTACTCCCAATGGTAAATTTTTCCTAGGGAATACATTCATACTTTCAGTAACTTGACCCCTCATGTTGAAAATGTACAGTGCAAAATCATATTTACATGTATATCAAAACGTTAGTTACCCCAATTTAATTGTATGTTCAATAAACCTTTTATGATTTAAGTACTAACAATTTCAAATTTGTAAAAAGGGCTAGTTTTTTTCTCTCCTGTTATAAATACATGAATGTTTATGTGTGGATACATTTGATATGTTTATGTGTTAAATCTTGTTATATTAATAAATGTACATTTATTTATGCGTTTTTTATTTTGTTGCATAAATATACATGTACGGTAAAACGGTCACCTCTATTATGCAGCCACTTGTATTAAGCAGCTATAATTGCTTCTTCCCATTTCTATTTTTTTCAGAACATGTTCACCTGTGTTAAGCAACAGCCTCTCTTAAAAGGACATTTGCTCCTTCTGTTGACTGGCTGCTTAAGACAGGTTTGACTGTATGTACCTTATCTGGCTGATTCAAAAATATAAAAAGAAATGTGCATTACCTGTGAATTTATTCTGTATGTATATATAGTATCTATGTCTGTATCTACGGTCCTCCATGGCTGAGTGGTCTAAGGCGCAGTCTCAATAACACTTACCTCTCACCGCTAAGGTCATAGGTTCAAGTCCTGCTCATTCTTAAAACCTTATGTGAGAACGTTTGCCAGTTACTTGCAGAAGGACAATGGTTCTACTCAGATTCATTCTTAGATCTTCCTCCACCAACAAAGCCATATATAACCTGAAATGTGTTGGAAATGGCGTCAAACCCCATTAAATAAATGCTTGTATCTAATCGGTGAATTTACTGTTTCTGTTCTATAAATATATGTAACTTAACTGTAAACTATTTACTTCTATTGAATAAATATCTGTACCTCTAACCCTTTGAGGTCATAAGTTCAAATCGAGCTCAGTTCCAAAGCGTTACGGAAGCAAGTTTTCAGACATTCCATTTTTAACTATAGTAGGATAGTAGTTATACTTTGATTTATTCTGAAGTCTTCCATCACCAATATAACTTGATGCCATGTATAAAATAAAACATGTTGAAAAATGTTTGTTCTCCATTTCCCCAAATAAATATATCTACATATACCTGAGCATTTGTTATTTCTGTCTTAGCAAACACCGTGAACACGTCAGCGATACCTCCATTAGATATCCAAATTTTTCCTCCGTTCAGATGAAATGTTTGTCCATCCTCTGATAACGTGGCCCGAGTCTGTATGGATGCAGCATCACTCCCACTAGAGTATATGGGAAAAACAACTAATTTCCAGAAAATAACAAAAGACGATAGACAATAATTATATAATAACATTTTGCATTTTAAACAGTATTTAAGCTTATCTGTTTTGAAGAAGAATCAGTAGAGGCCAAGCCGGTTTGTAGGTCATAGCTGCACTTACTTGGTCCAATACACAATCAAGAACTGTCACTTGCCCTGAATGAATCAGGCATAACACATCACAGTGTAGGAGCCAGTTTCACTAAAGCATCTCAACCGGAGATTTTCCTCAACACAAATTTTTTTAATACAATTTACATTGCAGATTTCGCTTAGTTTAAACAATGTTTATTTGTTATAAACATATTACATATACATAATATTCAAATATACAGCAATACATAACAATAAAGTTGAGAAGAAAGCTATTTCTAGCTTGTACAAAGTCTCTCTTCTGGAATTTCAAGATTTCACTTGTTATCCTTTTCCACTGAGTGAAGATTTGTTCCGGTTCCAATTCCATGGGGTCACTAAAGTGTAATGAGATCAATTAATTTCAAAAAATTGAGATTTTTTTCAGTTGAGGAAAATCATATCTCATAATCGTTCAAAAAACTAAAATTCATCCCTTAAATTTAGTAAACATCAAACCAAAATTTTGAAATACCATTATGTATGTACATGTATTTTATAACAAGGTACATAGGTGAATAAGCAAGTATACCTGGACGGTTCTGTAAGTGCGAAGGCAGCTATGTGTTCCCCTGTAGCTAGTTTGGGTAGGTACTTCTGTTTCTGAGCTTCATTTCCTGCTATGAGAATACCCTGAAACAATAAATAGAGGCATGTCTTAAACATTGCAGGTTTCAATCAGCATCCTCGTCTATGCACATGTAACCAATACAAATATTAAGGTGAAACCAAAGCATGCACTTATGGAGTTGGCTGTTACGTGAAAGACAACACTATAGAGCAATAATCAAAGACAACCCTTTCTCATATTTTATTCATCACCATTGATATATTTTCCAGTTGATATTTAATTATATTTTATGTACTTCAATGCCATTTCATTATATACTGGCCATGTATCAGCTTGTTTTATTTATTGAAAAAAAAATTCATCTCAAATACATGACTCTGATTAAACCTACCATCCTTCAACAAGCTAATTTCAAACTTTTGCACTAACATTTTTTTTTAAAAGCTGGCCCTGGTTTCATGAAACAAGAGGCCAAAAAGGACCTGAATGCTCTACTTACAACAGATGCTACATGTAAAATATCTAAGGTCTTGGCCTTAAACTTTCAGAGAAAATGTTTTTTAAAATTTTATTTAATGTGCTTATAAGCTCTGAATGAAAAATGAAGGTGTTATCACGTCTACAACAATTTCCCTATATCACTTTGTGAAACTGTGACCCCTGTGCGGACCCCATATTTGACCCCAGCAACCCAACTTCAACATATGTTTTACAAGACCTCCATGCAATGCTACATGTAAAATATCTAGGGACTAGGCTTTGAAATTTCAGAGAAAATGTATGTACAAGATAAAGGTTAACGGACGGATGACAGATTATTTACCATGACATAAACCCTGCTGACCTTTGGCCAATAGTGCTTATAAGCTCTGTGGCGGAGGCATTTGAGGTCAATGATACTGGTTCAAGGACGCGTTTGAAATCTTGTGGTTATATAACTGCTGTGCAAGTTTGGTTAAGATTCAATGAAAAATAAAGGTACTATCGCGTCTACAACATTTTCCCTATATAACTCTATGTATAACAGTGACCCCTGTGGCGGCCCCAAATCTGACCCCAGGGACCTGACTTCAACAAATCTTTTTGGGGTCTTTCAGAGAAAATGGTGTTTTTTTAATTTTGCTTAAAATGTGCATATAAGCCCTGTGGCAAGGGCATTTGTGGTCAAATGATGCTGGTTCAACAACTCGTCTGAAATCTTATGGTTACATAACTACTATGCAAGTTTGGTTAAGATTCAATGAAAAATGAAGGTGCTATCGCGTATACAAGAAAAAAGGTAAATGGACGAATGACAGACAATTTACCATGATATAAACCATGCTGGCCTTTGGCCAGTATAGCTATAAACTAAAATCTATTGTTTTACTTAAACTCAATAGTGTGCTCAATTTCATACTAAAACATTATTTGAGTTTAAGTAAAATAAGAGACTTTAAGCATTTTCACGAAACTTGGGCCTAGGCTCAAACTCACAATCAAATTGATGAGAGGTAAAAACTTTTGACATAGTGTGCTTTAAACCAATCACACACATATATATATTGATTTCTGTTATCATATGTTACTGACAGGCAAATGTACTTTAATTAATCTATTTAAGATATCATTTACATTGTACAATATTCTGTCAGACCTAATAAGATACAGATAATACCATATAATAAAAGCAACATACTGGTACTTCAGTTTTCAGTTATCATCCTCTCAGTACAATATATCTGATAAAAAAATTCTCATCAACTCCTAAAAGGAATACAAATAATTCATATGAAAGAAATGAGTTTTAACGACTATCTTTACTTTTAGTGTCAGACATGTTTCATCTTAATGTACAAATCTCCTAAAAAAAAAATTAAAAAAAAAGAAAAAAGACTAAACTTTAAAAACTAATGAAACTTATAGAAGGACATGATTGTATTCCCATTCGCATAATTATCGAAAATAATATATAAATTATCAGTACTGAAAACACAAAATCAAGACTGTTATCAGTTATTTAAAAGGAATTAAACCTTTAATCCTATAGCTTGGTGGGCAGCCAGCGTTACTGCTATAGAGCCATCCAGTGCTGTCACTTCTGCCAAGCGTGCATACTTGGTTGCATTTAACCCAAGTCCACCTAAAACAGCAGAGAAGAATTATGTGTTAAACCAAGACTGAATACCTGGTATATCCATCGATCACAATATAACAAAAATCTTATTACATGCTAACATCATACTTATTCTTCTTGACTGTTGCTTCTCATTGATTCATCCCCTTAAGAATCTCTGGGATAATATGCTTTTCCAATTTCGTTGTCCCGATATTGTAAAAAAAAATTTTGCAATTGTTAAAAATCAACTTAAGCATGGAAAAATGTAAAACAACATGCATGTTATTATGTACTTTTTAAAACGTTGTTAAATGCTCCCAGTGAACAATTAGAAAACTCAGTAAAACATTATATAAAACAGTATGTTGACTAAAAAACCACTTCTTATACATAATTTATGGGGATATTCTACACCTTTGCTGAACAATATAGCAGTCTGGAGACTCATAATGGCGGATATTTTCACCAACCAATCAGAGGGGACGAATCTATGAGAAAGCATTTGCAGATTTTCAATTATTGAGACCACTTATTTAATGAAAGATTTTGTTGGAATCCCATTTTTATTTGTTGATTTTCATTGTTTGTATTCATAACACTTAGATTTTTGTTTTTGAATATGAAATCTGGTGCCAGAAATATGCTGTAAATACTGCGTATGCTCCAATCGTGCACCTTAGGGGGATGAATCAATTTATAATACCGGTAATTTAAATATATCGTGAACTGACCATATTCTTCTGGTATTTGCTGGCCAAACAGTCCCAGCTCCCCTAACTGTTGTAGCAGTGTATCTGGAATCTTGGCATCAATATCTATCTGAGGAGAGTCAACTGAAATAGTCAGAAAATTCATCACTTCAGTCATATACGTATCATGACTGTGCAGGACAACATGGACTGAAATATATAGGGAGAGAAAAAAAACGAGAGAAGTACAGAGAGAAGTGACATGTAAAGAGCAAATATTTAATAAATTAGCAGCAGGGCGGTAGTGAAGCAGCCACTAACACCAGAGGTTGCAGGTTCGACTCCAAGTTTGACCTGACACCTCTCAAATCAACACTCAGTACTTACTCTACCCATGAAGTAGAATGGAGAGTGGCTATATAAGCCCTGAGCTTTCTCCTCAACCGAGCTTAAATAAATTAGTAAACTCGATAATGAATAACTCATTAAGTATAAGCATGTCACATTTTAAAAAAGACAGTTCACAGCTTAACTACACCAGAGGCAAAAATATACCTCTGTTTCTTTTAGATTATAACATGAACTTTTTTTCATCAGGTTTTTAAAGGAAATATATCAGGATTTTTAAAAAATTTAAAATTGACTAATTACTTTTCTTCAAATATATCATACCTATATATACTCGCTGACCCTGTATTGCCAAAAGGATATCTATTTAAATACAGTCTAACTTTGCCTTTGAGGCAACCTCTTATAAGTGGTCACCTGTGTTAAGCGGCCACTTCAAATCCCCCTCCGTGTAAATTGCCTATATACAATACATGTATTAAATGGTCACCTCTTTAATGCGGCCAGTCTATTTCATCCCAAGCAATGCCCGTAAGCGGTCAGTGGCCAGGTGTAAGCGGTCAGATGTAGCCGCCTACCCTTATCACTTAGTGGCCACACCTTTTGGCTGGCCACTATTCCAATAAGATTGTATAATCCCATGATTAATTAACGCTTCTGCTTCTGTTACAAAAACACACCACTTTACCCAGAGCAAGTGTAGGTATATATGGTCTTATAATAGCAAGATTAATGACTTTAATTTTTAGCGAAGCTGTTACAGAGGCTGGGTACATGACTGTTTAAGCACCTGTATTTATGATAGTTTTATTTAGGTTTATGTCGCGCATTAATACATTGGAAGCAAATTTCACTGAGGTGTTTATGCACAATTATCAAACTGGGTAAGATAAAAAAGATAATTGCAATTGGTCAGTTTGTTTAAATTAGAATTCAATTAAGTGGGTGCGAATGCAATGAAAAAACAATATTTTCATATCATAACGAGATTGATTTGACGCATATCGTACACAATATCTGCTATGAAAAGAAAGTGTTTGACTTTAGATGAACGTGTCAGAGAGGATTTTCGGAAAAGGTGTTGATAAAACACAGAATCAGAATGTGTCCTAACATTACTGCGAGATAATGGAAGAATATGACCTACAAATTTTTACTAGATTGTACGGATTCTTCTAAATGAAAAATTCATATATGAAACTGGATTTATTTTATGCTAAATTGAAACATAATGAATATTAATTAAAAAACATAAATTAGTTATTTATTCATATGTACTTCTATATAAAATACTGTCAGTTCAAATGTTTAGTTCCTGTTGACTTTTCTCATTTACCTCATTACTAATTCCAAACAACTTACAGACATGGTACATGTACCATGCATGTGTGATCACTTTTTGTCTGTCACAATAAACATCATGACCAGCTTTCTTATGAAGAAATTTGGACCCTCTATTAAGCAGCCACCTGTGTTAAGCAGCCAGTTTGGCTATTTCCCTTTGGTGGCTGCTTAATACAGGTACGACTGTATGCTAAATTGGGTATTCCTAACTTGAGCTATGCCCCTAAGTTAGACTAAAATAGATTTTCTGCTTAAAATTGCATCATATTTTGTGATGTACTATATGAATCATGTGATGTCATTTTGATTCTGTTTGATCCGTTATACAAGTTTACATGTAGTAAAAACTGTTCCATCTTATAACAGTCCGAATCATGATGCGAAGGTCGTAAAACAGTATTTAAGTGCTGCCTATTCTTAGAATGGGGATTTCGACCAAAGTTTACCACTCCAATTTAAGTATCAATTTTGTCAAGTTTTGGTGGATTTGACATACTAAACTGTTTGGATTTTATTTATTAATAATAATGAGATGCTTTATTTTCATTTTAATATTCATTTTATTTTTTAAGACATTAACAGACATTTTCCTGTTATACTCCCTTTAAGAGCTTAAGCTGGGATATGCATGTTATGTTTTGGTATAGAATACTGATAGATGCATATGCGCAGGAACTTTAAACATACTGGTACCTTAAATGCTTTTATATGTTTTATGATAATTATTAATTACCGGTAAGGGTTTTGTGTATTTTTTAAACAACATTTTGATATCTGAAATCCAATTACGTGTTCAATTAAGAATGGTAAAAGAGATTATTCAAATTACATGTATATTCAGTTAAGTATTTTACTCTAATTTTTACACAAGTCAATACCGGTACATGGGAGCGTTGTCTGGTATTAAGAAATTGTTTTTGGGATATATTTGTTTTGTTGCCAAATAGTTTTAATAAAATAATTTTACATCAATAAAGCAGCTATTTATTTATTGACAATACAAGACTTGCAATCTAATATGTTGGTAATCAATGCAAATAAATAAATATCCAACATTTAAATTTGATTCAAACTTATTTATTTTACATCGACAACGAAGTTCTTTACAACTTTGACAAATCAACCTCAAATTCTTCCTAGGCAGAATCAGTACTTAGTATTTACAGATAAAATTTCTTGCTTATGGACACCACACATAGCAGTGGCAGAGTATCAAATCCACGACAAAATGTAAAGTAAAATAAAGATTTGATACTGACAATTTCTGTGTTGAATGGTTAGCTTTAATTAAATACCAATTTGATTAAAATGTTCCTTTTTACCAGTAATATTGTGACAAAAACCATTGCATACATATATAATGAGTTAACAAGAAATGCCACTAGTAAGAGTCACATACCCCCCAAATGGTCTGTGAAAATAACGATATATTTAGGGAGCGATTTGAAAGTATCCGTGAAAATCAAGAGTAATGGACTGTAACTAGACACGCAATTTCATGTTTTTCACAATAAAGTATGACCTTGACCTTTGTGTAACCTTGACCCTGACATCTGATGTAAAGGTCTGGGTATTTCTACAGGTAAATGCAGATGACACATCATCATGACAAGTTGATCACTTGTTTCAAGCTATTTTAAAATCTCTCCCTGTAAGACAAAGTTACAGACTAGACATGAAATATCAAACAAACTGAAAGTGCAGCCTTGACCTCTGAGGTCAGATTCTGGGTCTTACATGCAACACGTCGTCATGTCATGTTGATCCAAATTCAACCAAATGTTTTTGAAATCCATCCATGTATGATAAAGTTACAGATCGGACTTGACAACTCAAACAGGCTCAAAGTGTTGTCAAACAAACTCAAAGTGTGACCTTGACCTTTGAGGTATGGTGTGCGTCTTACATGCAACACGTCCTCATGTCATCTTGATCAATTGAGCCAAGTTTAAAACAAAATTACAGACCAACACAAAATATGAAACAAATTGAAAGTAAGACCTTGACCTTTGAGGAAAGGTTCTGAATCTTACACATGGCACTTCATCGTGTCATGTTGATCAACTGAGCCAAGTGATTTTGAAATCCATCGATGTATGACAAAGTAAAGGACCAGACATGAAATCTCACACAGACTCAAAGTGTGACCTTGACTTTTTATGTAATGGTGTGGGTATTACGTGCAACATGGCATGTTATGCTGATGAATTGAGACACGATTTTTTTAAATTTATCCATAGGTGACAAAATTACAGACCAGACACGAAATCTCAAACACTGAAAGTGTCATCAAACAAAGTTTAAGTGTGACCTTGACCTATGAAGTGGGAGTCTGGGGTTTACTCATAACACATCGTCATGTTATATTAATCATTTGTAACAAGTATTTATAAAATCCATAAAAAAAACATTTGAAGAAGAAAAGCTTATCTAGGTCACTATTTAGTAATTGATACAATAGTAAACTTTAAAATTAAAATGGCAGTTTTAGGGCTTGACAGCAGTGATGAAAAACAGCTTCACCATTAATGAATGCTCAGATTGAATAATTGTTAATTTTTCTTACTACTTTCTGTGAAGAATTTCTCTATTGGTGCAACCATCTCATTTAGCTCATCCACTTCTTGGCTACTACTGAATTCTGGGTAAACAAGCATGTCCTGAAAAAAAGATTTAGCCTGTTAATGAGAAGTATGTTGGACATGATGAAATTGGATTTTAAATCAAGTATTTTCAAACTCATTTCCACGGTTCCTTATTTTGGCAACATACTGTGAAAGCATACCATTTTTTGGTGGAAATATCAAGCTGTTCCCAGGCTGCAGGAAGAGCAATTGCATATTGATGTTCACTAAGCTTCCATGTTAATATTAATCAGTGATACAAGCAGGGAAATAAAGCTTGCAACTGCAGCAGGTCACTCTAACAGGGTTTGCTCTCCCAGCTTGTTGCTGAGGGGATGTGCACTGGCAAATGCATTGTTTGCTTTACAGTGATGAAAAAACACACATCTGTTTCAGGTTGACCGGCCAACCCACAATCTTTCCCAATTAAAACTTTTTCTAAATAAAAAAAAGAGGGTTTTTTTGTTCATCCGAATAATAAGGTTCTTGCAAAAAGACATTATCTTGATAAGACTGAAAAATTGTTAAAGGTAACCCTAAACACCATTCTGTACAGTACAATGAATCTTAAATATATCTATCTTAATAATATGTTGTTATAGGGTGTTTAGCATCACTTTCAACAATCTTTCAGTTATATCTCGAAGACATCTACTTGAGACAGTATTCTAAGCGCTGCCACACTGGAGTATCATGTCGCAGACACATGGTATGATACCCCATCCAGGCATATAATACTGACACATGCAGACCAGACCTAGAACTTTCTTCTAAGCTGAGCCCTTAGCGACGAAACTTTTAGTACCAATTTTTTAAAAATTTTGGCATTACCCTGCCAGGGATCAAACTAACAACCTTCCGCAAGCGATGCAGACGCTCTACCTCTAGATCACCACTGCAGTGTATCTCAAAAATAGACCATAGTTAATATACAACTACAATCTTTGATGGGCATGGTTTTAATATTTAGTACTAGTACCTTGAAGTAAAAAATCCTACCCAGAAACATATAAACACTAATCAAGTGAATTAACTACCCTCTTCTTTTCACAACTAGCATGATTCAGAGGGCAACTAGAAACGCAAATTATGTTTTGCCCAATATTGGAAATGAAGAAAAGATGAAAAGTTTGACTACACGCCGAACACGTCATGATGACATGTAAAAACATGGCAAATTTGATTCAATGTAAAATATTTTCACACGTAGTTAATGTGAGAGACAACACTTGGAAACATTGTGAATCACCTTTTCAAACCGTCCAACGTACAGTTCTTTGGCAAAGGGTATGTTTTTCTTTGGTTTTGTGGACATTTCTGTAAATCGTTCTACATCCTGACCTTCTGGTGCGTTCGTAACCGCGTCGTCAACTCCGCTTGTGGTAATTTTACTGCATAAACAACGGTGCCCATTAATGTCGGATAACAATACATTTCGGTATTTTGCTTTGTTCACACAAAATAGCTTCGCTAACTTCAAAGAATGTTGATTTGAGACGACTTTTCTGAACATAGCTGTAGTTTCCT
Source organism: Panopea generosa (assembly GCA_029582155.1). Classification (NCBI taxonomy): domain Eukaryota; kingdom Metazoa; phylum Mollusca; class Bivalvia; order Adapedonta; family Hiatellidae; genus Panopea; species Panopea generosa. The sequence continues at coordinate 43,803,206 of CM055903.1, forward strand.
GACAACTTTGGATAAAAACAAAATAAAGCCGGTTCATGTCCTTCTCTACCTACCGAAATGAAATTCAATAAGATTAAAGATGAAGAAGGAGCCCAATGCATTATATTCAGGAACGTAATATACTTCCTTTGCTGAATTACATAAATAGAAATGGTAAAGATTTAGTTATAAATTTACAACAAATAAAAAACAAAATTAATAACATAAAACATAAAAAAAATACCACAGTCAGGGGCGTAGCTTGGCTGAAGATGATGTGTAGGTACAGTTGCAAGGTTCAGGCCCGCTTCCCTGAAAAAAAATTCAGCTCATTGATGCTTATTGGTGTATATTTCTTATGTTGATAAGGGTCTGGTTATCCTTAGTATTAATATCGAATTCACTATTTACAATTTTATTTATTTTTCAATTTATCAGAAAAAAATTGTAGGCACGTGTCTACAGTGCCTATAGGAAGCTGCGCCCTTGGATTCCGTCCTTGTAATTTATCTTATTTATGAGAAAACTGTTAATACACAGGTGGGCAGTTTCCATTTTATTCATCAATGTTTTAGCATAACCCGATACTGGCCAATAAGTGACTTTATTACCGAAGTCTGTAGAGAAATTTCAACAGATTTTTGTATTCATTATAATTATATATAGTCTGTCTGAAAGGTTATTGTCCCTTAATTTAAGTTCATAACATGTCACTGTATCCGCATTCCTTTTTGAAAACAGTAGGCCTACTGTGTGTTATATAGTCAGTCATCCGGGTGTAATAGAGCAAGTACTGTGTTTTATAGAGCCAACATAGATGCAATAATCAGTACTGTGTGTTATATAGTCAGTCTAGGTGTAATACAGCAAGCACTGCATTATAGTACTGAATGCTATAGTTTCAGTACTGGATGTTATAGTCTCAGTACAGGATGTTAAAATTTCAGTACTGGCTGTTATAGTTTCAGTACTGGATATCACTGAGTCTCAGTACAGGTTGTTATAGTCTCAGTACTGGATGTAATATTATTGGTACTGGATGTTATAGTTTCAGTACTGGATATCATTGAGTCTCAGTACTGGATGTTATAGTCTGAGTACTGGATGTTATAGTCTCAGTACTGTATGTAATAGTTTCAGTACTGGATATCATTAAGTCTCAGTACAGGAAGTTATAGTCTCAGTACTGGGTTTATATTTTCAGTACTCAATATTATAGTTTCAGTACTTGATACAATTGAGTCTCAGTACTGGGTGTTATAGTCTCAGTACAGGATGTTATAATCTCAGTACTGGATGTTATAATCTCAATACTGAATGTTATAATTTCAGTATTGGATATCACCGAGTCTCGGTACAGGGTGTTAGTCTCAGTCATGGATGTTACTAAGTACTGGGTCTTAAAGTCATGCTTGGTGTTATTGAGTCAGTACTGGATGTTATAGTTTCAGTACTATGTGTTATAGTCTCAGTACTGGGTGTTATAGTCTCAGAACTTGGTGTTATAGTCTCAGTCATGGATGTTATCAAGTCTCAGTACTGGGTGTTAAAGTCTCAGTACTGGGTGTTATAGAGCGAGTCTGTGTGTTATAAAGCTAGTACCCGGTGTTTTATAGGCAGTTGGTGTTACATCGTATGTAGTCAGTAGTTGATGTTATATAGTTAGTACTGCGTGTTATATAGACATTAGTTGGTGTTATGTAGTCAGTAGTTGGTGTTATAAAGTTAGTACTGGGTGTTATATAGACATTAGTTGGTGTTATAAAGTAAGTACCAGGTGTTATAGTCTCAGTATTGGGTGTTATAGAGCAAGTCTGTGTGTTATAAAGTTAGTACTGGGTGTTATATAGACAGTAGTTGGTGTTACATAGTCAGTAGTTGGTGTTATAAAGTTAGTACTGGGTGTTAAAGATCCATTCTGGGTGTATGGAAATCAGTAATGGGTATTATAGTCAGTACTTGATGTTTTAAAGCCAGTACTGTGTATTAGTCAAGACATGGTGTTATTAAGCCAGTACTGGATCTTATAATCTCCTTCATGGATGTTGTCGAGTCTCAGTACTGGGTTTTATAGTCTTAGTATTGGAGTTATAGAGCCAGTTTGGGTGTTTTGAATTATAGTCAAAAATTGATGTTATAGTCAGTACTTGATGTTTTTGTCTCAGTACTGGGTGTTATAAAGCCAGTATGGGTGTTATAGAGCCAGTCTGGGTGTTATAAAGTTAGTACTTGGTGTTATATAGTCAGTAGTTGGTGTTATATAGTATGTAGTTGGTGTTATAAAGTTAGTACTTGGTGTTAAAGAGTCAGTAGTTGGTGTTATATAGTATGTAGTTGGTGTTATAAAGTTAGTACTTGGTGTTATAGAGTCAGTAGTTGGTGTTATATAGTATGTAGTTGGTGTTATAAAGTTAGTACTTGGTGTTATAGAGCCATTCTGGGTGTTTTGAATTCAGTAAGTACTGGGTATTATAGAGTCAGTACTTGATGTTATATTCAGCACATTATGTTATAAAGCTAGTAACGGGTGTTTTTGTACCAGTACTGGATGTTACAGTCTCAGTACTGGGTGTTATAAAGTCTCAGTATTGAGTGTTACAGTCTCAGAACTTGGTGCTATAACTTCAGTACAATATGATATAGTTTCAGTAATGGATGTTACAGAATCTCTGTACAGGGTGTTATAATCTCAGTACTGGGTGTTATAGTCTCAATACATGATGCAAGTCTCAGTACATGATGTAAGTCTCAGTACTGGGCATTATAGTCTCAGTGCTGGGTGTAATTGAGTCTTAGTACTGGGTGCTATTGTCTCAGTATAGGGTGTTAATGTCTCAGTACTGGGTGTTATAGTCTCAGTACTGGGTGTTATAGAGCCAGTCTAGGTGTAACAATCACAGTTCTGGGTGTAATAGTCTCAGAACTGGATGTTATAGAGCAAGTCTGGGCGTTATAATCTCAGTACAGGGTGTTATAGTCTCAGTATTGGGTGTTATAGCACCAGTCTGGGTGTTATAATCTCAGTACTGGGTGATGTAGTCTCAGTACTGGGTGTTATAGAGTCACAGTACTGGGTGTTATAGAGCCAGTCTGGGTGTTATAATCTCAGAACTTGGTGTTATAGTCTCAGTACTGGGTGTTATAACCTCAGTACATGATGTAATAGTCTAAGAACTGGATGTTAAAGAACCAGTACTTGGTGTCAAAATCTCAGTACTTGGTGTCAAAGTCTAAGAACTGAGTGTTATAGTCTCTGTACAGAGTGTTATTGAGTCTCAGTACTGGGTATTATATAGTCTCATTACTGGGTGTTTTAGTTTCAGTACTGGGTGTTATAGAGTTTAAGAACTGGGTGTTAAAGTCTCAGTTCTGGGTGTTATAGTCTCAGAACTGGGTGTTAGTCTCAGTACTGGGTGTTATAGTCTCAGTATTGGGTGTTATTGTCTCAGTAGTGTTATCGAGTCTCAGTGCAGGGTGTTATAGTTTCAGTACTAAATGTTATCTCAGTACAGGGTGTTATAGTCTCAGTACTGGGTGTTATAGTCTCAGTATGGGGTGTTATAGTCTCAGTAAAGGGTGTTATAGAGTCTCAGTACTGGGTGTTATAGTCTCAGTACATGGTGTTATAATCTCAGTACTGGATGTTAGTCTTAGTTCTTGGTGTTATAGTTTCAGTACTGGGTGTTATAGTCTCAGAACTGGGTGTTATAATCTCAGTACAGGGTGATATCGAGTCATAGTGCAGGCCGTTATAGTCTCAGTACTGGATGTTATCTCAGTACAGGGTGTTATAGTTTTAGTACTGAGTGTTATAGTCTCAGTACTGGGTGTTATAATCTCAGTACAGGGTGTTATAGAGTCTCAGTACTGGGTGTTATAGAGTGAGTCTGTGTGTTATAAAGCTAGTACCCCGTGTTTTATAGGCAGTAGTTGGTGTTATAAAGTTAGTACTGGGTGTTGTAGAGCGAGTCTGTGTGTTATAAAGTTAGTACTGGGTGTTATATAGACAGTAGTTGGTGTTACGTAGTCAGTAGTTGGTGTTATAAAGCAAGTACTGGGTGTTAAAGATCCATTCTGGGTGTATGGAAGTCAGAAATGGGTATTATAGTCAATACTTGATGTTAAAATCAGTACTTAATGTTTTAAAGCCAGTACTGTGTATTAGTCATGACATGGTGTTATTAAGCCAGTACTGGATCTTATAATCTCCGTCATGGATGTTATTGAGTCACAGTACTGGGTGTTATAGGCTTAGTATTGGAGTTATAGAGCCAGTCTGGGTATTTTGAAATATAGAGTCAGAAACTGATGTTAGAGTCAGTACTGGGTGTTATAGAGCCAGTCTGGGTATTATAAAGTTAGTACTTGGTGTTATATAGTCAGTAGTTGGTGTTATATAGTATGTAGTTGGTGTTATAAAGTTAGTACTTGGTGTTATATAGTATGTAGTTGGTGATATAAAAGTTAGTACTTGGTGTTATTTAGTCAGTACTTGGTGTTATAGAGCAATTCTGTGTGTTTTGAAGTCAGTATGTACTGGGTATTATAGAGTCAGTACTTAATGTTATAGTCAGTACTTGATTTTTAGTCAGTACTTGATGTTATAGTCAGCACATGATGCTATTAAGTCAGTACTGGGTGTTTTTGTACCAGTACTGGATGTTAGTCTCAATACATGGTGTCTCAGTATTGAGTGCTATAATCTCAGTACAAGATTATAAAGTTTCAGTACAGGGTGTTATAATCTCAGTACTGGGTGTTCTAGTCTCATACTGGGTGTTACAGTCTCAGTACATGATGTAAGTCTCAGTACATGATGATATAGTTTCAGTAATTGGTGTTACAGAATCTCAGCACAGGGTGTTATAATATCAGTACTGGGTGTTCTAGACTCAGTACATGATATAAGTCTCAGTACTGGGCATTATAGTCTCAGTGCTGGGTGTTATTGAGTCTTAGTAATGGGTGTTATTGTCTCAGTACAGGGTGTTATAGTGTCTCAGTACTGGGTGTTATAGAACCAGTACTTGTGTCAAAATCTCATAACTGGGTGTCACAGTCTAAGAGCTGGGTGTTATAGAACCAGTACTTGTATCAAAATCTCATAACTGGGTGTTAAAGTCTAAGAGCTGGGTGTTATAGTCTCTGTACATAGTGTTATTAAGTCTCAGTACTGGGTATTATATAGTCTCAGTACTGGGTGTTTAAGTCTCAGTACTGGTTGTTGTAGTCTCATTAAAGGGTGTTATAGAGTCTCAGTACTTGGTATTATATAGTCTCAGTACTGGGTGTTTAAGTCTCAGTACTGGTTGTTATAGTCTCAGAACTGGGTGTTATAGTCTCAGTACATGGTGTTATAGTCTCAGTATTGGGTGATATCATCTCTGTACAGGGTGCTATAGTCTCGGTACTGAGTGTTATAGTCTCAGTACAGGGTGTTGTAGTCTCATTAAAGGGTGTTATAGGGTCTCAGTACTGGATATTATAGTCTCAGTACTGGGTGTTATAGAGTCTCAGAACTGGGTGTTATAGTCTCAGTACATGGTGTTATAATCTTAATACTGTATGTTAAAGTCTCAGTTCTGGGTGTTTTAGTCTCAGTACTGGTGTTATAGTCTCAGTATTGGGTGTTATATAGTCTCAGTACTTGATGTTATAGACTCAGTACTGGGTGTTATAGAGCCGGTCTAGGTGTTATAGTCTCAGTTCTAGGTGTTATAATCTCAGTACTGGGTTTTATAGAGTCTGAGTACTTAGTGTTATATAGTATGTAGTTGGTGTTATAAAATTAGTACTTGGTGTTATTTAGTCAGTAGTTGGTGTTATATAGTATGTAGTTTGTCTTATAAAATTAGTACTTGATGTTATAGCCAGCACATGATGCTATTAAGTCAGTACTGGGTGTTTTTGTACCAGTACTGGATGTTAGTCTCAATACATGGTGTCTCAGTATTGAGTGCTATAATCTCAGTACAAGATTATAAAGTTTCAGTACAGGGTGTTATAATCTCAGTACTAGGTGTTCTAGTCTCATACTGGGTGTTACAGTCTCAGTACATGATGTAAGTCTCAGTACTGGGTGTTATGGTCTCAGTACATGATATAAGTCTCAGTATTGGGCATTATAGTCTCAGTGCTGGGTGTTATTGAGTCTTAGTAATGGGTGTTATTGTCTCAGTACAGGGTGTTATAGTGTCTCAGTACTGGGTGTTATAGTCTCAGTACTTAGTGTTATAGAGCCAGTCTAGGTGTTACAATCTCAGTACTGGGTGTTATAGAGTCTCAGAACTGGTGGTTATAGGGCAAGTCTCAGCATTATAATCTCAGTACTAGGTGTTATAGTCTCAGTACTGGGTGTTATAGCACCAGTCTAAGTGTTATAATCTCAGGACCAGGTTTTGTAGTCTCAGTACTGGGTGTTGTAGTCTCAGTACTGGGTGTTATAGGGCCAGTCTGGGTGTTTTGAAGTCAGTACTGGGTATTATTGAGTCAGTACTTGATTTTTTTAATCAGTACTTGATGTTATAAAGCCAGTACTGGGTGTTTTTGTACCAGTACTGGATGTTACAGTCTCAGTACTGGGTGTTATAAAGTCTCGGTATTGAGTGTTACAGTCTCAGAACTTGGTGCTATAATCTCAGTACATGATGATATAGTTTCAGTAATTGGTGTTACAGAATCTCAGCACAGGGTGTTATAATCTCAGTACTGGGCATTATAGTCTCAATGCTGGGTGTTATTGAGTCTTAGTAATGGGCGTTATTGTCACAGTACAGGGTGTTAAAATGTCTCAGCACTTGGTTTTATAATCTCAGTATTGAGTGTTATAGTCTCAGTACTGGGTGTTATAGAGTCAGTCTAGGTGTTATAATCTCAGTACAGGGTGTTATAGTCTCAGTACTGAGTGTTATAGCACCAGTCTAGGTGTTATAATCTCAGTACTGGGTGTTATAGTCTCAGTAGCGGGTGTTATAACCTCAGTATATGAAGAAATAGTCTCAGAACTGGGTGTTATAGAACCAGTACTTGTGTCAAAATCTCATAACTGGGTGTCACAGTCTAAGAGCTGGGTGTTATAGAACCAGTACTTGTGTCAAAATCTCATAACTGGGTGTTAAAGTCTAAGAGATGGGTGTTTTAGTCTCTGTACATAGTGTTATTAAGTCTCAGTACTGGGTATTATATAGTCTCAGTACTGGGTGTTTAATTCTCAGTACTGGTTGTTATAGTCTCAGAACTGGGTGTTATAGTCTCAGTACATGGTGTTATAGTCTCAGTATTGGGTGTTATCATCTCTGTACAGGGTGCTATAGTCTCGGTACTGAGTGTTATAGTATCAGTACAGGGTGTTGTAGTCTCATTAAAGGGTGTTATAGAGTCTCAGTACTGGATATTATAGTCTCAGTACTGGGTGTTATAGAGTCTCAGAACTGGGTGTTATAGTCTCAGTACATGGTGTTATAATCTTAATACTGTATGTTAAAGTCTCAGTTCTGGGTGTTTTAGTCTCAGTACTGGGTATTATAGTCTCTGTACTGGGTGTTATAGTCTCCATATTGGGTGTTATATAGTCTCAGTACTTGATGTTATAGACTCTCAGTACTGGGTGTTATAGAGCCGGTCTAGGTGTTATAGTCTCAGTACTGAGTGTTATAATCTCAGTACTGGGTTTTATAGAGTCTGATTACTTAGTGTTATATAGTATGTAGTTGGTGTTATAAAATTAGTACTTGGTGTTATTTAGTCAGTAGTTGGTGTTATATAGTATGTAGTTTGTCTTATAAAATTAGTACTTGATGTTATAGCCAGCACATGATGCTATTAAGTCAGTACTGGGTGTTTTTGTACCAGTACTGGATGTTAGTCTCAATACATGGTGTCTCAGTATTGAGTGCTATAATCTCAGTACAAGATTATAAAGTTTCAGTACAGGGTGTTATAATCTCAGTACTGGGTGTTCTAGTCTCATACTGGGTGTTACAGTCTCAGTACATGATGTAAGTCTCAGTACATGATATAAGTCTCAGTACTGGGCATTATAGTCTCAGTGCTGGGTGTTATTGAGTCTTAGTAATGGGTGTTATTGTCTCAGTACAGGGTGTTATAGTGTCTCAGTACTGGGTGTTATAGTCTCAGTACTTAGTGTTATAGAGCCAGTCTAGGTGTTACAATCTCAGTACTGGGTGTTATAGAGTCTCAGAACTGGTGGTTATAGGGCAAGTCTCAGCATTATAATCTCAGTACTAGGTGATTTAGTCTCAGTACTGGGTGTTATAGCACCAGTCTAAGTGTTATAATCTCAGGACCAGGTTTTATAGTCTCAGTACTGGGTGTTGTAGTCTCAGTACTGGGTGTTATAGGGCCAGTCTGGGTGTTTTGAAGTCAGTACTGGGTATTATAGAGTCAGTATTTGATTTTTTTAATCAGTACTTGATGTTATAAAGCCAGTACTGGGTGTTTTTGTACCAGTACTGGATGTTACAGTCTCAGTACTGGGTGTTATAAAGTCTCGGTATTGAGTGTTACAGTCTCAGAACTTGGTGCTATAAGCTCAGTACATGATGATATAGTTTCAGTAATTGGTGTCTCAGAACTGGGTGTTATAGTCTCAGTATTGGGTGTTATAGTCTCAGTATAGTACAGTATAGTCTTAGTACTGGGTGTTATAACCTCATTACATGATGTAAGTCTCAGAACTGAGTGTTATAGAACCAATACTTGGTGTCAAATTCTCAGTACTGAGTGTCAATGTCTAAGAACTGGGTGTTATTGTCTCTGTAGTCTCAGTACTGGGTATTATAGTCTCAGAACTTGGTGTTTTAGTCTCAGAACTAGGTATAATAGTCTCAGTAATGGGTGTTATAGTCTCAGTACTGGGTGTCATATTCTCAGAACTAGGTATTATAGTCTCAGTACTGGGTGTTATAGTCTCAGAACTAGGTATTATAGACTCAATACTGGGTATTATAATAATAGTCTCAGTACTGTGTGTTAGTGTCAGTACTGGGTGTTATAGTCTCAGTACTGGGTGTTAGTGTCTCAGTACTGGGTGTTATAGTCTCACTACTAGATGTTATAGAATCTCAGTACCCACAAATAAGTTCTTACACAAATTCCATTTGGTAAATTCAATATGTGTGTAGAAACATTACTTTTTTTTGGGGGGGGGGGGGAGGGGGACTGTGCTCATATACAACATCTCTGAACAAAAACCAACGATTTCTAATCACAAAATGGTATTAATGTAGCATTTTAATTTAAAAATATATCATTGGGCATCCTTGACAACACAAAACAAAAAATAAGAATAAATTTTGTTATTTTCCTAGGAAAATATTTCTAAATGTAAAATGCAAAGCGATACACCCAGCTTTGACAACTACCAGAGATATCTGAGAGAATGTAATAACATAGAATCATTTTCATTACACTAAATCATATTACTCCTGTTACAAATGTAAATTACTTTGTACAATGTAACTTTGTATATGAAAAAAATAAATAAACGGGCTATCATTTGGTAAAAAAAAATAAAATAAAGACAGTTCTTGGTGTTATAGAGCGAATCTGGGTGTTATAGTCAGTACTGGTTGTTAAAGAGCCAGTCTGGGTGATATAGTCGATACTGATTGTTTTAGAGCCAGTTTTGGTGTTGGTCAGTACTGGTTGTTATAGAGCCAGTCTTGGAGTTATAATCAGTATTAGTTGTTATAGGATCAGTCTGGCTATTATAGTTAGTACTGCTTGTTATAGAACCAGTCTGGGTGTAAAAGTCAGAACTGGTTGTTAAAGAGCCAGTCTGGGTGCAAAAGTCAGTACAGGTTGTTATAGAGCCAGTCTGGGTGTTAAAGTTAGTAATGGTTGTTATAGAGCCAGTCTGGGTGATATAGTCAGTACTGGTTGTTAAAGAGCCAGTCTGGGTGATATAGTCAGTACTGGTAGTTAAAGAGCCAGTCTTGGTGTTAATAGTTAGTACAGGTTGTTATGCAGTCAATCTGGGTGTTATAATCAGTAATGGTTGTTATACAGGCAGTCTGGGTGTTATAGTCAGTACTGGTTGTTGGAGAGCCAGTCTTGGTGTTAGTCAGAGTAGGATGTTATACAGTCATTCTGGGTGTTATAGTTAGTACAGGTTGTTATACAGCCAGTCTGGGTGTTAGTAAGTAATGCTTGTTATAGAGCCAGTCTGGGTGTTAGTCAGTACAGCTTGTTGTAGAGTCAGCCTGAGTGTTATAGTTAGTACTGGTTGTTATGCAGTCAGTCTAGGTGTAACGAGTCAGTATTGGATATTATAAAGCCATAATTGGGTGTTATAGACTCAGTATGGGGTGTTATAATAAAAGTCAGTACTTGGTTTTATAGAGCCAGTCTGGGTATTATATAGTCAGTACTAGATGTTATAGAGCCAATATGTGAGTTATTTAGTCAGTACTGGAAGTTATATAGCCAATCTGGGTGTTATAGGGTCAGTCTGTGTGTTAGTCAGTAATGGTTGTTATAGAGCCAGTCTGGGTGTTATAGTTAGTACTGGTTGTTATAAAGACAGTCTGGGTGTTAAAGTCATTACTGGTTGTTATAGAGCCAGTCTGGGTGAAATAGTCAGTCCTTGTTGTTATAGAGCCAGTCTGGATGTTAAAGTCAGTACTGGTTGTTACAGAGCCAGTCTGGGTGTATTAGTCAGTACTGGTTGTTATAGAGCCAGTCTGGGTGTAAGTCAGTACTGGTTGTTATAGAGCCAGTTTGGGTAAAATAGTCAGTCCTTGTTGTTATAGAGCCAGTCTGGATGTTAAAGTCAGTACTGGTTGATATAGAGCCAGTCTGGGTGTATTAGTCAGTACTGGTTGTTATAGAGCCAGTCTGGGTTTTATAGTTAGTACTGGTTGTTATAAAGACAGTCTGGGTGTTAAAGTCATTACTGGTTGTTATAGAGCCAGTCTGGGTGAAATAGTCAGTCCTTGTTGTTATAGAGCCAGTCTGGATGTTAAAGTCAGTACTGGTTGTTATAGAGCCAGTCTGAGTGTATTAGTCAGTACTGGTTGTTATAGAGCCAGTTTGGGTGAAATAGTCAGTCCTTGTTGTTATAGAGCCAGTCTGGATGTTAAAGTCAGTACTGATTGATATAGAGCCAGCCTGGGTGTATTAGTCAGTACTGGTTGTTATAGAGCCAGTCTGGGTGAAATAGTCAGTCCTTGTTGTTATAGAGCCAGTATGGATGTTATAGTTAGTACTGCTTATTATAGAGTCAGTCTGGGTGTTATTGTCAGTACAAGTCGTTATAATGCCAGTCTTGGTGTAAGTCAGTATTGGCTGTTATAGAGCCAGTCTTGGAGTTATAATTAGTATTAGTTGTTATAGAGCCAGTCTGGATATTATAGTTAGTACTGGTTGTTATAGAGCCAGTCTGGGTGTTAAAGTCAGTACTGGTTGTTATAGAGCCAGTATAGGTGTAAGTCAGTACAGACTGTTATAGAGCCAGCCTGGGTGTTAAAGTTAGTACTGGTTGTTAGAGAGCCAGTCTGGGTGTTAAAAGTCCAAAATGGTGGTTATAGAGCCAGTCTTGGTGTTAGTCAGAGTAGGTTGTTATACAGTCAGTCTGGGTGTTATGGTTAGTACAGGTTGATATAGAGCCAGTCTAGGTGTTAGTAAGTAATGCTTGTTAAAGAGCCAGTCTTGGTGTTAATCAGTACAGCTTGTTGTAGAGACAGCCTGGGTGTTATAGTTAGTACTGGTTGTTATGCAGTCAGTCTGGGTGTTAAGAGTCAGTATTGGATACGATTAAACCATTACTGTGTTATAGTCTCAGTAGGAGGTGTTATAATAAGAGTCAGTGACTGGTTTTATAGACCCAGTCTGGGCGTCATATAGTCAGTAATAGATGTTAAATAGCCAGTCTGGGTGTTATATAGTCAGTATTTGATGTTATATAGATATTATGTGTGTTGTAGAGCCAGTCTGGATGTTATATAGATAGTCTGGTTGTTATAGAGCATTAGTGGGTGTTATAGGGATAGTCTGGGTGTTATAGTCAGTACTGGTTGAATGACCAGTCTGGGTGATATAGTCAATACTGGTTGTTATAAAGCCAGTCTTGGTGTTGGTCAGTACTGGTTGTTATATAGCCAGTCTGGGTGTTATATTTAGTACTGGTTGTTATAGAGCCAGTCTCGGTGTTAAGAGTTGGTACTGGTTGTTATACAGCCAAGCCAGTCTGAGTGTTAGAGCCAGTACTGGATATTATAAAGCCAGTACTTGGTGTTATAATCAATACTGGTTGTTATAGTCTGGGTGTTCAAGTCAGTCCTGGTTGTTATAGGGCCAGACTGGGTGTTATAGTAAGTACTGGTTGTTGTAGAGCCAGTTTGGGTATAGTTAGTACAGGTTGTTATACAGCCAGTCTGGGTGTTAAGAGTCAATATTGGATATTATAAAGCAAGTACTGTATGTTTTTATCTCAGTACTGGATGTTATACAGACTCAGTACTGGGTGTTATAGTTAGTACTGGTTGTTATAAAGACAGTCTGGGTGTTAAAGTTATTACTGGTTGTTATAGAGCCAGTCTGGGTGTAATAGTCTTTGTTGTTATAGAGCCAGTCTGGATGTTATAGTTAGAACTGCTTGTTATAGAGCCAGTCTGGGTGTTAAAGTCAGTACTGGTGGGTGTTATAGTCTGTACTAGTTGTTACAGAGCCAGTCTGGATGATAGTAAGTACTGCTTGTTATAGAACCAATCTGGGTGTTATAGTCAGAACTGATTGTTATAAAGCCAGTCTTGGTGTAAGTCAGTACTGGTTGTTAAAAAGCCAGTCTTGAGTTATAATCAGTACTAGTTGTTATATAGTCAGTCTGGATATTATAGTTAGTACTGGTTGTTATAGAGCCAGTCTGGGTGTAAAAGAGTCAGTCTGGGTGTTATAGTTAGTACTGCTGGTTATAGAACCAATCTGAGTGTTATAGTCAGAACTGATTGTTTTAGAGCCAGTCTGGGTGTTATAGTCAGTACTGGTTGTTATAAAGCCAGTCTTGGTGTAAGTCAGTGCTGGTTGTTATAGAGCCAGTATTGGAGTTATAATGAGTAGTAGTTGTTAAAGAGTCATTCTGGATATTATAGTTAGTACTGGTTGTTAAAGAGCCAGTCTAAGTGTAAAAAGGGTCAGTACTGGTGGATGTTATAGTCAGTACTAGTTGGTACAGAGTCAGTCTGGATGTTATAGTTATTACTGCTTGTTATAGAACCAATCTTGGTGTAAAAGTCAGTCTGGGTGTTAAAGTCAGTTATGGTTGTTATAGAGTTGGTCAGTACTTGATGTTATAGAGATAGTCTGGGTGTTATAAAGCCAGTGTGTTATAGAGCTAATCTGGATGTTATAGAGCAAGCCTGGGTATTATAGAGCCAGTCTGGATGTTACAGAGATAGTCTGGGTGTTATAGAGATAGTCTGGGTGTTATAGAACCTTAGTGGGTGTTAGAGATAGTCTGAGTGTTATAGAGCCAGTCTGGACGTTATAGAAATAGTCTGGGTGTCATAGAGCCAGTCTGGGCATTATAGGGCCATTATGGGTGTTATAGAGCCTTTGTGTGTGTTATAGAGCTTTAGTGGGTGTTATAGAGCCAGTCTGGGTGTTATAGGGCCATTATGGTTGTTATAGAGCCAGTCTGGGCGTTAAAGGGCATTAGTGGGTGTTATAAAAACAGTCTAGGCATTATAGAGATAGTCTGGCTGCTATAGAGATTTCCAATTAATGACAGTGGAAATTAATCAAATGAAGTATTAACTGCTTAAATATGACAAGTTGACATGACCTAGAGAAGGAACCTTTATCTACAGGAACCAGCAGTTTTCATAAATGAATGGAATTTATATGGGTCCCTATTATTTACCAGTAAGGAACATTTTAATAAAGAAATATGTCAGACACAAAATGTCTTCTCTGAAATAAACAATCTAACAATCATTTTGAGGTACATATAAATACATTTCATATTTAACACTGGTCTAAAGCTTTATTAATTTGACACAGTGTAACCCAGTGGTCAATTTCTTATACATTATTTCAGTTTAAACATAATCAAAGTTGTCAGGAGTACACATTGTAGTGGATTATTTCAGGAAGTCAGAACATTCTTGATGTTCTCTTCATTGGTATCTGGTCTGTATCCACTCATTCTGAAAAAAACAACAATACAATATAATGTAATTGGGTATGGTAATTTTAAATGAAAACAAATACTATTTTGAAATTCAGTGCATTTCAGAAAAATGTTTTTAGGGACAGTAACGAGTTTCAATACTTGATTTTGTCGCCCAATATTCATGTGTGTAACTCTTCAATATTGCAGGTTGAGGTTCGACTGAGAGTTAGTGTCATGTTAATTAGCAAAAGCCGAAAAACGAATATCAAACCAATTTGCAGATATAAAAGCCATTTTGATTTTATCAAATAACTGATATGTATTGATGCAATAATGAGAAATGTATTATTTAAAGTAATAAAATGTTACGATTGTTATGTACACAAATGTCCACTATCGCTTTACACCATAGATACATGTTTTCCCACACCAATCACAGAAGGCCTTTGAAAACAGTGCAGGAAGAGTTCAGATTGCTCATAACGAGAAATCTGAACACTTCCTGCACTGTTTTCCACTCAGTCAGTTAATATAAACATAATTCACCCATAGCTGATACGTGGTGAATTAATGCTTTCAATATTAGAGGTGTCAAAAGGCGTCTATATGAAGTAAAGGGCTATACGAGATGTGTTGAAGCACAAAACGAGTTTAATACTATTTTAGTGAGGAATGAATGCAAGAATACTTGCTCTTACATTCCGGATAAGGATATCTCATAAAAATCTGCATCTCTGCTAAAGCTAGATATATTTTCACCTCACCTAGGGTCGAGATAAACTTCTCGTGCATAAAGGATCAGACACAAAATATTTACAACACAACTTATATAATTTTATGTGTTAAAAGAGATTGTGGTAAATAAAATGAATTACATGAAAATTAAAATGACTACATGTACCAATATTCAACATGTTTGGTATGCTAGAAAAAGAATAATTCATGTTTTTTTTTCGGTTCAGAAAGAGAACTTTTAGTATATAAATAGTAATGGTAGTCTTGCTGATATGTCTTTATTAAATGTAGAAAATAGAAAAAAGCAATTACGTCTCAACCATGTTTTTAAAATTGTAAATGACAAGTGTCCTTCATATATGAAAGAAAAGATAAAGATGTGCATTCTTATATTCTACTAGGGCAAATTTATATAATCTTAGTGTACCCAAATACTATGGGAAAAAAATACAGTGCAATCAATGATTGGAATGCATTGCCTGCTGACATTAAGAAAATTAATAAAATAAGTCACTTTAAAAGTTCTGTCAAGACCCATTTATAAGACAGAGCTAGGAAACCATAGTTTATTTATTGAACTTGGGGACTAGATATGCTCAATGTTTTAATTGTAATATTTTTATACAAAATTTCTGATAATAATAATATACTTGTAAACGGCAAATATATTATGGAAACATTCCATGTAGTAACTTCGAAATTCCGAAGTCTTCAACTTTTTATTGTGTTTAATTAACTTGCAATTTGTAATGTATACTCTTAGTAAGTATAATACCAAGGACCTAATTGGAAATAAGTCTTTGGGCTTCATGGGCAAAGGTTTTTACAAACTATTATGTATGTCCAATGTTGCATTAATTGAATACTTCTTCGAGATTTGCCATTCATTTTATTTTAGTTACCATAGATTTCTATAGAATATTTTATTGTGATAGAACATTAACTTTTTTACATTGGATTTTTCCAAAACAGTCGTATTAAAATTTCATTCCGCAATACTTCATATTTAATTAGTTGCAATACTTAATTCATTTATATGATGTTTGAAAGTTATAAAATAACCTTTTACTAATTTATCTACATTTTATTTGTAATTGATTATGTATGTTTAATATAACCTGCATGTGTTTTAACCTGAATAAACATTAATCAATCATATTTTTTAGAATTGAGATTTCATTTCAACTGCACCACTTTGTAAAATTTTGTCATGATCTGGCAGATTTAAAACACCAAATCATTCATATTCGATTTATCATTGACAAGATGTTTCATATCCCTTATTTTTTTCTACAACTGTACCATTTTTATCTTGATACTTTACCTTCAAGTTTTTCCAATTTGTTTCAGATTATTGACCATAAAATATGACTATGTGCACTATTTCACTGGATCTCCCACAAAGTTACACATTTAATTATACTTCAAGATTACAACTCTCTATGAGAGTATCTCACTGACTTCAGCTACGTTTGTGTCAAGATTTAAAGGAAGAAAAATAGGTTAAGGAGTTAATGCAGTGTCAACTTATCCTAAAGAACATCTACCTCCTTTGGACTGTAATAATTGCTATTAAACTTACTTGCCATCTATTCCTAAGTGAGCTGCAACCCGTGCTTATGGACTTAAAGTGGACTCACAGAAGTGCTTATGAAAATAAAGTTATACAAATATCAGTTTATTCATTTCAATAACTACATTTTATTTTTAAACAAAAAAATTAAATGATGAATTTCCTTTGAACACTGTTGTAAATATTTATATTTACTAAGGTTGTCATTCTAATAACAGAAATGTGTCCAATGATAACCAATACCCCCACAGTGTAAATAAATTTTACCAAAAAATAAATTGAAATGGGGCCAACAACTGTTGTTACATTTTACCAAAGTTGTAAAATATCAAACTTGGCATTTATTCCATAATAATACAATTACACACCAAATATTAATTATATCGGAACCTTTCAAAAGCTGTTGATCAGAAACCATTATTTTACTAAAAGTTCAGTTGAAAAGGGGTTATAACTCCTGTAAAAACCAATGACGACAAATATTAAACTTGTGCAGTTATAAAAACTGTGTAATTATCAACATATGAATATTTTCCTAATCAGTGGAAAGGAATTTAGTGATAATAGTCAAACGAGAAGCATACTGGCCAAGTGGTGAAAACTTACTGTCCATACCTACATGTCGATTCTGGTCCATGTCATGTGTCACAGTCACCATCGGGTCTCACCAAGGCCATCAACACTATGGTAAACAATAAATAAACACGAGTATATATGCTGAACACTGATATGACATGAAAGTATACCTACCTACCCCTCTATGTACCTGCCGGCCTGTCTGCCTCTCCCATTATATACTTACCTACCTACATGTACTTTGAGTTCCTATTTTTCTACCTAACTCAACACTAATCCATCCACATACCTACCAAAGACCCAATCAAACACCTCCCAACCTAACAAAAACCCAACAACCTACCTACATGTACGTATAATACATACCTGAACACCCAACCACCAACCCACCCTCTTAACAACCCATCTACCAAAAACACTCACCCACCCACCTACCTTAGTACCTACATACCATTCTTACATACCTACCAACCAACCACACCTACATACCTACCTATGGTACCTATCTATAGTACCTACATATACCTATAGTACCTACATATACCTATAGTACTTATAGAACCTACATATACCTATATTACCTACATGTACGTATAGCATCTACATATACCTATAGTATCTACATATACCTATAGTACCTACATATACCTATAGTACATACATACCACAACTAATCACCAAGTACTATGATCAACATATGCATTTTAAAAAAATCCTGTTAGTATTTTTAATACATGGCCTCTGATGCAGTGTAGTCCTGGTCACAATGGCCAGAATTGATATTCAATTATTATATTGCATATACGCTTATGTCAGCCTAGCTGTTTCTATGTCCGTTGTGTCCCATGTGATCTTTGTATTTTGTATACATTTTAATGTGTCATCATAGCATACTTCTCTGTAGATCAGCTGTACACTGTGACATCACAATACAAGTATATACAAAGGTCACAAGGGTTGCAGGTGCAAAAACATTAAGGACTGACATATACATGCAATATAAATACTAGCAATTATGACCTGGACTTCACAAGCAAAGCAAACCAGCAACCAATCAGATTCAAGTACTTTTTCACAGTGATTTTAACCCTAATCATACAAAAACAAATTACGAAAAAGGGCCAGAGCATTTTTTATTCAATCAGGCCTGTTTGAGAACTTGACCAAGACCTAATGGTTATAAAATAACTGCTAGGGGTGAAATTAAGAAATTGTCAAAGACCTTAAAGTTATACAATGAAAAAGAAGTCCTAGAGCACCAAATTCTAAATCATGGACAAATTTAAAGAGCGCCAGAAAAGTGATCAGATAATCGATCCATGAGCTAAATAAGTATGACAATATAAACATTATTTTTGCCGAGAATCTTGATTTAACCAAAACATACAACATTAAAGCAGAAGTAATTTGAGTGACCGTGTATTCTTCTTTTACTGGCATTTTCATGAATTTACCAGACACTG
Organism: Panopea generosa; assembly: GCA_029582155.1. NCBI lineage: Eukaryota > Metazoa > Mollusca > Bivalvia > Adapedonta > Hiatellidae > Panopea > Panopea generosa. The sequence continues at coordinate 43,821,663 of CM055903.1, forward strand.
GAATATTGCAAGTAATGCATAATTCCCCCACCGATTTACCAATTGTGTTGCCATGGCAACCACAATTTTTGTCTGACTGCAAAAACAAAATGACCTGCATTATCTTAGCTTAAGCTTCACAAATGTAGCCTGGATACTTTTTGTGTAACCACAGGATCCAAGTTGTATATGTAATTTCACCTATTTTGTTGCCATAGCAACCACAATATTTGTCTTGACGGCAAAAAATAAAAGACCTGCATTATTATTGCACTCTAACCCCATGCTTTAACAAACCAAGCTTGGATACCAGTAGAGGACTAAAAAGATATTACAACTGTTGATGTATGGTGTGGATTGAAACTCCTGTGAAAAATATACTTAAATACAAGAAGTAATTATTTGTATTTACTCTGCAATAGAAGCCTTGTATATCCAGTGCAAACAGAATGTTTTTAAGCATATGTTGTTCATAGCACATAACACTCTATCCCCAACCCTTCCGCTCTCCTAACCTCCCTCCCCTTCCTCCACCCACCCACCCTCCCTAACCCCTTCCCCACCCACCCTCCCCAACCCCTTCCCCACCCACCCTCCCCCCAACCCCTTCCCGACCCCCCTCCCCCCAAAAAATCCCCCCCCCCCTATAAAAAAAAAAGAAAGAAAAAAAAGATGAAGAAAGAAAAGAGAAAATGGCATCCACACCCTTATCTCCAAAACTGCTCATTCAATTAAAACTTTTTAATTTAATTTAAAGTGAATATATCAGGATTTTTCAAAATTTAAAATTGTCTAAAACATTTTTTCCCCAATATACCATGCCTTATGTACTCACTAACCCCATATTGCCTGAAGGATATCTTTTAAAATATGCAAATATAATATATTTATATAAGGGATTTCCTAACTTGGACTATGGCGCCTAGGTTAGACTAAAATAGATTTCCCACTTAACATTGAAACATATTTTGTGACATACTAAATAAGTCACGTGATTTCATTTTTATTTTAGTTTCATCCATCATACGAAGTAAAAATTGTTTTATCAGAGACAAAAGTCCAGAATACGATACGAAGCGTCAAGCAGTATTTAAGTGCTATTTATTTTCATAATGGGGATTTACCACTTTTACCACTCCAATCTAAATAACAATTGTGTAACGTTTTGATGGATAGACATACTTAATCATTCAGATTTAATTTATTAATGATAATGAGATGCTATTTATCCATATTAATAAATATTTTATTTTTTAAGACATTTATAGTGTTTATTCCTGATATACTCCCATTAACAATGAAGACCTAGCATAATTTTCAAGATTTTAAAAATCTGACATTGTGATCAGGCTGCTGACCTTGACCTTTGATATGACTCATTTATTTAGAATTAATACTATTGTTGTATTGTATTTAGTGTCGCGTTTAACAATTTTCCAGTCGTACTGTGCAGTGTCTACTTGAGACAGTATTTTAACCCCCACCCAGTCACATTATACTGACACTAAGTCAACCAGACCTAGAATTATCCTCTAAATACTGAAGACAAAGCAATGAGGCCATTTAGTGACATTTTTCAAGTCTTTGATATAATCCAACCAGTGATCAGACCAATGACCTTGCACATGTAAGATGGATGCTCTACCACTTGACCACCACTGTAGTATTACAATTGATGCTGTATTTTCCACTATGAAGGAACATTTGTTTATTAACCATGACACGGTTTTCTAGTAGTCAGTAAATGTGACATTGACTGTTCTTATTTGATATTATATGTTCTCATATGGTCAAATAATACAATTTCTGACATGTCAAAAGCTGCAATTTTGATATTAATTATGCAATTTGACCAATATATGAATTTGTCTTGAGATATTATGGTAATATAACTATTATTTGGTGAAAACCAAATAAAAATACAAGAGTTGTCAGAAGACAACAAAGCTCGCCTTTGGGTGTCTAAGTCCAAAAAGGGTCATAACTGTTCCAAAATGCATTCCAGAGTTATGGTTCTTGTCTGTGTGTGGGTTCCATTGATGATGTTGAACACACATGCGAAGTTTCATTCACATCCAATGAGTGGTTGCATAGATATCTTAAACTTAAACGAAAAAGTTTAACCTGGGTGTCTACAGACGACAACGCCGACGCCAGGGTCATGGCAATAGCTTTCCTTGGACTTCGTCCTGGCAAGCTAAAAAGTGAAATAGGTTTTTATGCAACACTGGTTGATTTAGAGACCAATAGGCTTTACTGACCTCCCTCCAAACCCTTCAATAGTTGCCATATCACATTATGTTGATTGTTTATTATCTAGTATTGTCATCATTATGATCAAGCGGAGCAGAACCACCGTCCTTCTCCAAGTAACTGGCTGACCAACTTTCTCACATAAATAGTTAGGACCAAGTTGGGCTCAAACACCTAGCTTGGCCCAAACGCACAACCTCTGGTGAGTTATCACATAAATTGTTTGGACCAAGTTGGGTTTGAAACCACATCCTCTGGTGAGTTATCACATAAATTGTTTGGACTAAGCTGGGCTAGAACCAACAACCTTTAGTGAGTTATCACATAAATGTTTGGACCAAGCTGGGCTAGAACCAACAACCTTTAGTGAGTTATCACATAAATGTTTGGACCAAGTTGGGCTAGAACCAACAACCTTTAGTGAGTTATCACATAAATGTTTGGACCAAGCTGGGCTAGAACCAACAACCTTTAGTGAGTTATCACATAAATGTTTGGACCAAGCTGGGCTAGAACCAACAACCTTTAGTGAGTTATCACATAAATGTTTGGACCAAGCCGAGTTATCACATAAATGTTTGGACCAAGCTGGGCTAGAACCAACAACCTTTAGTGAGTTATCACATAAATGTTTGGACCAAGCTGGGCTAGAACCAACAACCTTTAGTGAGTTATCACATAAATGTTTGGACCAAGCTGGGCTAGAATCAACAACCTTTAGTGAGTTATCACATAAATGTTTGGACCAAGCTGGGCTAGAACCAACAACCTTTAGTGAGTTATCACATAAATGTTTGGACCAAGCTGGGCTAGAACCAACAACCTTTAGTGAGTTATCACATAAATGTTTGGACCAAGCTGGGCTAGAACCAACAACCTTTAGTGAGTTATCACATAAATGTTTGGACCAAGCTGGGCTAGAACCAACAACCTTTAGTGAGTTATCACATAAATGTTTGGACCAAGCTGGGCTTGAACCCACATCCTCTGGTGAGTAATCACATAAATTGTTTTGATCGAATGAATGAATGAATAGGGTTTTACGGCGTACCAACACATTATAGGTTATTCGACGCCAACATGAAGGAAGATTCCAGGTTCACTCTACATGTACAAAAACAACAAATTAACATACAGATTTAAAAAAAAATACACCAACAAATGAATATGCAGAATGAACATAGAACTTTGATACCTGCAGAACTGCAGAGTTTCAGCAAATTCTATGGTATTACTCAAATTGTTGCTTCTTACGCCACAATGGTCCTATTCTTGCCATCACTCATATGGCTCCATGAAACCACACAGGGGTTGATAATTTAACCACAATAGTGAACATGACAAAAATGATAAAATGAAAATGACACCCATTCGGAGGATTCCTACCCCTCTGCAAAGATTGGCAGTGATTCTATTTTAGCCGGAACCACATGGGCTTGTTTTGATCAAGCTGCGTTCAAACAAATGACCTCTGGTGAGAGGACTCACATAATTTGTTAGGACCAAGCTGGGCTTGAACCCACAACCTCTGGTGAGAGGTTAATCTTAAAACAGCATCTGAGGCCATAGAAGACCCTTAAAAGTATCTTTCAAAGTCTGTCTAGAAACTAAACACCTGAAGGTGAATCTGTAATACCTCCTTTGATTTTAGGTCAACTACTAATCCTTATGTTACATGTGGACAATATATCAACATAAGCTTTTATAATATAATGTCACCAGTACACCATGAAAACAAAAACATTCCCTGCTTGTACATTTTTACAAATATGATAAAAATCTATGTATGCTTTGAGTCATAAATATCTTTGTCTTGATATATCAACACATATTTATTATTACAAAAAATAATATATATAACATAATTATTTAAGAGATAAATAAAAAAAAATTGTATAATATTGTTTTATCTGTAAGCGTTTTTTTCTCTTATGCTTTTCTTTATAAAAAAAATTTAAATTCACTTGATAATATTGAACATGTACTAAATTATAATGTCGGCAGTATGCAGTGCAACAAAAATACTTTTACTATTTCGGCAACACGGATTTTGAATGAAAATTTGTGCTAGAAAATTAACATTTTATACAATCTTTTGGTTTATTTACCACTAAAAAAATCCGCTCTTTTCTTATCATGAAATGCAATAAAAAAATGAATACAAGCTACAAAACGTAAAAAAACATGAAAGCTACAAAATGTATATAGTCTTTGAGAGCAAGTCACAAACCCACAAAGGATAAAACTATATAAACAACTGGGTAAATACTTCTGAACATCTAATACACTAAATTGTGTAATAATTGAATAAATAGATATCATTGTTCATAAATTTACTATTAAATTTATTTTTTACATCAGAATAAAATAAGTTAAGTTTTGATTTGCTCGCAAAAACAATGTAATGCTTTTGTAATAAAATACTATAATGTAATAATATTAACTGAACCATGTTTTTTGTAATTTCTTTTTTTTTTCTTTTTCTTTTCTTTTTTTTTTAATATTTATATATTTTTTACTTTTGTTTTCATCATTTTTTTCTTCTTTTTTTTTTTCTTTTTTTCTCTCTCTATGTATATATATATTTTTATTCTTTTTAAAAAAAATTTTTTTTTTTTTTTTAAATATTTTTTTTATATAATATGGTACAAGTTCTAAAAAATTTGAATATATTTGATATAACAACAATTATCTTAATTAAAATGTACATACTAAACAAAGAGTTTAACAAATTTGAAACAACACCATTAAAGGGAATATATCAGTTATTTTTTTATAAATCAAAATTGGCTAATAATTTATTTTCCAACATATCATGCCTATATATACATGTACTCACTGACCCCATATTGCTAAAGGTATATCTATTTAAACATACCAAAATAATATATTAATAAGGGATTTCCTGAAGCGCCTTAGACTAAAATATTCTGTGATGTATAAAAAGAATCACTTGACTTTTTTTTTTATTACAATTTGATCTGTTATACTGGTTTACACAAAGTAAAATTTTTCATCTAAGAAAGTGTCTTAATGATGATGTGAAAGTTGTCAAGCAGTATCTAAATGCTGTCAATATTTAGAATAAGGTTGTCGTTTCAAGATTACCACTCTGACGTAGATAATTAGCCACATTTTTTGTGGATTTGACCAAACCATTCAAACTTTATTTATTAATAATTACATAATAATGAGATGCTTTTTATTCATTTTAAAAATAATTTTATTTTTTAAGACATTTATAGCGATTTTTTCTGATATACTCCCTTTAACCTTTATAAGTGATTGCTAATTCCTATTTTATTTTTTTTGGTCAAAATTCGATCCCAATGTTATGTAAGCTCTCTCTACACACTTGTATTGTTTAACAACTACACAGAATAATGTCAAGAGTACTCCACTCGAACCTTTTTGCCACATTAAAAAATGTCTTGTTCAGACAACAACTGCCTATGTTAATATCTATGAAGTTGCTAGTAGTTCCTCTTCAATATGTTATTTCACACTTAACTGTCACGTCCAGTCTGCAGGTAGAATGACAATCCATGATGTCACATAAATTCATCTCTTGGAAAATTCCAGAATAACTGGCGTAGAACTTGTAAACATTGTTTGTATGTGTTGTTCTGTATGTGGGTTACTTCACAAAGTTGTCTTGCAAGTGACAGTTCTACTCTGTGTTATTCCAGACTGTTGACCTGAAACAAATAACCACAATCTGTACACACTGTTTTGAAACTCCAAACTGATTAACAGTATTTTTACAGTTCATCTCTGTCGCAGATCTGTCATGTATAAAACTTGTAAGTGTTGATTGTTGTCAGGTATCAAAAAGTATTTGAATTAAATCTAATTTTAAGACAGCCAATATTTACTGGATTTATTCAACAGATCAAAATTTATACACAGTGATATAATTCTATCTATCTGAGATGAGGTACCTTAGGCAGTTAATTAATCGTATTTCTGTAATACCACATTATATAAAAAGCTATTAGAAATCTGACAATATATGAAATTTAAAGTCACATATAGTCAGTATGTCAGTAACACAGTTTAATTATAAAAATATTTGTACTTTCTTGAAGTAATATTAATATAAATTGAAATATATATCTTTATACAGAGCATCATGTTTAATCATAAAAATCACTCGCTTCGAAATTCTTATTGTTTACATGCCTCCAATGACACTACAGTGTCAATATCAAATGTGGTTGAAGGAAAACAAAAGGTTGCCACTATCGTGGTCATATCCCCGCCACCTCATTAACCCGTAGAGGCATTTCCAGAGAAGTGGATTTAAATTATGCAAAATGAAAAAGTCGCCGAGCATAGGAATCACATGTAAAATGCCGCAAACTGAAATATGTAGCCAACTGTAATATGACACATTGTCTTGTCCCTGTGAGCACTAGTGTAATGTTCTAAATTGAACCATAAATATGTAAGTTATAACCCCAAAACAAAAGAAAAACTATCTTTGACGAACAGACCCTACTCATTCACATGACATTGTCTTGAACTGGTTAGCATTTGTGCCAATTGATTTAAAAATCCAATCACAACTAAAGAAGATACGGTCTGGGCAGCAGTGAAGGGATGGACATAGCTGTGACCTTGACCTTTGAAGAACAGACCCAAGTCATTCGCATGACACATCATCTTGTCCTAGTAAACATATGTGCAAAGTTATTTAAAATTCCAATCACAACTAAAGAGATAAGGCCTGGACAGCAGCGGACAGATGGACGGAGCTGTGACCTTTACCTTTGACGAACAGACCAAAGTCAGTCGCATGACATATCGTCTTGTCCTAGTGAACATTTGTGCCAAGTTATTTAAAATTTAAATCACAACTAAAGAAGATACAGTCCGGACAAGAGGAAACACAGTATATACATTGAATTTTCAAACACTTGACCTTGAGCTATGACCTTGACCTTTGATGCCAAGTTATTTAAAATTCCAATCACAACTGAAGGAATTATGGTGAGGACAGCAGGGGATGCACGCACACCAGAAATGCGGACGGATGCAGCCCATTTCTGTATCCCCACTCCGCTCTACAAGCGATGGCGGGGGATAAAAATTAAGGGCTATTCCAGAAAAAAATCTCAGTAGGGGTCGGAACTGGAATTATTTTTTAGGGTACCACCACCAGAATTTTAATTATTTGTGAGGTTCATGTACCACCACCAGAATTTTAGTTGACTTAGCACCCTCCACCACCTGAATAAACATTAGATATGTGAACCTCAACCTGTATTTTTGTACATAATAACCTCTGTCATGTTTGTTTCACTTTAATTCTGAGTGAAAAAGTATATATAGGATATTCTGTTTGGAATGTTTAGTTTCTATAGAGTGAAAATTATTTTCTAAAAATATTGTCAATGAACAGCGACTTAATTCCATGTGAGATAAATTAAAACATGTTTTTGTTTCATTAATCTTTCTGCTGATAAAATTCAGACAAAAACAAGCCACGTCGAGATAATTTTTATTAAAATATATCCTCACCCACCAAAATTAAAACGCCAATTCTACCCACCAACACCAGTAAAAAAAAGGGTCCAGTTCCAACCCTCACCACCCCCCTGAGATTTTTTCCTAAGCTTAATGAGGCCATGCATTGTAAAATAAACAAAAGCTGTTTGATTCAAACAATTTGAGAGTATTTTTAGAACTAATTTGTTTGTAATTGGTTCATTCCAGAATACTAATAGTGTATTGATAATCAACTATATTGTGTATTTAACAGTTGCAAATTTTAACCAAGAAGAAACCTATCAAAATGTAGGAAATTTATATAAAGTGATATTATTATTTGTATTGTTAAGTTGCAACATATGTATTTACAATCATAAAATGATGTATTAAGAACTCACACTATGACTATCACAAGAGTAAATACACAAATAAATATATGACAAAAATAATGATACACAAGGCGGCCACAGATAAATGTTAATGTACTTAAACATACAATCAATTTCCTTCTTACCTTTAGTTAACCTATACCTAGTCCAAAACTTCCTGGTGTACTAATCAAAACTCTGTCTCCAATAAACTGATCTGCTTACATGACAACCAGTGTTGACAAATGTTGTAAAAGCTTTCAATTGAGATGTTGGTAAACAAATTCTTTCCAAGTGACTTGAACGACTGGTTATTCCGGTAGGCAGATGTTCTCATCCTGTTTTGCCTAAATGGTCAAGAAACAATAGGGTTATATATAAAGAATAAAACTTAATCATAACCAACCTATAAGACTGAAGAAAGCAGCTCTTTATATCAGGTATGTATCCGTATATCCTAATAAGAATTTCATAATAATTTAATGGAAATTCATTTCATACCAAGAAAGAATTCATTACAAACGTCAACAAAATATAGTCAAACCTGTGTAAGCAGACACCTGTATTAAGTAGCCACTCGTCTTAGTAGCCATATTTGCTAATTCCCACTTCTATGCTCTAAGAGTAAATTAACTCGCCTCTCAAAACAAGAGGGCCAGATTGGCCCTAAAGCGTTCACATGTGGCACAGGAGACAATGCCAAAGAAGACAATTTTTGATAATGCAAGACCAAACCTCAGACATTCAAATTTTGTCAGTAGAGATATTAAAGATATGTAACTACTGTGTAAGTTTGGGGAATATCAAAGAAAAGTGCAGGTGCTAGATTGCACAACTTAAAATAACACATTTTTTGACAATTTAAGTGCCACAACTCCAACAATATTTATGTCATTAGGCCAGCTCTAAAATCTGTCCAAGACATTATGGTTATATAACTACTGTGTAAGATTGGTGAAGATCAAATGATAACTGTGAGTGGTAAAATGCATGTAATATCAAACAGCATATTTTTTAATTATCCAAGGGCAATAACTCCAAAAAAATTATCTAATTAAGCCTGTTCAAGAATATGCAGTGATTTTTTTTTAACTGTGCGTCCTGCGTACAAGACACACAATTATTCACATGTATGCAAGGTTTCAAATAATGTACGCTCACGGGATGCAAAAAATTGTCAGAAAAAAATCCCATTTATCTACGTTCAGTTCGATTAAACATTTAATAATGTTAGCAAACATATTTTCCTGGACACTGGCTCAACCTCATATTTGCACCTAGTAGGCGATAAATTTAAGGAACCAGGTATTAAACGGGTTAACTGTTGAACAGTGCAGAATGCTAATTTATTTTACCCTCGCACCAAAACAACTCATTTTATCACAGCAATTCTGACTGGTGCTCAATATCACTCTTATTCACTGAATCGAAACGGTGTCATGATAAACATTTCAATAAAGGAGATACAGTGTGTAATGTTATTTGAACTAAATCAACAAACAGTGTTGGTATTTTTTTAATGTTTTTAACTGTTCTAGTCAATGTTTACTGTTGTTTAATACTTGTTAATGCTTGAAGTTGGTTAAATGGTGCACTAAAGGTTCACACAGTTCAATGGTTAAGTATTTCTATTTTTAAAATATAACAACATTTGAAATTATGATATAATACTATTAAACTTTGTATATAAAAATGTCTCGAAAATTGTGACTCATAATATTATTTATGGGACTCAGATTTGTAGTCCAGTGAGTCATATTTTCACATTTTCAAATTTAATATCTAATATCTACTACATCAAAGTGTTTAAATAACTTGTGTTTAAATAATGGATTTGTAGTAAATAAATGGATTGGTCTTCAGGGGTGGTGAAATCCATTGTCCAAGTCATACATTTTCAAATATCGACAATTAAGACTTGTTCCCGTTAAAACAAGAAAGCTGAAAAGTCATCTGGTTACTTGCTCGATTATTTAGCATCATGGGAAGGTTAACCAGTACAGAAGCAAGCCCATCTCTTGCAGTAATTGAAAACTTTCCCACTTGAATCAGTGGTGAGAGATGAATAACAATGAAACACAATGTCTTATATAAATCACCACTGAGACTTTGGCCAAGTAAGAATTCAAATTTACAACCCCTAAATTGATAGACAAATGCACTACCGACTGAGCTAACTTGGCCTGGTGAAAGTCATGTGTGAAAATGGCTAATTTTGTAAACAAAATTAATGTACAGTGTTTACGTTTAAATTAAATAAGTTATTTGAAAACATTTTAATTCATGTCATTGAGTCAGGATTTTGACTGAGTGAATTGTGTATTAAAGTATAACTAAAAGGTTCTTTATTATTTGTTTTGTTTTAAGTTTTCTTATACAGACAAGTAGATTTCGTATAAACATAAGCACAAATTAAAATTCACTTGTAATGGACAAATAAGTTTTTATTAGATTTTACAACTCCTGGTCTCGCTTAGGAACTTTCCCCGTAGTCAGTATTTAAACTGTTCTACTTACCTGTGAAGTATACTTTGCTTCTAAAACTGCCCCACACACCATACTGACAATCTTTTTTAGAAATATTTAAGAGTGCCGTTTTTCACTCCCTGGCTCCTGGGCATTCATGTTACAATTGACACTGTGTATCTGCAACACATTCAGGAAACAAAATTAAATTCCTATGCAAATATATAAACTACAAAATGATAGGTACAAGGCCTATACAAGATTATATTTAAAAAGTTTAAATAGTTACTATAGCCACTTAACAAATCTCTAAAATAAACTGACAGTGAAACTATATTAACCCATAGTCGACTCAGACAATTTAACTGCTTGATTGTCCAGTTTTTAAGAATGTCAGGTTTGTATTAAGAAGTAAATGTTTAAATCCAGCATAATTACATTGATTATATTATTATTTTGTTCAATGCATCATCAATGCTATCTTTATATATATGACATAGATAAGTTAATATTTATATTCTGTATTTTGATCAGGTTATTTGAATTACTAGTTTAGGGTAAACTGTGAAATAAGGCCAAAATTAAAATATTATTTCAAAGTGTTATTTTCAGATTTTGGAGATGTCATTGTCATACACACGAGTTAACACACAACCTCTCCCAATGACACACATACTTCATGTAAAGAAAGGGATGGGATAGTTAAATACAGTAATTTATTCAAATTTTATTTTTTTATTCATCAATAGTAACAAAATGACCACACTATCTTGACAATATTAGAAAACTTACAGCTAAGTAAAGGTTCGATCGTAGTACAGGTATATTAAACTTTATATAGTATCAGGGCTTGAAATTTCTTATAAAAGTTACTTGTCCTCCATTTCCAACATTTTTCATTGAATGCAAACAAATAAACATATTACAGGTAAGTTAAATATTACTGGTCCTGACCAAATGTTCACTCGTCATGGTGAGCAGATGAGCAGAATTTTCCAACCCTGAGTATGGTTGTAATAACAATTATGCCTACAATCAATGTGTGTGGAATTTGATTTTGTTGTCAAGGTTTTTCACGAAATCAATGAACATTAATGATACTCAATCCTCCAAGTAAATTAATTATGTCACAATCACACAGACTAAATATTTGTGGGTGGTAGTGCAGTTGATGGTCACTCCCAGTATAAGCTGTGGGTTCGATCCTCAGCTCCACCTGCTGACCTCTCTAGTATCAACACTCAGTATTGGTTCTACCCAGGAAGTGGACTCGAGAGCGATTTAATACAAGTTCTGAGTTTACTTCACATTAAAGATAAAATAAATTAGCATCATCAATTTTTCGAAATAGCTTTTGCATCATATCCCTGTGTGAGGGTAGAAAAGAACCACTCAGTATTGGTTCTACCCGGAAGTGGACTCGAGAGCGATTTAATACAAGTTCTGAGTTTACTTCACATTAAAGATAAAATAAATTAGCATCATCAATTTTTCGAAATAGCTTTTGCATCATATCCCTGTGTGAGGGTAGAAAAGAACCACTCAGTATTGGTTCTACCCGGAAGTGGACTCGAGAGCGATTTAATACAAGTTCTGAGTTTACTTCACATTAAAGATAAAATAAATTAGCATCATCAATTTTTCGAAATAGCTTTTGCATCATATCCCTGTGTGAGGGTAGAAAAGAACCACTCAGTATTGGTTCTACCCGGAAGTGGACTCGAGAGCGATTTAATACAAGTTCTGAGTTTACTTCACATTAAAGATAAAATAAATTAGCATCATCAATTTTTCGAAATAGCTTTTGCATCATATCCCTGTGTGAGGGTAGAAAAGAACCACTCAGTATTGGTTCTACCCGGAAGTGGACTCGAGAGCGATTTAATACAAGTTCTGAGTTTACTTCACATTAAAGATAAAATAAATTAGCATCATCAATTTTTCGAAATAGCTTTTGCGTCATATCCCTGTGTGAGGGTAGAAAAGAACCATGGAGGGGGTGTGGGATGAAATTTCTGTACACTGTAAAAGACTTATACATCCATGTCTGGTATTCAAATAAATAGACATACCTGACAATCCAGTACTTTACTTCAACTGTGTGTCATCAGGATCTCTAAAACAAGCAAAACAGCAGATCTCCTCTTGTCCTTTCTATATAAAGCAGCCCAAGCTGACAGAAATGTCTTGCACCCCAAAACCTAAAATAGAAACAAAAATAACTCATTATGAAGACAAATATACATGTAACTGCAATTGCATCATGGAATTGATGGTTGCATTTTATTTCTGTCATCGGATTACACCACATTTTGCAAAGTATAGCAACCAATATACCATATGAAAGTTATTACACTGATTGTAAAACAAACAAACTTCATCAGGTTAACCTTGAATATTGATAACTATTCAAGACATGACTCAAACTTGTCCAATCTTAGAAAAAACAAAATAAATATATTTTACATTATTCTTATGTAAATATCAAAGTCCCATAAGTGGACTCAATACATCCTGGACCTTCCATTTGAACAAACTAGAAACACCTACTCATAGGGATAATTTTTACCAAGTAAATATACATTTGGCTGGACTTTGGGTACACATATATTGAAACTGAAAAATCCCCAGGGCAGGACAGATTTTCAACCTAAGGTTATGGATTGACCAACAAAAAAATGGGAGAATACCAGTAACATCAAAACTCTCCTGTAGTTCCCGTGAGGAAGATTTTTGAAATTTAAAAAAAATAAATAAATTTGCCTTTGGAGCGGGGAACAAACTTGAAGTTTCAAGTAGCAATGCTTTGTACCAAATTTGATGAAAATCTGTCATGCTGTTCTAGAAAAGTTGTTTAAAAAATGTTTGATGTGTTATGTATTTCAAGTCCGTATAAAACGTAAACATGCCCAACTGAAGTAAATATCGGGACCAAAAACAAATTCAATAATTTTCATCAAGTTACCATACCAGTGTACTTGCAATAATTTCTGACCAAATTTTGTTTTACATATGGAGTCATACAGTCGTTTCAAAATGAAACCCTATCCTATTCAGATTTCGTTCTTCAAAGGGGGAATGCACTCTAGAAACGTGAATAAAACAGTTCATATTGCCATTGTACAATTCTTCCAATTATAAACAACTACGGAAAAACATATTGTTGTTGACCAGGGCCTCTGCTAAGATTACCGAATTTCGCCAAATGCGAAGGAAATATTCAAATATTCATACAAAAACAAGCGGCTCGAACTGTAGAAATTATCTTGGCTAATCAATTTAAATTTCCCCTCATCCCAACCAACAACCATGACAATTAACAGATTAAGCAGCTCTCAGCTGTGAAATCTCCCTCAGGCCATTGCAGTGCCACAAATCACAATTTCAGCATAAGTGTAAGATGACACTTAAAGCTAAAAATAGCATATGCTAAAGAAAATCACCTGGTCGTGTAATGACGAAGGCATATTCATATTTTTAATTATTATATAATTTACAATTTTTAATTTAATATATCTTAAAATATGCTAAATAGACTGAGAAAAATTGTTTATGCTAATACACTGTCAACTATACTTTCATGGGTAACCCCAATTTTTTGTCAACAAACATTAAGTTTCAAAATGGTGGCTTCCAGAATTAAAACAATAAATGACTTCAGATTTTGTCTGAAAATCATTTTGTTTATTATGTCAGCGATAGCTGTTGGTTGTTTTATTGATCATATTCATATCGAATCTGTAGTGACAAAGTGGGTGGGGTAATAAAGATATTTAGAAAATGTTATGGAATGTTTTAAACAACGGCAATTTCAGTCAGTAGGCTAGCTGGAAATCCATGACTTTTGTATTAATAATTTTAAAATAAATTGATGGGCATAAAGTTTAAATAATTATAAAATACACATTATGGGGTTTTGTGAGAATAGCATGCTATAGAAAAAACTAGACCTATCACTGTAGTGATGAATACCCCCGAACGCCGCCATGACAGAAAATGGTTAACCATTGTATGAAGTTTTATTAAATTATATCCAATAGTTTTAAAATTATGCTCCAGACAAAAAAAAATCTTAATAAAAGAGAATGTTATGGATTGAGTTGTTTGTATTGTTAATTTTTTTATGGTTTTGTTAAAATTAAAAACGGTCTTTTTAATTATTGTGCAGTGTACAAGCTTTCATGGCAATCAATAAATGTTATACTTTTTGGAGTTATGTTGAGGGACAACAATTTTATGGATAAGAAACAAACAAGAGCACTAGGAATACAATATCGAACCTGCTTTGCTCGAACTCCATGTATTCATCAACTTGGTTCTTTCATGAACTTTATTAAACTGTTATCACTGATGGCTTTAAAAGTACTTTAAAAGTAATGCACCAGACAAGGGAAATATATCAAAGCGTAATAACTCTGTAATTAGCAAGAATAGAGTTATGTTTCTTGTACACTGCACTTCCTCTCATTATATTCTACCATTGTATGAAGTTTGATGAAATTCCATCCAGTACTTTAAAAGTAATGCTCCGGACAAGGGAAATATATCAAAGGGCAATAACTCTGTAATTAGCAAGAATAGAGTTATGTTTCCTTCAAACTGCGCTTCCTCTCATTATATTCTACCATTGTATGAAGTTTGATGAAATTCCATACAGTACTTTAAAAGTAATGCTCCAGACAAGGGAAATATATCAAAGGGCAATAACTCTGTAATTAGCAAGAATAGAGTTATGTTTCTTGTACACTGCACTTCCTCTCATTATATTCTACCATTGTATGAAGCTTGATGAAATTCCATCAGGTACTTTTCAAGTTATGCTCCGGAAAAGAAAAAATATCAAAGGGCAATAACTCTGTAATTAGCAATAATAGAGTTATGTTTCTTGTACACTGCACTTCCTGTCATTATATTCTACCATTGTATGATTTGATGAAATTCCATCCAGTACTTTAAAAGTAATGCTCCAGACAAGGGAAATATATCAAAGGGCAATAACTCTGTAATTAGCAAGAATAGTTATGTTTCTTGTACACTGCACTTCCTGTCATTATATTCTACCATTGTATGAAGTTTGATGAAATTCCATCCAGTACTTTAAAAGAAATGTTCCGGACAAGGGAAATATATCAAAGGGCAATAACTCTGAAATTAGCAAGAATAGAGTTATGTTTCCTGTACACTGCACTTCCTCTCATTATATTCTACCATTGTATGAAGCTTGATGAAATTCCATCCGGTACTTTTCAAGTTATGCTCTGGACAAGAAAAAATATCAAAGGGAAATATATCAAAGGGCAATAACTCTGTAATTAGCAAGAATAGAGTTATGTTTCCTGTACACTGCACTTCCTCTCATTTTATTCTACCATTGTATGAAGCTTGATGAAATTCCATCCAGTACTTTTCAAGTTATGCTCCAGACAAGAAAAAATATCAAAGGGCAATAACTCTGTAATTAGCAAGAATAGAGTTATGTTTCTTGTACATTGCACTTCCTCTCATTATATTCTACCATTGTATGACGTTTGATGAAATTCCATCCAGTACTTTTCAAGTGATGCTCCGGACAAGGAAAATTGCAAAGGACAGACCGACAGACCGACCTCAGGGTGACTCCAGAATACCCCCTCAAAACTTCGTTTGTCGGGGGTATAATAAAAGCAAAACAAAATAAAGCTCAAACAACTGTTATTTATGTGCATAAACTCACAAACATTGACAAAATCAAACAAGTACAGAAACATTATTGGGCCGTTTTGATTTTTGACTGCAGTCAATTTAAACTAATGCATCATTTGCAATATAAATCAACAACTTACTACCAAGTGTTGCTTCCAATAATTATTGATTTCAGGCACTTTGAACAATAATCCACAAGATAATAATAATTTTTAATAGTATTGCAATATACATTTAAACTTATATTCATAAAAATCATGTTTAATTCAAAAGCTCAAACAAGTAAAGGAAAACATGCAGTAAGTTACTTTAACTTAAAGAACGTTGGCCGAGGTACAGAATTTTGTTGGCTACAAAAATGGCTCCATTTTTTTTAATTTGGCTTTTCAAATATGGCGAAAGTAGTGGCGAAAAAAAAAAATAGCCAGAGGAAGCCCTGGTTGACTGTTCAATGTCAAAATTTATAAATGATTTAATGATATTTGCTGATTAATGATATTTGCTGAGTTAATATAAAAAATAGAAAGACTAAATACCGTAACAATTATTAAAACAACTCAAGTCTTTACTATTTTTTTTATTGTCTTTTTTTTTTATGTGTTGGAATTTCAACTTGCTTTTTTCTAAAATCAGCTAACATTCTGTGAGTGTGTAAGTGCTCATTTCAAACCCTGAAAACAGCAGAACTTTCATTTCAAAGTAAGAAAATATACAATTATAGGTAAAAGCTTGGTAATTAGACATGCAAACTGGTGTGCATTTATTTTTCGAAAAATAACAATGTGCCAAAAACTAGAACCAATCGCCTAACTGTACTTCCAAGAATAGTTACAGTCCGGATATGTACATAAAATAGCTAAAACAATTTGAACTCCACTTTATAATTCTAATATTGAAACATTTGCTAATAAAAATTGCATAGTTGATCTAAAATTATATTAATAATGTTCTATTAAAACCTTTATTAATAAAAATACCTATTGTATGTTTTAATATGGTGACTGTACCTATTGTCTGCCATGTGGTGCTTGTACCTATTGTCTGTTATATGGTGCCTGTACCCCAGCAAGTATATACTTCTCCAGTGGTAACATCTCCAGAAAATCATGTCTCTGTGTATAAATCATTCTCAGGTCCAAGACCTGCAACAACTTAAAATAGAAATAATAGTCCTTTACTATATTATTTACTCAATGATAATGTGGATACCTATCAATGGACGTGATGCTCCCTATCAAATCTGAATCTAAACTGACAGTATGAGTTTTTCTACGACAACTCTCTCATATGTTGTAAATGTTTACACACGACAAATTAGATGTATCACCAAAGGTGACTCATACCTTTAAAAGTTGCTTTGACAGCCATGTCCCGTATTGTTCATAGAAATGTAGGATTATCAACCTATAATTTAAAGAAAAGGGTAATCACTCTGCATGGAGTTATGCCAGCGGTACAAATTTTGTGTAACACATTAAAGCAAATTTTCTATTCAATGGCCTGAAAACTGTGAAAGAAGGTCATTCCACAAGAATTGCAATATGTAAATAAAGTCTAAGAGCAGTAAATCTGAAATGAATTAAATAATCATCACAAAATTTGTGTCAAGCACATTTGTGTATACTTGATGTTGATTATAAATGCAAATTATTAATCGCTTGAAAACTGTATAACTAGTTCACAATTTGTTTGAGTGACAGACCATCGACAAAGTGACTCCTTTATACCATGGAGAGTAATCTGTGTAGTGGAAATCAATTAGCAGATGGTGAGAGGTGAAGATTTCTTATCTAAAGTAGCTGTATCAGTATGAACAAAAATGAAAACTTG
The DNA here is from genome assembly GCA_029582155.1 of Panopea generosa. Taxonomy (NCBI): domain Eukaryota; kingdom Metazoa; phylum Mollusca; class Bivalvia; order Adapedonta; family Hiatellidae; genus Panopea; species Panopea generosa. The sequence goes on from CM055903.1 coordinate 43,839,734, forward strand.
TATTTACTTTAATATTAGTTGACATACATGTAAAGCATTACAGTATTGAAATCATTTGATTTTGTTGTTATCCAAACTGTTTGTTTGAGTTTGTCACCAGTGTAGAGGATATAGTGTCGGCCACTCATGACAGAGGTAGCAGGTTCAATCCCCAGCTCAATGCAATGCCTCTCAAAAACCAACACTCAGTCCTGGTTCTACCCAGTTAGCGGACTCTAGAGCGTTTTTTGGAAGTTTTTAACTTTCTTCATAATGACACTCATTAATGAGCCCAATTAGCGCAGTCGGTTATGCGTCCGACTATCAATCAAGGGGTTTTCAGTTTGAATCCCCGCCCGGCAACAGCCTCCGTGATGATTTATATACAACATTGTGTCTCAATATCATTCATCTCTAAAGTGGATAAGTTACCAGTTACTTGCGGAGATGGGGTGTGTTCCAGTACTTTTTAACCTTTCAGGATCCCAGGAAACAGTAGTTAGGTTAACTGATCGTCTGTTAGCCCTCGATGGCATAAAAATGGCGTTAAATATTCATTCAATCATTCAAGCCTGGCTAAAATCTGCTAACATGACAAACAAAACTGCAGACATTGTCAAGGCATGAAATATGTTAAATCTCAAAAGACACTACTTACCAAAGACACCAGTGAATAGAAGAAAAGTTCAGATAAACTGTTCCAGTAAACTGTTTGGGCAAACTAAGTAAATAACATCACCAGTTGTCACCATTCCTGGAAGTTCCAATGTGGCCAGTGCTCTGGAAAAAGTAGAGGTCCAAACAGAAATTATAATAAAGCATTCATGAAATCCACAATCAGAAATTGGAGATATGATGAACATGAACAAGTTTTATAAAAAAAAGTTCCAAATAATGAAAAAAAAATGCATGTCTGTTTGAAGGTTCAAACCATTTTATCCTGCAGAACGTTCTACTTTAATATGTCAACAAAGTTCTTTTACATAATCTTATTCAATTGGAAAAAAGAGTTATATGCATAAAGTTTTAATCAATATCAAATTACAATTAACTAACAAACATCCATATATTTACTAAGTAAACAAAGTAACTCTGCTCTAAACGCCAAGCTAGAGTTATACTGGTAGACATTTCTTTCTCTGCTATACGTGTATCAAAATTTAATAAAATGCTTTGAAGGAATCCAGTTAATCAGGTGACTTGCATTTATATTAAAGCAGTGGCAGATGTGGACATAAGACACCAATGCTGCAGTGAGAAGGAAAGCTCTCCTTTAATATTTATCAATAAGTTTAATTAAACATTCAATGTCAGTGACATGAAAATTATCACATTGGATGTTGATACTGTTTAGTCAAAAGACAGAGCTCCAGATAATTTTTTAAGCAGACGAGTAATTACTCATCAAAATCAGAGTAGATGAGTATTCTTGAGTTTTTCAGAATAGAAATGAGTAATGCGCATATGATATACAACCAAACCTGTGTTAAGTTGCAGCATACAGTGGGGATGTACTATAATGGCCCCTTAGAGAATGTGGTTGTTGAATAAAGACCAAGTTTGGCTGTAAATATAAAACTAACATATTTGGCTGCTTAACACAAGAGGCAGTGTAACAGAGGTAATTGCAAACTCCTGTTTAATTGTATGTCATAACTGACCAAAATGCAATTAGAATAAGTACAAAAATATATTTTTAGCATACACACTGCACAATATGGAAGTCATTTAATGCAGTATGTGAAAAAGGCTGAATAACAGAGGTAATTGCAAACTCCTGTTTAATTGTATGTCATAACTGACCAAAATGCAATCAGAATAAGTACAAAAATATATTTTTAGCATACACACTGCACAATATGGAAGTCATTTAATGCAGTATGTGACATTATTTTTATGAACATGGCAACAGGGCCATGAACTTTTCAATTGTTAATTATATTTCTCAAATTATGTAATCATTTTTTGAGCATAAGTTGCTTTCAAAATGAACATAATTTTCTAAACATTACTTTCTTTTTTCCATTTAACCTTTAAACATCTGTTAAAGGTGTAACCCCACCATTGATTTTTGTTCTTTATTCTATAGTAAATAATAAAAGTTTGAAGGCTTGTCATTCATAGAGGGTCCCAAATGAAAGAAGTGAAACCTACATTTTACTGTTTGTCAACCTCTGCACTATCAAAATATGATGAGAAAAGTAGGGGTCATGTGTCATGTTAGAGATTTTTTTTCTGCTCAGTGTGTACACTGGTGACAAAGTGAAAGTAGACTTCCGAAATCATGAATTCATACCCCAATTTCCAAGCATCATTTTTTTTTTCTTAATTCACAATTCAAACATGACAATGCTATCAAAATGTTCAAAATACATCAATAATGCCATTCAAATAAAAAAATGAGCATTAAAATAAGGAAAATGCATTTTTAAAGAAGAAGAATTGAGGATTATTTATAACCGCCATTATGCGACTACCCCACGGAAGCACTTCCTTTTTGCAATGGTGGCACTATGCCTCAAGAAAAATAAACAGCGCCGGGAAGACTGAAAAGGGTGCCGTAGAAACATAGACAGGCCAATGTTTAAACTGGTATTTGAAAGTCGCACATGCGCGTCTTGATACCTTACAACAATCTGATCACCTCGGCCTTTATGCTATGCAATAGACCTCTGACATAATAAGTCGCCTTTTTTTCAGTCACATGATAAAATAAAATGGTAAGCCCCTTATGCCTCCTTATATACATGTACGTTGAAAATATAAACGTTGGTTAATCAATACTGATATTTTAAATTTCCCTATAAACATACCAAATTGAGTGTATAAATAAAAAAATTGACATAATATCGCCATATATTCAACTTAATGACTGATACAGAATTTGTTACTTTCACGCGAATGAACACAGACTTGTAACACAGGCGAATAGCGTTGGTGTATTCTAGAGCTATACACGAGGTGTATTATACCAGGATACTGAAATACCCGATGTTTCACGATTGACCTCACAAAACAAAATATGATATTCAAAATAAAAAGTTTCTCAGAGTATATCGTCTGTACATTTTAAACAATAAAATAACATGACTTTTTAAATAAAGTTTCATGATTTCCACATTTCATATAATATACCAACAACCTAAAACCGGATATATATTAGTGATTTTGTTGCAGTATACATTTTTTTTCAAAGATGTTTTCTTCAAATTACAAAAAAAATTGTCATGGTGTGACAGTCATTTATGATTTACCCCGATGAGTGAGCGTATATTATATAAAAATAACCTCAATATGTTGTTGGATAGGATTTTCAACCAGTGATATACCTAAAATATTGAAACAGCGCTGGTCATAAAAGGTATCCCGCCAGAACACCCAGCTTTCAAAAGATGTCGTCCCGTCAAGAAAAAAAACAAGCAACTACGCGACATTGTTTATTAATCGCACATACTTGGTCATCATTATAACCAGTAAAATGTATCACTGAAATGAGTTTAATTGAAACCATTCAGCTATTTATTTACGTGGATATGTTAAAATTAGTGCAATGAAGATCGATTTTCAGAGAATGTAAACTTATTTACGCATATAGAAATTGATTTTAGCGTAAAACTCGTTGCTTATGCGTAATTGATACGCACGTAAAACAAATATGATGCGTATTCACAAAATTTTAATGCATCGTATACGCATCTTATCTGGAGCTCTGAAAAGATTTTCTTTTTTTTTTGAAAACCAGTACCTGTTTTATATAAGAAAATCTGCCAACTGCACTTAACAACACTCCATGTTTTATTTTCCATTAAGTTACTGTGTTGTACTGCATAACATCAAAATCTGGATTTTGCCTTCAGAGACAGCTGCCACCTTTGTCCAAGATCTGCAATATGAAAATTCATCAGCATGAAATTTTCTGAAATAGTCAAATTTCTCTTTTACAAGTTTTAGTTTGTACATTATTAAGGTAAATATTATACACAACAATTTAAACATTCATATATAAAATATGTTATACACAAATTAGTTTAAAATGGCTTTTTTTTACAATTTTTAAACAGGTGTAGCATGCATTGAGTAGTAATTGCAAGAATTTTATACGTTTAAAAACAGCTATTATAATTTAAATTATATATATATGGGTAGTTCTCAGTTATTCAGCAATTCAGTACCATGGAACTTTGATTATAATTTGTAATAAAAATAAAGCTTATTTGACATGTTTGTTGTGTTAATACTTTTAGATATGATCTGAATGAATAGTAAAGATAGTTTTATGGAGACATGGTCAGAAAGAAAAAAATTACAACATTTTTAAATTGAAAAATGCCAGTTTTGACAGGGTCCATTTTGGGACATTTTACCATCAGTATATACAATAAAGTTGTATTGTTACTTTCCGATGGATTATAAAGTCATTATTTACGGTAACTATAAAACCATAAATAAAATTAAAATATAAGCATCTCTAAAAGACTAAAATACCGATAAAAAGTTGATTTTAATAGAAATTAAATTCTGCATATGGACGTTACGGTGTCGGTCAATTTTTGTATGAAATTCTGGCATCTATTTTTAGACAATACAAGCATGGACAACATCATTTGCATGTGGGGGTGTTAGGTTGTTTGTTTAAAGTTACCTTGTAAAGAAGAGTGATATACAGGATTTCACAATAAAAAAATATCACCGAACTTTCCTCACTGCATAAATGTCGGTCAATTTGTAACGTCCAAAACGAATCGTCGTAAATTATCAATTTTATGATTGTATCATATCTAACACCCCTCAATGGATAAATAAACGTGTCCAAAAACGCGTCATCAGTTTGTGTGTACACAACTCTACCACCAGCAGGGAGAATATAGAGGTAAGTGTTGTCGATCAATCAAAAAGTCAGAGTAACGTCCAGAACATTTCATCACTCTATTGATAAAACATCTAAAGTGAATCAATGTACTATTGTGATGATTGCAAACAATAAAAAATGAATGTTAATCGAAAGAAAAGACGGAAATTGCCGTATTGACGCAGCTAGCGGTCCGTGTTATGTCTGTAAATCAAATGAGTATATGGACGTTATACCTTGACATTTTATCGTGTTTTGGATGTTACTATTTGACATGGTCAACTTGTCTATTCCAAATATCCTACGCTTTAATGTAATTAATAACCATGATGTATACCCCAGTATTTGATATCATACCATTTTCTCTGTAAATGAACACAACAATTCTAGTTTGTCTATTCTGTCACCAAATATCTCCTTCGTCGTGTTTTGGACGTTACGTTTGCGGACGTTAGGTAATGTTGTGGATGTGACACTGACATTTGTTTCTACTTGAATGTGTAACATCCAAAACTGATTTTATATTATCTCTAATTGAAATAATATGAGAGACAAGAAGATTAACAATTAATTATCCTTTTTTGGTAGAAATTGAGTTGACCTAAGTATGAGTTTGCCAGTACTCCCGATAAATAAGAAATATTATCAATTCATGGATGTTTTCTTTGTTATGGATGTTACATTTGACACAAGAATTTTGGAACAAACAATTATGTGTTAAAGTCTGAAACATAAATTACTAATTAATTGATCTAAGTTTACAAAATATCCTTTAGAATGTTATTCTCATGTTAACAGTTTAATTTTTAAAAATTTAATTGTAAATAATAATGCTTAGTACCAGTATTAATGATATAAAATATATATATATTAAAAACAATAACTACAAACGATACTAATTTTGTTCTCTTAATTATTTTAAGAAAATCTCATGCCCATAATTATGTTGCTTTATCATTTAATTTAAATAAATACAGACAAAAAATAACTACCAATTTATCAAGAAACATTTTTTTATGTCCAGGTTGATATATGGCCATGGGTTTGTTAATTAAAACCATTTCCTCGAGTGTGGAGATCTTTGGCAGCTCTAGGAGACCAGGCACAGTTATCTTTGAGGATATTGTGAGTGTTATCTCCTCTCCAGATTTGGCTACAAGTGGACTTAGGAGATTCTTCTATGTATTCAAAGGTAAGAACAGTGCCAATACAATTTAATATCAGTTTCGATAAAATAAAAGTAAATTGCCTTCTTACTCTCTCCCAATAGGATTAATATACTAATTATTTATTTTTATAGCGCTATAACTTTGTTATATGTGTACAAATAAACTTTTTGACTGTATAAAATACTTAATAATAATATAAAAACTTTCATTTGTGTATTTTCAGACCTTTGAGATGTCTCAGGAAGTTGTGAAGATGCCATTTTAATAGCAACAAAAGATTCTTTAGGGATCAAAAGAAGAAAAAACTTTGAAATATTATTCACTGACATATATGGATATAGTTTATTATTCTTCCAATAAATTTTAATTGCCATTTGTCAAAAGAGACTTGTATACTTTGTCAATACCTTTTCTGGTTGGGGGTCTCATTTATATACTGCAGATATACTAAGTGCTGCTAGTCTAGTTCACAAAGTTTTGGAAAGCACTGTAATAATACAGTGAGCAGATAGTTGCTTTAAGTGATTTTCTATACTAGTTGGTTTGTGGGGCTCATAAACTTTATTTATATAGTATATACTACTAGCAGCCTAGTACACAGATGTTGGGAAATCCTTATAATACAGTTAGCCCATGTAGATCAATACTAGAAGTAAGACAACATAATTTATTTATTTCAATATTACTAATATAACCCTTTAATATTACTAGTAGTTGTTCAGTAGTTAGCAGTGAAACGAGTTCAAACCACTAAAGTACAAGTTTAAATATGTATACTAGGATAAAATGTTATAACACATGGCCAAGTGTGATGAGATGTACACTATTAACAACACTATAACAACAATTATAAAACAATACAGAAGTAATCTTGTAATTTGTGTAGGTTGTGGACGTTATTTTTAAGTTGTGGACGTAACATATTTGCATATTTGTCAATTGTCAAAGAGTAACGTCCATATGAATTGTGACAAACTATTCTGATATATGTATGTCAGTTTGAAGTTAAAATGAAAAATCACAAGGATATATGTTCTCTAATTGAAAGTTTTGAGAACTATTTCAGTTTGTTCGGATATAGATAGCAACACGCTGAACTTTTATCATATAAATTTTGAGTAACATCCACAACTACAAAATATATATAATTACTTTCGTTCTGGTTATATTTGATTTTTTCTATATTTATTATTTCATAGGTATTCTCCAGTCTTATCTAATAATCATCAGTTATTGTTTTGAAATCACCCATTAAATGCATAAACTATTGTCAATAAATAAAATGTAACGTCCAAAACCTTGAGGTTACCATACATAAATTTTGATTTACATGATTTTCTTGTCACAAACTATCTTTTTATTATTAAAATCATACACAGGAATGTTTAAACTACATTTTAACACCAAAATATTTACTCTAAATTATAATTTAATAAATCCATCATTGTGTCTGGAAATTTGCTGAATAACTGAGAACTACCCATATATGTTTTCTTCAGCTACTTTGTCGATGAGTTGCTCCAATAATGAGATAAATTATTGTTTTAGTTATTTTAAAATTATCAACAAATGATTAATGTGTTTTTTACATTTATCCACACAACACCTCGTTACTCACTGATGCTGAGCATCAGCCCAGCACAGTAAACAAACACTTCATCACTCAATGATGCTGTGCATCAGCCGAGCACAGTAAACAAACACTTCACCACTCAATAATGCTGAGCATCAGCCGAACACAGTAAACAAACACTTCACCACTCAACGATGCTGAGCATCAGTCAAGCACAGTAAACATCACTTCACCATTCAACGATGCAGAGCATCAGCTGAGCACAGTAAACAGACACTTCACCACTCAACGATGCTGAGCATCAGCTGAGCACAGTAAACAAACACTTCATCACTCAACAATGCTGAGCACCAGACGTGCACAGTAAACAAACACTTCACCACTCAACAATGCTGAGCACCAGACGTGCACAGTAAACAAACACTTCACCACTCAACGATGCTGAGCATCAGTCGAGCACAGTAAACAAACACTTCACCACTCAATGATGCTGAGCTGAGCACAGTTAACAAACACTTCACCACTCAACGATGCTGAGCATCAGTCGAGCACAGTAAACAACACTTCACCATTCAACGATGCAGAGCATAAGCTGAGCACAGTTAACAAACACTTCACCACTCAACGATGCTAAGCATCAGCTGAGCACAGTAAACAAACACTTCATCACTCAACAATGCTGAGCACCAGACGTGCACAGTAAACAAACACTTAATCACTCAATGATGCTCAGCATCAGCTGAGCACAGTAAACAAACATTTGCTTAGCATCAGCCGAGCACAGTAAACAATCACTTCACCACTCAACGGTGCTGAGCATCAGTCAAGCACAGTAAACAACACTTCACCATTCAACGATGCAGAGCATCAGCTGAGCACAGTAAACAAACACTTCACCTCTCAATGATGCTGAGCATCAGCTGAGCACAGTAAACAAACACTTCACCACTCAACGATGCTGAGCATCAGTCAAGCACAGTAAACAACACTTCACCATTCAACGATGCAGAGCATCAGCTGAGCACAGTAAACAAACACTTCACCACTCAACGATGCTGAGCATCAGCTGAGCACAGTAAACAAACATTTGCTTAGCATCAGCCGAGCACAGTAAACAAACCCTTCACCACTCAACGATGCTGAGCATCAGTCAAGCACAGTAAACAACACTTCACCATTCAACGATGCAGAGCATCAGCTGAGCACAGTAAACAAACACTTCGCCACTCAACGATGCTGAGCATCAGTCAAGCACAGTAAACAACACTTCACCATTCAACGATGCAGAGCATCAGCTGAGCACAGTAAACAAACACTTCACCACTCAATGATGCTGAGCATCAGTCAAGCACAGTAAACAACACTTCACCATTCAACGATGCAGAGCATCAGCCGAGCACAGTAAACAAACACTTCACCACTCAACGATGCTGAGCATCAGTCAAGCACAGTAAACAACACTTCACCATTTAACGGTGCAGAGCATCAGCCGAGCACAGTAAACAAACACTTTACCACTCAACGATGCTGAGCATCAGTCAAGCACAGTAAACAACACTTCACCATTCAACGATGCAGAGCATCAGCTGAGCACAGTAAACAAACATTTGCTTAGTATCAGCCGAACACAGTAAACAAACACTTCACCACTCAACGATGCTGAGCATCAGTCAAGCACAGTAAACAACACTTCACCACTCAACAATGCTGAGCACCAGACGTGCACAGTTAACAAACACTTCACCACTCAACGATGCTGAGCATCAGTCGAGCACAGTAAACAACACTTCACCATTCAACGATGCAGAGCATCAACTGAGCACAGTTAACAAACACTTCACCACTCAACGATGCTGAGCATCAGCTGAGCACAGTAAACAAACACTTCATCACTCAACAATGCTGAGCACCAGACGTGCACAGTAAACAAACACTTAATCACTCAATGATGCTGAGCATCAGCTGAGCACAGTAAACAAACATTTGCTTAGCATCAGCCGAGCACAGTAAACAAACACTTCACCACTCAACGATGCTGAGCATCAGCTGAGCACAGTAAACAAACATTTGCTTAGCATCAGCCGAGCACAGTAAACAAACACTTCACCACTCAGTGATGCTGAGCATCAGCAGAGCAGCTGCACAGTAAACAAACACTTCACCACTCTACGATGCTGAGCATCAGCCGAGCATAGTAAACAAACACTTCACCTCTCAACGATGCTGAGCATCAGCCGAACACAGTAAACAAACACTTCACCACTCAACGATGCTGAGCATCAGTCGAGCACAGTAAACAAACACTTCACCACTCAATGATGCTGAGCAGAGCAAATTAAACAAACACTTCACCACTCAACGATGCTGAGCATCAGCCGAGCACAGTAAACAAACACTTCACCACTCAACGATGCTGAGCATCAGCCGAGCACAGTAAACAAACACTTCACCACTCAACGATGCAGAGCATCAGTCGAGCACAGTTAACAAACACTTTATCACTCAATGAGGCTGAGCATCAGTCGATCACAGTAAACAAACACTTCACCACTCAACGATGCTGAGCATCAGCCGAGCACAGTAAACAAACACTTCACCACTCACTGATGCAAAGCATCAGCTGAGCACATAAACAAACACTACACCACTCAATGATGCTGAGCATCAGCCGAGCACAGTAAACAAACACTTGACCACTCAACGATGCTGAGCATCAGCCAAGCACAGTAAACAAACACCTGACCACTCAACGATGCTGAGCATCAGCTGAGCACAATAAACAAACACTTCACCACTCAATGAGGCTGAGCACTAGTCAAGTACAGTAAACAAAACTTCATCACTCAATGTTGCTAAGCATCTGTGGGGTATGATTATATACACAAATTTTACACAGTATTTTTTTCACCATTTTTGGAAGATGACCCATACCCTTGGAATTGGGAGTTTTAGCAATGTTTTCATTAACATTGCCAATGTAAATGAAAACATTGCTAAAACTCCCAATTCCAATTGCCAATGTTACTGAAAACATTGCTAAAACTCCCAATTCCAATTTGGGAAAACTTTTGCAGTAAATATATTTGTTCAAACTCATTAAAGTGTGTACACTTGCTTCTCTGGCCATTTAATTAAAGAATCAATGGCATGTATACTCAATTCAGAATGGTGAAACTTTGATTATTTTATCAAGGAATTATGACAAGTTTCAATTTACAAATACTGAAGCTTTCAATTGGTAATTTTTAACACTCACTTGGGAAAAAAATATACTATTTGCTATTGGGAATATGTCCCAACAACAGCTATAAAAATTACTGAAAAAAAACAAATGAGATAGGCTATAATTCATAACACTATGACACTAAACCATCCCAGAACTTCTGAGAAACCAATGGGGCTGAGCATCAGTCCAGTCTGTTATTATGTACAAATACACTCATTAATTTATACCGCTATGCTTTTATCATAGAACCCTAACTATCATCAAACTCATTGAGGCTGAACATCAATCAAATCTGACCAAGGAAGGCAACGCCGATTGGTTAATCTAGTAACTGGATCCCCAACTCATATCTAACTTGTCAAAGTGCAATGCCATTAAAATGTCAAAGAAGTTTGTTTACGACACACTTTCATGAAAATAAAATAATATATCTATAGTATCTTAACTGATCTTGACTGCAAGTAGATTTTAGGAACTATTTTGGTAAAATGACGAAGGAGAGCTTTGTATTTTGGTTTTCTGTATTGATCGGCTAAATCCAGGCTAGGATCCATATAGACCTGCTCGCTCTTTAGGTTACTGTTGATAAGTTTCAAATTTTTAGATCTACATTAATTATTACCTCTTGGCCTAAAAGTATTAATAGTTGACCTTTATAAATTGTTAATAGGCCTATCAACAAGCTCCTCGTCGGACTCTGAACCCACAATTTCAATATCGATGGCAGTGAGGGCTGAGTTTATCATGCCTTGCATGGAACTGGTAGCCATCTTGTTTGATTGCAGTGGACAGAAGAGGACCCTCAGCCACCAAAATAAATGGTCTTGTAAAATGATTAAAGAATAAGCCAATAAATACTCTACATCCACAATAATATTTATAACACAATATTTTTTACACTATATATTTGATATTTCCATTTTATTCTCTTTATAGATCTACATCTATATTTTATTAAATATATTAACATCCTTGGGGAAATCATTGTCTAAATTCATTTCGGAAAGGTAATATCACTCATTCGAATAAGTGATATCACTTATTCGAAACAAATGAGTGATATCACTTATTGAGGTTAAATAGTAAAATGGCACCCCATACAGAAAACTTTTCAAACAGTCAAAATGCTAATATAACCGCATTTTATTAATAATTCTCAAAATTTGCCAGTATCAACAAGTTAAAAACAAAACATGGAACTCATTTAACAACATTACCCACTGTATTCACTCAACTGTTGTAACAAATAATGCAGTCTATTAATCGTTATAAACAATGAAAATCCACTGGGGTCTAAGGTTATAAATATTTTTTCCATGCTCAACTCAAGATTTCATGCTCAAATCAAAGATGACTCAGCTCATTATTACAAAATAAACGTAAATACATATAATTTTCTACTTCAGATCTGGATTAATATTCTAAAATTAGAGACCTAGTTAAGTGTTTGTGCTTAAAATTGGGTTTATATGCGACTCCTAGAAATTGTGTTTTGAGTACGAATTTGAGTTGAGCATGAAAAATATGTTATAACCTCGGGGCGAGACCATCTCCGGTTTGCCCCTTCAAATCCTTTTTACTTTGGAAATTCAACATTCTACTTACAAAATTTGGGATATCCCTATATTGTATATAACCGTAGTACCTTTTGTAGAGACTATGTTTTGTTGTAATCTTCATATATGTACGAATATGTCCTGTTGTTTAAGAGGTGCAAGATTCATGTGTTTTCATATTTTGCGCCAGACAGGAAAATTAGACTGGTCTCCGGTCTCATATAATATAAGATTAGTCAGTTAGAAGCTCCACGGACTGGTTCACTCTACTTCCGGTTCGAAGGTACGCAGAGTGGCTCCTGTATGCAGGTTATAGAAGATACAAAGGCAACGCCGAGATCATTTTTGGTCCGAGAACCAGGCTAACTGGAAATTACAATCGTAAAACATCGGGTATTTCCGCATCCTCCGAGATGATCAGATTGTGGAAAATATTTACAAACTCCACGGACTGGTTCACTCTAACCTCCGGGTTGGAGTCACAGTCAAGGTATACTGTATGCAGCAATCGTGAAATATCGGGTATTTCCGTATCCTCAGTATAATACATTGCGAGGTGATCAGGGCTGCATTCAGTTCGGTCAAACGATAACGTTAGCTAACATATTTTCCTGGACACTGGCCAAACCTCACATTAACACGCAGTACGTGTCAGTTTTAGGGAACCAGGCATTAAACGTGTTTACGGTTTAACGGTGCTGAATTGTTGTAGAGATTTTCGGACAGGTGTAAAACCTGGCGGTAGTGTTAAATCTTTTTTTTTTTAGAAAGTGTTGCTGGCAGTGCAATACTAACTTCTTTACTTATCAACTGTTAAAAATGTTTATACTTATAGAAAGTTTAAAATATCTAGTTGCTTAAACTGAATAGATAATTAAAATCCGTTATCAAATGAGATACAGACATTTGAAAAGAGCAGGCCGTTTCCATTTAATTTACACAATGTTTTCGCTCGAAAAACGTGGCGGTACCTTTAAATTTTGTTTATTATTGGAATTTAATACTTTTTATATTTGGGTAACACAGTGTAGTTTTAGAAAAGCTAAAGTTTTTAAAAATCGATCAAGAATTACGGAAGATAAAATCTTTCAAAAAAGGTAATGAAATATATATATTTTACATTTAATATTTTGCTGGTGGAAAAAAAACTCGAAGTACCCCATAAAAGCTTTATTTAGTGTTTGATTTTAATTTTCTTTAAATGATTGTCATGCTGATGTTTTGTTGTTTCTTGTGATATGCACAAAAAATTAAAATCGGATCGGATCGGTTCAGAAATAAAGAAATTATAAGTGTTGATCGTGATAAACGGTGGTAGTTGTAAACGGTTTCCTTAGTAAGGGAGAAAGGTGTGAAACATGTATAATTCGTCACACTAGGTACACTTATACACACTATATATATATATATATATATATATAAGATGAATACCATTTTGTGTTAATATGTCCTAGTTATCAGGATATCTGTAAAAGCTTTATTAAATCATATTATAAATGGCAAAGTATAAAAACATTCATTGAGTTAATGCAAAGTAAGAAGCATTCATTTTTTTAAAATTTCAATTAGTAAAAAGTGATCCAATTAAAAACCCTGTAAAAGGTTTGTGAGGGTCGGGTGGGTCAAGTTATAATACACATTCATATATATACTCAGCAAAAATAAAAAGTATCCACTTACTATAACGGTAATCCTGAAGTAGATTAATGGCAAAATCTTAATATTTTCAAGTAAACAAGGACTGTTATCATAATGGAAGTTACATGTGAAGTATCAACAAAATCAAGCCATTGATGAATGTACAATTCGCATTTAATCAACGTGTGTACAAAAGTAAAGATAAAAAAACGAGGAAAATTCAGTCATCGACGTATCACAGAATAATCGCAGTCATTGACGTATCACAGAATAGCCACAGTTCACCTTCATAACTTGATTATCGAAGACGGTACATTAGTATCTCATGTGTCCTCCATTCGAATTAATGCACGCACGCATTCTTCGTCTCATACTCCTGTCATAAGGTCTGATGTAAGCTGGTGCCAATGTATTCCACTCATGCTGAAGAGCTGCAGCTAGGTCATTGACTGTGTTGATGTTGCCATTTTTTTAAACACGTCGTCCTTATTCGTCCCAGATATGTTCAATGAGAGACAAGTCTGGACTGTTGGCTCGCTAGTCCCAACACATTAACGTTGTTCTGCATGAGAAATTGACGAGTAACGTTAGCCGTATGAGGTCTTGCGTTATCCTGTTGCAGTATTGCAGCTGGTCCGTGTTGTTGCATAAATGGTAGTGCCTCTGGAACAAGGATCTGGTTGATATATGCCTCTGCGTTCATGTTGCCATTCAAAAGAGTGATATTAAGGTTAAATAGTTAAACGGCACCCCCTACCAACACTAAAACAATCTCTTTCCAAAGCGCGAATTGATCCCCTTTACATCTGTATACCCGTTCCCGCCCATCAGCATGGCTAAGGTTAAACTTTGATTCATCAGTAAAGAGAATGTGATTCCAGTCTGCTCTTCTTAAACGCAAGTGGCGTCTGCACCAATTAACTCGTGCATCTCAATGACGTTGAGTAAGGATCAGCCCAAAATATGGAAGATAGGCGCAAATGGGTCTGGCATTGTATCTTAATCGATTCCTCACGGTTTGTCGGGAAATACAATATCTTCTAGCCGTTAGCGTCGCTGGGAGAAAACGTCGACATAGGTGTGTCAATGAGATGAAGCGTCATCTCTGGGCGTTGCGTGAAACATGGTTTGCCTGAACGCAGATGATCTTTAATGCTGCCGGTGACCCTTTACCGAGTGATTTGACGATTGACGGTCGCTCTGGTACAATGAAATAGCTGACTCACATGTGTTACAGTTGCACCAGCATTAATCATCCCAATAGCTTGATTACATTGATCAATATCTAACCGTTGCATGATGATATCGACAATGTTTAATGATTTTTTGTTTAATTATCAATACGCATTCGATCTGCACTAAAGTATTGGGGAAAATGCCACGCTGGACATCATGCACGTGTTAATCATGAAGACCGTACTGACCGCTCTCCACGTGCACGCTCTCGATTTGACTAGTGGAATCAATAGTACATGTATAATAATCAATAACACAAAAGTAATTTTAGAAAAAAAATAAAATAAAAGAAATATAGTATTTTTAATAGTGGATACTATTTATTTTTGCTGAGTATATATATACAATTATCATTATACATATTCATTAATCAGGGACACACCAGGTTCAACAAAATTTGTTAATAAACTAAAGCAAAAATCAAACAAAATAGAATTTGCCACAGATGATGACAGCATAAGAAAGTTATGTTGTCTAATGACTTCAGGAAATTTTTCTCTCATGAGTCTATAGTGGTTGGTTTGGTGTAGAACCTTACTAAATATTAGATTTGTATTTTGGTGTATCCCTTTTTAAAGAAAAGATATAATGACAATAATTACATGAAAATTATTATATTGGGGTTGTTTTTGTGCATTTATATTTATAAGAGGTATATATAATTGGAATGGTTTTTAAACACAATTTTTCTGTGTATTAATTTATGGTGTTTATCGAAAGCCAGGAGAAAAGACATTAAAAAATATCAAAGATACCTTGGTATTGATATTTTTCTAGTAAAATTTAACTATATTTGAGAATCAGAAAACACAAAAGAATAACCTATTTCTTAAATTTTTTGTGTTTTCAGTTTTTGGATTTTTTTGAATATTAGTGTAATATATTCCTCATTTGCATATATTTCATAAAAAATTAGGCAGATTTATATACAAACTAAAAAATGATGTCAAAGATATATATAAATATACAGAAAGAATAAGTAACAAACTTATATGTGGATTCAAGAGAAACAGATGTATAGTGTAAGGATTTTTTTGTTTTTGATTTTTAAAAAATCAAATATTAAAAAATAGTAAAATGAAACAACTGTTTTGAAAGAAACATGATTAAGAGTGCTCATGCGTAAACACTATTTCCAAGCAGATAGTTATTGTTTAACAGAGTCCCTTATAATTTTAATGATTCCATTCATGACACACAAAATTATAGGCTATACTATTCATGTAAACAGTAATTAAGATCTTATATCATTGCAAAATCTGGTTTCCCAAATAAGAAAAACTCTAATTAGAATACACATGTGTTCTATGACAAGATGTGAAAAGTGTAAAATTGTTATAAAAACACTTTCCTTTTCTTTTAATGTGAAATAAAACAGAAGTTGGATGATTATAAAAAAAAAATATATAAGTAGAGAAAGAAAAAAAAAAAAGTAAAAAAGGAAGCAGCATGAGATTTTCACTCGAGAACTGTCTCCACAAAATTAGAAATGAAGCCATCCTGGAGGGCATATTTTATCATACCTGAATCTGTGAAAAATGTAATATTGCAATGTTTACTTGTATACAGAGTATATTTTCCCAGGGAATGGTGCAAATTTGAGTGATATCCTAGTTATAACATGGAGATGGAACTACTTGTAGATGGTAAGAATGTTGCATAATTTGGCTGATTTGACCCCTGCATGTTGAAATAGTGATACCTACTTTCACTTTGAGCAAAATAGTGAAATTGGAAGCAGTTAATGCCCATGTTTTTATGTTGTTTTTGTGTTCTGCTTGAATTGAACATGAATTCTGGAAATGCTTATGGAGTTTGGAGTAGATCTACAAGTGTAAGTGCTACAGTGTATAGAGCTAATATCACAGTCTATGTGAAATTAATGGTGGACCAGCTTCATATAAAATATTATGTGATATGTGTGCTTTTGAGTGTGTGTGTGTCATATACAAATATATGTGCATTATGTGAAATATGTTGTATGGTTATGCATTTTTTATCAATGTTGTATTATCATACATGTATGTATGAGACAGAGTATGAGTTTATATATGCATGTTTTATATTTTTTACTTTGTAATTAGCTGTACTTATATAGTAACATTGCAACAACTCATGTAGTGCACAGGTGTACGACGCGTAGACTTGACCTACCCAAGGGTACCACACTCCCTCCTCCACTAACCCAGAAAATGTAACTAACTACTCAAACACAGATCAACAGTTCTTGAGTAGTTTATGCATATTTTGGGCAGAGGGGTTAGGTAGTAGATGGGTGGGGGGACCGGGTGCTTTTTGGTAGATCCAGTCTACACAGATGCCCGTGTTGTACTGTAGATGTTTGGAATTTGTTAAAATTGATATGCATGTAATTAATGTCAGTTCAACAACTCATTCAGAGTTTATGAGGGTCTGTTAGTGGGGGTACCCATATGGCATATGCAAAATATAAATGAAATCATAAAATTATTACATATGCAAAAAATACTTTTTTCTATATGGAGAAAATAAAGTTTAAGATTGTGAGTCTCTAATTGTATGTATATCTCTAATTTTGAGTAGGAAAATGGTCAAACACAATGGTTATCACACTTTTTGGTGAACGGTGGTGATTCTAAGATCGTGTAAGGATCTTAAAGAGGTTTGAAAATAGATCAAAATAGATCAAAATAGAAAAAAAGTATTAGAATTTTAATTCAATTTTCGAATAGCATACGGAAAAAATCAATAACCTGATATGGCATATGCCAAAAAATATTTTGCTTATATGGCATATGCAAAACAAGAGTTGTAAGAAGGCAACAAAGCTCGCCTCTGGGTGTCTAAGTCCAAAAAGGGCCATAACTGTGCCAAAATGCAATCCAGAGTTATGGTTCTTATATGTGTGTGTTACATTGATGATGGTGAACACACATGCGAAGTTTCATTCACATCCAATGAGTGGTTGCATAGATATCTTAAACTTAAATGCAAAAGTTTAACCTGGGTGTCTACAGATGACGCCAATATTGCCGACGCCGCCAACGCCGGGGTCATGGCAATAGCTCTCCTTGGAATTCTTCCAGGCGAGCTAAAAATAAATGGGCCCATATGGCATATGCAAAAAAAACCTAACAGACCCTCGTTTATGTTATTTGTTGTTTGTCTTGCCTTTGTTTACTGACTAGCTGACCAAACTGACTTACTGACTGGCTGACCAACTGACTAACTGACTGGCTGACCAACTGACTTACTGACTGGCTGACCAACTGACTGACAGGCTGACTGACAGACTGACCAACTGGCCAACCAAATGGCCCATCGAATGACTGTCCGACTGAAAACATGCACTCTTAACAATATACATGTACCAATACAAAAACTGGTGATATCTTAATTTTCAGCACATTAAAGACTCTTCCGGTATACTGAATTAAAAACTCTCTGGTTGCCATGCATAATTATATTTCTAATGTTCTAAAAAGAATTAAACATGTGAAATGACCTACAGAGTTTTTGGCAAACAATTTAGTGTCAGATAAAACCAATTGTAACTAGCACGTGTGCATTAGAATAAACAGACGTGAAATGTAATTTCCATGTGCATATGCACATACCAGTATGTTTTGTGTTTATCAAATCAAACTTTTAGTCTGATTTTTTAGATGTTATTGTCAATAAAAAAAAAATGTTGAAAAATCATTGAAATTTTCTGAGTTTTTAATATGCCTGAAATTCAACAAAGTTAACATGAATGTGCCATTACTGAACAATAAAAGAAACTCCAGCTATGATAAAGTACAGCTATAGTTTTTGTTTTTGACTTCTACCTCATTTTATCAATATTTTCATCCTTTTCCTGTAACAGTAGAGCATACAATTACACCTTAGAATATTTTTGTCATTCATATAAAAATAATTAAACCTTTTTTTTCATATTTCTATATATTCGCACTTTAACATAGCTAAAGATATTTTTTATTCTGTATATATAGCATCTTAGTGGCCTAGTGGTTAAGAAGTCTGCCTCAGAAATGGGAGGTCGAAGGTTCGAATCCTGATGGAAGTACTTGGATTTTTTCTGATGCGGCTGGCTGCTCACCCAGCAGCTACTAAAATTGAGGGGTAACAAATGTCAAACAGCCTGACAATGATAGCTTTCAGGAAGTAACTGTGTACAGCATAAAGGTGTCTCATAAGCCAAGTGTGGCTGGTCCTTTCAATAGGGTTGACACTATAATAAACAAACACACACTTTATAGCAATTAGTTTTATCATTGCAGGAAAAGTAAATCTCTGCGAGTAACTGGCAAACTTTTCGAACATAGGATTTTTTTGGCCGAGTTGGGACTTGCGACATGATCTCAACTGTGAGAGTTGAGTGATTTTCAGATGGTGCCTTGGACCACTCACTCAGCCATGGAGGACAGATGTGCCTTGGACCACTTACTCGGCCATGGAGGACAGATGGTGCCTTGGACCACTCACTCGGCCATGGAGGACAGATGTTCCTTGGACCACTCAATCGGCCATGGAGGACAGATGGTGCCTTGGACCACTCACTTGGCCATGGAAGACAGATGGTGCCTTGGACCACTCACTCAGCCATGGAGGACAGATGTGCCTTGGACCACTTACTCAGCCATGGAGGACAGATGGTGCCTTGGACCACTCAATCGGCCATGGAGGACAGATGTTCCTTGGACCACTCACTCGGCCATGGAGGACAGATGTGCCTTGGACCACTCACTTGGCCATGGAGGACAGATGGTGCCTTGGACCACTCACTCAGCCATGGAGGACAGATGTGCGTTGGACCACTCACTTGGCCATGGAGGACAGATGGTGCCTTGGACCACTCACTCGGCCATGGAGGACAGATGGTGCCTTGGACCACTCACTCAGCCATGGAGGACAGATGATGCCTTGGACCACTCACTCGGCCATGGAGGACAGATGGAGCCTTGGAACACTCACTCGGCCATGGAGGACAGATGTGCCTTGGACCACTCACTCTGCCATGGAGGACAGATGGTGCCTTGGACCACTCACTCGGCCGTGGAGGACAGATGTGCCTTGGACCACTCACTCGGCCATGGAGGACAGATGGTGCCTTGGACCACTCACTTGGCCATGGAGGACAGATGTGCCTTGGACCACTCACTTGGCCATGGAGGACAGATGGTGCCTTGGAACACTCACTCGGCCATGGAGGACAGATGTGCCTTGGATTACTCACTCGGCCATGGAAGACAGATGGTGCCTTGGACCACTCACTTGGCCATGGAAGACAGATGGTGCCTTGGACCACTCACTTGGCCATGGAAGACAGATGGTGCCTTGGACCACTCAATCGGCCATGGAGGACAGATGGTGCCTTGGACCACTCACTCGGCCATGGAAGACAGATGGTGCCTTGGACCACTCACTCGGCCATGGAAGACAGATGTGCCTTTGACCACTCACTCGGCCATGGAGGACAGATGGTGCCTTGGACCACTCAATCGGCCATGGAGGACAGATGGTGCCTTGGACCACTCACTCGGCCATGGAGGACAGATGTGACTTTGACCACTCACTCGGCCATGGTGGACAGATGGTGCCTTGGACCACTCAATCGGCCATATAGGACAGATGGTGCCTTGGACCACTCACTCGGCCATGGAAGACAGATGGTGCCTTGGACCACTCACTCGGCCATGGAGGACAGATGGTGCCTTGGACCACTCACTCGGCCATGGAGAATAGATGTGCCTTTGACCACTCAATCGGCAAGTGAGAACAGATGGTGCCTTGGACCACTCACTCGGTCATGGAGGACAGATGTGCCTTGGACCACTCACTCGGCCATGGAGGACAGATGGTGCCTTTGACCACTAACTCGGCCATGGAGGACAGATGGTGCCTTGGACCACTCACTCGGCCATGGAGGACAGATGTGCCTTGGACCACTCACTCGGCCATGGAGGACAGATGTGCCTTTGACCACTCACTCAGCCATGGAGGACAGATGGTGCCTTGGACCACTCAATCGGCCATGGAGGACAGATGGTGCCTTGGACCACTCACTCGGCCATGGAGGACAGATGGTGCCTTGGACCACTCAATCGGCCATGGAGGACAGATGGTGCCTTGGACCACTCACTCGGCCATGGAGGACAGATGGTGCCTTGGTACACTCACTCGGTCATGGAGGACAGATGTGCATTGGACCACTCACTCGGCCATGGAGGACAGATGGTGCCTTTGACCACTCACTCGGCCATGGAGGACAGATGGTGCCTTGGACTGTGAGAGTTGAGTGATTTTCAGATGGTGCCTTGGACCACTCACTCAGCCATGGAGGACAGATGTGCCTTGGACCACTTACTCGGCCATGGAGGACAGATGGTGCCTTTGACCACTCACTCGGCCATGGAGGACAGATGGTGCCTTGGACCACTCACTCGGCCATGGAGGACAGATGGTGCCTAGGTACACTCACTCGGCCATGGAGGACAGATGGTGCCTTGGACCACTCACTCGGCCATGGAGGACATTTAATTGGTAATTAAAAGACAACATAACTCCGTGTCATTCTTCATAATTTATTTTCTGTTTTTAAACAGATATCACACTTCATCTACAATAATCTGGAAGCTGCGTTAAAATGTGTAAAATGGATATATACAGTTTAAGATTACACATTCTTATCACACAAATACTTTTTTTTTAAATGAATACTTATAATACACTTAAAATCACCACTAAGCCTCCAAAGTTGTTTTTTAAATCATTACGGACATACCGGTATATGGTTATAATTATTGTAAAAAATTCAATATTTTAGTAATTAGCGGATATTGGGTGTTTTTGTGTAAAATTACTTGGTTCTTAAATTGATTTAACACTTTTAATGTTGTATTTTTAAATGGATTGCTCAATCTTTCAATTCAAAACATGATATTGGTTTACTGACTTGATTTGTAAAATTGGTAGACTGAGTAACCAATAATGACTCGGACCTTATTTTTTAAAAATCGACAAAAAAATTTTTTTTGGTGATTTTTAGATTTTTTGTATTAAAAAATCGTTGAAGTTGATTATTTTTGCCATAAAATGTTTTTAAATCTTTGTTTAATTGTTTTAAATTACAAATTTTGAAATGTCAAATAATTCTGATAAATCAAAGTGCATATTCTGAATTTATAATAGACAAAAGATCATTACTCTTTTATCGCCTTAGTATTATAACAATAGCCTAACATATTTATGTTTTGGATTTGAATCATCCTCTTCAATATGCTTTGAAATCATTTAATATTTAATTTAAAAAAATACCATTTTTTACCCCAGTTGGATTTGTGCAAGAAATACATACTAAACATAAAAGTTCAAAATGTCTTTGGGGTAGCATAGGTGCCCTAGTTTATGAAGGTTCTTCATCAGCTGTCTGCTAATTACTAAAATGACCAATAATTACAATATGGTTCTTAATCTCGTTAAAAACATCACAATACGCAGTATCATGATCAAACCATTGAAGAGACCCCAGTTTTGTATCAAACCTTTTTTACTTTCACAAGACTTAAACAACTTTTGGATTCTCATACATTTATTAATTTTATTATCACCTGCACGCCAAATTTATTTTAATATTAAAACAATAAGAATCATTAAAAAGAATATAAAATAAATTTACTTTTTTTTTTCAAATCAAAATTGATCACAATCATTTATTGAAAGTTGAATTAGAAACTCTACATCAGCAAACATTCTGCAAATGATTTTGTTATTAAATTTCATACATATTTGTTATTAATTTATTTATACATATTTGGTTTTAATTTAACATTTCTTTTGCTTAAGATTTTTTCAAAACTGCCTATAACTAGAAAATACTTATGAGTTAACATTTACACATGTGTCTCCTCATGCCCTCAAATTAAAATTAAAAGTTTCTAACAAAACTGGAGAGTAACTATTACATAATCTTATCATAATAAATTCAGGTTTATAAATACTTACTATATTATAAGTTCAGGTCTATAATTACTACACTATGATTGCACATTGTTTTGTTTTATACAATTTTAAATTAATAAGCACACAAATATATACATAATTCAATTAATATATACATGAACAAGTAATTGGTCCAGTGGCATTAGTTAGTGGTACATTTATGAAACAATATGTGAACAAGTGTTGCATTGCCTATATAGAATGTGACACAGAACTTGACCCATACACGGCCTCATATACAATATATGAGTTGGAGCTTGACTCATATACGGCACGTGACTTAGAGCTTGATTCATATACAACATGTGACTCAGAACTTGACTCATATACAGCATGTGACTCAGAGCTTGACTCATATACTGCACGCGACTCAGAGCTCGACTCATGTACAACATGTGACTCAGAGCTCGGCTCATAATACTTGCAGCATATGACCTCAACACTCAACTCATACAGAGCATGTGACTTAAGAGTTTGACTCATTATTCATACAGCATGTGGCTTAGAACTTGACTCAAGTACAGTTTATAAATCAAAGAAATATCTACAAGCAGATAAATCTTTATTGTTACATTTAGTTGTCATGGAAACATGGTGATGATGAAACGCATTAAATGTGACTGTGACAATTTATTATGCTCATTAGCCAGATAAGTCAAGTATGGTCACATCAAGGAAGGCATGGAATAGAAACTGATAAAAAATACAGAAGAAATAGAAAGAGACAGGTTAGAGATGATGAAAAAAGAAGAAAGAAAAGAGAAACATATAAAAGACACAGCAAGTGTGTGACCTTTGACAGTGTCATTCCAGTTTTACAACTATATACATGTATGTACGCAAACACACATCAACAAAAACACGCATACACATATTGCACCATGAATCAGCAAAATGTCGCTCACAGCAGATATTTACAGTAATCTCCATAACAACCGTCGCAGAAAAATATAAAAGATGCCTGGCAGGCAATATGGACGCAACAGAAAAAAAATCTTTATCAAGAAATGTAGTAATCGATGCACATTTCGCAGAATTATCAAAAGTTCACTTGTGGTAAATTCCAAGGACACAACATATATAATGTGTCATTTTGTGAACTGTGTGCAGCTGGTCTTAGATCAATAATAGTAATAAAAAATAACAGACTATACCGACAGATTTAGGTTTAGTGTGTAGATTGTGACCATATATTGAGATATATTTGATCATGTAGCAGGTGTAAAACAGCTAATTATTTTGCTATCTAGTGGACTATGTATTGAGTGCGTGACCGCAGAACGAGAATGAACTATGCAGAAAGATACTGCACACAAGCTCCATAAATATACTTTGTATATTGTGACCACAGACCATCTGTAAGCGATGTCAAACAATGAGTTGAATATGCAGATTTTGTGTCTATAAACCATTAGTGAGTTTACCATTAAGCAATGAATGTAGCAGCATTTACCATACATGTACTACGAACAGGTGTGGGGAGTCCACAAAGTAAAAATTACTTGCAGATAGACATATAAGCTACGATTTGTTGTTTGACAAACATTAAACATAATTTTAAGATTGTTTCCTTTAACGAGTATTAACATTATCAAGGATGATTTTGGAACTTTAAAAACTGTCCTTAATTACAGGATGTGCAACAGTGCGCCTTTTGCTCTTTTAATTTTTTTAAACTTAAACTTATAAAAATATTTGAGTTTACAATTGACCATGTATTTGTCAAGCAACAAATCTTATATGATCCATCACTAAACAAATTATTTGTCAATTAAACACATTTTTTGTTGTTTTGATGATTTCCTACATCTGGTGAACACATTTAGCATACTATGTGCTATTTTTAAACTTTAACACTACTTCATATGACTCTGTATATTGATTGCAATAGAACTACGCTTAAAGTTGAAGTTCATACATGGATTTCTGCACGTTCAATAAAACAGCAAATCTTCCTCTCCAGTAGCATTATTTCTCTGACAACATCCTGGTTCAACATTTTCTAGATAAATTTTCATAGAAAGTTTGTGTGAATTGACTAGCTTCTATTATAATTGTATTAATTGTTCCATTATCAAGGTTTCTTGACATTACTGTTAAACAATACAATAGCAGGCGTCAACACAGACACACACAGACACACACAAACACACACACGCGAGTTCATGATCCGTAATGGCATGTGCCAAATTTACGCCTCTGTATCATATTCTGCCATTCATGTAATGTATAATTCTGTAATATATCCCTGTGAACACATAATCGCCGTGATTCCCGTATCAAAGTTACACCTCTGTACCTTCCGGTACTGCAGTTTTTAGACTAGTCACGCTTGGTTTTCCCCTGCTAGGCACACCTGCCATCTTTGATGCATGAGCACCCATTGGGGCTGTGAGTGCAAGCCCTTTCATTAGACTCGCCTGGCTGCTCTGACTGCCAAATGATAACTCAGTGCTGTTGGCACTTCCTGTGCTACCGGAATGCTGAAAAGGGAAATTAAATAGTGTCAGTTAAGCTTTCTCTAATTATCTATTGGGGTTTTTTTTATTAAAAAAATTCCTTTATCACAATCACTTTCATCAATATATTGATTGATTGAATATTAAGCATCACTTTTATGCCATCGAGGGCGAACAGAAAGTTAAACAGTACTCAAGCACTCCCCATCTCTGCAAGTAACTGATAACTTTCCCACTTGAACCGGCAGTGAGAGGTGAATGATAATGAGATGCAATGTCGTATATCAATCATCATGGAGACTGTGGCCGAATGGGGATTCAAACTTGTGACCCCTAGATTGATAGTTTGACGTGTTATCGACTGAGATAATTGGGCCCCCCTTCATCGATATAAATTAGGTAAGTAAGTTATGTAATGTAAGAATTATATTAACATGTGTAAAGCAGAAGAACTAGTCTAGACTAAACATGTTAAAGCCAGTCATTATCAGATTTTTTAATTGCTGTACATGTATGTAAGAACAGACAATAAAATGAATATCTTACTTTTATATATATATTTGAATGGGGTTTCAACACATGAAAGGTTATATATATATTGTGTATGGTGCAGAAAGTCCACAGAATGAATCTAAGTAAAACCACCAACCCTTCCACAAGTAACTCCCAAACTTTCTCACATTGTTTTTCGAATGAGCGGGGATCAAACCCATCACCTCAACAGTAAGTGTAAGCGGTCATTAAATGACTGCTCCTTAAAAAACTAGGCCCAGAAGGATCCTTATCTATATTTGAATGACTGTTATGAAAATGAATATGTTAGTTATTAAAAATTTTGTACAAAGTATAAATACTGATATTAAATTATGCAAAAGAGAATATTGGTAAAGATATATCTACCTTTAAATTACGATAAAAGAGGGTAAGGATAAAGTAGTGTTTGTAACTTACCACTCCACTGTCAAGGGATCCCCCACTGCTACCTCGACGCATCCCCTGAGCTGTAAAATAAAACGCCAACCATTACACATCGATATTATGTACATTTTAAAAATTGCACAATGATACTTTGTTTAATTAAAAGTGTTTATATTGCATTGATTGTGAAACAAGTTCTTACAATTTAGACACACATGCGGAAGGTCGTGGGTTCGATCCCCAGTTGGGTCATATCAAAGGCTTGAAAAACGGATCAAGAAGCTTCCTGGTTTGATGCTCAACTTTTAAAGGAAAGTTCTAGGTTTGGTCATCCCAGTGTCGGTATAATGCGACTAGGTGGGGTATTATACAATGTGTCTTACCGCCGAACAACAACTACAACTAATACAATAATGCTCAAAATCTTTCTGAGTAGAACCAGTACTAATCATATGCAGATATGTCTTTCTCAAAGACACCAAATATGGCTATGGTGTTGAGTCAAACCCACGACCCTATTACGATACTCTATGACAAGAAGATGTGCTCCACATTGATCAATGCGTAATGGTTTAAAAAATGTATTAATAACCTTGAGATACCTAAATAATTTAAATTATTCTGCAAATATAAAAAAATAAGATATTTAAGTGATAATAAATTATATTAATTTATTTTGCTTTGCAAAAACTGATACTTTTTAAAATCAAGTTTTATAGCAATTGACAGTCTCCCTTTGATAAAATGCAGTGATGTTCCATGATGTTTAAGTTAACTTAATAATGCATATTGATATTTCATTTTCTTTAATACCTCAAATCTTGAAGGACACAGTATAAAAATGATTTTTAAATACCAAAAAAACAAAAAAAAATGAATTGATCCCTTTGAAGACTTGACATAACTTTGCACTAAATCCTTTAAAACTAAACATAAAATTGTAATGAACCCTCCAAAATCAAACATAAACTTGTACTGAATCCTCCAAAATCAAACATTTTTATCATAACATTGTACTGAACCCTCCAAAACCAAACATAAAATTTTACTGAACCCTCCAAAATGAATCATTTTTATCATAAAATTGTACTGAACCCTCCTAAACCAAACATAAAATTGTACTGAACCCCCCAAAATCAATCATTTTTATCATAAAATTGTACTGAACCCTCCATAACCAAACATAAAATTGTATATTGTACACATAATTTTATGTGAATACCAAAAGGTACCAAAAGTAAAAGTGTGCTGATACTTGAATACCAAAAATAAATTGTACTGATCCTCATAAATACAAAAACAAAACTTAAATGACCAACGAATACTTTAAATCTTACTGATCCTTAAATATGTTTTATAAAAATGTACATACATGTATTTTTATTTTTTTTTATTTTTCAAAAACACACAAAAAAACTGTACAGATATCTGAATACCAAATGAAATATGGTACTGATATCTTAATACCATGTGTTATATTATAAAAATATTATATAAATGAATACCTAACATAAAATTGTACGGATATTTGAATAACGAACATAAAATTATCCTGATATTTGAATACCAATAGATATTGTGCATCCATTACATTTGGTGTGAAACTGCATACAAAGCAAAGCAAGGTCCTGTCTGTTACCCAAATTTTAGCATCCAAGAAACGAATTTAAAATCTCTGTTTTTATTGCACGGACAAAATGAAGTTCGCCCAACTATAAAGCTTATTTATCAGCATTTACCGAAGCTCTCTGCTATTTCTGTAACCATGGTATAAAAAGCGGGGACAACAAAATATCAAAAGCAGAAAACGGGTGGAAAAAGTAAGACGTTTATCTAAAAGTCTACAAAGAACACAAAACTACTCCCTGCTAAAATGTTCAGAATTTGAATGAAGCGAATTTTGTTCCACCAACCATAAGGTTTACCCACAAAAAAGTGACAACAAATGGACGATACTGGTACAAGACGTACACTTTCAAGCATAAACATGCTAATTCCACGTAAATAAATGTGTAATTCATAACAAGTTTCATTAAAACATTTTAATATTTTATAAATTCAAAGCTATCTAACGTTTGTGAACTGGTTACAATATGCGTGCAAGTAAGAACAGTTCAGACTTGAAAGTGTACGAGTGTGATTGTGCTTCTGGGAATTATTACCATCACTTCACAACACCGGTGAAACGTTACCTAGCACTATACACCTATCACTGAAAGTACAATTTATTGTACATATATGTTATCTTGCATGAATTCTTACATGATTTTTTTACATTTGCAAGCTGAATATATGTATTATCTTGCATGATTTTATTATATTTGAAAACTGTGCATATGTGTTATCTTGTATGATTTTATTATATTTGCAAACTGTGCATATTTGTTATCTTGCATGATTTTATTATATTTGCCAACTGTGCATGTGTTATCTTGCATGATTTTATTATATTTGACAACTGTGCATATGTGTTATCTTGCATGATTTTATTATATTTGCAAACTGTGCATATGTTTTATCTTGTAGAATTTTATTATATTTGAAACCTGTGCATATGTGTTATCTTGCATGATTTTATTATATTTGACAACTGTGCATGTGTTATCTTGCATGGTTTTTATTATATTTGAAAACTGTGCATAATTATATGTTATCTGGCATGATTTTATTAAATTTCCAAACTGTACAAATGTTTTATCTTTTTCATAATTCTATAATACGTTAATTCATTATATATCTGAATTGTACAAAGTTGTACATTATATTGCACAATTCCATTATGTTTCTAAAGTGAACAAAAACATTGGCTTGCATAATTTATAACAGTTCTCAGCTGTTAAAATGAAATACATTTATAAATGATACATTTATGTCAATTTATCATATTTCTAAACCATACAAATTATAGTCTTGCTATATTTTTGAACTGTAAAATTAATGCTTAAAATTGTGAAATATCTCCTTTACAGAACAAGTATGACATTATAAATCATTGAACTTTACTTCTGATCTGTACAAATGTTTTCTTGCATGGTTTCTCTTCATATGATATTGTTAAGACAAGTTTTACTCTTTTTTTTTATTTTACGTATTCTTTTATTAATATTTATGCCAACGACAAAGAAATACTTTTTTAAATGTTCTAATTGATTGATTGAATGATTGATCGATAACAATCTAATATAAATGCATGTATATCTGATTTGAGGCAAGTGACATAAAAAAATATACGTTAACAACAATATCTACACAGGGGGAACAACTAATGGCATGTGAATGTACAGACAAATACACATTACCTCCCTTGTAAATGTCTTCCATTCTCCAGAAAATAAAAAAATAACAAACACAAAATCTGTTCACATTCATTTTTCATAAAATAACTTAGAATATTTAAATTATTAGTTTGTTTTGATTTCACTGAAATTTCATGTCATAAAATCAGTTGTCAAGTTCCACAGTGAATTAACTCTAAGCCCTCGAGTTCCTTTAAATGGAAAGGAAGCGTAGGTTAAATCATTGGTCGCATTTTTTTCTGTGGCTATTTTTTTCACCGAAGAATGAACTCATTAATAGTTGACATAAAATTAAGCAGATGAGCAGATTTTTGTGAAATGTGGTATATAATCATGCACATGCATACCTCCACAAAGATCAGTGAGAGAGTTTGACAAGGGGAACGACTGCTTCAAGCCACTGTAATCAGGGGCAGACAACCTATTAGAGTTGGGGTCCGATGTCTTCATGTAATCGTACGAGTTGATACGTGTGTCATCGTTGGAATAATGTCGGTCCAGCGTACTGTGGTTCTGGTTGTGACGTTGTTGTTCATCTATGCGCATTTGTTCCATTCCATTGCACTGAAATATTCAATATTGCAATTTGAATATAATAAATAAAACATGTTTTGCATGATCTAGTATTCTTTCCATCACAACAGTACACAACAGCGATCTATTGTTCTTTCTATCATAAGTGTGATCTATTATTTCCTTCTATAATAACAGAAAAAGCTAACAAACTATGAATTTCTAAAATTAGAGTCCTCTGTATTCAGGTGGTTTAGACTGCCATCTAATGAAGACTGATCTTTCACTACTGAGGCTGTGGATTTGAGTCCCACTCGCTCAAAAAAATTTATATTAGAAAGTTTGCCAGTTACTTGCCGAAGCATGGTGGTTCTAATTAGATCCATTCTGAGGTTGTCTTTGACCAATAAATCTGGATAATGTAAATATCACCTGCAGTAACCAGTATACATTTGCAAGCAAGACATAATAGAGATATTAGAAATATTGCATTATCTCCCTTGAAGCAGAATCTAAAATTTATGAAAATATAGAAAACATGACATTACCTCCCTTGGACCAGAATTATAATTCTTAAAAGATTTAGGGATAAAATACTTTATATGTTCCGTTGATTACTTTTCTACAAGACAAACGGGAATTTGCAATTTGAATCCTCAAAGCTCCTTAACCAATTAAGTTTTCCTACAATCTAAACATCTCTTTGACATGTTTTAAATATCATAATATACAAAATACAATTAGTGATATTATTCAATCAATATTTTAATACTATTACCTCTAAAATGGCCTCTTTTAGGTCGTCAACAAACTTCTGTCGATCATGATCATTACGTGAATTAAATGTTATGAGCACTTTATTGTCGAGATTATTTACTAATCTAACACCAAATAGATAATCTGAAATGAGAAATTAAAACATAAATTTGAGTATTTAGCATCAAGTAAAAAAAGGTTTACACAATTAACTGGTTATTAAATAATTTTGAGTACGAGTCAAGTTTTAGTTTAGATGTGTGAGCAAAGTTTAATGAATGTGATGATGACAATAACAAATTATATCAATATGGTTAAAACTTAGTAAAGCTATTTACAAATTATTAATGAAGGAATCAATGAAGGGAATATTAATAATTGTTTGTTTGAATATTTAGCGTCATTTTCATGCCATCGAGGGTTAACAGACGATCAGTAAACCTGACCACTGTCTCCTGGGATAAACCAGTACTCGAGCACACCCCATCTCCGCAAGTAACAGATAACTTTCCCACTTGAATCAGTGGTGAGAGACAAATGATAATGAGACACAATGTCCTATATCAATCATCACGGAGACTGTTGCCAGGCGGGATTCAAACTCACGGCCCCTGGATTGATAGTCATACGCATAACCAACTGAGCTAATCAGGCCCGGTGAATATTAATAAACAATGTCACATAATAGTACTAAAAATAATTTTATCCCATCTTATTACAGGAAGCAGCAGACAATAAGAACAGAACCAGAGACAGGAAGTTATCCGCTTACCTTACCCGGGAACAAATGGAATCCACAGGGATTCCATAGAGACAGATAAATTTATAAATACGATGATATATGAACACTAATCAATAAGTTAGATCACAGGTGACAGGTGTAAGTGTAAGCCATTTTTGCTTATGAAATTATTACAGTTATCCAATTTTATTAATAGTACCCAGGTCCCTTATATCCCATGTTCTGATTCCAGAAAAAAATCTAGCTAAAAACCACATTGAATCACAGGCAGCTGATAAAAAAAAAAAAAAGGATATAGGACTGAGAAGAAAGATTTAAACAGCTCTAACACAAGTCCTTGTAATCCCGGAATTATCATAATTAGGTCAATAACATGTGCATGTTACCATGTTACTTACGTGGCGTCTCAAACAGGTACACCTGCATATCGCAGAGGGAGAAAGACTGTTTAAAGGCATATGTTATGCCTGTTTTCTTCTTGCTGAATATTTTTGTGACCTGGACACAAAAGAAATAAATGGAATGTAGTTTTAGTAAACAAAACGAAATAAACAATCAAAATACAATATTTTTGAGTATGAAATTAGATAACAAACTCCTTTTATATTTAAGTATCAGCTACTTTTTAGATTTTTTAAATAATTTTTATGTTCTTGGTAGAACCAGAAGGTAAAATTGTATCTAACATCTGAACACCACAGTAAAAACACTTGATGTAAATATTTCGAGGATAGATGAGATAAAACTGAAATCACACAAATCCAGATTAGGTCGACAATTAACAGATAGTCAATATGTTTGTTATTTTCCCAGAGCCCATGTTACGCCCATTATATCATGTATTACTTGTGCACATCTTGCATGCATTACTTACACACACTATATTGTATGTTACTTATAAAAAAATTTAAATTACTTGTACCACTTACACACAATAGTAAATGTACTACTTAAACCAAATAAGAAGTTACACCAACAAATAAATAATCAATACATTGGTGAAAACTAAAATAAAATGAGAGAGAGAGTGATCTCCCTTATATTCTTACAAAGGGGGATAACTCACCAGAAGTAAATCATTGAAGAGGAAGACTTCTCTCTGATGGAGACCAATCTTTTCCTTCTTGTTTGGATCATGGACCTGATACAGACGACAATAACACACAAGCCGACGATGAGGTAATGCTAACGCCTGAAAGGGAACATTTCATCAAGTTTAGAAAAGCAGATATAAAAGTGTTGTTTTTTAATGTTATGTTACCATTTTAACATATATATATCCATACCCTTTTCTATTCAAATGACAAATATACAGTCAAACTGTATTTTTACTGCATCAATAAATCTGAAAAATTTAAATGAAACCAAACAGTTATTGAACTCTTTAAAGTTGTCCTTTATTTAGTTTTCAGCATGTTTGCTATTGTAAAATGCCACCCTTAAAAAGGCCTTGCCTATATCTCCAATATTTTTTCAATCTCAGTAGTAAAACTGCACATTTATATCATATATTTAACATCATTTATTACGGAAATTCTGTTCAATAACTTATATTGTATTTGTCTGTGCAGTGTACATTTCTTTAATTTTGTTGACCACATTCTAAATCGCGGCCCGCAATGAAGTCACTCATTTGCCATAATCGAGTTATGCTAAAACATTTACGAAAATGCCGACCTGTGTATTAACGAATTTCTCATATATAAGATAAACTACAAGGATGTCATCAACTGTTATCTTCGAATGGGATCTTTCTCTTTGCGATTCAATAAACTTCCCATCATTTACTGAACAGAAAGTTATAGGTGATGCATTAACTTCAATATAACTGTGGAGTTTGATGATATACTAATATCTCATATTCTCCACACCCCTCTTATATACCAATATCTCATATAATCCATACCCCTCTAATATACCAATATCTCATATAATCCACACCCCTCTTATATACCAATATCTCATATAATCCACACCCCTCTTATATACCAATATCTCATATAATCCACAGCCCTCTTATATACCAACATCTCATATAATCCACACCCCTCATATAATCCACACCCCTCTTATATACCAATATCTCATATAATCCACACCCCTCTTATATACCAATATCTCATATAATCCACACCCTTCTAATATACCAATATCTCATATAATCCACACCCCTCATATAATCCACACCCCTCTTATATACCAATATCTCATATAATCCACACCCTCATATAATCCACACCCCTCTTATATACCAATATCTCATATAATCCACACCCTTCTAATATACCAATATCTCATATAATCCACACCCCTCATATAATCCACACCCCTCTTATATACCAATATCTCATATAATCCACACCCCTCTTATATACCAATATCTCATATAATCCACACCCCTCTTATATACCAATATCTCATATAATCCAAACCCCTCTTATATACCAATATCTCATATAATCCACACCCTTCTTATATACTGTTATGAGCGACACGTAGTAATAAAGTACATATAAACACGCCGCGTTCATTACTTGGCGAGCTGAAATGTTTTTTGTACACAATGATTAAACTGCCAGCAACATCACCATAACTTCGAGGTATCTTAACGCTGTCATTGATTTTAAACTTGAATAGTAATAAAAACGGGTCTGCCTTGAAAGTGGATCAATAGCAGATAGGTAGAGAACTTGTACTTCACACTGGTACTTGAAAATTTAATAAGTTCTATTGATTAGAATCTACAATCAGGAGCTAGGCAGCGTACATATTTCGCAATCAGGAGCTGTTTTTTAACATGTTTTGCAATCAGGAGCTGTGTTTTTAACATGTTTCGCAATCAGAAGCTGTGTTTTAACATGTTTCGCAATCAGGAGCTGTGTTTTTAACATGTTTTGCAATCAGAAGCTATGTTTTTAACATGTTTTGCAATCAGAAGCTATGTTTTGTATATGTTCTGCAATCACAAGCTATGGGTTCACCAATAACCTGCTGAATCTTCCATCCTCATTTTAAATCCATTCTCATACCAACTATCTATTTACAAATGTGGTTGTGAGCCTTAATTTAGACAAATTTACAAAATTCAATTGTAACATTATCAATCTAAACATTGTGATGACCCAAACAAGTTTCAAAATACAAATGAGCGTCACCAATTACCTCAACTAAAGCTACATTATATTTCAGATGATGTTATGCAGTAAAAGAGGTTGCCGGTTCAATCTCCAGCTTGACCCAACGGTCCCTTAAAAAAAACATAAAAAAAAAAAAAAATGATTCAACCCAGGAAGCAGATTTGAGAGCAGTTCATATAAGCTCTCAGCTTACTCCACAAAAGAGCTCAAATATATTAGTATAAACTATACTGTGATTTTTAAAGATGATGTTATGACAGTTCATATGCAACTGATCGGCTCTTATTATTATCAGTTATTAAATAATAATTAAAATTTCAAACCCGAGCTAAACGAAACAATGCAAGACACTAACATAATTTGAAAATAAATAAAATTTTGCATGGCTTGTTCTTTAACAAGTGACTTTGTAGCTAAATTATAAATGTTTTTATTTCACATAAATATAGTGGATGATAGGAGCTGGTTCATGCCAGTTTTACTTACGGGTTTCCTGTTTCCTACGATGGTTTGTTCTACTTTCATAACCTGAGTAACGTGGTCGATACCTGGGCAGAATTCTTTAACTTTTACCCTCTCGTAGATGCCCCCTAGTAAATCCTTGTCCACATCTTCATCATCGTCAATACCTGCCAATACAACAGAAAATTTATTATGCAAAGAACAACATAAAAGAAAACTTAAAAACTATTGATCAGAAACTTCAACGCTTTTTGCATGGATACCTGTGGTATTTTGAGGTTCTAGCAACAATTTGCATATTAATTTATTGATACTTTTAATTTTCTATGTTTGTTTTTTTTTGCTTAGTTCAGGCCAGGCACAGTTAGTTCAGTCGTCAGTAACACGCCTGACTATCAATCATGGGGCCTTGAGTTTGACTCCCTGTCCGGCCAGTCTTTGTGATGAAACATATACAATATTGCGGCTCATTATAATTGATCTCCCACCACTGGTTCACGTGGGTAAGTTGTCAGTTACTTGTGGTGATGGGGTGTGTCTTCCAGGATCCTAGGAATTAGTGGTTAACTGATCATCTGTTAGCCCTCGATGTTTTAGTACTAGGCCATTTATATCAATTAATTGCTAGATTCTCATCGGATTTTTTTCTTAAAGAGGGGGGAGGGTGGTGGGGAGAGTGGTGGGGAGGGGATTTTATTTATTTTTTTATTGGTTTTTATTTGTTATTTATTTATTATTTTATGATAATAAAAAGGGTCGGTGCAGCATGAAAGTTTGAGGTTGGGCGGGGATGATAATCAAGCAATTGATTTATTATAGCCATATCAAAACGTCTTTCTCTATAATACTATGTTACATTTTGCTGGTATTATATACCTGACTCACCCATACATCCATCTGGTATCAATTAATACCAGTGCACAGCCCCCTTGCAGTCAACAATTCAATTAAACATTTTTATTGTAGGCTGGTATGAATTCTGCATCTGGCTAATAGATAAACCACAGAAATTACCTTTTTATCATTATCAAAACTGAATATCCCCATAGCTAATTATACAGAATTATGTATAGGTACATTGTATTTATGTAACTTTGGCACAATTTGAAAAATTGCAAGTTTGGTTTGGTGCAAATCTCTTTTGAATTGCTAAAGATAAAAATTTAATATAGCTCCAAGAAATTTATGATAAACTATTATACAAAATGGGGGCGGTACCAGGAAGTGTAGTGCTAGATTGAATATTTAGCGTCATTTTTATGCCATCGAGGGCTAACAGACGATCAGTTAACCTAACCACTGTTTCCTCGAATTAACCAGTACTCGAGCACAACCCGTCTCCGCAAGTAACTGATAACTTTCCCACTTGAATCAGTGGTGAGAGACGAATGATAATGAGACGCAATGTCGTATACCAATCATCACGGAGACTGTTGCCTGGCGGGGGATTCAAACTCATGACCCCTGGATTGATAGTCAGACGCGTAACCGACTGAGCTCATCGGGCCTGGCACTCATGCTAGAGACTGTGGGTTCGATCCCCAGCTTGACCTGATGACTTCCTAAAAAAACAACACTGTCCTGGTCCTACCCAGGTAGTGGACTCCAGAGCTGTTTATATAAGCTTTGAGCTTTCTTGACAATTGATCTAAAATAAATTATTATAAACTAAAATTAGATAATTTTCATTCAATAATTTCTTGTACATATAAATCTTATCCAGCCTGCACATCTCAGCAATTGCCAGCCCTGGAAATCTTGCAACTTCTCTCTATAAGACTTTTGGTATTTGGTATTGATAAATAAAATTTAATTTTCAATTCTTATATACTATTTTTAACTACAATTTACAGACAATATAGGAAGATTTAATATTTTTTTTTAATATTAATCACCGCCTCTTTTTTTTACGTGTCTGTTTTCCCGGTAAACACAACTATCTTGTGTTTATTTACTGTTACCTGGAGGGTTGCCCCAGAGTTATCTCAAAATCTCACTTACGGAATGTTCTTATTTTTTCACTTTCCTTTTTTTTTCCATGTTTTATCGCATTATCGGTCTGTTGTAATCAACAAACATCAGGGGAGCAAGGTGGAGGTTTGACTGTGCGCCAAAATTTTAACCAAATCACAAACAAAAAATCAGGTAATCAGTCTAAATCACAACAGGTATATCAGAGACTCAGGGTACAATGGTGTAATATAAGTTACAAACAGTTTCAACCTACCGACCATATTACCTTAGCAGGTGTTTCAAAAGTGAAATAGGCCTAAAAGATTGATAAAAATCATGGAAAGGTTACCGAAGAAAAAGAATCCAGGTCCCGCAACAGTTTAACACATAGCTGAACATCTCAACAATGAACACGCGTATTGGAATGGTGGTATGAAAATAATAAAATGATCAATAGTCAGCCAGTCAGCTGGGAGATGAAGGAAATGTCTGATATTTTGATAAAGATTCATAAATATTCAAAAGTCTTATCTAAATTGGAAGACATTTTATTTACTGTTTTTATTACTAATACAATCAATAGCTAAAGAAAGGGTCATCCCTGGCAAGTTTTTTTTTTAATGAAAATGATCAGTGGTGAATCTGCAAGTTTTTTTTAATGGAAATTATTAGATATGGCAAGAAACCCGGGGAAGATACAGAAACAATAAATGATAATAATCTTTATTTAGAGAAGGTAAAGCACACACACCCACACACATGAATATACGATTCCACGAAACCCCAATTAAACTATGGCATATTCATAAATTAACATTATAGCCTGGAAAACTACCATTCATGACAAATAAACACAAAAATTACCCATAATTCATTTACATGTCAGGAATCCACAAACGAAAATGAAGAACCACAATTTACACAGACTATTACTTATATTAAGATATGAATCTGAAACCCTTTCTCCACTTGACTGGTTTACCACGGCACACGCCTCACACTTAGGAGCTTTTCCATATGTTTTACCGCCGAAATTTTAAACAACGCTACAAAACCATTTTCAGTTTCTGTTTATCAAGTTACAATCATCGGCACATTACAGATTCTCCATTTTAGAAGTCATGATTATTTTGTTTCCATTTAGAAATCAGATGAATGTCTTCACCATGAGTCATTTTATCTGTTGGTGTTAGCGAGAATTCAACATTTAACTTTCTGGCAGAAGAATTACATCAAAGACGCAAGTAACTGAAGCCAAGGATCAAGGAAACAAAAAAAAAATAAGAAAACTAGTTTTATAAATATAACATACATTAAGTTATACCTGAAATGAGAATTCAGAAACAACCTAATACTCTTAAACAAGCACCCCAGGTGGTCCCTCCCTCCTTCCAAAATAATCTACTAATGTTCTTGCATGTTGATTTTGTCAACCCTATCGTTCATTGCATTCAATCGCAATTTATAATAAATTTGCCATTATTCGCCAAAAAAATCTGTTTCTGATTAAAGGTAAACTTTTGGGGAATGATAAAGTAGTAAAAAGTTTAACAAGTAACTGTTTAATTAAGATCGTTTCAGATTTCCCGAATTTCTATTGCATTCTTGTGATCTTTATGCAATAATAAAGCAAGAGAAAAGCACACAATTGCAAATTCCAAGAATTTTGAAACAGAAATGCACATAAATTAATCTCATTTATATCTCGTTGAATCATTACATTAAACGTACACACAGTCAAGCACTATCATAATGTATAATTAATTTTTGCACACCAACCTCCTAATGCATGAACGTGCTATGTGCTTTCATGATTCTTATAGCACTTTAATGCTCTAAGGGGCTCGATACTTAAAGTTTTGTAAAATTGAATTTATTACCATCTTTATCAGCACACCGTATTATTGAATATAATTTTTATTTTCTTGAATACTTTATTAGAATAGCTATAATCTATAATAGGAATGATAAATTTAACATTTAATTCTTATCACTGGCTGATATAAGTGCTAGTAGGGAAATTATGATTTGCCAGACAGAAAGATGAAACATTGCAACATTTAGTTAGTTTTGATTGTTGGAATATTTAGTGGGTTTTTTTGCCATCGAGGGCTATCAGACAATTAGTTTACCTAATCACTCTCATCTCGGATCCTGGAAGTTTAACCAAAACTTAAGCACACTCATCTCCACAAGTAATTGATAACTTTTCCACTTGAATCAGTGATGAGAAATGAATGACAATAATATGAATCAACACAGAGACTGGACAGACAGACGAGGATTCAAACTCATGACCCAGACATGCTACTGACGGAGATAACTGGGCTCAGCTCACATTTGATATATTATAATATTTGTGACAAGTCATGTTGTTTGCGCCAAGAACAACGGTGAAATACAATTTTTTGTATTATGACAGTAAATTCTCATTTAGAAAATGGTTTATAGGACAAAATTGTCTTACAAACTATAAAAGTTACTAACCTCGGAGATTTTTAATGAAGTCTTCATGCTTCATCTTTCGCTCGGCTTTAATACTGGCGTTATGTAGGTCAGTATTCAACATGATGATGGCAAACGCTAACAGGAGAATGGTTTCAGGGTTCTTGAAGTTTTTCACTTGGTCCGGATTGCAGTCGATGTAACGTTCTGCAAACACCTGAAGTGAAACAAAACAACAAAGTCATATAGTTCACTGTCATCAGTCACATAAGCCAAATATGAAATACATGTACGATTATTTCGAAAAATAATTTCAAAATGCACCATCTTTATACATTTAAACAACAGTTCAATACAATAATAACAAAATTAAGGCATAAATCATGTTCAAATTGAATTTATTGATGCAAGTAGCAAATGAAGATTTTTAAATTTTTTGAAGAGGTTTAGTTTAACACAATATTCAACATGTTACAGGTTACACATGGCAGCCAATGTTATTGCGAGGAAGATCTCAAATGACACAGGTACATGACCTGAATAGAACTATGGTCCAAGTAACCGGCAAATTTTCTCAAATATATTGTTTGTACCAAGCTGGGCTCGAACCAAAGACCTCAGCAGTGAGATGACAAGATACATAAAGATTCCAAATTTTTATTTATAGTCGGTTACAAAATATTAATATAATACAGAAAATACTGAAATAAGATGGGTTGCCTTGAAGGACTCGTGTGAAGAGATAAAGAACACATTAATCATATCAACAAAGGTTATTGCAAACATTAGAGAATGCTCTGATTAAAATATTACAAAACAGCGAAATACGATTTATGATTAATGATTAATGATTAATGATTTATTTGCGATTTTATTCCCATATGATTAAGTGGCCACACTACACCAATTCAATAGCTGAAACAAACTTCGCTGCGGAGCTGCCGGATGGGACTGTATTACAGCCAACGCTTAATTACGTTGAAAATGGAGTAAATCAATTATAGCATGAAATATTCACAAGATTCAATGGCTTGTTAAATAGTGCTTTATATGATATAGACAGAAAACATTTCAATCACCCAATATTTGATTAGCAGAGGAAATAGATTTTCTGGATGGTTTAAGCCAGTGTGTTGGAGTAATAGCAGGGGGGGGGGGGGGGGGGGGGGGGGACATAACTACTTAGACTAAGGACATTAGCCAGCTTTTTTCCCCACAGATTTTCTAATTATATCATCATTTAAAAGGGGGAGTGTTTTGACTGAGAGCCAAACAATGTATACTATGAATAGACGAATTGTTAGACTGATTTGAGCTTACATTATTTGTTTGCAAATAAGATCATTAACTTTCGCAGCAAGCCAAGACGTAATAAATGAAGCTTGACATTTATGAAAATATACGATATAAAGAGTTTGATTGGTGCAATATCAATGTATGCATTAGCAGACGTCAGAGTTTTGTGTTTAGATCAGATTCGGAAGAGGACCTGGTTCCCATTTTGGATTATTTATAGAGAATAGATTTCTTGAATACCTAACTGGTAAGACCTGTTCAAATGTGTTATTGCATTAATCACACATTTTGTTGTTATTATTATTATAATATTATCATTATTTCACTTTGTGTTTAATTTGAAGTCTAACATTCTTAGTGTTTTAAAACAAAGTGCAGGATATTGGTCATATGTATCATCTAAAGTGTGGAATAGAAAACTGTACATACCTCCATCAACCTCTCTATCTTCTGTGCTTCGCCCTACATGGAACAAAAACAATTAAAACAAATTAGCATATTATTCAAAAGCATCTTGCCAAACTACAGCAGTCTTCAAACACATATATACAGTAGAATTCTTCTATAAGATATATCTGTAATAATTTAAATCACAATGTCATATAGTCATTAGCAATCCTTATTTGTGCAAGATACAAAATGAATAACAATAATACAACATGTACTTCTGTTAATTGGAATTGTCCTACATTCTGTCTGTACCTTAATCTGTTTTAACATTACCAAACTGACATACAAATTGTACTCCAATAAAGACAAAACAAGCTCTGTAACCATGGCAACATGTACTTACGGGCATCCTGAAGTAGGATTGGAACTTCCTGAGGGCCATGTCCACTTGCAGACCCGCCAGGTCAATTTCTTCTGAGAAATAACTGAAATGACAAATATACTACGTTTTTAGCCTTGAAAACTATACTATAATATTATACAGAACATGTAAATCAAACAAGTAAAAACCTGGTACCATAATATTTGGGGACCGAGACTCACATACATGGCGGTCATAGCTCCAGTTATTCAGATGTTAGTTTTAGAACTTGCCAGTCCAGGCTCAGTATACTGGCAACCAGGTAGGGTATCTTATCTTGGTAGGGGTTTATAACATAGTGAAGTTTAAACAATTGTTATATGAGCAATAGATTGCTGATAGTGACACAAAACACTATATAAAACAAGTGGATAATCAGCTTGATTTCCTGACTATCAATCCAATGGTCATGAGTTCGAATCCCACGCCCGGCAACAG
Organism: Panopea generosa; assembly: GCA_029582155.1. Taxonomy (NCBI): domain Eukaryota; kingdom Metazoa; phylum Mollusca; class Bivalvia; order Adapedonta; family Hiatellidae; genus Panopea; species Panopea generosa. The sequence goes on from CM055903.1 coordinate 43,882,169, forward strand.
TCTCCATGATTGATATACAACATTGTGTCTCATTGTCATTCGTCTCTCACCACTGATTCAAGTGGGAAAGTTGCCACTTACTTGCGGAGATGGGATTAGCTAAAGTACTGGTTAATCCCAGAAAACAGTGTTAGGTTAACTGATCGTCTGTTAGCCCTCGAAGGCATAAAAATGATGCTAAATATTCAATCAATTCAATCAATCTGATTTCTTGACACATGGCTTCATTCTCATTACAATTCTGATCAATGCAGTCGGCAGCTTATTATACTTCTACACTATACAACTTATCTAATGCTATGTTTTGTATTATAAAACATCCTAATACATTTTTTATGCATAATCGTGACACTTAATTGCCTGGTAATTGTGCTAGAATGGCATTGTGGTGTAGACCACAGTTATCTATTCCAATGAGAGATTGAGTCACAGCATTTTCAATTGATACTGTGGTCGTCTGCAGAATGGGCCAATCAAATCACACTACAGTTACAGAGAATGTCTACTGGTACTTTTAATATTACATTAGGTGCTTACCAATAGCAAAATGTGCAATGGTTCTAAAGTGTAACATACTTTCTCATCCTAGCACCAAATCCTTCTCATCCTAGTAACAAATTGTAACATACTTTCTCATCCTAGTACCAATTTGTAACATACTTTCTCAACCTTGTACCGAATTATATGATAATTTCCCAACGTAGTACCAAAGTCTAACATGTTTTCTCAGGATATTTCTCAATCTAGTACCAGTACTAAATTATTATACAATTTACCAATCTCCTTGTACCAAAACTTCCCAACCAAACTAAAGTACTAAACTAAAGAAGCTACAAGCAAATGCATAAATTATAATATACAAACAGATCATTAAACTACAGTATAATAGTGTAGTTACAAAATGTGATAAAAAAAACATGGCTGCAACTAAACAACCAGTCAATAAGAATGGTAAATGTTAGTCTTGGCAACTTTAATGTTTCTCTGCACTGTGAAGAAAACCAGATTGCCGAGTAACCCAAGACAGTAAAGATGGTGGAGTTTCCCTAAAATCAATACCAGGCTGTTGATTCATCATCGCATGCTCATGCTTTTTGCCTACATGCAACATGCACTGTTTAAATAATAACTGTTGTTTTATTTCATCAAATGTAGTAAAAGTTTTTTTGATGATCTCAGTTTCTGACTCCCTGAGTGCAGAATGTCATTTATAAGACATAATTGTTGTCAATATATCAAAAGCTATTTACTTGTTACCATGGAGACAGGTAAACATAAATAACTGACTCATCATTGATAAAGCTGAGTACGCTAACTTAAACTTGTCCTGACTGCATTTTAAAAGTTTACTAATCAAATTTAAGTGTTTAAAACACAAGCAGCAGAAAGCTTAATGATGTTGTACCTGTTCAACCCGCTTTTTTTGTGGCAAGTTCATTATTTAATTCAAGCTATACTTTCAAAGATATAACCATTCAATGAGTACCGAGCTGGGCCAAAAACAACAATAACAACAATAAAATATACTGAAAACACCATTCAGTGCAGAAGAACATTCAATGAAACAAATTGACTTTGAAATGTGGTGCAACATCTGCATCTGTACTGTGTCCTAAAAAAGTTTGTTCTCAAATATGCAGTTTTAATTCAACCTGCAGTAACCACAGCCTTTAAGTGCACATAAGAGATGATCTCCAATATTTCATTGATCATTCTGGAAAAAATAATTCCTTTCTCTGGATACACCTACAGAAAACAATATCAAACCATTTACAAGGTCATTAACATATCTTTGTTAATCTTCCGCCTCCTACACCTAATAATCATAATCTTGATTAATAATGTTCCATATTCCACTTTCATCTCACCTCTTTCAGGTTGATGAATCAAGTACTCCCTGCCATACTGACTTAACTCTCCTCCAATACGAAAAGTAACTAAAGGAAAATGGCTGCTGGATGTTTTTCTCACAACAACACACCATTAACCTCATCAAACCAATTAATAAAAGAAATATTGTTTCTGCTTGCCAGGTACACCAGGATGGGAAAAGATGTTGCATAATTTCTCACGCTGTTGTAAACATTTATTGTTATTCACAAAATATATAATATTAGTATTTATCGTTCCTGGTAGTTTTAAAACAATTACACCAGATTTTTTTCTCCAAAATTAACAGGGGTTAAGAGATCAAAAGGTAAAGCTCTGCAGTTCTGAACGCTTAATTTTATAATTCTATTAATTAGAAGCAGACCTGTTGCTGTGGAAATACCTATAAGGTTTTGTAAGTATTTCAGGTTACCTGTAAATTAAGCAATCTATTTTTAAAATCTTTAAACAACTTGAGCAACTCCATATACATCTAATTAAATTTTTTTTATAATAAATGGCCTGAATTTTATTTCTGAAAATTGACTGTTCCTGATGCTGTATATATCAAGGTGTTATTTCTGGTATACTAGAATGTTTCCTTCGCAACAGCAACTGGATATTATTAATCCTGACAAATGAACATATTTGATTGTCACACTGGAGAACACAGCACCAAGCCGATTTGAGATAAGTAGATACTCCTAACAGAATTAAAGAAGAGATTAGTAGGGTAAACCTAGGCAGTTTGATCAGGTATACCTAATAAAAATTCTGAAAACATCAAAAACATACTATGGCACCCTGGAAAGATTTCCCCCTAAACTTCCAAGGAAAACACACCTGATTTCTCAAAATGTTCATCCCCACTATATTCCATCAAAGAAATACCAGTGAAATCCATTGTACAAGTGCTGAGAGTTTGGTCAAAGTTGGTGTTGGGCTTCAAACAAACACAAGGTGAGTGCAAGCAGCACCTGAGGATTAACTAACAGCACATGTGGAGTTGATTACACTTCAAAGACAAAGCACTTGAAAGGGTATGCATGAACACAGCATGGTCAAATTGACTTGTTTATATTTTTCTGATAGAGCCTCAATGGGTCAGGTGATGTTTTTTATTGCAGGTTAACAATAACCCAACCAGGTTAATCACTGGGATGCTGTGATGTATGCTTTTGATTGGCTGTAAAATAAAATAATAGGTGGAGAAAAAAACAATTTTAGGAGTTCTGGAAAATCTATAATGATCCTTGATACATGAAACTCGGAGACCCAGGGGTTCTCCTGACCATCAAATATTGCGTTTGTTTTTGTGACACTATTTAATCAAATGACCCTTAAAATTCTCCAATCTTCCAATTAAGTCCCATCATTATGTTGGACAAATAACCCACACTTACAAAGTGTGAGGGAAAACAGTAAAGACTTAAATCAAATCTGATTCAAATTAAAAGTTGGCAATGCCAGTATGGAGGAGTGAATTGAATGAATTCAATTAAAACTAGAAAACTTTGTGCAGCAATCTTTGGATGAAACTTAAGTAAAAGCTTTAAATGTTTGACCAAGCATATTTTTAGAAAGATGGTTCAATGGCAAGTTGCTTATAAATCAGATGATTAAACTGAAGAAAGTCTTAAAATATCAGAACTACATTGAGTAAATGGAGATGTAATTTGATGTTGCGCAATCAGAATTCGCTAATGTATAGCTTGTCAAAGGAAGGCCATTATTGTCAGACTAAAGTGTTCCACTGCGGTGGGTCAGCACGCCTTCCAATGATATATCTGCGATAGTCCAGACAAATCATGCTGTGACTCATCTGTGAACCAGTCGAATCCATTAGAGCTGCAAATTAGCATACTGCTGTGGAACCAACCAAATTGTTTTATTTTCAATAATTGATAAGATAGTAACATCACCAGCAGTCTCAAAACAATTCCTTTGCCTGTGATGGTGGAAAAAAGAATAGCCAGAGAAGAAATAAAAATTAGTTTGAATCACAGTGGTTCCACTTGGCTGTCCAGAATAAACCAGAAGCTTGTTTTTATATCAAAATCTAAATCAGTAAAGGATATCTATCCATTGGCTATCAAACAAGATTAGAAGTCAAAGGTTGTATGCCCCATTTCTAAACAAAGGAAAAAATATAAAACAGCATTAATTTATTACCCTTTTTTACATGAAAGACCCTGAATTATAAAATAAACTTCCAAGTAGTTGGTTCAATTTTTTTTCTTTGAAAAGAGAAAGAAACAGAGTTCAATAAGGTTGCTGTTTTCTTGCTGACCTTCACTCAAAGTAAAGGCAGTAATTGTTTAAATCTGCCAGTCCTGTGTAGACGTGGTGGCCAAAGGGGTAGTTCACATTGGTGGAATACAAGAACAAAGACTGGCTAATACTGTCTTACACAGTTTTAGCCATTTCAAACAAAAAACAAGCTATAAACTCTGAGGCACAAAGCCATACCAAAGAGAATGGACTTACAAGTAATGAAAGTCATAAGGAAAGCCAACATGCATCAAAGAAGTAAATATACAACTCTATGTTTCATGTAAGGAACTGGCATCTGCAAGAAGGGTCTGGGTTACTAAGGGTATTCAGTTTACAGGAAAACAAGTGCACAAATTAATAGGTATGTGTACTTAAATGACACTGACTCCTTGTAAGTGCAACACGTATACCGGTACACTATTTTACACTGTTAAAGACTTGTACAATTTGCCAAACAGGAATTTCTTAATTAGCAGTCTATTAGTTCTTTTGTTACTTTAGAATATTTAAGTGAAACATATATATATATATATATATATGTACTGGATGAACTGCAAAGTCATGTGTCAATGAAGTCATGAACAGCAGTACAGAAAGACTAAGACAGTTGTATTACTTGAGAGTATAACCCGTCATCTCAAACCTGATCAGTTCAACATAGCTTAACCAACTAACACATCCTGTTAAACTTACACGCATGGTCAACTAAATCATAATTAAGTAATATATGGTCAACTAACATACACTGTCAGATAAACTAATACATGGTCAGCTTATACCCCGGATAAACTAATATATGGTCAACTAACATACCCTGTCAGATAAACTAATACATAGTCAACTGACATAGTAACTTTGATAAACTAATAGATGGTCAACTAACATATCTTGATAAACTAACATACCTGATAAACTTTCAAAACATACTCTTCTACCAGACATTCAATCACCTGATTGGCAAAATTCAGGTGTCAAACTGATTGACTAACAGCCAACCAATCAGCTCATCTGATTGACTAGTATATTCAGCTGTGTTAAAAAAAATATACTTACTATAAAACTTCCATATTGAACTCGTTCTGTAGATTTCCCAGGTACTCCCCTATCATTTGCTTGCTTAGACCTTTCCGTGTGATGAGGAATCGCGCCACAGTTTCTGGTGACTCATTAATAAAACCGTGTTCACATAAAAACTGTATACCCTTTTCTGGTTTTCTGAAGAATAAAAAATTATAACAAACATTAAAAAGATGTGAAAGAATCAATTTAGGTATGAAAACTTTGTCGCAAAAACATTATAAACTAGCATCTGTTTCTTATCTGAATACTTGAAAATGTACTAAGTTTTGACTGGTTATTTGTTTATTATAAAATCAATATCAATGAAACAATATGCAGTTTTACTGGAACCAGTCTAAAATCGTGATCACCTGGCTGCTTTTCTAAGATTTAAGTTTTTAAGTATATGTTGGTGAAACAGGAGTCAGATCAACTAAATAGAGAATCTGAGTTTAAAATCTCACTAAAAGCTTGACTGAAGGTAAATTCATTTATTACTCACCTGAGATTCATGAAAATTTAAATATTGCTAAAATGTTTGTCCCATTAGAGCAATAAGGTACAAACTGTATATGAAATAAGAAGGCATTTGGCATCTTTTTGCACTAATGGAGCGATATGTGCCTTCTTATTTTCATGTACACTTGTTACATTTTTTTTTAATGACAGTATTTTTAGCTAATAGTTTGATGTTTACTATCTTGGATCCCTTCCCATTTCCGCAACAAATTAGTGGACACCCATCTGATCAAAATCTCTGGATCAACATAATTTATGGTTACTTTTTTTTTTTAACCAGATAAAATTGTTGAAATGTCTTTCTAAACATTTAATACCAATAGTTATTGTTTACCCTCCCGATAGTGCAACCTCCAAACATCCCGGAATGTTTATAGTAACTAAACAGTGATATCTGATGAGTTAATGGTGGATATAATACATAATAATAGTAGATCTTGACATGTAAGCCAGCGTTTCTATGATCTGAGGGACCTGTATCAAATATACGTCAATGTCACTTGAATCCTTGTGTGGCAAAATCAACAGATGTGCAAAATACTGTGGTAAAAATTATCATCTGAAAAGTACTTGGTGATAACATCAAAAAGCCACATCATTTGACATTTTATGATACTTTAACAAGACCGGATGGCAATCTTCATATCAAAATACCAAACATGATGTGGCTGAGGTCACAATACACAGTATATTGTACTTTTAAAAAAAAATTGTTGATTTTTGTTCTCCTTTGATTTCTAATGAGCCCAAAACACAATATGAGAAGATGGTTGACAAAAAATCATATTAAGATGAAACAAAATGTAATTTTGAAAATAAAAAAAAATGATATAAAAAAGAAAAAAGATTTAAATATATCCAGCAGATGTTTTAAATAGAGATATCAAGTTAGGTAAAAATATGTGCTGGAGAGCAGGGCAGAGTATTGGGGCAAAGAGACATCTTCAGTGCTGAAACCAAATGCCACAAAGTTCCCAATGACATCATCCTGTTAAGTATTAACCGGATGGACGGATGAATGCCGAGGCCTAGTGGTTCCAGCCTCCAACCTTTGTACTTATCATATTATCATAATGAGGTTTACGGTCCTATTTTTCTTTAAAACCCCAGATGTTGTGAGATATAGGATATCAATATCATGAATTAGTATCTTGGTGTCCATTTATAGTCAGTCTGTGTCAGGTGCATTGTGGGAAGTTCTGTTCATCAACCAATCAATAACCAGCTATGCCAGTATTTTAGGTTTCGATTTCTAAGGCTTTAATACAAATTTTGCTGTAAAAGCTAATAATACCAAACCTACACTTAATTTTAAGACTCAAACTTGCCAGTTACTCAGATCTGAACATGTAAGTTGACTTTATGATTAACAAAATCATTTTTTATACAATTAAATGGGCCGTGAGATGAAATATTTTTTCACGTAAATCGTCTTAAAGGGAGATCAAAATAGAAGAATTTGCTCTTCTTAAAACTTGCACTAAACACTTCTCCAGACCATAATATTTATAAAATTATGCAGTGATCGGAAGTGATAGAAGTGTAATTTGGAAAACACAATGGGAAGTAAGCACTAGATTATCAGCGAGAAACATATTGGCGGATACAGCATCCTGTTTTACTGATAATAGTTTCTATTGTGACATGATTGTGACAGGATTACAGCACTTAAAACATGGATGGAGTGTCAAAGATTTTTGGAAAATGGCTTAAATACTAGATACATACTTCACTCTCAACCCCCACGCTTGATGAATAAATTTACATCCTAGATAGTTTGTTTGAATATTTGGCTTCATGTTTATGCCATTTGGGGGCTAACAGACTATCAGTTAACCTAACCACTCATTCCAGAAATCCTGCAACATTAACCATACTCCAGCGCACCTATCTTCGCAAGTCACTGATAACTTTCCCACTTGAATTAGCGGTGAGAGACAATATAATGAGAAGAACTGTCATATATCAAACATTACGTAGGTTGTGGGGATTCAAACTCATGACTCATGGACTGACAGTCAAAAATGCTACCGACTGAGCTAACTGGGCCCTATATATCAGACTGTAACTGCAATATTTCTTAATCTATCTTACTGCTCACATCAACAAGATTATAAAAAAAAAGATTGAAGATAAAAACCCAGATATGCGTTCTAATTGCTGTTAGCCTGATCAGGGCCTACAGTGATGGGCTCTCAGACGTATGACCCAAGAACAAATATATACGAGTCTCTTAATAAATTCAGGAAGTTATACAGGATCAAGGAAACTTGTTGGTTTTTTTTAGGCATCATACAGATACATGTCTAACATTGGCAGATATATTAACACACAGTCTCAGATGTATCAAGCTTATGGCAAAACAATATACTAACTATACATTAGAGATCTATAATGGTGTTGTGTCTATCTGTATTATTTTACGTTTGTAAACATGAGTAATGACTCTTTCAAATACAATTTATTCCAATTTATAGACACAAAACCCTTTATTTTTAGGATCTGTGCAGTAACTTTTTTTAACTTACCTTGCAAAACAAAAACAGACCATCAAATTATAAAATCTTAAAACTCAGCTTTCATGCATTTTTACAAGCACGCATGTCTAATTACCTGTTTAAGGTGCCTGCTTTTATGAACGCACGATACGCAAGCCGTCTGCCAAAGTCATTACTGATCATGCAATATTTTTGCAAAAAAATATGTACCAATATTCTTCCCCCGTCATCGCTTCAATTAAAACCCTTTCCGTTGCAGACATTTAATTGCATCCCATGCAAGTTCTGGATTTATACAAAGATCTCCTATTATTGGAGATAGCTTATTTATACCGCCAGCAACAACAATGCTCATGTATAAATCGTTCTACGGGCATGACTCATTTTCTCCTAACTTTGCTGTTTATGCCTTGAAAACTAACTCCTAACTATTAATGTTGAATGACACCTACTCAATCATATTCGTAATTCAATAAAGAAAACCATGTGTACAAAACACATTTTATAGTCAAACCTGTCTTAAGCAGTCATTCAAGGGAAGTAGAAAAAGTGGCTTTTTAAGACAGGTTGCTTCATAACACAGGTTAATTGGCTCTTAAAGCATATAAACAGGAAATTGCAAATGGGAATGCTTTAGACAATTGACTGCTTATTAGAGGTGACTGCTTGCACAGGTTTTACTGAAGAAGAAACCTGTCGGAGAATGGAAGTAAAAAAAAATGCTTTTCCAGCAAAAGACAGAGGCAGAAAATTGACAATAGTTTTAGGGGTGTTGTTAAAGGCAAAAGAAAATCGTGTTCACATACGCGTTAGAACCCTTGTTATACAAACAAGTACGAGCCTCGGTTGGAGTAAGAACCCCCCACCCACCCTCAACTTGCTCAATTCATATAAACAGTCTTCCAACCTTCTGTTTGAACAGGTCCAAGATCAATTAGAAATGGTGTTTATAACAATAAAACAACTGCGGGCCGAATGATGCACCTGACAACACCTTGAGCTTTGGGTCTTGCTAATATATCAGTTACTGTGAAAAGCAAGATGAGAGGTCAAAATCAACTCTTTTAAAAATTGAAATATCAATACAAACTAACATCTTCAGCTAAATCTTTGATTCATATATCTTTGCTAGATATCGTCACAGAGAGGCACAGGAGCAGTAGACTGTGTATTTATTTATTGCCCTTTTACAGGTGCAAAATACCAGGTGTAATAGGTTTATGTTCTGCGAACCAGTCTAGCACATGGTTTTCATTAAGGGCTTTTACCATGATGCATGCTTTCGCTATTAGCTAGCATTATAAAGGGAACTAACGTAATAACTTAATAGATAAAACTTCTAAGAAATATGAGTCGCCTGATTGGAAATGATGTAAGATATGCCAAAATTAAAAGCCATCACCTGAAACAGCTAATGGTCGTATTTATAAAAATCAGCGCTTTATTTCCAGGTGCGTCATGCATTTTGATAGGATTTTAATTTTGTCAGTATTTTCCACCTATATTATTTTGAATGGTAGACATAGGTTATTTATACATATGTATGAATATCAAAACCCTGCGACTTGAATAGTTGGTGTTCTAAAGAAAATCGCACTACCATGCAAGTAACTGTCTTGCTGAGACAGGCGATATCACTGATGAAAGAGGGTGAAACACAGAGCAAAGGTTGAACAGAGAATGTAAAAAAGAATGTGAAACACTTGAAATCACATTTTCGGTTACCTGGTACCTTTTTGAAGAACATGGTCAAATACTAAGTCAAACTAAAACCTAAAAGATATTATAGACTAACAAATTTGAATACTTACTTATTAAATAGATTTAATCCGATTCTGTACACTCGTTTACGTTGTTTATCTGCCGATTTTGGAGCAGGGTGCGGATGATCTGGTGTAACACTGAGTCTGAGTCGTCTTTGGTAACTAATACTATCACTGCCAATACTAATGTTTTCCGCACTGACATTTTCTGAACTTGGTGAACTAGAGTAATGTTCTAAACTATCCGGTTCACTTGTCTCTGATATATTACTCATCCGCTTAGCGTCCAGTTTACTTATAGAACCCGTGGAACCGTTGATATTACCGTTTTTACGTTTCCATATCGGAGATGCTTCCGGAGCTCGACTCGGTATCGGTGGTCTTTTACTGTTTTCACTAGCAACAACATTTCCTCCGGATTCTTTCCGTGACCTATATTTCACTTCTGAATTATTCATAAAATATTTCACTGTTTGTTCTTGCATTAGCTTTTGTTCTCGAGTCCGTGAATGTTCGGGCGAGACCCGATCTTTAGTTAATTCATTTTGACTACTATTCATAGAAGCACTGTCAGAAGACTCGGATTGGGTTCTGAAGTTTTCATATGATGAATTTATACTCCTATTGCTACCCAGTGTGTCTGTACTTATATTGCTGGACGCCAGTGACGTCCCCGAAGCTTTATGCAGCCCCAACAATGCTGGGTTTATGTCTTGACTAGCATCACTTTGAAAGCTGTCTGTTAAAATGTCAGTCTCTTTACTTTCAACTAATGTTTCAAAATCTAAACTCTGAATATCCACTGCACTTTCGTACGGAGTAACTTGTGGCGAGTCGCTTGCACTGCTATCATTCATTTCTGGATATGAGTTTCTATTATTGTTTTCTTCAGTACCATGCCCTGGTTTTCGTCTTGGATGACCATTATCGGTCAAGTCTACCTCGCGACATCGCTCTAATCTGCGATCGCGCCGCGAAGTGCGCAATTTTTGCATATCAAATTTATTATATCCTTGGTCGAGACTCATTTGTTGTCTCATACGTAATGGATCTGAAGAATCTATCAATTTTTTCCTTGAATCGTTCACATACAAATCGGGATGCCGTTTATTTGTCAAATCACCGTTTTGTATCACCGTGGCACCCATTGTGTACTGAACATCGGAAGCGATTCTGTCTGACCATACGGTATTACTTCTGCCAAGTTTTGATAACCTTCGTTCTGCGACAGAATTTCGTAATTTCTGGAAATTTTTATTCATACAGTATTGCCTGTATGCGCGTTGTATAGTTTTAGCAGCACGGCGAGATCGTACTGAACCCCCGTATCGCCTCTCTAACATCTCAGTCTGTTTATCTTGAAGGTCCTGTGACAACTCATATGCCACAGTTTGTGCTCGCGATCTTTTTATCAACTCATCTTCCGTCCTTCGGAGAGATCGCTGTCGACGGACACTTGCAGAAGTCCCGATAGAATGTTGTGAAGTTAATTTAGGGTTTCTAGCTGAATCATTCGGCGAACCAACTGATCTTGAACGAGACTTCTGTCTTAGCAGCTCTTCACTAGCACGAGCACTTGTAACACTGTAAAGAAATGTGAACAAATGTTAAAAGTTCAAATATTACTTCTGATCTCATCTGCTGTATTATGCTTAAACTAAATTGTAATATATGACAAATGTGTCATTCGTTGTGAAATATTTCTCACAAGTTTTCCTAAATTCTATGAATAGAATATCCACAATGTTTTTATCTCAATTTTTCTCTTGATTCACACAATAACATAAAATTACTCATTGAATGACGTCAAAAACAAAATAAAAATTGAAACAGACGACAAACCGAGTTGCTGGTAAGTTGACAATACAGGAAATGGCGGACAAGTGCAGGAAAGGGAGGACCGGAAACAGAATGAGGAGGACAGCTCACAAACGACGACTTATCATCTAAACAATGGTTTCCATAGTTAACTACTTGAACAGTTTTCACAAACAACAAAAATCTTATGCTTGAAACATTCAATCCCAGAATTCAAAATTCTAAATCTTCATTTTTTAAGTAACCACTTCATTGAAGGATATCATTATTGAAAGATGACTTTTGACAGGCTGTGTGTAATTTGTAGCAGATCCGCAATAGTGGTTTACTTCATCTTCAAATGCTTATTAGTTATGATAATTAGGCATCAATTTCTTGAGTTTACACGTATTCTTGATAAAATATTTTCTGTGTATTTAGACGGCCTCAAGGCAGATTAGTAAATACTTTAAATATCTCACTCTTTGTAAAAAAGCAAATTTTATAGCTTCCATCATTACCATTAATTATTGTTGATATAATTATTTTTACCATTCTTATTATTTCTACTATTATAAATCCAGCCATTACACACATAGAACATTATTGTGGTTTCCGTTTAAATTTTTTTAACACATATAAGAATTACTATACAAGTCATATTCATATATTTTAAAAATCGCTCGTTGACCGGAGAAAAAAAATTACAAACCTAAAAATCTCCTTCCTATGTCCATCGTCTCCTACCAAACTTATTGATATATTTCCAGATATTTTTATCTGAAGCTGAGTATTTTTCGGACATAAAGCTAAATTTTGAATTTGACCACCACCATTATTTCTTGGACATATCTGATTAGTTTGGTTGCCACAGAAATCAGTTCCACTATCCAAAACATAATCACTTTCATCGTAATCATCAAAATGCCATGGCTTAGTTGACTTTTTTCGTTTTGGTCGCATTTTTGCAATTTAATTTTTTTTTTATCCAGGTAAATAATTTTCACATAAATTACACTTAATACCGGTATATAATGAAAATAATTTCATTCTCATTTAATTCCTATTATCCAACTTTTTCATTTCCATCATTATAATTTTTTTCCCCCTCCCAAAACATCCAATATAAACTAGAACAGTGTTACAGTAACCATTATCTCTATATCAAAACACGACTTGGATGATCGAACATCCAAAACATATGAGCATGAAACATATTAAAGAAGACCCTGCTTTTAAATCTTGGGGCGTACAGGTTTTCATTTGGCGTCTGCGGTGTAATGGCTTCGGTGCATTCTGAACTCTACTGGATATAAGAAGAACAGAGTAATTTTTAATTAAAAGTAAGCCCTAAATCTGAACATATCTCGCAAAACGCTAACCATATGCGTGCATTATGAAGACTCATAAACCCCATACTACGGGATAATGATTATACGACATATGAGTAGAAAGGAAAAATAGATTTTATGTTAATTACCGACATGATGAAACAAGATCAAAGGGAAAAGCTTCTACGTTTTGTACCTACGAATAATTGTTGAAATATATGTATTTTAGTAGTTAGCTATACTCTGTCCCACTGGGAAGCTTATTGAATGCTGATCGTTGAGAGGCTCATGGACGAGGGTTTATATGGCACATGGCACAAGCATGCTGGGATCGAGTTTAAAATTATAGAAATTAATTCAGTTTTTATAAGTTTTTTCTTTGATCCCAGCAATTACCATAGAAAACAGGTCAGTTAAGGTTAATCTGCAGCAATCTTGAATTCTAGGTTAATACAATTTAACATGGTGAACAAGTCAAGCCTCGTGTCGATAACAGACTTCCAGAATAATGCCTTTATTTATTACCGATTACTTAAACAAACCTTATAATTAATACTTATTCTTTTTTATTTCCAGATATGATAAAAAAAATTCTTTTGTTTTCATTATTTCTTCATTTTTAAATATATAACAACAATAAAATATCAAATATCTTAGAACTGAATGAAAATGTGCAATTTTGCAAGTTGTAAATGATCATTTAGAAGACACTGACTTAACTGAAAACTATAATTATTATCTTCAAAATCTGTGAAAACCATAATTGGTCTATTTGAAGATCTTATTACAATGACTCCCCCAGGGCAAGGTCACTAAACAAATGTAATTGCTATTATTTTATTTCTAATAGATCATTTACAACTTCGGTTGGTCATTATAAGACCATTGAGTACTCAAACAAAGATTTCTAAATGTTTGAACATAAATTATCTAAAAAAATAAAAAATTAAGACATTGAAATTTAGAACTTTATCCTAAGACACAAAACCATTCATTACATTAATAACTTTGCCAATATTGATCTGAGTGAAGTAACACGCATCAAGCAACAAAAATCTCAAAATAAAATGTTTTTCCTTCAACATGTGGACTTAATGTTCAAAACAGGCAACAAAAACACTATCATCTGCATATAATAGTAGCAGTAAAAGTCAGAATTCACTCTGCTCTCTCCACATTACATGTATACTATACCCACATAACATTTCTCCACTATACTGAGAATAGTGAACTGGAATCACAGAAGATCATTGCAAGTCACATGATTTCAAAAATAAGTAGAACAGTAAGGACCTTAATCCACCACCTTAATGACTGCACCCCCCCCCCCCCCCCACACACACACACACACACAAACAAATATACACCTTCAAGCAATCTGGAAAACAAGATAAGCATGTTCCAATACAAATATTTCTCTTGAAGAAACCAATATTACTATTAGATAGCAATAAAAGCTTTGGCTAGCACTTGGCATGTAAACAACAATAACAACATATGGAGCGCGTAGTCCAGTGGTAGAGCATCAGATCCAAGACCAGAGGGTTTGATCCTCTGTGTGGTGTCCTTGAGAAAGATACTTTATCCGCATAATGCTTAGTACTGATTCCATCCTTGCAGCGTGTTTTGTCTAAGTTGTAAAAACTTGTTTCATAGCAGAAATGAAATAAATAAGTATAAAAAAACAACAGTATCTTCCGATTTTTCTATCCAGACCCCGTTACAATAAAATTAGAATCTACCTATATCTAAATGTTTCACAAGCTGACACAATAACAATAATTTGTGGGTTTGGTACAAAACTAGGCCTACTCTATATAGGCAAAGAAGGTAGATAGTTTATTTTTGCGCCAAGCCATCAATATTATGTTTTTGTGATTTTACAGCCATAACAAGGTCACCAAACATATGTTTAACATTATATAACGTGCAACAAATTACTTGTAAACTTGACTTCTGTAATTAATAACTTTGTGTTAACACTCATCAGTATCTTTGAAATTTGTAAAGAAACAGAACTAGACCAATTTTCTTCAATATGTTTGTAATCATTTCAAGCTGGAAAACTACTTAATGCGTTTGTGAAGGCTTTTTAAACACCAAAGTCTCATCACCCTTTTGTGTAAATCACTAACCAACGAAACAATCTTTACCATAAGTGAGACCAAACATATCTTCTGCTATATCTTTTTTCATCTAAAATATCATAGCCATGGTTACTGAACTTTGCAATATATATTCAAGTTTAATTTTCATTTCATTTCATCTCATCGATTATAGTCTTAAATTTCTCTTATTAATTAAATGGAAAACATGTGCTGGTGTGAAACGTGCATTACTTGACAAAATTTACATATATATGTAAACAGATGCCCAAAGTTTACCATTCCAAATCATTTTTTAACTTACAATTTTAAACATCCATTAAGTATGGTATTTTAACAACATTCTCAGAAGACTAAAAACTTCTTTTGACCTAAATGTTAAAATCTGGATCACAAATTCTAAAAATACTTTTGAAAATTGCTAAAATACCACTTCTGGAATATATTCCACTTTCTGCAGGACTATTCTTCAAAATAGGAAACAAGTGCACATGGCATTTATATACCCCCATTGGATAAGTCAAGTGTTTAAGTGCTGCAAATTAGAGAACCAATATCAGGTGTCACCTGGGGCTGGTGTCCTGCTGGTACCAGAACCAGCATTAAAAACAAGGACACCAGTTAATCTGCCAAGTATCTGTATGACACATGGAAACACAAATTGCAAGTATGTTCACTGGCACAGTTTGGCTGTTCTTCTAATGCCTCTTAACATAACTTTGTAAGTAATATGAAAATGTTACAATATGAACAATTTTAAATGGTAATAATACATTTTTTGCCACTTATAAATCACAAATTATATGAGTTGCTAAACAGCCAGTTATTTAATGCTGTCTCATTAAGAAAGTGGTGCTGTGCATGTTTTTTTTTCACTGCTGTTTTTTTAAATGGGGTTTGACACCCATTTCCAAGAAAGATAGGTTCTAAATATGACATTTATTGATGGGTGAAGCTACCTCAGAAAGAATCTTGAGTAGAATTAGAACTACCATCCTTCTACACGGAACTGGCAAACTTTCTCACAGGAAATGACTGGAATGAGATTGGCTCACATTTAGGACCTCAGTGGTGAGAGGTAAGTGATTTTGAGAACACCTGGCCACGGAACATGCTAAAAAGGCTGCATTCTGTATTGAGATTTATAAGATAAAAATATGGTTTCCGTGTGGGACAAACATAATTATCAGACACTCTTTCCAACTCAGCTATCAACATTAAAAATACTTATACATCCCTGAAATATCAAGTAGAACACAAATGTTGAAAGGAAAACATATCAAACCTTTTCTGTTCTGTTGCAGGAGTTCTGCATGCATTATAATAACCAGATAACTTAAACTGAATTTTCATATTGGTAACACACACAATGGTATGTTTACCTGTGTGTACACCTGGCAGTCAAGTCAGATTATGACACAAATGAAATTATAAGGTAATAATTGGCCTTGGGAAAGGTGTTAAAATAAGTGGCTGGACTTGGTTCTCAAAGGTCTCAGATCACTCACCATTATAACTGTAGGTTCATTGTTACTTTATGGTGCCAACTACTAGTATATCACAACCGTTGACTGGTACTCTATTAATTTTAGCGCTTAAATTTGGTCAAACGGAATGTTTTACCAAGATATAGACTTATTTTTTTCTAACTCTTTACTTCATATAGATGGACACCTTATATAGAAGGCTTTTGAATGATTGGGTGAATTATGTTTATATTAACTGACAGAGTGGAAAACAGTGCAGGAAGTATTCAGATTGCTCGTTATGAGCAATCTGAACTCTTCCTGCACTGTTTTTAAAGGCCTTCTGTGATTGGTGTGGAAAAACGCATATCTATGGGGTAAAGGGTTAAGCATGACATTTTCAGTATAACATAATGAAAATACCTTTGAACCAGGTGTAATCGTAGTCATTTACTGAATGGGGTTTTACGCAATTTTCAACACATTTCAGGTTATATAATGGCAGTTTTAGTGTTGGAGGAAGACCTCAGAAGGAATCTGAGTAAAACCACTGTCCTTCGGCAACTAATTGGCAAACTTTCTCATATGAAGTTTTGAGAGAGTGGTACTCAAACTTTCAACCTTAGCGATGAAAAGTTAGTGATCTTGAGGTGGCACCTTAGACAACATGACCATGGATGAATCTCCCCCTCCCCCCCACCCCAATGAAAAAGAATAATTTCACATACAACAAATGTAATGAAATGAAAGTGCATTTAAAGTGAACAGAACAGGGCAGAGTTTAACAAAAAATACCTCTAGTTTAGTTTCTCCCACCTGAGCTTACCGGGTAATAAAAAAAAATGCACCATCTTTCATTCTGATTGAAAAAAGACAAAGGAAGGTGTAATCAATAAATAATAAATAGGAGCACCAGTGTTTCCCTGATAACACAGATACGACTTACATTGTGTTAGTTAATTACCCTTGCTGGTCCATAAACCATCTATAAGTGGGCAGTTTTAAGATAAACCAAGAGATAAGGTCAGCAGGGAGGAAATGGACAGGAGAAAGGGGGTAAGGTGGGGATGGGGGTGTAGACCCATCATCATTGGATCACAAAATGATCAAGGTTGAAAAGATTATATAAGAAATTACAAGGGGGTGGAAGGGAAGGATTGATTGAATGAATGTTTAGTTTCATTTTTAGTGTCATTGACGGCAAACAGCCAATCAGTTAATCTGGGATCTTTGAAGGTTAGCAAGTACCCGTAATCTCCACAAGTAACTGATAACTTTCCCACTTGAATCAGAGGTGCGAGAAGAATCATACTGAGACAAAATATCATATATCTATCACCAAGGAGACTGTAGCTAGGCAGAAATTCAAACTCATGATCCCTAGATTGATAGTCAGATGAGCTAATTGTGTCCGGCAGAAGGGAAGGAAGGGACAAAAGAGGAGGATGGACATAAAGAGATGGTAAACATTTTAAAGAATGAGGAACTACAGATGGGGGCTATATCATTATAACGGGGCACCAAAAGGAGAGTTATGGCAAATTTTGTAAATAACCAATACAGATTAATATACCACTTCCTCCATTCTTTGGGGTCATAAACCACATAATAAAACCAGGATCTTCCTCAAGCTGTTGTGAACAAAGTTAATCATTTCATTTCCTTGATTTTTTTTATAATAAATTTTATATTTTGGTCCATTCCATTATTCCCTATATATGGGTGTATACGAAAATTAACTGAATGACAGCCAATAATGTAGACCCTGGACCTGCTTATTTTTGGGCCATTCTATTACATTTATATAGGGGTGTTCATGAGAATTAACTGAATGACAGGTTGGCAATGTAGACCCTGAATCGACTGTGAATTGCCGGATTTTCCATCATTTTATTGGCCTGGGCCCTAATCATTCAGTTACAAAAGGTATAAATGACATGGACAGAAACTTGAAAGCTAAGTGACAATCAGCTACCAAATATTGGTTTGTGCTGTTCACTACTTTTTGAACATATCACTAATGAATTATGCCTCTTGACCCATTACAACAATATTTGGGTCCATTTTAACAAAACACTATTATCAAGTTCCCTAATTCAAATATATGATAAATGAAATGTAGCCAATGTACTAACATGATACCCAAAATAGAAGATTAAAGCAATTATGCTTACCTAATTGTAGTGATTACCGGTCAACATATACATTAATCCATTAGGACCCTAACACTACATTCAGCCTTTTTCTAGAATTTACACGTTGATTTACATCAAACAAACAACACACACTGCTTTTCAATTATACACTTTCAAACATATTCAAATCCAAGCAATAAAACATAAAACAACAGAACTTGCAGTTTCCTGCAGTGAATGTCTTGTCCAATTCCAAGGTGAAAACTATAAAGAGCCAGCAGGGGAGAATCCCACTAATTTGTAATCCAGTAATCAAATGAAAAAGTTGATTGTGAGGCTCAGAGCTACTCAAAACTTTTTCAAGTGCTTTAGCATGCATGGCAAATAGATGTTACACCGACATCTGGTTGTGAACCGAAAAACGAACCTCCTTCAAAACAATGACATCCTCACAATTGAAACCAATTAGATTTAACATCTGTTATAAGTAAGTAATGTAACACTTAACTGCAATCTGACTAGGGAGAGACTGTTTATATATTAGGGATTAAGATTAAGGAGATAAACCCAGGCCCACGCACCAAGAGTAAAAGTACACCCTGGCATGTTTGTGGTTTAATATTTATTAATAAACAATGCTAGGCAGGCTTGCACCCCCAACTTGCTGAATTTCTATATTAGACTCCTCCATCTTTATGTTTGGATCATTCCATTATTACCCAAAAGAGGGGCGCTGAAATATGGTTTTACTGACTAAGAGTCAAACAATGTAGAATGTAGACCTGATGAGACCAAGAGACATTAGTACCATGCTGTTCTTGGTCCACATTGTTTGTAAGTTTTGTCACTGTATTCAATGACCAAGCTAAGAGTTCCCACAAAGGAAAAGAATAAAATGTTTACCAAAAAAAACAACAAAAAAACATTTTTAAAAGATATATCTCTTTAATTTAAAAAGATATTTAGTACCCAGAAAAACTTTGGAAGTGATTTGTGTAAGTTGTAAGAACATATTTCACAATCAATGTAAAATATCTATGTTTGTTTCATTTACCAGTATGGTAATTTGCAGCATAAATTGCACTTAGTCAGTAGATTAAAGATCAAAGATGAATAGCATAGGATGAGTAAACTAATTGAATCATTATTACATAAGGAAAACCCACTGCCAATGCACATGATGACGTATCAGACCTTGAGTATATTGCTAAACTAAAACTGATTTAGCTAAATACACAATTTTCCAAGCTATCATCTAAAAGCTCATTTTATAATTAAAAGCGAAATTTCTAATTAATAAAATATGTGCAGCTCAACATATCATGAAACTGGGATAAACACCGAGTCAATTTAATCTAATTAGTGAAAATGCTTCATTATATTTGTTTAATTTATAATTGATGTTATTCTGACAGTATAAAGCATACAATTTAAGTCTGACAGCATAATATTTATTCACATTATACACACATTTTTTGGACAGAATGCATGCACGAGATTCTGACAGCATACGCACACTTTTTTGCCAGCAAACATGCACATGAGCAAATCAATATACATGCTTGCAACCCATATACATATACATGTACTGTAAAACATGTGTCATGATTCAAGATGCAAACTCCCACAAAACAGAAGCCAGCATAATGCCTTCTGTCAAGGTCAACACCAATGATGAATGTTTGCCTTATGTTTCAGACACATCTATACGTTTCTGGGTGATTTATTTCCCTGCTACGGGAGAACCTTCGAAACACTAATGCACATGTTCCTATCTTACAAACATGCAACAAACGTTTATCACATTTAAATTTTATTTCAGAATAGCGGTATATTTTTGCTCATCTTGCGTTTTTACCTGCTGCGGTAGAGGCACGGATCCGACTGTGTGGTCCTTATTACAAAGCCATGGTATACCACATCATCAACACCCTTATCTTGCTCTTCTTCAATCATACCTGACCCCTGCTAACCTTACAGACTTTTTACCCACAATTCCATTCAGACTTTTTGTCTTTTTCAAACTTGTCAGCCAATCTAGTAATTTTATATTATTTTCATTCAAACATTTTTGACACAGCATGCAATTTTGGACAATTTCCCTAAATTTTTTTCGTCTTTTGTATGTAGGTCAGTTGTATTATTTTGCCTGTAATTGAGACCTAATCGCTGAGCATTTATTTTAAACATTCAATGGCAATGATCCTATATAATATTAATTTCAACAAAGTTTACATTGGCAAGGTTAAATCACGCAAAGTGAAATTTGACTCATTTAGGGCTTCAACTCAATTTGCAGATGTTTAATCACGAAACATTTAACCGATTTAAAAATCTGTCTCCACTGGCTAATTTTTTTTCATTGAAACTTTTAAATCTTTACAAATACAAACACTTCATTGTTTCCTCTGGTAACAAAACTGTAATTTACACATCTTTCAAGTCACTAAATTGAAATAAACCCCTAGGTATGGATGAGTTCTCTGCTGAAACTGAATACATACTGGTTAACCACAGCATGCATTCATAATTTGCATGTTTTTGTGCTATGATGTATTAGTAATCCGTCACATTGTAAGTTACGACCACCGAAACACTTAATCTACAAATCTGCCATCACGATAAAATCAACCAATTCGGTTAAAATATATTCATTTTCATTTGGAGTGAACATATCGCGAGCCACGCCTAAGATCTGTGTCTCCTGGATGTTTATAACTGTTGTTTTGTATGTTTAAATTAATAAAAGAATTGTGGTTCACGACTTAGCAAACCTTGAGTCATTTACAGCACTGCTGATAAGCCATCCTAATGAAGGGAGACAACTCCTGCAACCTTGTATAACATCCAGCTCACTTTTTATCTTTATTTTGTTAAAAAACAAAAGAACATTGTTTTATTCCTAAAAATCACCATGTCACTGAAAACTAATAACAAATAAATTAAACTTCCGCATTTTATCACATTCAACTAATTATCATGATATAACATCTCATTGGACAAAAGCTGCACAAACTAAAATAATGACCAGTAAATAGGAGTTTTAGGCACTTTACGCATTAGGCTTTAGTGTTGTTTTCCTGTTAGGATAAAATCCACTAAAATCAGCAGCCCAATCAATTACTTGAACCTGGAGAAGGAAGCAGATAACAATAAAACCATCCTGCATGTACAAACAGTGAACTTGACAGTACATGTATACTGTTAAACTTTGTAAGGATATATATTATTGATTTCAATATATTATTTTTTATTGAAGTTGTAAAAATATAACTACTTGAAATGAAGTTAAATATCAAACATGATGCCTCTATTAGTTTTAAGTTAATATCAGTTACCTTGAGACCAAAGAGAGAACAAGAATTTGAAATAGACAGTGACTACCCAGAAATAAATCAACATAAGTTCATCTAAAGATTTAACACTAAACTAAATAAAAACATTTTTTTCAATTCAATTAAGAAAGACAGACACAATCAAATCAACATACCTATACTGACAAGGTCCACACACACACATAAATATTTATATATATACATGAATTAACAAACTAACTCCGCAAAAACTATTAAAAACTGCCAATGGTCGAAATCCTTGTCAACCATCACTTCATAGTAACATTTCAATTGTTACTTCTCAGCTAATACAAAATTCCTTCTCAGCAAGAACCTGTCTAAACAGCCACTTTCAAATGTTTCACAGTATGCACAATAGCGCTTAACCAACCTTCATTAATTCATCCAATCATCATTCTTACATAAGACGGTCTCCCGAACATGACAATTACCACCCACCCTCAACCACTTCCCAAAGGGGTATGTCCGAAAACAACACCTTTCAAAACATCAGGGGCTTCAGCAAAATCAGTTTTGCAATAAAACTCTTCAGGGGGATCATAAAAAAGTAATAAAATATGTAATGAAACTTCAATACTGTCAACTTTTATAATGGTCATGTTACTTAATGGGGTGGTGTTAAATTTATTAGCAATTAAGATCATTGTGAAGGTTAAATCTAGAACTGGTTAGTAATTAAGCTACAAAATGATCAATTAAATCTGTAGCTGAAGTAATTAAACAAACTTTTCATGTCAAATAAATATACACTGACCAACTGCCATTGTAGTAAGCTAAAAAGACAGATATTACAAGAGCCATACATGAAGTTTGACCAGCTCATGCTGAGGACAGCAATGGCGAAGACACAATACTCAATTATGAAAGATATAATACAGAGATGAAGATGATGATGATGATGATGATGATGGTGGTGGTGGTGCTGCTGCTGCTGCTGATGATGATGATTAGGTGAAGAAGATTAGAATAACTGAACCAGGAAAATTATTGTTATGAAAGATGAAGTGATGATAATGATAAAATACCATTTATGAATTTACTTCCCCTTAATAACATAAATAAAGAACAAAACATTAACCTTTACATATTATAAAAAAAAAGTCCAGAATTTGACTGACCATGGTCATCATGCCAGTACTTACCGTACTTTAGTTGACCGGGACCGCCTGATCATTGTGAGGGTCAGGTCTGAAGTCTAAACAAATGCAACTATTTAGATGATTTATCTTCTCCTCATTTTAAACTAATTCAGAAGTCTGAAAAAAAAAGACAATGCAGGTGCTGCCGGCCATGTTACTGATAGATACAGGTGCACAAGAAACATAACACATTCTGTCACACCAGATCATTGGCAATTATTTTGTCCAACCAGTCATTTTTTGGGTACAAGCTGAGAATCACTGTATTAATATCAATCAAGCATTTCTGTATCAAGGTCAATCACACACTTTTGTATCAAGATCAATCAGGCACTTCTGTTTTAAGATCAATCAAGCATTTCTGTATCAAGGTCAATAACACACTTTTGTATCAAGATAATCAGGCACTTCTGTATCAAGATCAATCAGGCACTTCTGTGTTAAGATCAATCAAGAATTTCTGTATTAAGCAATCAAGAATCTGTACAGGTTGAGGTCATCAAACAAGCATTTTGTTTATCAAGCATTTCTGTGTCATGATCAGGTGTGCGGTATTTCTGTATCAGGGTCGAACAATCAAGTTTGTATTACAATCCAGCAATCATTTCTATATCACATACAATCAACCAATCACTTCTGTATATCTCTCATGTACGTGGACCAAAACACATATTGTGTATCAATACCATCTTGCTGACAGTACAATCCATGTCACAACAAACACTTGAATAAATGATAACTAACATGTACAACAAATCCACAAAAATGTACCGACACAAACACAAGTACAGTAAATCCCTCTGTACTGATATGTCACACATAAATCTAATTATTTCCTCCTCTGTCAATGACACAAAATTGTATCCCTTGTGCATATGACTGACAAGTAAACAATGACTATCTCTAGACATTAAATGTTTAAATTATGTCCGACTCCCCGGAAACAATCAGATTCATCCCGATATCAGTAAGAGGATCAAAAACTCACTGAATAAATTACAGAATGTTACAGTAGTATCTGTTACTGTAGTATTGTTTCTATAATAAAATGTACTAAACCTATACTGTATACACTTTATAATATCATAAAGTGTGCTGGATTTTGCTAGTACATATCCTTATTTATTACAATTAAGATGTAGAGTGTACCAAATGAGTTATAAATAGACTGTTACACGGACAAAGTCACATACATACTTAGAACGTTGAATAGTTACACAAGTGACTATGTGTAAAATAATATTATATGCCACAGCCAGGTGCAAGACACTTATGCATATGCCTCATACTTGAATACATTGAGTAATATTGTGTAATTCGAAAAAAAATCAATTCACAATCAATGTAAATATCTACAATGTAACAAAGGTTGCGCCAAACTATAAATACTATAGGTATATGCACATTTATAACACTATATATAAAACAGTCTGCCACACAACTTTTAACCCCAAACACAATACAGTAAATTACTAATTTTTCAATCTTCAAATTATTTAAACCTCCGCAAAACATGCTACTAACACTGCGAACAACTAAACCACACTCCAGGAGCGTTTCAAAACAAAAGAAAGTGTGATGTATGTGTTATCTCTGTCAGTACGACTGGTGGTACAAGAACAATTCAAGTTTATCACAATCAAAATACATAAATCTTAAAATCTTTTAAGTTCAGAATAAGGATTTTCCCAATATTAAACAATACACATTTCAATGTCTGAAGTCTCAAATTTGTAATATTTGGCAATGCATGGGACATCATTATGTAAACAAATACAAATATTGACCTAAAGTTACAGCTTCTAATTGACAATTAACGCATTCCAAAGACAACAGAGCCAATTTTGATTGGCATGTCATCAATTAACCAAGTCTTGTCAGAATGTTATTGTCTCTATCACCTGTCAAACATGTGCCATTATTCTGTCCAACAATTTGGTCAGTCTGGACTGTTTCACCAGTTTAAAAACAAACAAAAAATAATCGTCAGAATCAAACAAAGGAACTTGATGATGCAGATCACTATGTTCTAGTTGGCCTAAAAACACTTAAGAATGAGGATTGATAAAAGTTTATCTTTAAAGAATTCAAAAAGCCATGATGCATGTTTGTTGTGCCATAATGCATTTTTAATCTTGGCAACCTGATTGGAGCAATATACAGCTATAATAAAAAAGTCAACTGCTAGATTATCATTCCAGCCTGCCCCCTACTTTTCATGTCACCCCTACCCTGTATATTTTCATATAAAAAAAAAAAATAAAATCCCCCTCCCACATTCCCCCTTTTTAAGAAAAATCTGGATGAAAAATCTAGCAATGAATTTACAATAGTAAAGCATTTGTTTTTCACAAATGAGATATATTAAATATGGTGCTAAAGATAAGATAAGATATGCGACTTTATTTATAGAGGGTGACACATTTAGTTTAAAACTAATCTTCCATGTGACCCTTAACTGATTATTTCACCACACCCAGTCTGATTCCCCATCTTAGCACCTAGTCTGGTTCCCTATCTTAGCACCTAGTCTGGTTCCCTATCTCAATATTTTATATGAGAAGTTTATACAATGGTCGCCCAGCAGGACAAAATACGCTCCCCCACAGACAGTCATTTAATTAAATGACATGTTTCATAAAAATTATTTACAAACACATTCTAAGCAATTTTAACATTATTCTTTTTTTTTTTACTACAATGTTCTATAAAAACATTTCTTTTTTAAGTTATTATAATAATATCAAGGTAAATAATTATAATATAAATACCTTTGACAAAGCAGAATAAGCAATAAAAATGTCCATAAATATTATGCATAAAAAAAACCAAAACTTTTTCCAACTGAAACCAGAATTTCATCAGAATACTATGACAATCATGTCACGAGTTTCTTTGTGCAGTAGTTAATATTTCCATCTTGGCCACAGCTGTTTTTTATTTATGTACTACACACACACACAGAATTCATATACTACAATAAAAATGCCAACATGAAAATGCCACAAATTTAATGATTTCGAAAAATTCACATAGTAAATAATAATGGTCACATGACATTGTTATATTGCTAATCACGCCAAATCCTAAAACTGATGCAAAAAGTTACTAACTGCACCATAATTCTAAATGGAAATTCATCTTTAATTTTGCCTCAGTCGACATTGTGCTCATTCAGTTTTAATTTGTCATTTGTAACGAATGTATTTTTGATTTGAAATAATTTGCTTTATCCTTGAACATGGTGGGTTAACCTTACTTGTGATAAGTTCAGTTTTCATTTCTGTACCTACATCAAGTCACCCTTCAATTATTTTAAATTAATTGAAAATGAATAATTCATTTTAGTCTCGGAACCAGTCTGCAACACAGATTCTCTGTATAATATAATCAAAGTGGAATCAGTGTGTCTATTTCTTTTAGGTATTTCAGTACTAAATTCTTATGTTGTATGGTGTTTAGCATTGCTTTCAACTATTTTTCATTTATATCGCAATGGTGCTCATTCAGTTTTAATTTGTCATTTGTAACGAATGTATTTTTGATTTGAAATAATTTGCTTTATCCTTGAACATGGTGGGTTAACCTTACTTGTGATAAGTTCAGTTTTCATTTCTGTACCTACATCAAGTCACCCTTCAATTATTTTAAATTAATTGAAAATGAATAATTCATTTTAGTCTCGGAACCAGTCTGCAACACAGATTCTCTGTATAATATAATCAAAGTGGAATCAGTGTGTCTATTTCTTTTAGGTATTTCAGTACTAAATTCTTATGTTGTATGGTGTTTAGCATTGCTTTCAACTATTTTTCATTTATATCGCAATGGTGTATACTTGAGACATTATTCTAAGTGCTGCCACACTTATATATCATGCTGCAGACACATGGTATGATACCTCACGTAGTCACATTACACGGATACCTGGGCCACCCGGCCTTTGGCCAGTAGAGCTAAAAATCACCCAAAAATAGGTTAACAAAGTCTACTGAAGATATTTTCAACAAGTAAAGGTTATTTTTCTTAAATATCAACAAATATATTACATTATTCTTACACAATTTACAAGTAATGTTGCATATGACATATTCTACAGCCGCTCAACTCAATTGTCTACACACCTGGTCCTAATTGTTTTAAATCCACTGGTGTATTATATCCAAACAATAGAACCATGTAAATGAACACATTCTGCGTTGATACACAATTTGTGGGGTGGGTTGTTCACAAAGTCCAGACTGCCTGAGGGTGCCAGGTCACACTATAGACAGATGATAATGTATTGATGACAAAACTGATTTGTGGGTCACATGACCCCCACAGGGGTCTCCACTGTACTATTATACCACCTTGATTACTGGTATCCATGCTTCTACAATTCCATGACATACGTCTGTCATATCTTAGTTAAAGAAACTTTTTTTTAAACTTTTCCAAAAATAACAATCATTTCAAAGAAAATTAACAAAATTCACATATTCATATATATATTTATTTTCACAAAATGCATTCCATCTCTAATTTTGAAATTCACACATACTTTCTTTATCAATATAAGTGAGGGTCTACCAGAAATTACCTCTAAACATCTCAAAAACAATATCTTTTTTATTTCAAAACTGATTCACTTGTTTTACCGATAGTTTGACTCTATCCTATATCAAAGAAAGTCAATTGAAGTAACCACTGACGTGTTAGAAACAAATCAAACAGTATATAAAATCAAGTATGCTTTTATGATGTGGTTTGTCTTACACAAAACATCAAATTTAATCAGTAATAAAACACGAATGCCAACAAATAAAATGATTGAAACTAACGAACCTGAAGAATGTTAAAACTATCCTGTGACCACAACAAATCCAGTAATGAAAACTTTTTGCTTGTTTTATTCCTGACTTTTTTTTATGTAAAAATATGCTTGTTTTAAATTACTAACTAATGTCTGCACCTGTTGACCATTTGTTAGCACTTAAAAATGGAAATTGTGCATTAGCAGTGCGATACCATAATTAATCTGTAAACTAAAACTTATTAATTATTCATGTTTCGTAATTAAATACTGCTGTTTCACAGTTCCCCCGTTTCACAACTCTTATTGAATTGCCCGCTACTTTCAACATAGCGGAAGTTGCATTGTCCTGCTGAACGTCATATTGAAAACAGATAAAATAACAAAAATAATCAACAGAGTAAACATAGTCTAGGTCAACATTGAACACAATAATACGTCTTTTAAAAGTCGCTACCCGAAGAAAAACATCATGGAAAGGAGAGCAAACAATAATGAAACCATTCACCTGATCAAATAAAAACTTTGGCCACTTTTTGAGCCCAGACTGCCCAAATAAAGTGTTTTATTTACCTGAATCTGAGTTGTTAGGTGGCGATAAATTCTTTCGATATATTGATAAATGAACATGTGCTATGATCATACGATCAATCGAAGCCATAATACAGTACGACATTGATTATCAACACGGTGAATAATATTTGATGAGATGGGCTATTTTTAAGTTTGATTAAACATGATTATAAATTCAAGTCACGAACAGTGTTGTGTAACTAAATATGGTATATTACTAACAGGGCAGATATTTCCACAATAATATTGACAACATTTCATATGATAAACATAACAATTTCCCTCCACAACATCTATTGTGACATTGCAAACATTCTTAAAGTGTTCAACAGTTACTTATACACTGGCTACGATGGACTGCATTATATAGAGTACACTGATTAGAAATGCAGTAATCTGAATGTGACTTAGCTGAAACAACGCCTAGTTTTAATAGTTGGTTCAAAAGTAGTTCAGAAATATAATCTTTTAAAACTGACATTGACACCGCAGCATGGTTCATTGGTAGATCGTCCGCCTCACATGCGAAAGGTCGTAGATTCAATCATACCAAAGATTTGAAAATAGTACTAGAAGCTATCTCGCTTATTGCTCAGCATTTAGAGGATGGTTCTAGGTTTGGTTGGTTGGTCGGGTGTCAGTATAATGTGACTGGGTGGGTATCAAACCATGTGTCTGTGGCATGATAGTTCAGAATACTGTTTCAAGTAGACACCATTGAGATATGATTGGAAAATTGTTGAAAGCGGCGCTAAACACCAAACAACAAAACTGACATCAATTCTTAAACATTCACCAGAATCCAAGTTTTATATACTACTAATGTTTATCCAACTATTCTGATAGGAAAAATCAAATAATCAACTAAAACAGGTGATATACCCTTCGATATTTGAATGATATAGCAAATTAAACATGCACCTAATCATAATCAAAGGCTAGCTACCACCTGGATTAATTATTTAAGAAAATTCTATACTACAGCCTGCGTTCATGATCAAGTATTCACACAAGTAATTTTTTGTATATTGAACTATATTGGAGTGAATATCAGGTCGCTGTCCTAAGTAGTAGATGTTTTTTAATTAAATTGATCAAAATTCTTAATCATTGATCGGTTACTCACCTCTAAAAAATAAAATAATCCTTCAAATGGTCCAAAATCCTGTATAAAAGTAAACTCAAAGTCTAATTGAAGAAGAATCAAATTTTTGAAACCACAAAACTTTGTTTTTACGCTGCAAAATATTGTTAAACATTAAACATCCCAATTAAGCAATTATTTCACACATAAATCTCCACTCTGTGTAATCAGAATAACACTTTCACAGGTGGTAATAGTATTTTTTTTATAATGTAATGTAACACACAATCACCTGTATATCTATCAAAGAATAATATCAGACAGCCTGTCCTACCTTATCTATGTCATTTCCACAGAGTGATTTATTAGACTAATCCACAGCTTAACACATATAATCTGCACCACATTTATTATATTATAAATCGCAACCTGCTTTTAGAACCGTTGGCAGAGTCGGACAGAAAAATAGAACATATCATTGTATCATTGACATATCCAAGGTTACAGCCACAATCCGGAATTGCCTGTGGTGCTCAAGATCCTATTCACACCTTCTAAATCATATAACACACAAAAAAATACAGCATATGAGTAGAAGCAGTCAGTAGAGGTCAGTAAGGACCATAAATCTATGTTAAAAAACGCATGGGTGATGTCACACTGAGGTGATACGCTACTGTATATACATGCTGAACATGAGTTACAATTTTTACCATCTCCTTATAATATCAGTCTGTCATGTGGTCTTATGATCTTTCTCCACCAATAAACTTTTAATAGCTATCCCAACTTTCTCGCATAAATCAAAATCGATCATACATGCAGATGTCATATACCTGATCTATAACTGACAATGGCTCAAAGGCAAATGTGACCGGTCACATCTATACGCATCACAGCCAACTAGGAATAACAGATGTGGCCAAAAATCAAAGGAAAAAGCCCTCAAGAAATAACTAATGCTGTAAGTTAGCATAACGTATATAAATAAATTATGACTGACATCATTATGATCATTATAGCTGTTTTATTGCAATACACAAAACCACATCACATAAAAGTGAAATTACACGCCATTCAGTTGCCTTCATCTCTGTCAGCTATTACTTAAACAAGACAAAATCATCTCTTTTATATGATTTTTTTTTAATATATATTATATGTTTATGTATTACGACATTTGAAATTAACTGCATTTTTTTAATTATTATTTAAAAAAGTCAAAGAAAAATTGACATTGAATAAACATTACACAAAGATAATAATGCACTCCCCATATATGTATAAAATATAATATTCCTGAGGAAAGAAAGTATATAATCATTAATTAATGCACTCACCTTTTTCATAGTGTATAAAATATAATATTCAGGAGTAAAGAAAGTATATAATCATTAATTAATGCACTCACCATTTTCATAATGTATAATAAATAATAATCCAAGTTAAATATTTCCTTTTCTTTCTTTAATCAATAACTATAAAAGTTTCCAAACTGAATTTCTTTCTATAAGTCCTGTCAGACGTAATAAGTTTTAATCCAGGCTATTATCCCATCATGTGCTATTGACATTTCCTTGGACATAAATATATATATACATCTTAAATGGGACTTGTCACATCTAAATTAGCACAATAAGACGGTCTGAATGATGACACAAGTGTCGCTCCGAGCTTTATGTACTACACTGAGGCATTTATTGAAATTCAACCGTTGCCCTTTTTTTTTCAGTGTGTTTATATATTTAGCAAAGATAATGGGACATAAAACCAGTCATTTGAAATGTCAACGATTTAAATATAAGTCTACAATTTCAAAAGTACTGCGATCATCACGCTACCTTGAAACAGATACAATTGCGGTAACCTGCCGATAAACTTTAACAGATTTTACATCAAATATAAAACACTAATGGGTATTATAGAAGAATATTAAAACTAAATTATCACTAAAATTTAACAGTGTTTAATTAACCAGTAAAACAACAATTTCTAGAATTTGCGCTATTCTAATTAAAAAGCATGTTGGTTAAAGGTGTCTGCATAACAATCATAACTCATGAGACAATTTATTAAATATTATCTCAATTTCACAAATTATTCTATTATCTCGTTTTTAACACCTGCCATTCAAATCCACTCAATATCAAATAAACGAATTTCAGTAATGAAACTATAAAAGTGGACCGTATATTTTACCTTTTGTGTACTTCTTGCCGACATCTATTCAAAATCTATCGAGATAAAAATCTAAACTCTTTTCACACAAAGATTTATTTACTGTTGAATTTATATCCAAGTTTGAAATTACCACAAACAAGGGTTTGACCTTTCAAACTGAAATATTTAAACCCCTGCCAGCATGCTAAAAAAATAAAAAGCCTTAAACAGCAAATCCTTTAAGAAGTTTAAGAAACAACAAAAAGCTTGAATTTGATCTTACTAGTCAAGTATACTTAACTTTAGTAGCCCCTTTTTCCATGATTTGTGGGTTTGATACACATTTTAAGCCTGTTTGTATAATCGCATCAAATTTGTTCTTTCTTTAATTTGTTTAATTTTTTTGTGCGTTAATTTGGATGTGTAAATACAGTCAGACGGGATACTTTAGCGAGACTGCTGTGTAGATATCAGCTGTTATAGACCGAGTAGTGAACAGCAGATACTTAACATGAAATAGCTGTGTATTCAACAGCTGTTATAAGCCGAGTAGGGAACAGCAGATACCTACCATGAAACTGCTGTGTAATCAACAGATGTTAAAGACTGAGTAGCGAACAGCAGATACTTAACACGAAACTGCCGTGTAATCAACACATGTTATAGACTGAGTAGGGAATAGCAGATACTTAATGTGAACTTGCCGTGTAATCAACAGATGTTATAGACTGAGTAGGGAATAGCAGATACTTAATGTGAAACTGCCACGTTATCAACAGATGTTATAGACTGAGTAGCGAATAGCAGATACTTAATGTGAACTTGCCGTGTAATCAACACATGTTATAGACTGAGTAGCTGCAGATACTTAATGTCAAACTGCCGTGTAATAAACACATATTATAGACAGTAGGGAACAGCAGTTACTTTAATGAGAGACTCTGCAAGTGAACATCCATTGGTCACAATTTTATTATAATTATTGGTATTATGTTTGTTATTAGAAGATATACATATAATTACCCTTGTTTGTTTAAAATCACCTACAGCATTATTATTATTGACCACAAAAATATTTACCAATCAGCAATCATAACATGTGTAACTTTAATTTTTTTATCTCCAATATCTAGAGCTTGTTTAATTTCATATTTCTGGGTGTGTGGGGGGAGAAACTGATTTTATCTCCACAAAGATAAAATAGGAGGAATGATTTTATCTTCAAAGGGAGATAATTTGTGACATCACAACTTTGGCGGAAAATCATCATTCATGTCAGCACCATATATATGCACCACTATCACTGTGACCCCTGGGTCAAGTATGTAATATCTACCTTTGATCACAAGTTCAGTTGTCATTAATGATTAAATGATAGCAAGATCAAGGACCTTACATCAAGATGACTGCCCTGCACAAACTGATGAGTGCAAGTGATGTAGATGAAAATTATTAAGGTTTTCAATCAATATTTTCAAATTCAAAAAATATTTACATATCAAACTAAATCAGATGACACTGACACACACTGTCTCTCATCAATGATTATTGAAACTGCAAGTTAATATCCCATCTACAGAACTGGTGTTGTCTCCCTCATATAATATCTTATATGAGTGGTTGTTGTTGTTGTTGTTTGGTGTTTAGCGTCGCTTTCAACAATTTTTCAGTCATATCGTGACGGTGTCTACTTGAGACAGTATTCTAAGCACTGTCGCACTGGAGTATCATGCCACAGACACATGGTATGATACCCCACCCAGTCACATTATACTGACACCGGGCCAACCAGACCTAGAACTCTCCTCTAAATGCTGAGCGTCAAGCGAGGAAGCTTCTAGTACCATTTTTAAAGTCTTTGGTATGACCCAGCCGGGGATTGAACCAACGACCTTCCGCATGCGAGGCGGACGCTCTACCGCTAGACCACGCCGCGGTCTTTGATATGAGTGGTAAGGTCATTTCTATAGACATAGGACCTTTGGGGGAGGGGTATCGTGTGTCACTGCCCTTCTAACCCCAGCTACCAAACCCAAATAATCACACAATTTTTTTTTTTATTATTTATTTACTAGAAATTACCAGGAAAACCATTTACCAGATAAAACATGTATGAAGATGTTTTGAGTTGTTATTTTGTAATTCAATCC
Source organism: Panopea generosa (assembly GCA_029582155.1). Classification (NCBI taxonomy): domain Eukaryota; kingdom Metazoa; phylum Mollusca; class Bivalvia; order Adapedonta; family Hiatellidae; genus Panopea; species Panopea generosa. The sequence goes on from CM055903.1 coordinate 43,916,242, forward strand.
TATCTCATCTTAAAATTTCAAATTCTTTCTCTTAAAGAGGCAGATATTTAAAGGATAAAACAGTTAACACTGATTATTTAAATGCTATCAAATAAATAAAGCTATTTTATGAATGTTTTTGTTCAGAAACGTGTTCTTTTTTGCTTCTGCAATGCATGTTTCACAGTCAGAATGTGAGGTGTTGTTGTTGTTGATCTATTTGCGTCTCGCTCTAAATGCTACAACAACTATCCTTAATCTGGTAATTCCTAAACAGCAATAAAAAATCTTCAAATTTCCGGTAATTAGCAAACTGCATTCCAAAACTATCCAGAATTGGTTTTACTAAAATCGATCACAAATACAATTGTTTATAGACGACCTTTTCAAACACTTATTCTAGATCACAACATGTGTTGTTGTAGAAAGTCATACTGATTTCTTCAAGATACATGGGTTTCTTTCAGACTTGGAACAGTTAGATCATTTCATGGACATAAAATGTATACGTGAGGCCTCTTTGAATCAATATCATATCGCACTGCCCTCTACTGACATCCAGTCAGACTAGTCCTGACACAAATAACCTTGCTTCCATTGTGTTTCTTGAACAACATTTCATCATTTGTTTTGGCTGATTGTATTCACAAAACAGGGTAAGCTGTGGCTGTATTGATCCATAACTTTGTGAATGTATAAATGGAAATAACTTTCCATGTTTTGTTTTCATATTCTGTATCATGGCATATGAATAACAAATAACGAATAATGAAGAACATCAACACAACTTGAACCACAGTGTCTGACTACAAATATTGATATTGAACAGTTGAATCTTACAGGAGCGTGCAGATACCACATTAAAATTTCATGCAAAATATTAGTTAGTTAAACGTATGTGGGCAAAATTTCTCTAAATATATGGGATTACCACCCACAACATTCCCAATATCAGCAATACATGAGGCTTCAGCATTATAATTACTATCATCAAATACTGAACAGTTTGTACAGGATAGAAAATTCCATATAACTTCTAACTGGCAGAGATGTTGATCTACTATCTCGTTCTTGGAGCGATTTCATTAGCTGAGAAAGTAGATCAACATCTACTTCTTGGAGCGATTTCATTAGCTGAGGAAGTAGATCAACATCTACTTCTTGGAGCGATTTCATTAGCTGAGGAAGTAGATCAACATCTACTTCTTGGAGCGATTTCATTAGCTGAGGAAGTAGATCAACATCTACTTCTTGGAGCGATTTCATTAGCTGAGGAAGTAGATCAACATCTACTTCTTGGAGCGATTTCATTAGCTGAGAAAGTAGATCAACATCTACTTCTTGGAGCGATTTCATTAGCTGAGGAAGTAGATCAACATCTACTTCTTGGAGCGATTTCATTAGCTGAGGAAGTAGATCAACATCTACTTCTTGGAGCGATTTCATTAGCTGAGGAAGTAGATCAACATCTACTTCTTGGAGCGATTTCATTAGCTGAGGGAGTAAATCAACATCTACTTCTTGGAGCGATTTCATTAGCTGAGGAAGTAGATCAACATCTACTTCTTGGAGCGATTTCATTAGCTGAGGAAGTAGATCAACATCTACTTCTTGGAGCGATTTCATTAGCTGAGGAAGTAGATCAACATCTACTTCTTGGAGCGATTTCATTAGCTGAGGAAGTAGATCAACATCTACTTCTTGGAGCGATTTCATTAGCTGAGGGAGTAAATCAACATCTACTTCTTGGAGCGATTTCATTAGCTGAGAAAGTAGATCAACATCTACTTCTTGGAGCGATTTCATTAGCTGAGGAAGTAGATCAACATCTACTTCTTGGAGCGATTTCATTAGCTGAGGGAGTAAATCAACATCTACTTCTTGGAGCGATTTCATTAGCTGATGGTCATGATACTCTATGTAAAATGATATGTTTTATTTTGAAGAATCTCAACAATTTTATTGACTGAGAAAGTAGGACAATATCTAAAGAATATTACTATTGAAATTGTTTGTAAAACATAATTTCTTAAACACATATCTATAAAAGGGAAGTAAAGAAGGTTATTGATTTAACTGTTGAATGAAAAACATATTCTTGAAACATATGATATCAAAATATATAATTGTAGCTGTAATTGCTGGGAATGGTTTGTTCTATTCTAATTGCTTTTACAAAAAAAGGTTAAAATGTGTTTGATGTTGATTCTAATATAATTTTAAGACTAACAGGACAGTAACAGGCCAGTCTTTATGTTCCTGGCATTGCACAAAGGGGTTGGAAAACGACCTCTAAAAACACAACAATACCCAATGCTGTTTGTACAGGAAAACAGAATTGGTCGAGAGCAACGGACAGATTCTACAGCCTACTTCACAATCAAGCTGAAATAAACAATTACAAAAGCAACGTCGGAAATGAAACAAAATTATTTTTTTACAGTTCACAAACATTTACCCGTATCTCCATCATGCTCACATCAACGTAATTTCTATGGGTTTTTTTCTTCGGTTTTTAACATATAACATCACTTAATCCTCTTTTAATGAAAAATCACAGACTTAGGTAATTATAAATATGTATACATAAGTTTCCATATAACACTGTTGCTAGCTTTCCACCAGTAAGACAAAAATGATGAAATAATCACAAGTGCAGGTACATACACTTACAATTTAAGACACAGATGTTACAAGCCAAGATCAATGAAATCCAACTGTTGACATTATGAGAAGATATCCAATCTGACACAACTTATATTTTATCCATATCTTACATTATACCATGTATGTGAAAGGTCGACACTTCTCTCCAGACTGAGCCCGTGTGTCTATTTTTGAGATAGGGCTTTAAGTTTAAATATTTGTTGATAAAAGCAGTTAAATTATGTCAATAGCTTTTTTATGTTAGTGTGTTTAATACAAAACCGCTCGCCTGGCAGTTTTCCATTAACAGGTATTATTAACAACCTGGCATTGAGGAAAGTGGATTTGGTTAATTCAGACAGGCACTAAGTATAAATATAACAAGAGTTGGCAATACAGGCTATATAAATTTGTAAAAGACTTATAACCAGGGTTATGGGGATTACAGAAATGTTTCCAACCCAATCATGTAAGACACCGTAGCTAACAAGGACAAACAGCTTGCAGAATCAACAGTTGCCAGGATAGACACTCTACAAGTGGTGGAGGTGGGTGTTAGAGAATCTAAAGTTAACCTGCACCGACATCTACAAGTCACGAACATGTTCTAAGGTGCCAAGGATCGCAATCTACCGTATATATCATATAGTATATATTGGTAACAGATCATAACTTCATTTACAGTTCATGATCTAGAATTACTTATTTTAAAATCCCTTTTATCACAAAACCAAAAATGGCACACTAGTGTAGTGGATAGAGCATTGGCTGCTAATACCAGACGTTGCAGTTTCGTTCTCCAGCTTGACCCAATGCCTTTTAATAAACAACACTCAGTACAGATTCTACCCAGGAAGTGGACTTGAGAGTAGTTCATATAAGATCTGAGCTTTTTTCACAATCAAGCTAAAATAATTTAGTATAACTTGAAACAATTTTATTTTGTCATAATCAACTCTTAAACTACCTGAATATCAAAATTATAATGGATAAAACTTATTTGTGTATTCCTGTATTTCTTTTGTCTGGACATTGGCATAATGTTGAGACATTAGAACAAACACAAACACAACAAGGAGACTGTCATAAGATATCACATCAATTTCAATAATCCATAAACAAACATCATTACTTATCCATGTTTATCTTCCAAAGTCATTAAAATCCCCCATTACTTCAAAGAAAACAGAATCACAAGTCACTGATAATTTAATGGAACAAACAGAACATATTCCTATTACAGATTGGAGTATGTTGTTATTACACATAAGCAAGCCTCTAATATCTCCTAAGCTTCTGTCTGACAGCGAACTGTGGAGAATTCATCCAGACGACTTTTACAGTTCCACCCATTTATAATTTGTTATAAACAAAGAGGGTTTATCTTGATACTCGGCTACATAACAATTACAGTTTCTTATAAAGATACTTATTGTAACAGTTCTTAGCTAGTGAAAGGCAGGTCGTTGTCAAGGTAACCAGTAATGAGCTTATCAGATAAATTAATTTTAGTTATGACATGAGCTAATTTGTTAAATAGGAGTTCAAGCCATTTTCATTAATTTTAGATTAAATACAGCAAACATCCAATGCCTCTGACACAGGAATCTGATTATAATCATTACAAGGGATTGCAATATATTTTTCTTTAAAGAATGGATTGGTGGGTGTGTGTGTGTGTGTGTGTGTGGTGGGGTCTGTTACTGCCATTTTAAGTTATACAAGCTGTTCTGTAAAATTTATACAGGAAGACCTCAGAATAAATCTTAGTAGAATTACAGTCCTTCCACAAGCAACTGGAAACTTTCCTATATAAAATTTCTGGATGGAGCTATGCTCAAACCCTCAACCTCAGCAGTGCCAAGGAAGAGTCCTTTCTTGAAACAAGAGTTGTCAGAAGACCAACAAAGCTCGCCTCTGGGTGTCCAAAAAGGGCCATAATTGTGCCAAAATGCAATCCAGAGTTATGGTCCTTGTCTGTGTGTGTTCCATTGATGATGGTGAACACACATGCAAAGTTTCATTCACATCCAATGAGTGGTTGCATAGATATGTTAAACTTAAACGCAAAAGTTTAACCTGGGTGTCAACAGACACCTTTGTCCCGGTGAGCTAAAAAGAATAAAGATGAATGGATATATATATATATCTCGGTGGTAAAATGAAAAGATGCGTTAAAAATCATACATGTATCTGGATCTGGAAACATGGACAAATGACAAACTGGTAACAAACTACCAATCTAACTAATTCCTTTCCACAGATTTAAAAATCATTAAATTTCAAATATTTCCAGGCAATAGTCAATGCAAACAAAATCACAAGGAAAGAGATTGTATTTTATGTACTAATGCAAATGGTGACACTTAAACTGTTGTCAAGAAAATCACAGTTAATATTGTAACACAATGTCATGTGATAGACTGTCACTGGCCAAACTATTATCACAACGAATTATAACACCGGCCAATTTATATAGTGTCCCTATACCCCTTCCTTTATAACAATATTATATCTACAAATTGCCATGCCTAATTCTCGCCATTGTGTAAATTGACTTGCCTAAAACTAAAGTAAACCCACCAGCAGCTGTAAAACACATATTATTCGGAGGGATTGAACGATTTGTGTACAAGACCATTTCTGATTACGTAACCATTGTGTAATGTCTGAGGGACTTATAAACCAGCTCCATTGCATAAAAATAAAGAGCGCTATAAAAATGGCTTTGATCAATATTTCTATAACTGTCATTCCAGGAATGGGAAAGTTAATGTGGGTGGGTATCGATTGGAAGTTGAGCAAGTGGTACTACAGATATATAGGACAACCGTTTGTGTAACATATTCCCTGCAGGTTACTGAAATCTGTGTTTCATGACAGGTGTCGGGAGGATGCTGACATTGGTTAGTGATTTCAAGGTTACGTGTGATTATTCAAGAGTTATTAATTATCGCACTACACGTTTGTCTTCAAAACACAAAATAAAGGAAGGGATGACATTGTCAATATCACAGCCAGAAAGAAGCATTTACTATATAACAAGCCTTTGGTCAAATATTTCCAACTGACCTTCAAGTGTGTCTACGAAAAGAAGATTTGAATTCTAGCTAAAAATTAAGGCAGTAGATTTGAACTGTTTTTACACATTCTCTTTTAATAGCTAAAATATTGGGAGAACTCTTCTGCTAATTGAAATTTAAAACTTATTTATTTATTTTACTTCAATTGTGAAACAAGTTGTTAAAACAAATCTAGTCTTCCTGGGTAGAACCAGTACTAATCAAGCAGATATGGATAAAATGTCTTGCTCAAGGACACCACATAAAGTCATGGTGGAGGATCAAACCCACAACCCTCTGTTCATGGGTCTGATACTCTACCACTGGACAACGCACTCCAAAAGTGAATTTTAAAAATCCAAAATATTTTCAGGGCTTGAAATTTGTAATCAAAGCTACTTACCCTCCCTTCCCAAATGTTTTTTTGAAGGCTTAAAATCAAATAAATTTTAAGATTAAAGTTTCTTAAATCTTACTCGTCCTGGACAAATGTTTAATCATCATAGAGAACAGACCAGGGGAAAACATTTTTTTTTGTGTGCTTCAACATAACAATATAAAGTGGTACACCATATATAGTACATGTACATGATTGTATAAAACTACTACAGTTTCTTCATTTCATAAATCACAGCTTCCCACCATTACCTCCATCTTGAGAAACAAATGTAGGCCAAAAACAAAAGTATTTTCAGACCATCTAATTACCATCGCCTTAACGAGGTTATATTGATTGGGTAACAATCTCCGAGCTAAATATTGTATGGAACAGTCTGGAACACACGGGAGAATTGAATCATTGCTACCAGCGGAGATTGAATTTAGAAAATAATTATTAAGTTACCAAAATACTTTAGATTTAGTAGTAATTACAATGCAGCTGTCATATTGATATACTATGTAAGCTAGCCGGAATATCGCCTAGTATGTAGATACTAATTTTAACTCGATTGCGAAAAAAGCTCAGAGTTAATATATATGTACCCACTCCCAATTCTACTTCCTGGGAAAAAACAGTACTTTTTTTTTAGAAGCATTGGGTCAAGTGGGGAATCAAACCCGCAACCTCTGGCATGAGTGACCAACACTCTATCTGCTACACTACCGCGCTGCTTGGAATATTATTTCATTCTGTGAAACAGATTCTGGGCTAACTTTTAAGTTCCTGAAGTGTCTAATGCTATATAAGACCATTTTGAGGTCCATTACATTTAACATTAATAGACGAATTTTCAAAAATTTCATGTCATATGTGTGTACAATGACTGAGAACCAAGCCATGTAGAATATAAAATCAGATTGTAAGTCACTAGCAGACCCCACTAAATCTATGTTTTACACAAATAGCATCAGTCTGATAGCATTTGGAAGTTTATAAGATTCTTTGACCCTTCTAAATTGTTTTTTCCTTACAAAGTTATTTTGCTTTAGGTTTACAACATTTAAAATATATGTGGCATAAAACTATTTATATTTACCAGTATACATTTATCTGTGTGTGTATAAGGAACTCTTCAGAACAGCATTTTTATAGTACTGCATCTAGTCCGCTTTAATTTATCCTCTTGAATGATATTTGTTAATTTTATTTGTAAATTATAATGTGAAATATTGCAAGTAGCAATTGTAAATGACGATATTTTCATAATGATTATCATATAACTTTTATAAAGGTCTATAAATTTTCTTGTTTTTTTAATTAACTTAATTTATCTAAAAGCTGAGAAATATTGAATCACAAAAAAATAAGCAAATCTTACCACAATCAGGAATTTCAATCCTCAAATCCCCAGTTTTAGAGAGAAATAAATAAATATCCTTTAATTAATATATCACAAACTATTTTCTAAAATGGAAATTTTGATATGAATGATCTGCTTTAAATTTTTAAAGTCCTAAGTAAGTCCTTTGGTTTTATCAAATGTTGGTTCCTTTTCTCCCACATCAACTTCATTTACAGTTTATGCCACACACACTTGGTAATCAGCTTTGACTCCTAATCCATCTTCAATCCCTTCAAAGCCTGTTTGATCAACTGCAGTAATATGTCAAGTTGACAAAGTTATGTAATTAATCCTACCTTATAGACTTGATTCTATCCCTTTATCTTCCCAATCTTTAATCACTCGACTTATCTCAGGTTATCTATGTAGCAATTATATACCAATGTTTTAATAATCAAATTTATGATGACCAAGGTGAACATGGTCATGCCAAAATTGTTAAAATTTGATAATCAAATTATATACAGTTTTTCAGACTATAATGGAAACAGCAGAATTTGTCTGGCGACTGACAGTCTTGTTCTGTCTTTCATGAATGTTTGGTCTGACGAAGACGTGGTTTCAATTTATAAAATGTTGTCAACATTGGGTTACTCAGGCACCCGTTGACCTCATCATGGGGGCTTATTTTATGCAAACAGGACATCTGATAATTGCCCACAATGGATGAGTGTCTATAAAATGGTATCAAATCTCTTTCGTTACTACGTGACTACATAATTACTACACTCGCCCATCCAAATAAACCTTATATCAGCGACTACCTTTCCAACTTAGATAAAACAAATTTGGACTCGTATCAAACCTTTTTTTATTCAGCAATACTAAAGTAATTAGGATGAAGAAAGAACAACCACTGACCTAAACTTAATTCAAGTTTAAATTAAAATTAAACATTTTTTATGTCAATATAATGACAGTTGCTTGTTGAGGCTAACACCTACGCTAGTACTTTAAGCTAGTACTCCGCGAACCACCTGCCCAACAAAACAGTCGACAAACTCCATCAAGACACAACACTTGTGCGGACAATGACCTCATTGTAATGATATCTTTCATTCGCTCGAAATACTTTTCTTCAAATCAATCGCCATCCCCCATCCACCAAACCGGGAAAGAAATTAAAAGATATCCTCAATGACTCTACTGATAGCATTGATTTGCCAGCATAAGTATTTAAGAAGATTTTCCAAATCATTAAATCTTTACCGTTTTGAACTTTGTTTTTTCCCCCACTTGTTTACCTATACATCACCTGAAGGTGGAGGTAAAGGATTATTTTTAATAAGATTTTTCCACACAAAATAAGTTATTTAAATGAACTAGAAAATGTGTAAGATATCCATCAATCAACTGGTATAGAAGATATATGTCTATCACTTTTTTTATTTGATTATTTTGGTAGTGTAGTGGATAGCTGTTGGTTGTTGTTGTATGGTGTTTAGCGTCACTTTCAACAATTTTTCAGTCATATCGCGACAGTGTCTACTTGAGACAGTATTCTGAGCGCTGTCACACTGGAGTATCATGCCACAGACACATGGTATGATACCCCACCCAGTCACATTATACTGACACCAGGCCGACCAGACCTAGAACTCTCCTCTAAATGTTGAGCGTCAAGCGAGGAAGCTTCTAGTACCATTTTAAAAGTCTTTGGTATGACCCAGCCGGGGATTGAACCCATGAACTTCTGCATGCAAGGCGGACGCTCTACCACTAGACCACGCCGCGGTCCAGATAGCTGTTGGTCACTCATGCCAGAGGTTTTCTAAAACAAAACCGGTTCTACCCAAAAAGTCGTCTCCAGAGAGGTTCATATTAACTTTGAACTTCCTTTTCAATTGAACTACCGGTGAATTAAATTAGTATTAAGTAAATGAATCACAAATTTTGGAAAATTTGGAAAGAGATGGTGTGGGGATTAATGGCAAGTTATTGTATTATAAATTATTTCTAATGGGGGTATAATGCTTGTCAGACTTGGATTGGGCTGGTGTGAATATTCAATGAAGACTGGGTGGGGACTAATAGTCAACTTGCAGCAGTGTTTGGTTGGAGATGGAAATAGTATTCTGAGAGCTGCCACAATGAAGTATTATGCCACAGAAACATGGTATGATACCCCCACCCAGTCACATTATACTGACACTGGACCGGCCAGACATAGAACTATCTAAATGCTGAGCACCAAGCCGGGCAGCTTTTTGTACCATTTTTCAAGTCTTTGGTATGACCTGACTGGGAATCAACACACGACCATCCTCATGCAAGGCAAATGCTTTACCACTAGACAACTGCTGTGGTTGGCAGATTGCAAGTGGGGATAGTATTATGATTATTGGATGTTAATCCTTAATATATTGATTCACTCAGACATAAACAGTCAATCACGATTTCAATATTTACTTCTTTGCCAAAATACCGAATAAATAACAGAACTAATGGACTACTCAAAATGCACTTGCTAACCTCTAGGAGCAATAAAAGTTGCTCCTAATCAAGTTTACTCACATAATCATTCTGACCTTCCTTGTTTATCAAGTCCACAAAACTACCCCCAATCAAACATCAGCGAGCACTTCAAACAACTTGATATTACCCTACCCGACACACCTTGGAAAATTTGTCATATTGCTCAAATCAGAATTATCAATAATACATTTTGACTGACATTTCAAATTGTTCATCTATATTTGAAAAACCGCGGAGGTTTTTGTGTTGACAATAGGCAGACATCTCTGATTACAATAAGACGGCAGTATTGTGTTTTATCAATTAGGTGATTACGAATGGGTGCATCAGACTGGGCCATATTAAGACCTCACGTGCCCATCCCTCCCTGGATGCCCTCAAGCTTGTTTATTTGTACCGAAAACTTTAACTATTTGAAACTAATAATTTGCCATTTGAAAGACCTAATTTACTTAAAAACCTTGTACTGGTTTGTCATATCAGTTTGCAAAATTATTTAAGGATAGGGAATTTTAATGTTACCAGTTTAACTCCACAAAAGTACAAATGAATCTATATAAACATTGCAGGTTGGAGTCTATACCTGTGAGGCTTATAGTACAGTGTGTTTCTGTTTTAGACATTTTTGTTTTATAAAGTGATGGTCCGTCTCCTGCTAAGGCTTTCAAGATTATTTTCCTCTGTGTTCCAAATGTTATGGATGATTTCCCCTATGCTCAAAAATAACAAAATCTGATACATAATATTTTTAATCTCAAAAGCATACTTTTTATCTGTTCTCAAAGCATCACCATTTTCCCCATGCTCAATTTTAACAATTATGTTTTCCCATTCTCAGTCTTAACAATTATGATTTCCCCATGCTCAGTTTTAACAATTATGATTTTCCTATGTTCAATTTTAAGCATGATAATTTCCGCCACCATGCCCAAAAGCACTATAATTTCCCACTTCCAGCTTCCCAAAAGCATCACAATTTCCCTATGCCAAAAAGCGTATCTTTACAACTCATCGTAACTTTCCTTGCATGCATCAGAAGATAACATTCAGCCATTTTAAATAAAGGACAGAGATAAAATCTGCAGCATCATGGCCAGAGACACTGTAAAATCAATAGACATACTAGTTAATACACTGATGCCTAATTGTCATCTGATTGTAGCAGATGTTGCTTCCCCCCACCCCCCACACACACAAATGGTTAATTAACAACATTGTTCTACAAATCATCCACAACTTTTGTTACAGAAAATGATTTATTGTATTTAAATGGCTAATAGCGACTTTTGTTTTTATATAAATTATATATATATACTTAGACCGCGGCAGTGGTCTACATGGCGGAGCATCCACCGCGCATGTGGAAGGTTGTGTGTTTGATCCACGGAGAGGTCATACCAAAGACTTGAAAAATAGTACTAGAAGCCCTCTCGTTTGGTGCTTAGCATTAAGAGGATAGTTCTAGGTCTGGTTGGCCCCGTTGTCAGTATAATGGGACTATCATAACATGTGTCTGTGGCATGATACTCCAGTGTGACAGCTCTTAGTAGACACAGTCGCAATATTACTGAAAATTTGTTGAAAGCCACACTAAATACCATACAACAACAAGTACAGTTAAACCTGTGTAAACGGTCACCTCTATCAAACTGCCACCTGTCTTAAGCAACCATATTTTTTATTTCCCATTTCTATGTTTCAGAGTGAATTAATTTGTATTAAGCAACAACCTGTCTTAAAAGGCCATTTTCCTCCTTCCCTTGACTGGCTGCTTAAGACAGGTTTGACTGTACATTGTATATATTCCTGGGGGACCCTTCTGCTTCTTCTCTAGGGATTATAAAATTCTATATTTCTGGATAATTTCCATGCATTATAATTATAATAAAGGCAATTTTGTGCTATAAAAATATGAAAAATAGTTTCCCCTCTGGAGCTGAAGATTTGATAAAAATCACTTACATCTTGTACTTTTCAATGATTTTTTATTTGACCAGAATTTCCCAAATTAAACAATAACACTGACCTCTTCGTATTGTGATGGAATAAGGAGAGAGGATCTAATTAAGCATCGATTCTTTGGCAAAAATATTTTCCGCATTAGAAAAGAATTTATCACCAAGGTCAAGGTGGGCTGCAAGGTGGGATGAAGTGTTAATGAATTATTTACAGCACAATGTAGAAGCATGCAAAGGAGTGTGGATAAATTGTCTTTATATTTAGAATTATCGAGCTGCTGATGTTTTAACTTGTGAACATTTCACTCAGGCCGATGCTTTAACCCTTTACTTCATAAAGACGCCTTTTGACACCTTATATAGAATGCTTTTGAATTATTAGTTGAATTATGTTTATATTAACTGACAGAGTCGAAAACAGTGCAGGAAGTGTTCAGATTGCTCGTTACGAAAAGACTCCAGTGATAGATGGGTAAAGAGAATTGACCAACTTAGAGCCAAACAACATAGACCCTGACCAGACTATGAATTACTCCCATGTGGATGTACGACTCTACCTTGTTTGCCATTTTATTTTTATTTTTTTGGAATGAGGTTTAACGCCATTTTCAACACATTTCAGGTTATATATGGCATATCCAGTTTTACCGATGGAGGAAGACCTCAGACTGATTCAGACTGAGTAGATCCACCATCCTTCTGCAAGTAACTGGCAAACTTTCTCACATAAAGTTTTTGGAGGGAGCGGGACTCGAACCTACGACCTTAGCGGTGAGAGGTTATTGATCTCAAAACAGCGTCTTAGACCACTCGGCCACAGAGGACCCTCGTTTGCCAGTGATTTCACCCACGTGAACAACTTTTAAAAAAAGACTTCCATCTTATACTAATATATGGAGCATATCATTTATGACCTTGACTTCTAAGTTTTGGATTTAAAAAACATCATTAATGACACTGAAAGAATCCCTGAGGTTTGACAAAAAAACAACAGAAACAACAGAAGCACTGTGAATATGTTAACTTAAGCAACCAATTACAATGACCAAAGAATTACAAGATAAAGTTGTAATTAAGGGTAACCTACAAAACTATTCTGTGATTCTTGACTTTTCCCTGACCTTGAAACAGATAGCATCAATATTAAATGTTAGCCAATATTTTTATCTCCACTACAATCGTAGTCCATTATCTTGGCTCCCTGCTTTTGCCTCTTTTAGACATAGTAACTCCTAGCAGACTGTGCATGAAAAGGAAACCAGTAGTCTAATCATAATCAACATTGTTTGTTTTTTTGTAAAAAACATCTAAAGAGAGAGAGAGAGAGAGAGAATGTTAGTGAATGTATTTATAAAATTTGAAATTTCAACTCGGATCTCTCAGGGTGTGCGACTAAATTACTACGACTATTAATAACAAATATTAAAACTTAAAAATAAAACTGACAGAGATTCTGTCGCTGACCCTGATAAACACCAACCTCTTAATTCTGTTTCTCTTCTTTGCTGCAGAGCTATCCATGTCTTCGGAATTGTGTTTTAAAAAATATCCAAAATACTAGCTGTATCTCCAACTATACTGTTTCTAGATTGCCTGACACATTGTTTAGCCGCCTTGTAGAAAGAGAGAGCAACTTAGTATTATCAGAACTTCATTCACTGCCATGTATGTACATAAATCAATAAACGGTCTGATCAATAGCCTGGTAAAACCTATAACCATTATCTCCACCAAATATCTGAGATTCCAGAATTAATGATAATCAATTTTTTTTTTCAATATATATGTATATGTGATATATAAGTAGGTTCCTTTGTTCCTTCCACCCAGGAATGTGGTAAGTTATTTTAAAGGATGGTATGTCGCAATCTTCTGCTAATTCATTAAGCGGGTCATTGTTTTCTATTACAGACACCAAGTTGATCTATAATTCATAAGATTTCTCCAATCTTCCAAGGAGAAAATTTATTATTCAAATACTTATCTGGGTGGGCAGTGTTTCGACCAATACGATGAAAAACTGGCTAAATATTGAATAAAACAAGGTGCTGTGGCCTTTGCATTTGAGGGCTCGTCGATTTATCAGCCTCTTTCCCTTAATATCACATTTCACAAAATTATATATCCAAGTCTCCAAAAAGAAAATTTCTGCAAATCTGTGAAAGCGTATTCCCACGACAAATCTTGTCTAGTCCACATTAATAACTTTCTATCTTTCAAGCTTCTTTGACGATTCCCTCCGTATACCAGAAGCCATTTATTATTACCATCACAATTCTATCTTACTGCAGAATGATAATATTACCCTGTCCACTAATATCCCTTCTTTATGAAAATCAGAAAATCAAGTTCTTCTTAACTGCACAAATTGTTGTTACATGGCCAAAATCAGCTTTCCTTAAGTTCAGTTGCACTCTCCTCTCTAACAATTTTCAGTATTTCTGTCCAGATATAAACATGCACATGTCCCGAAAATGGAATAAATGCCTGCGAATCACTGGCAATCAATCAGAATTATATCCAAAGACATGCATTCACTTCCTGTCTAAATATTACAACATATTAGTTGCTAATCATCAGAGGAAAAAAAAGCAATAGCCCATTGTTCCATTGGCCAAGCTATGGAGGAAGTCAGCCGTTGCCACTGGGCTGTAAAATCTCTCTAATTTTGTTCTCATAATGTCAATAGTATTGAACGACAACACGGGTCTTTGATGCCGACTGCTGCAGCTATAGGGTGATTGTGCATCTAAAATCAATACAACTCCTCTATGTTGTATGCTACAATAGTAAACCAGTCTACAACATCACCACGGAAACCCAGTTACAGTTATTGCGTTCTTTCCTTAAAATTCTTGGAACAGTCATTATTTAAATAGACATATTTTTTTTTTTTATAGAAATAATGATGTTCTCCTCTCTTATCAGTACAATTTGTCTTGATGCGATTCGTGATTTTATTAAAATGTAAGATCTGCATCTTATTAAATTTCAATTTTAATTTGTCCGTTATGACGTATCATTAATTGTTGTGTATTTCACATAACAAGTTAAGACATTTCCCAAAATATCCTTACTGTAGACAACAGTCTATGCTTTTTTTAACATGGCCGACTCAATAAAAATATCATGCTGCAGATTGAGACATGACATGATTCCTCATGAATCCTCAAACTCTTCTGACACTGGGCAAACTAGAAATAGTATTACTAGCTTTGACTGCAGGCAGATAAGGCAAATAATATGGTATCGTAATTTTAATGGAGCAGCGTGTTTGAAATTCACCTGCGCACAATTTGTGTTCAAATGTTTAGCCAGTTTCTTGATAAAATAGAGTAACTTTGTTGTAAATTAATTATCAATTGTATCATTTAAACCTATTTCACTCAAAAGTTTACCTCAGCATTTTTACCTAAGCTACTTTCAGTCTCACGTGCAAATGTGTGCTTAAAATTTCATTTGGATACCTTGGTTTTTACGGAAGAAATCCAATGAAAGAAAATGGCAGCTATTTCAATATTTTTATTTTTGAAGAAAGGATCTTTTTTCATGGTTAATGTGTAAAAGTGTAAAAAGGGTAAAATTATTTTTTAATTGCATATTAAAGAGGATATTAAAACATCTTTTTTCGCAGTAGAATGAAATTTTGTTCTGCTTCACAAAATTAAATTTTGTAGCATCTAATTAAATGGCAGATTCATGCCTTTTTGACATTTTCGACAATGTAATTATGAGTAAACCAGACACCCGACTCTATTTATGATGGACCACTAGTAACATTTTTAATAGTTAATTTGCAGCATTTTATAACAGACTCTGCTAGTCTTTTATTTTTTATCAATCCATTTCTCATTTATTTAGAAATTTAGCTTCACACTGTACTGGCAGGCTGACGTTTGTAAATGATATCGCTGACGGGAACCATAGCAGCTATAAGAGACATGGTAAGGGATCTAATGGTCATTTTTTAAATGTAAACTGCCAAAACTGAAGCTATCACAGCAACAGAGGCCTCACTCTTTTAACCCAATACTCCATAGATACGCATTTAATCGCACCAATCACAGAAGGCCTTTGAAAACAGTGCAGGAAGAGTTCAGATTGCTTGTAAAGAGCAATCTGAACACTTTCTGCACTGTTTCCACTCTGTCAGTTAATATAAACATAAATCACCTAATAATTCAAAAGCCTTCTATATTACAGGTGTTTAAAAGGCATCTATATTAGATGTCCAAAGGCGTATATATGAAGTAAAGGGTTAACATACAAATTTACTTAATTATTTTTTAACAGGTTGAAATTTTCAGATTGTGGCCCACATTATGTTGTTGTGATTATGTACATTAGTCATTGTTATGCAGATGCAATTCAACAATAAATAAAATTCTATTGTGAATAGAACTTTATCATCCCTAACTTCTTTCTTTATTATTGCTGTATTGCGTAGCAATACGAAGCCATTATTTGTATAACATAGCAATAAGAAACAATCATTCTTGCATTGCGTAGCAATATAATGAAATGATTATTTATATTGCATAGCAATATGAAAAGATTATTTATATTGTATAGCAATATGAAAAGATTATTTGTATTGCATGGCAATATAAAACAATTATTTGTATTGCATAGCAACATGAAAAAATCATGTTTCATGTTTCAGGAATCTGAAGAAGGAATATAATATTCTTTGCTTTGGGTAAATAATTAATGAACCAGAATTCTAGCAAAGTGTGTTTAGAGTAACTGATAATCTGTTAGCCCTCGATAGAAAAAACGGCACTAAATATTCAAACAAATGAATAAAACCAAAAAGAAGCAGACTTAACAATTTATTTCTTGTTGATACACATGAGACATGTGGAGAGTGTGCTCATCTACAATCAGTCATTAGTCATTGTACAGAAATGAACAGCCAGGAATCTGACCAATCATAGTTATTGATCATCATTCCACTGGACACTCAACAATGACAAATTGCTAAACTGGAGTAAAACACAGAAACACTCTTGTCAATCTTTCAGTCATATCACCAGAGTGTCTGCTAGAGACAATTGTCTATGTACTACTACACTAGAGTACACGGCTCTCGTTTCCAAAAGTCAAGGGCCCCGACCCCATTCCCAAAAGTGCAAGCAAGAGCCCTGGAGTACCAAGGTGCAGACCAACCATGTCACCATGCTAATCACACCAAAGGATAGATGTAATGCGGAATGCAGAATCTTCTGCATGCGAAGCTGGTCCAAGTCTGTATAAGCTGATGTCAAATTGCAAACACAGTTGCTAAGTTTTATAAAATGTCAAATTGCAACATGTATAGTATCCAAATTGTCACAAAATATTCATGAGACAATGCCAAATTGTTGACACTGTAGCCAAGTTAAATAATGAAATATGAGACAATGTCAAATTGCATGAATGGAATAAAAACAATTAGTAACCAAGTTACCAAAAAAAGATGAGAAACCTGGCAGCAAATACATCAAAGAGTTTTCTCATGAACTCTGAATGCCCTGTCATGTTTCTGACTAATTCTACACAAAACTATAACAGAAGAATAACCATGCAATATGTTCCATGGGACAAATATTTGCAATTGACCTCTGTAACTGGAAGAACAAAAAATTTATGGATAGAATATGTTGAGTTCTTTCTCATAAAAAATGACTTGCCTGAGGATAAATCAGTTGTTGACATCAAAATTAAGGATGAATATAAACACATCTTGCCTATTATCTCTCAAACCTAAATGTCAAAGGAATTCAAATTAGATTTTACATTTTCCCATCATGCAATCCCATTATAATAGCCAATCAGAATCTAAATACTGGCCTTTAGAAAACACAGTATTTGTTTGAATTATATGTAATCATCAAACTATATATTAATGAATATCAGTTTATCAATCTTTAAATGAACATCTTACACTCCAATAATGTTACCATAGCAACCTGAGCACCATCTTACGTCTTGATAAAAATTAATAAAACATTTAATATGATCGATTGATTGAATATTTAGCGTCATTTTTATGCCATCGAGGGCTAACAGATGATCAGTTAACCTAACTACTGTTTCCTGGGATTAACCGGTACTCGAGCACACCCCATCTCCGCAAGTAACTGATAACTGACCCACTTGAATCAGTGGTGAGAGATGAATGATAATGAGACACAATGTTGTATATCAATCATCACGGAGACTGTTGCCGGGTGGGCATTAGAATTCACGACCCCTGGATTGATTTCTTTCAATATGAAACTGGCTTTCATTACATTCAAGAAAATATCATCTTTATTTTTATATACTTCATGCCATTGCATTCATTATTCCAATAAGATTAATGTTAACACAATACAGTCTATATAATTAAACTGAGTCACATTTCAACTGATTTGTGATGACAGGATGGGGAATTAAACCAATCCCTTTCGACCACAGACTAACAGATCAAACTACATTATTCAGATGAATTTAAACAATACAGATGTTTTGTCACCCTAACCCTGCCCCACCAATAGGAATACTGGAATATTAAAAAATTGCTAAATTCCAGTGTTTTCAGCCAAAGTTCTGCATTTTACTATCTTGGACTGCCACCTAGCTTAAAATCAATGGATCCCATCTGCATGTATATTGTCATTGTGATGTGTACAAGCTGAACTTAATAGTGCAAAATATAAGAGCTCTTGTGGGTCATAATAAGATAAATAATTGTTTTATATATTATTGTGAATTCCCACCTCGGTTATGAAAACATTCCCTGCAAGTCAGAATTTAAGAATTTAAGATTTTCAAAAAAAAATCTATCTCGTCTTAAAACCACTTTATTGATTATTCATCTTATATTCTCAGCAAGATTTAGTAATATTCATCATTACAGAAATTTTGATTTTAAGATTTACCCAAAAAGATAATGCCCACTGGTGAATCCAGAGTGTGGGGGTGGGAGGGTCTGGGAGAGGTTTTGTCAAAATGTGTCTCACAATCAGATTAATAGCCCTGGCACTCTTGCGTTAAAAAATAAGCAAATTCAACGGAATGAGATACAAATCAAATGACTCAGGTGAATTTTTAATCCAATATGTATGCCAGTGATAAAAAGTTTCCGTGAATTCAAAGTTAAATCATTCAAAATACCCATTATCATGAAATCTCAAAAAAAAATATTATTGGTTATTTGAATCAAAGATTTAGCCAAACTGTTATGATTATATATTCTTCGCTACCTATCCTTAGAAATTGAAAAAAACTAGAGCTATCACTGAATGTGATGAATACCCCCGAACGCCGCCATGACAGAAAATGGTTTACCATTGTATGAAGTTTGATGAAATTCCATCCAGTACTTTAAAAGTAATGCTCCGGACAAGGGAAATATATCAAAGGGCAATAACTCTGTAATTAGCAAGAATAGAGTTATGTTTCCTGTACACTGCTCTTCCTGTCATTATATTCTACCATTGTATGAAGTTTGATGAAATTCCATCCAGTACTTTAAAAGTAATGCTCCGGACAAGGGAAATATATCAAAGGGCAATAACTCTGTAATTAGCAAAAATAGAGTAATGTTTCTTTTACACTGCACTTCCTCTCATTATATTCTACCATTGTATGAAGCTTGATGAAATTCCATCCGGTACTTTCAAGTTATGCTCCAGACAATAAAAAATATCAAAGGGCAATAACTCTGTAATTAGCAAGAATAGAGTTATATTTCTTGTACACTGCACTTCCTCTCCGCTCATTATATTCTACCATTGTATGACGTTTGATGAAATTCCATCCAGTACTTTTCAAGTGATGCTCCGGACAAGGAAAATTGCAACGGACAGACCGACTGACCGACCAACAGACCGACCACAGGGTGACTCCAATATACCCCCTCAAACTTCATTTTCACAGTCGGGGGTATAATAATCTTGAATGTACGGTAAGTTTTCTTCATATAATCAGTAAGCTATCTTCAAAGAAGACCATTTTGGTGATAAAATTGTATTCATGGCTATAAACTGTAAAAGATGCCAGCATTTGTTAATATATAAAACACATTTAACTGTCTTTCAACAATCTACGTGGCCTTTAACCAAGGAAGGGAACAACCACATCAAAATTATCAAATTTAAATTAATCGGAATGTGTCACACTTCTAGTACCGTAATGTTAATAAACTCTCCCATGTCTCACACTCCTTGCTATTATACCTGAAACACTCACTCCAACGTTTCATATATCATCAAACGCTTTTATTGACGACGAATGAAGAATGTGTTTCTTTAATAGAAAGTTAAAAGTAACCAAAAAAGTATAAATTACTGGTATAATCCACTAATCATTAAATTCCTATTCAATGTCTCAACCAATACCGATATTACGCATAGTTAGTATGAATATAAAAATTATATTATATATTTTAGAAGTTTTTTTCAGTTGTAAAGTATTCTTTCACATCATATTTGCTATTATATGAAGATTTTCAAATTGCTGTTTTTTGGTAAATTTTTTTTAATGATATCTTTATATAATAAATTATCATCTTAATGTGATTTTTTTCATTGATTTTTTTTATTATACAAATTAACTCTTTTTTTTATATTATTCATGCCAGACTGGTCTTTGCACCTGCCCAGTAATGCAATCACATACAACAGGTACATTTGCAACTTTATATTTTAAAAGGCACACTGTGTAATTTAAGATAACAAGCACGAAAGATTCTCTTTGACGAAACGAAAAACTTACCCCAAAATATTTGATATCCCTTTTTACAATTTTTCGTTATTCCACTTTCTTTTTTTAGGGATAGAAATGAGCACAATATACCAGTAGTTGTCTTACAAAACTTAGTAAAATGAAACATTAATGCCGAGGACTGAAAAATTAGAATTCAATATTCATAAATCCTTCCTTGGCTCAGACAAAGATGCAAAGTGACATTTTCGAGAATGATGCCTGGTGTCATTTGAAATAATAATAATTGTGTGCCCCTATGAGAAGTTTCCGATGCTCTGTTCCATCAAATTACCCCACCCCATAGACTGCTTATGTATCTTGGGAAATGTTGCTTTAATTGCTTTTTGTAATAAATGCGTGTGAAACTTTGTCCTCTAAATTCCGAAAAAATTCCAACAATCAGAAAATATTCGGGAACAGTCGATATTCACGACCAATGAAATGCTGATAATTAGATATATTAGGAATCAGATATTACATTATGATCTTGTTTCTACCCATAATGCAATTAAGAACAATTTGCCCCCAGTCCAGAAGGGGCCATTGTCGAATCTCACCATCTGTCCATGAATTCTTGCAGCAACATGAAAGAGTGATGGAATCTGTGGATAGATCTGCATGCAACAATTTGATCTGTTATCTGTTTGCAATGTTCCGGAATTCAATATTTTATCTACTATCATATCTTTCAATAACTATTTTATCCTGTATAACTGTCTCCACTCCAAATGTAGAACATCATAATTTGTTCAGGCGCAAAGTATACTTTGGAAGGACATTAAATGATAATTTAAACAAGTAAAAAGAAATAAATGTTCCCCAAACCTACTCCCTGAGGCAAAATTTGAGATTACTTTCATGATCTGTGACCTTGAAACAAGTCATAATTTTACCTTGGAACATCAAGTTTACTTACAACAAATTATAGATATCTTGTCACTAATCTCAAAATTATATTTAGATCTGATTTCAGCTTTTGAATGAGTTTTAATGCCATTTACATCACATTACCACTGGCTGCCAGTTTTATTGGTGTTTTTTCTCCCAATGTTTCTTTTTATTTATTTTAATGGGTTTTGATGTCATTTTCAACACATTACAGACTATATTGCCACTGTGCAGGAAAACCTCAGATGCAAGTAGATGATCTTACAATCCTGCTTATTTATCTCATTGCATTTATTAAATGAGTTGGTAAAATATATATTATGCAAGACTCTATCTAAATACAAAATGAGCACAAATGTAAGATCCTTTTTGTCACACAAATCAAGAAAATGGTATAATTACCTTTTTTTTTAATACATCACCTCCATAAGTAACGATAATTTTTTTTAGTTTATGTCATTCTTCATAATTATGACGTAACGTCTCAAAATAATGTCATTTTACCGTGACAAGTCGACGTCATTTATGTATTAAGGGAAGTTGGACAGTAGTTTGGCATTTTATGCACATGAGCAGAGTTATATTAGAAAACAGTGAATCTGAAGTGATATCACACAAGGTTAATATCAAAATATATATCATGGGTTTAATATACTCTGTACACTGTAAATTATGTGATAAATATAGATATATAAACATTACATCCTTTCTATGGCCTTCTCTTCTCCACACAAAAATATATAATATATTCACCAAACCTAGTATCAGCAGGGTGGCCAAAAATGGTAACTAGATGTGAAGGTGGTTAAGGACAAGTTGGCCAAGACTAGAAACTTATTGATGTGAAGAAATATCCATATAGCCAACATCAGCAGGATGACCAAGACTATTACTACGTCTGCTGTCTTCCTCCCAGGGGGAATCATGACACACACAATCCAATAACATCAGATTCTGTACTTACCTGAAAATAGACATAATAGACATACATATATCATTTAGTGTATAGAATAATATAACAAAACAAACAAACCTCATCAAAGGTCATCAATATAAAACAATTTCAATGTGGTGCCCAGCTTCATTAGTCATTAATATTCAGATAAAGAAAGATGAATGCATGCAGCAGACAATATGATGGCTGCATATTTTAAGACCCAAGAATGAAATTTTCTTCCAAAAATTATGTGCACTTTTTTTTCATGTAAAATATTTGGATGAGAGTGGCTTGAACCTACATCTTTAGTGTTGTGATGTTAGTCATCTTGAGATAGCACCTTTGGCCACTAGGCCCCCCACCCCCACCCCCACCCCCGCATACCTCCCTCCAAAACCAGATAATGAGCAAATGGTTTAAAATTAAAGCTAGCAAACGCATTGATGGGTATGATGTTGTACAGCCAAGGTCACACACACACGCAAGTAAGCACATGCACATGCCCACGCACAGTCTTTCTATATGTCAGACAAACCTGTTTTTGCATACAAACAAAGTAAAAGTCTCAATGTTGCACTTCATGGCATTACACAGCTATATCTATTTCAGATATGTACTATTACACAAACAGTTTTGATGGGAAAAACAACATCATAGTTGTAAATAATTATATTTACAGTTGCCAGTTTAAGATGTTACAAAGAGTGTGCAGCAGACGGGATGAACAACAAAATGTTCGCAGCCAAGATGCACGTCAGGTGTTGTAGTTACTTGTGATATATACAGTTAATTATTACAGAATGATCATTACCTATCACAGCTGTCCTACACAGACTTCACCTCATACCTGCCATGATAAATGATGAAAATACTGTGGTAGCAAAATTAATTAATGTTCTTCTGTCATCTCCCTTTAATTAACAAATTATTTGACTCTGTTGTCTTTTTGATAGTGTTACGCCATTATAAATTAATTGCTATATTATCATCTAAATTTTTCTTAAAAAATGAGGAGGGTGGGAGGATTTTATTTTTTATCTTTTGTTTTTATCTTTAAAATTTTTGATGTTTCTTAATAATAATTTTTGTTTTTTATGAAAATAAAAAGGGTCGGGGTGGCATGAAAAATAGAGGGCAGACGGGGATGATAATCTAGCAATTAGTTTATTATGGCCTGACTGAAGTATCATTTAGTTGTGTTTTGTCTGTCTGTCTGTCTGTCTGTCTGTCTGTCTGTCTGTCTGTCTGTCTGTCTGTCTGTCTGTCTGTCTGCCTATATGTTGTG
The DNA here is from genome assembly GCA_029582155.1 of Panopea generosa. Classification (NCBI taxonomy): domain Eukaryota; kingdom Metazoa; phylum Mollusca; class Bivalvia; order Adapedonta; family Hiatellidae; genus Panopea; species Panopea generosa. The sequence goes on from CM055903.1 coordinate 43,939,989, forward strand.
TACATGTGACTTATTCTGTCTGTATGGGTGAAATTCTGTGTCTGTGTGGTCTTAATGTCTGCCTGGATGTCTGATATAGTTGAGACTATTCCATGAACGGCACTCTATTGGTCAATTAAGTTTTTAAGAAACAAAATATTATATTGTACTGTTTCAGTGTCAATATCAATAATTACTCTTAAAAGGAAAGTATCATTGTATTCCGTGACTATCACCGAATGGTACTTAACAAGACAATTAATTTGAATAAAGTCAATTTTAAGAGGGTCAAATTGATCCGATCAAAGACCATCAGTTAGATAACATACAAATTGATGTAAAACAATGAAACACAAAGAACAACACATACGTATATTAATGAGGTCTAGGAACACTTCAAACTTCAAGAGATCTGGAGTGTCGTGAATAAAAGCAAAACAAAACGAAAACTGCTTCAATACAGTGTTCAAACAATATCAAGTCAAGTGGACTCGCACTTCTTATCTGTAATAACAAAGAGCAGGCAAGTTGGCAAGCACTTGTAAACTTATCAAGTGATACTATGTAAGTATTTGGTTTTGCTCCTTGAGAGACTGGTGAAGTCAAGGAAAACTGGAGTTTTGTTGCGCAAACAGCGAATGATTACACTTCCAATACAAAACATATGCCTGGCACCAACTCAGAATTTTAAAACAATAAATTCAGAGAATATGCTGACTTTATTGTTGTGAAACTGTTCGGGGATTTTCATTTGAAAATTGTTTCAACATAATATAGTAAACAGAGTGGTACATGTTTTCATCTTTGCGATGTCCCCGGCCAGGTCATACCAAAGACTTTAAAAATGGTAATAGAAGCTTCCTCGCATGGCGCTAAGCATTTAGAGGACAGTTCTAGGTCTGGTCGGCCCAGAGTCAGTATAATGTGACTGGGTGGGCTATCATACCATGTGTCTGCGCCATGAGACTCCAGTGTGATATGACTGAAAAATTGTTGAAAACGATGCTAAACACCATAAAACAACATCATCTTTGCGATGTTGTTTCGGGGATTAGTTTGAGATTTTAGGTTTAGTTTGGGAGAATGGATGGGTGGGATTTGAGGAAATCTTTTGTGCTCTTTTCGAAAACATTTCTACGCCTGTAAGATCAATTAAATAGCTAATATGATGAAGGTACAGATAGTTAATTTTATGTAATTTCATATAACACATTACAGGTTATATAACTGATCTGACCCAAGCTGTCAATCAAACAAGTCAAAAATCCAATCAGCGATCAACACTGGTTGATACTCTGCCATATTCCTAAGACACACGAACTGTCTCTAAGAATTGATTAATTGATTGAATATTTAGTGTCATTTTTATGCCATAGAGGGCTAACAGATGATCAGTTAACCACTGTTTCCTGGGATTAACCAGTACTCGAGCACACCCCGTCTCCGCAAGTAACTGATAACTTTCCCACTTGAATCAGTGGTGAGAGACGTATGATAATGAGACACAATGTTGTATATCAATCATCATGGAGACTTGCTGGGCGGGGGATTCGAACTCACGACCTTTGGATTGATAGTCAGACGCGTAACCGACTAAGCTTATCGGGCCCGGCGTCGCTAAGTAAACACTATATTGTTTTACACTGTATTTACTTGGACAAACAATGCTACATGGCCAGTGGGTGAAGCAATGTTCATGTAAATACATCCTGGGCAGAAAAAGTACTGAGTGCAGTGTTTTTTAGAGGCATCGGGTCGAGCTTGGGACTGAACCTGCAACCGCTCACTACATAACCTCTCCGATTAGGTGAAACATTCAAAGTATCAGTTCATTTACACACCTTTTGAGAAATGTTTTGAATCTGTAATCTTTTAATGCAAATATCAAATTTGTGATTTTCAACTAAATTTGTTTTACATGGCCTTAGATCAATCTTCTCTCGGTACATGTCTCGGAACATGTAAACTTCAAAGTTTAAAACACTTTAAAGCAGACTTATTCATCACCCTCAACACCAACTTACATCTCGCGTCAGTTTAATGTATCAGTTTTATGTATCGATAAACAAGGGAAAAACACAGAATCTTAATGGTTGAAAGTACAACAAAAACATTATCAACACAGATGAGCTGGCTTTTAATTAAGTAAAAACTGTCACACAGGAAGTCTGATGAATCAAATTATCATCATATCTGTTAACATTATGTTGAGATAAAGTGTAAATATTTTATTTTTCCCTAAGGTGTGTCCCTTTATACATTTTTAACCTGGACATAACTACTTTTAACCATACTTAAAATGAATAAAAAACAAACTAGTAATATTGACATGATAAATATAATACCATATAAGTGTCTAATATTATCAACTTTATCAGTTTGAGGAGTTTGGCAAAATTAATAGTTGTCTGGAAACTACATGTACATCCAGCTCCTAAACATTACAAAGTATAAAAAATTGTAAAAAAAAAACAAACACAAAAAACAAGCAGATCCCATCCATTACTTTTTTTTTACAAAAAGAGTTAAATGTCATTCATTCTTAACAGGCTACTAGTATATAATTTCATGAAGTCCACTTTTATCATGTCAATGCATTCATTTCTGTTGATAAACTACCTGCCTGATAAACATAGGTTTATCATGTCAATGGAAGTTTATCAGGCACATGACATCATTATTAATAATTATACATTTTAACCCTACATAAAATGAATAAAAAAATGAACTAGAAATATTAAAATGATCAATTGAATACCATTTAAGTACAGGGAAAAATACAAGGGCTCAACAGAGCCTCATTTTGTTTTTTTCTAAGCCTCACCTGATAAAGTCGATAATATCACACACTAACATGGTATTCTCTATTTATTGTCAGATAGATAAAGACCTCTGGAAGGAAATGACAAGCCTTAGAATTAATGAATCTGAGTAGAGCCAACCTCATTCTGCAAGAAACTGACAAACATTCTCATATAATAAATTTGGACCTAGTTGGGCTTGAACCCATAGTATCCGCTGTGAGAGGTTAGCTAGTTAACCCACATTATCCGCTATGACAAGGTTAGCTAGTGAACCCACAGTATCCGCTGTGAGAGGTTAGCTGATGATCCAATAAGTCCACTTCCAATTACCAAACTTGATTTTTATCACACTCATTTTTTTTCACAAACCCAGGGCCCTATATCAACAACATACATGTGTGGTCAGATTTCAGAATCTTTCATATTCTTTCTATGGCTTTGCCAAAATATCTTGATTCGGCAAGTTTCTGTAGCAATTTTCTTGTTAGGAAGATGAATGATATTTATTGCTGTTCAGAATTACGAGAAAAGAAAAAAAACAACAACAAAAATTCCAGAGATGATTAATTACATAGGAAAGATTTTACATTAACGTTTTGTTGTAATTTTTACTTCATTATTTAATCATCAAAACTATATGATGCTACCAGGCCTGGTTAGCTCAGCTGGTAGCAAGTGAATTCCCGCCCAGTAACAGTTTCCATGACGATTGATATACAACACTGTGTATCATTGTCATTCATCTCTCACTGCTAATTCAAGTGGGAAAGTTATCAGTTACTTTCAGAGATGGTTGTACTGGTTAACCTACCCAAGATGTTAGAAAACAGTGGTTTGGTTAACTGAACGTCTTTTAGTCCTCGATTGTATAAAACTAACGTTAAATATCGAAACAAATCATTACTTAACCATCAAAACTTTATGATGGTTCGTTCATCACCATTGATGAATGTCCAGCATAGAATCATAAAGATGACAAAAACCTTCTACTGTCTCAACAAGTAGGAAGGTGAAGAGCTTAACAATGACAAAGCTCTACTTAATATTCTACAAATAACTTCTCAAGTAGCTTACAATGACTTGATGCTCATTAAAACATTATGCTTCTGTTAACGAGGATGGGTTGGGGGACTGCAAGTCATGTCACAGCTCAAGCTGTCAAGTCAAGATCATACAAAAGACTGTCACATAACAGAAGCCTGGTACCAGTAGCTACAGGCCACAAACAAAGGAAATGGCAGTGTGACAATATACAAGTACCCGGATTTTGTATCTTCATACATCAGTTATTTCAAAAACTGAAAACGGGTACCAGTTCTGAAACAGCAATGTTGCAAACAGAAGCCTGGTACCATCACAAGCAATGGGACCAGAAGCCTGGTACCATCACAAACAATGGTACCAGTTCTACAACTCACATGTGTTAACAGTCTCAGCATCATAGCAAACAACTGAAACTAATGAATGAATGAATGAATGAATGAATGAATGAATGAATGAATGAATGAATGAATGAATGAATGGGGTTTAACGGCACATCATCTCATAGTATACATCTCTTATGGTCAATTTCATGTATGACACCTTTATTTTACTTAAAAATTTAAATTAAGTGCTTCATAACTTCTAAACAGTGCATGCCCATTGAAATTTATTTTTTTATTTTTGTGAATATATATTTTTTTATAAAATTAGCCATGATGAGATCATATATATCTCATCATGACATCACAGTCGCAACCATCATAAATTTCTTTTTTATATAAAATTCATGTTAATACTGACCAAGCAGTGAAAGTGAGACTGACCAGTTTACCTTAAAATTTGTACTCATTTGTCGAAAGTTCTTCTAGGCTGCTTTATAATAACCACCCATATTTAGATGGTCACCTGCACAAGGCCATAAATAATCACTGATGGTCAATTTAGTGTGACCAGTCACTTGACCACACACACAGAAACAGTGCAAAAAGTGCAAGTCATGGTTAAATTTTTAAAATTGTTAAAATTAAGCTGCACGATTCACACAATATTAATGTACATGTTTCCAGAACCATCGTGATCATAATCATCACACATACTTACATACCATATTCCCTCTAATAAACACCCCTGGGGATGATGCATTTTCAAAAGAGGGTATTTATTTGGGGAAATATATTTTAAATAAATAATTGGACCAAAATTGGTGGTTGTGGTGGTGGTGGTGGGGGGGGGGGGGGGGAAGCATTCATACCCGGGAATATGGAATATGTTATATGAACACCAAGCATCCTGGAAGTGTGGGCTTATTGGATGGCGAGGTATTCATACTACCCACCATTCACCAGTTCTGTTTAACCAAAATCAACCCTATAAAACTAGTTTGCTGACCTCTCCTTTGGAATCTTTTAAAAAAGCCAACTTGTCCAGTTTTGCAGTTAGCTAGTAAATATGAAGATGAATTAATAACTTAACTTCCTTTCATTATAAATTTATAAATGAATCGAAAAAAAACCTGCTGGAGAAAGCTTACTAAATACTGATGCACACTTCGATGAGGTGCAACACATAACAATATCACACTTATTTACATTCCACACTTATTTACGTTCCACACTTATTTACATTCCACTTATTTATTTACGTTCCACAATTGTTTATTTACGTTCCACACTTATTAACATTCCACTTATTTATTTACGTTCCACACTAATTTATTTACGTTCCACACTTATTTACATTCCACACTTATTTATTTACGTTCCACACTTATTTATTTACGTTCCACACTTATTTACATTCCACACTTATTTATTAACGTTCCACACTTATTTACATTCCACACTTATTTATTTACGTTCAACACTTATTTAAGTACCACACTTATTTATGAGTTCAAGTATTGGAAAAAAAGAATGTCAGCCTTACAAGCAATAAATGTCAAAATTGGAATATAAGGAAGATTAAATGGCATCTTCTTATCTTGTGATCTACTACCTGTACCCTTCCAAAGATAAATATCGGACAGAGTAGAAGATAAAGTAGTTAATGAACCTGTCTTGGAACATTAGAACAATATCAAAGTCTCTGATGAACTATGAGACTGTAACAAGAGAGAAGGCCAGTCAGATTTCACCATCATAACAATGTATACTCTGAATAGTCTGTAAGTAACTGACTTTTCATACATCCTACACAAAAGGATGCTTATATCCACCTGCCATTGCCAGGCAATAATAGAGAGAAAGACGCTTAATTTTGTAAGGATACCACAGCAGTGGTCTAGTGGGAGAGCATTCACCTAGCATGCAAACGGTTGCGAGTTTGATCCAAGACTAAGCCATACCAAAGACTAGAAAAATCTCCTCGCTTGGCGCTCAGCATTAAGAGGACTGTTCTAGGTCTGATCGACCTGGTGTCAGTATATTGTGACTGAGTGGACATCATACCATGTGTCACCAGCATGATACTTAGAATACTGCCTCAAGTAGACACCATTGCGATATTGTTGAAAACAGCACTAAACTGCACACAACCACAACAACATTTTGTAAGACATAGGAATAACAGAACCTAATTTCTACGGGCTAATATAACATACATCATTATGGACTCATTTCCCTAAACTGGTTTAATTAATAAACCACAGATAAAAAAATAGCTGACACTGTTTATCATCTATATCTTCTCTCGTACACACATTTTACTGCTAGCTGCCAACCTTTTTTCACCTTTTGTCCACATTTTTTGCCTCATTCTTAATTTTACCAGTAACATCGGCTTCCACCTTTCTTATCAGTTTAACATCTCTGTCAGTTTACCTGGTTGGTGTTCAAGATTCACTATTCGTTTATCCCTCTCTAATTCTGTTATAAATCTATCCTGCCAGAAAAGAATTGTTTCTTGTTTGTTTCTTCTATAATATTAATGTATCTCCAGTTTTAATAAAGCAGAGCAATATTGTAGTAGATAGTAATGGTTGCTCATGCCAGAGGTTACAATGATCTACTCTTTAAAAAAAAAACGCCATAATTTTTTTCATAATGGAGCTAAAATAATTAGTATAAACTCGTTTTTTATTCTCACTTATGATTCCTATTGATTGATTTAGGCAAAATATTTACAAACGCATTTTTATTTTTTATTTGCAGACACATTTCCATTTTAAAGAATGAAAAAATAAAAATGATAAAATCCATCTCTAGGAAGTTTCATTTAATAGTAAATCTTGATGTCCTTGACGTGCCACATGTGTGTTATTTATAAATAACTATTTTCATGCGTTTTCTGATGTAGAGATGCATTACCATGGTAACAATAGGTATTACTTTTAATCATCATCATGATACAGGTTTTTACCAGGTAAAATACAGATTGATAATTATAAGAAAAACAGCTGAATCTTAGTTTAATGTGTGTAAAAACTTAGTGTCAGAATATAATCATTGCATATAATACGTATGGTTTTGTATGTTTACCGACTAACTGACTGATTATCTAACTGATTTATTGATTAATTGATTGCCAGGAGTTTTGTATTATATACATTTATAATGCTTTTATATTACACAGCATCTATTTTTACATGTCAGGCAAAATACCTCAGGGATATAGTCAAACCTGTGTTAGTGGTCACCTCTCTTAAGCAAACACTTGTTATAAACAGCTGATGTTTCTAATTACAATTTTTATAACTTTAGGTTTAAACAGCCTGTATGTGTACATGTAATGGGAAAAAACAAAAATCTTCACGTTGTACGGCAGATCACTGGGTCATGGTTGAAAGCACAACGCCATTCATAATTTGGAAATGGGGGCATGTTTAACAGAGCAATATTTTTTCAATATTTCACAACTATCCAATTTAAAAACAGCGTTAAACTGTATGTAGATAACTGCAAAATCATAAAAGTAACCCCACTTTTATTTCACATTTAGAAATAAAATCTAAATACGTCAGAAGTGTTTTGTTTTTGAAGAGTATACGTTTTTGGACCGGGGAAAAGTTTTTTAAAGACAAGTCATTTTTTTGGAATAATAACTTATTCTTAATTTTTTTAAATAGATTAACTGCATAAAAACAAACTTTTTGTCACAACTCAAATTCATCTCCAATTCCAGTACACAAGTTCAATTTAAGTTTACACAAAAATATCAGTTCAATAACCACTTTACCAGAAATGTGATATTTCTGGTGCAGCATCTGCAATCAAATTATCTGCTTCCATGCGAGCTGAATCTAAGGGAGATAAACCTGATAGTATGTTATGACAGTTATCTTCCCAATGATGACAGATATAAACAGCCAACAGAAAACATATGCCAGAAAAAAAGTGTTACACCGAAACTGCTCATCTGTTTCTGTAATAATAACTGTTAGTAAATATAGCACCAGCCGCCAGCTCTATCAGAAGGCATGCCTCTACCAGGAAATCTTAACCTGGAAACCATGCATGTAATTTATAAAGGGCTAGGTTCACGAGTAGCCAAAATCGGCCCAATACATTTACAAAATATAAAATAAACGGAACCTATAATATACCACTTGTTTGTTGTTGTGTGACACCTCAATGATCCAACCATATATAATATATTGTGTTGATTGTATGTTGTTGTATTTTATTGAACCCCAAATATACCCAATACTTAAGGAAATTGGCTATTTTCATGGATATTCAACCATTATTTATTGTTTTTTACATAGAGCGCATTCTTCGCCATTCTTGAAATTTTCCCCAACATTTACTGGTATTAAAACAAAACATGTACAGAAATATCTAGTATGGCGACACTTGCGCTCATATTAAAATAATTAAAAAATCGTTCCCGAACCTGGTTGTTTCTTGCCTGTTTCTTGCGTTCATTCGGATATCACATATATCGGATATGGTTCGTTTTATTTCCAGGACATTTTATTTTCTTATTTAAAAAACTCCAAATTTATTATACGGCAGTGTTGATAAATGCTTACAAGCATCACAACGTTAAACTTTCAAAGTGACCATTTTTTTCATATAAAGATGTAATGTTCTGTTCGTCGTCAACGGAGTTTTGCGTTGGAACCTGGATGCTGTTTCGCCACATACATTTCAAGAAGGTAATTTTTTTTATTTTATGTGTGTAATACTATTAATCATTCAAAATGGTGTGAATACAGACTTATTTTGTTATTTTTATATTTTATTTAAATCGTACAAAAGGCAACATTTGCAACCATATATAGATTTATACAACGATGTAAAAGTACGAATAGGGTCGGGAGCGAATCTGAATGCTCGATGTATAATTCCGTCGATTTGATCAAGCAATTGCATTGTTTTCTATATTATTATTTTTTTTAATGGAAAGAACAATCCCAACCTAAAAAAAACAACAACAAAACAATCTGCAGAGCACAAGTTTAGTTTTTCGTTACTTGCTATTTTTATAAATAATAACTTGATTTTTTGCTTATTGTTCTAAAGCGGCAGTAGCGTAGTGGTACCGCGTTTAATTATAGACTGAAAGGTCTCAAGATCGAATCCCGTCACTGACAATTTTTTTTTCTTTCAGGATGCCCGAGGGGAACAAAAAAGCATACAACTGCATTTTGTGCAGCAAAAGAACAAACCCCAAAAACAGACGACCAATGAATGGGTCGTTCAAATCTTTCCTAGCCAAGAAGTTTTTAATAACTGCATCAGATAGGGACGTATTGTGTAATACCTGCAGACACAAATACTACATTGCAGAAACGAAGACCGTTAAACTAAATTCCAATTTGCAGCACGGCAATGACCTTACTGAACAAACGGATCCAGACTATGTACCGGAACAAACAGTTCGACAGCAGCAAAGGTCAGCTCAAATGGCCAGCCCACCGTCGATAGCAATGAATATTCCATCAACGCCAAAATCCCACTCTAGGTGTTTCATTTGTAAGCGACCTGGCCCAAAACTAGTTGTCATAGCATCAGATGCAAGATTTGCTGCGTTTTTGGAAAGTAATGTGATAATTGCTGCTGGATCTAGATGCTGTCCGGTGCACATCCAAGACCAGAAGTTGTTGCCTGCAGCTCTAAAAGATATGCCGACGCTTGCTACAACGTATCTCAACAGAAGTATGATATTGGATCTTTTATCCAGCATGAGGAACACGTGCCTACGGACAAATAATAGATTCAATTTTGATTCTCTCAATGATACAGAATATAACGAAACGACAGGTTTGAAAAGAGAGGATTTTGATGATCTTTGTACATTGATAGATGGACACATACGTAACACGCCTTCCAGAAGTATTCGTACTACAGTTGGTATATTCCTTTTAAAACTGAAGTCGGGGATGCCAAACAAATTAATAGGGACACTATTCGGTATATCAAAGTCTAGTATAAGGAGGGCCATCACATCTGTCCGACAGATCCTTATGAAAACATTCGTACCCAAACACTTGGGACTTCATCACATTGCAAGGGAAGTCTTAATAAATACCCACACACGCCCACTAGCACAGTCATTGTTTGGGACCGATGAATCCGGTGAAGCTGCAAAATTAATTCTTTTGTTAGACGGTACTTATATATATATACAGAAAAGCAACAATTTCCTTTTCCAGCGAAGGTCATACAGTATGCATAAGGGCAGACCACTTGTAAAGCCAATGGTAGTGGTGTCGACTACAGGATATTTTGTAACAATTGTAGGTCCATATCTATCGGACTCAAAAAACAACGATGCTAGAATACTAAACCACATGCTCATGACAAATATTGAAGATATTAAATCATACATACAGCCCGAAGATGTATTTATAGTTGACAGGGGATTTCCCCGTGTTGCGAGGTAGAGGTTAATAATTAGAACACGCTATGTAACATAAACACGCGATTTTAATGGGCCGAAATATTGATTTTTCACTAAAATTGGTTATGAAACACGGATATGTCATCGAAATCAAAACAACGAAATAAAAAAAATCCAAACGAAAATTAACTGAACGCCAATATCACGGCCGTTCACGACGTCATTTTGCGTACGTCGCCAAAAATAACGTGTTTTCTCCTTCGACACCATGTATTAAAATTAACAGTGTTTACATAATATTATGTTATATAAAAAAACAGTACCAAATACAAAAAATAAATTGTTTCAAGATTCCATACATATAATCTTATCAATTTTTGAGATTGGGCCGATTTTGGCTACTCGTGAACCTAGCCCTTTAAACAAAAACTCTGCATTGCATTTAGTTAAAATTTATTTCACTTGGATTGTGAAACAAGTTATTACAGCATAAACAAGTCACACTCAAAGTTTTCCTGGTTAGAACCAAAATTAAGCATATGCATATGCAAAAAAAGCGTCTTGCTCAACATATGGTAATCGTGAAGGATCAAACCTATGACCCTTCAATGATGGGGATGATGTTCTACCACTGGACCACAGGCTTTTGCATTTTTTACAATGTCTAGCTGTGGATTTCACTTTCATCAAGCATAATTTGACGTAAAGATTTTTTTTCCCCTTAAATTCTCCCCGCTGTTAAATCCCGCGCCAACCATCGCTGACAGTTCAGCAGAATGTCATGCTAGAAGACAGGACTTATTTTTTTATCCGAGTTGACCATCTTTTATTTTTGTATATAACTTTAAAATTATAGTAATCAGATGTTCTAAAGCTATTGCAATATCAGTTATATAGATTTTAACACAATTAGCGTTCATATACAAAAAAATAATTCCTTGCTCTTTACCAGTAACCATACTATTTCATGATGCAGTCACTTAATACAGGAGACCATAATGTCAAAGAGCAACTATAAATAACTGAAATGCGTTCAACACCATTTTCAACAAATAACTGGTAATATACAACATTTCTATTTTTTTAAGTGTAGGAATGCCTCAGAATAAATTTTGAGTAGAATGACAATATTCTTCCACTAGTAAATGGCAAACTTTCTTACACTTATAATGGCTTACAATAAGTGGTCAATTCCTCTTTGTCATTGAATGCTAACTTCCAATCAATCAACAATACAGTTCAAACAAACAATTGAAACAATGACATCATTATAACAGCACAACAAACACTGTAATCAAAATGGGCGGATTACAAAATCTCTAACCTCAATTTGTCTCCACAAATATACAAACAATGAGCTGATAAATTAGACCAAGTGTTGTTATTGAATAACAATGGTCACAGTGGTATAACATGACACTTGAGGTCAAATACCAGACAATCCACCAAATGATCCATGTCTTAAAACAACCTACAGTTCAAATATTCAACACTGTTTACTGATGGTTGTTATGTATTTGTAGTACTCAAAACTATGTTTCGTTATTAATAATGTGAAAATAAAATGTAGTAGTACTCAAAGCTATAGTGTTAGTAGTCAAAGCTATAATGTAGTATACAAAGCTATAGTGTTAAGTAGTCAAAGCTATAATGTAGTAAACTAAACAAGAAACAAATTTTTTATCAAAGGGCAATAACTCTGTAATTAGCAAGAATAGAGTTATGTTTCTTGTACACTGCACTTCCTCTCATTATATTCTACCATTGTATGAAGTTTGATGAAATTCCATCCAGTACTTTAAAAGTAATGCTCCAGACAAGGGAAATATATCAAAGGGCAATAACTCTTTAATTAGCAAGAACAGAGTTATGTTTCTTGTACACTGCACTTCCTGTCATTATATTCTACCATTGTATGACGTTTGATGAAATTCCATCCAGTACTTTAAAAGTAATGCTCCGGACAAGGGAAATATATCAAAGGGCAATAACTCTGTAATTAGCAAGAATAGAGTTATGTTTCTTGTACACTGCACTTCCTCTCATTATATTCTACCATTGTATGACGTTTGATGAAATTCCATCCGGTACTTTTCAAGTTATGCTCCGGACAAAAAAAAATTTCAAAGAGCAATAACTCTGTAATTAGCAAGAACAGAGTTATGTTTCTTGTACACTGCACTTCCTCTCATTATATTCTACCATTGTATGACGTTTGATGAAATTCCATCCAGTACTTTTCAAGTGATGCTCCGGACAAGGAAAATTGCAACGGACAGACAGACCGACAGACCGACAGACCGACCACATGGGTGACTCCAATATACCCCCTCAAACTTTGTTTGTCGGGGATATAAATATAGTGATAGGTAGTCAAAGCTATAATGTAGTATACAAAGCTATAGTTTTAAGAAGTCAAAGCTATAATGTAGTATACAAAGCTATAGTGGTAATTAGTCAAAGCTATAATGTAGTATAAAAAGCCATAGTGTTAAGTAGTCAAAGCTACAATGTAGTATACTAAGCTATAATGAAATACTTCAAGCTACAGTGTTAAGTACTCAAAACTTAATGATAAATACTCAAAGCTACAATTTATTATTAAGTGTTAAGTAGTCAAAGCTATAATGTAATTATACAAAAGTATAATTTTAAGTAGTCAAATCTATAATGAAGTATATGAAGCTAAAGTGTCAAGTATCCAAAGATATAATGTAGTATAGTAAGTTGTAGTGTAGTACTGAAAACCATAGCGGCAATGTAATATAAATCTATAGTTTTAAGTAGTCAAAGCTATAATGTAGTTTACTAATCTATAATGTAATACTTTTAAAGCCATAGTGTAAATTATTCAAAGCTACAGTGCAGTACTCTGAGCTACATTGTGGTACTCTGAGCTACATTGTGATACTCTGAGTTACAATGTGGTAGTCTTAGCTACAGTGTGGTACTCTGAGCTACAGTGTGGTACTCTGAGCTATCATATGGTACTCTGAGCTACAGTGTGATACTCTGAGCTACAATGCGGTACTCTGAGCTACATTGTGGTACTCTCAACTACAATGTGGTACTCTGAGCTACAGTGTGGTACTCTGAGCTACAGTGTGGTACTCCGAGCTACAGTGTGGTACTGTGAGTTACAATGTGGTACTCTGAACAACAGTCTGGTACTCTGAGCTACAATGTGGTACTCTGAGCTACAATATGGTACTCTGAGCTACAATATGGTACTCTGAGCTACAATGTGGTACTCTGAGCTACAGTGTGGTACTCTGAGCTGCAGTGAAGTACTCTGAGCTGCAGTGTGGTACTCTGAGCTGCAGTGCAGTATTCTGAGCTTCAGTGTGATACTCTGAGCTTAAGTGTGATACTCTGAGCTACAGTGTGATACTCTAAGCTATAATGTGGTACTCTGAGCTACAGTGTGGTACTCTGAGTTACAATGTGGTACTTCTGAGCCACAATGTGGTACTCTGAGCTACAGTGTGGTACTCTGAATTACAGTGTGGTACTCTGAGCCACAGTGTGGTACTCTGAGCTACAGTGTGGTACTTTGAGTTACAGTGTGGTTCTCCAAGTTACAGTGTGGTAATCTGAGCTACAATGTTGTACTTCTTAGCTACAATGGTACTTCTGTGCTACAATGTGGTACTTCTGAGCTACAGTGTGGTACTCTGAGCTACAATGTGGTACTTCTGAGCTACAATGTGGTACTCTGAGCTACAGTGTGATACTATGAGCTACAGTGTGGTACTCTGAGCTACAATGTGGTACTCTGAACTACAGTGTGGTGCTCTGAGCTATAGTGTGGTACTCTGAGTTACAATGTGGTACTCTGAGCTACAGTGTGGTACTTTGAGTTACAATGAGATACTCTGAGCTACAGTATGGTACTCTGAGCTACAGTGTGGTACTCTGAGCTACAATGTGGTACTCTGAGCTACAGGGTGGTACTCTGAGCTACAGTGTAGTACTTAAAGTTAACATAGTACTTAAACCTATAACTTAAATTGTTAACATTCAACATCTTATTAGCTCCAATAAAAACACAATTTTCATACATACATATTATATCTCAGTTTCCAGTAATGCATCCATTAAGTACAAAACTTAATTGACATAATGATATTTTGATGATTCTCCATGGTATATAAGCACCATTAAATTTAGTGGAAGATTGAGGAAACCTGCTTTTTTGATGTCATTCATGATGATAGACATTAATATGAGTCGTTTAAGCTAATTGAAAGCCAGCAATCTATCTTCAACTCATTAATTGTCTGCTCCAACTGTTATACTCTCAAGGATATTTGTCATTCAAATGTGATTCTAATGCTCCGACATATTCTACATTACATTCTACACATGTGCTGCTAAATTCCAGGGAATGGGGGACTAAGTATCTGTTTTTCACCATTTTCACTAAAAAAGGTATCTTTTGTAATATTTGTGAGCACACAATGACCTGTTTATTTGTCAATGTGTCATAGAACATTGTTCATTCATTCTTATTTACTGTTCAGGAAATCTCAAGGTGTCCCCCATTTCCGACTCCATGAATTCCACCAGTGCTACATAAAACAACCTTCTAGACCATTCTGAGGATAGTGGTGTACAGATACCTTCAGTCCTGATGAAATGGAAATCGACATGACCAAGAGAGTTCTGGTCAAATAAAACTGCCATGAACATTTCCTGCTAATTGTTATGTATGGCATTGTCTAAAAGATCGACTTTTATGTATTGCTCTCAGACGCCAGCTTTAGCTTCAACTATTGGCAGAAATACTCTGACGTCAATAAGGTTTCAGTTTCAGGACCAGTCAATGGAAAACAATCCCTAAACTTATCTTTTACCAATCCCAATATTTCTCCATTTTTCCCTCCACCGTACTGCTTTCCATACCACGTAAACAAAGATAGTGCGGTAGGTTCATTCCAATTATTATTGATATTTACAAAAAACAGTCAACCACAAACCTATTTTGTAAAATTAAAGTCATAACTGCCAGGACTCCATAGTTAGCATGAACCTGGAGGGCAGACATCCTGACTTACAAAGCCCCATAACCACAACACTTTTGTAGGGTACATCAATTTATCTCTTTGAATGGAAGATTATTGTAAAAGTGCAGATCTGATACCTGTTTATTAGAAATGAAATTAATGGTTTTGGGTGAGGTGTGTCAGAGTGCTAACCTAAACCATAACGAAGATGGTGATTACATCTAAAGTAAGAAATCATTAATTGGCATTTCATTCCAAACCAGTTACTAAGTTATCAATGACCCTATTCCTCTGGAAGAATAACCGTCACATAGCAGTTGATCATTTTGTATTTATTACACACAATAGTTACATATTACATAATAATGTAATGTATTACCCACTATAGTATTACATACTTACGTTCTGCATAACACAATAAATTTATGTATTACATCCTAAAGCTATGTATTACAAACAAAAGTAATGTTATACGTACTAAAGTTAGGTATTATAGTTATGTATTACAAACTATAGTTATGTATTACAATCATGCTATAGTTATGTATTACACACTATAGTTAGGTATTATAATTATGTATTATACACTATAGTTATGCATTACAATCATGCTATAGTTATGTATTACACACTTAAGTTATGTATTACACATTATAGTTATGTATTACAATCATGCTATAATTATGTATTACACACTATAGTTATGTACTAAACACTATAGTTATGTATTACACATTATATTTATGTATTACATGCTATAGTTATGTATTACAATAATGCTATATAGTTATGTATTACACACTATAATTATGTACTACACACTATAGTTATGTATTACACATTATAGCTATGTATTACACACTATAGATATGTTTTACACATTATAGTAATGTACTACACACTATAGTTATATATTACAATCATGCTATAGTTATGTACTACACACTTTAGTTATGTATTACACACTGTAGTTACATACTACACACTATAGTTATGTATTACACATTATAGTTATTCATTACACACTATATTTATGTACTACACACTATAGTTATGTATTACATGCATTAGTTATATACTACACACTCTAGTAATGTATTACACACTATAGTTATGTATTATACACTAAAGTTATGTATTACAATCATGCTATAGTTATGTAATACACACTAAAGTTATGTATTACAATCATGCTATAGTTGTGTATTACACACTATAGTTATGTACTACACACTATATTTATGTACTACACATTATAGTTATGTATTACATGTTATAGTTATGGACACACTATAGTAATGTACTATACATTATAGTTATGTATTACAATAATGCTATAGTTATGTATTACAATAATGCTATAGTTATGTATTACACATTATAGCAATGTATTACATATTATAGTTATGTACTACACACTATAGTTATGTATTACAATCATGCTATAGTTGTGTATTACACACTATAGTTATGTACTACACACTATATTTATGTACTACACATTATAGCTATGTATTACATGCTATAGTTATGGACACACTATAGTTATGTACTACACGCTATAGTTATGTACTACACACTATAGTTATGTTTTACATGCTATAGTTATATATTACATGCATTAGTTATGTATTACATGCTACAGTTATGTATTACACATTACAATGATTGTTTACCCCAAATTATTATGTATTACATGCTTTAGGTACACACAGCCTGTTACAGTCCTAACAATCTATAGTTATATTTTAATTGCTATAGTTATGTATTAAAAATGTGCAAGAAACATTTAGCATTCACAATTATTAAAACGTGACAAAGGGTATGGGAACGTATTACAAATACACAGATAACTCGTGGCAAACACCTGGGCTTGTCACTATATCACAGATCGTTAACAGCAACTTGATGGACTTTTTTAAAGTTATCTATCTGCCCTTCTTGTCAGCCATCACTACATGCCAGGGTAATATAATAACATCCGTTTGACAAATTTCTGTGATTAAATTGTCAATTCAAACTGTTCAACGAGCCATCGCAGATTTGGATAGCGAAGATTCAAGTGTGGATAAAGTCGGACAAGAGATGACGTCTTTAATCATATCTGGTCTCGTGTTTATTTACATATTTTGGCAGGAGTTAATACGCATACTTCTTTGTTGGGAAAGAGTGTCAAACTTATGTTGATGGCCAAAAATTTTATCAATTTTTAAAAATTATGCAAATTTTTTATACAATAAACTAATAAAAACATCCTTGAGAATCAATGTTTACAGGGGGAATCATAAATTTGATAAGAAAGATAATATTTTCAAATTTTTAGACATTTTCATATTTTTTTTACAATAAACAAATCAATAACATCCTTTAGAATCAATGTTTACAGGGGAAAAATATAAATCATCATAAATTTTAGTTTTACGAAACATAAAATCTAAATTGCTGCGTTTTTTATTGCCCTATTTTCTACAGCATTATAAAAATGACAGAACGGATATTTTTCGATCATTTTCAGCAAATCAAATTAAACCAGTTGAATAACCTCTGAGCAATTAATATTCAGTTATGGTATAACCATCATGCAACTTGTCAAGTTCTTCAGATTTGATTGGTTAACATGATACCATAATTGCAGGGTTTCTATGTCATATTTTCTTACAGTTGGCAAACACGACTTTTGACAACCTGTAATTATGTTTTATTTTTTACTGATCAAGTTACTGAGGCAGCAATTGATGCAATTAAATAAAATTAATTCTCAAAACTGAAGTAATTATTATTTCAAATGTTCAAAAACTGATATATTGCTTTAACCTTAACCTGTATGACAATGTTGTCTTTCATAATGATAATAATTAAATTACTCTAGTAATTCAACAGAATCTTAAGAAAAGAAGAAATACATGTTGGAAAACATACAGAAAAAAAGTACAGTGCAAGCAGGTGCAGTGCGCAAGTGCCATGTCGTTTCATGAATGGATTTCAGTCTACATTTGCTGAATTTGTTAAAATTTCTCATGGACAGAAATAATAATCCTGAATTATGACCATTCGTATTTGCGTGACATGAAATCGTATTGTACACAGGTTTGTCACCAAATGACACAAAGTGTGACCGAGAATAAATTTAGATGACTTTTAAAACCACAAAATTAAGATATCAATTTTACGGGGGACCGCCCAACTATCGGTGTCAGACCTCAGGTGGTAATATTGCTGAAATTTTCATTAAGAAAATATTTAATACCTGTATCAATTTTGCCTGATAGGTGTGTTTTTCAACGAGAGCCCTAACTAAAAAGGGCAATGATGAATAGTAAAATAGTAAAAATCCTTGCATAAATGTTTCATTTTCATCTAATCAAACTTGGTACAGATGGGAAGATTGGTGCTTCTTAAAGTTATTAACTACTTTTAAAAAAAATGTTTTAGTATGAGTGTTTCCTTATTTTATATTAATCTATTTAGCTATTTATAATGCATACCCCAGAAGTCATTGAGAGGATCACAACAAATAAAAGGAGTTGTTAAATCCACAGGCAATGGTCATAAACCAGTTTACCTATACAATAAAAGTCTTAAACAGCCACTCTAGGCTAATACAACAAACCATCTATCATGTGGCAGCACAACACCCATCTATCATGTGGCAGCACAACTACCCATCTATCACGTGGCAGCACAACAAGCCATCTATCATGTGGCAGCACAACTACCCATCTACTAGGTGGCAACACAACTACCCATCTATCATGTGGCAGCACAACTATCCATCTATCATGTGGCAGCACAACTACCCATCTAGCATGTGGCAACTCAACTACCCATCTATCATATGGCAGCACAACAAGCCATCTATCATGTGGCAGCACAACAAGCCATTTATCATGTGGCAGCACAACTACCCATTTATCATGTGGCAGCACAACTGCCCATCTATCATGTGGCAGCACAACAAGCCATCTATTATGTGGCAGCAGAACAAACCATCTATCATGTGGCAGCACAACTACCCATTTATCATGTGGCAGCACAACTACCCATTTATCATGTGGCAGCACAACTACCCATCTATCATGTGGCAGCACAACTACCCATCTATCATGTGGCAGCACAACAAGCCATCTATCATGTGGCAGCACAACAAGCCATTTATCATGTGGCAGCACAACTACCCATCTATCATGTGGCAGCACAACTACCCATCTATCATGTGGCAGCACAACAAGCCATCTATCATGTGGCAGCACAACAAGCCATCTATCATGTGGCAGCACAACTACCCATCTATCATGTGGCAGCACAACAAGCTATCTATCATGTGGCAGCACTGAAGGTAATATTAAATTACCCATTCATTTATAATGCTGCAATCAAGGTCCTGAGAAAAGCCAAATATAAGTGAGTTTGAAATGGCATGCAAAAAGGACGGCATTTGGATGGACAGATGGATGGATAGAGATGGATAATTGAATGGGCAGATGGTGTGGACAAATGGACGGATGGACTGGTGGGTGGGTGTGTTTTTATGGATGGATAGGATTTTTAATGCATACAAACAGATAAAGATCTGCATTGAAGAGTAGATGAAAACATGCTTCATTTATAGGTAGCTGAAAGCAAGCGTGGATGGGCAGTTAAAAACATGCATTGGCATGTAGTTTATAGGCATAGATGAAAGCATATATTGGCAGCTAGTTGATAGGCATAGCTGAAAGCATGCATTGGCAGGTAGTTGATAGGTATAGCTGAAAGCAGGCATTGGCAGGTAATTTATAGGCATAGCTGAAAGCAGGCATTGGCAGGTAGTTGATAGGTATAGCTGAAAGCATGCATTTGCAGGTAGTTGATAGGCATAGCTGAAAGCAGGCATTGGCAGGTAACTGATAGGCATAGCTGAAAGCAGACATTGGCAGGTAATTGATAGGCATAACTGAAAGCATGCATTGATTGACTGAGTTGACTGTTTGCATAGACATGTAGATGAAAGCATGCATAAACATGATACATGAGAATATAGATATATCCTAATGCATAATATAAGAGATGAAAATAACAGTATAAATTGATTGCGGTAAATGCATTAATATAGACTATAAAAGATTGCATGAATAGAGAATGAGCAAATACAAGTATATAATAAAAAAAAATAAGATAAAGTTTGCAAATAAAAAGTTTAATATCCCACCTGAGGTGTTAGATCGAAATATCCAAAAGGACAATATTAAATTAGGCATATTGTCCTGATCGAAACTTTATTGCATTGATTGATAGCAGGCGCCACTGCCTGTTTTGCAGTTACATGATTTTCTATGGGTACTCTCTGCTAGAATATAGGTATGGCACAGCAATAGCACACCTGGTGAGACAGGTGAGGTTCTACTTCCTGCTTGGGAACGTGATCACCTCGTAGTAATAATGATATATATCTCTATATATATTTGAACACTTTTTTTTAATAAAGGAGATTTATGGCAATTTTCCACAATTTTATGTATTAATATCGTTTAGCATCTGGTGGTGGTAGTAAAATCATTTTTACAAACTTCAGCATAAGTCATAGTCTCTGTGAAAGGAACTGACAAATTTTCTCTTTATTCTCTCAAAATCTTTTTTCCTGACTGGACTTGAACCCAGAACCCTGGCGGTGAGAGGAAAGTGAGATAGCTTCTTACATCATGGAGGAGAAAAGGAGAGACAAATGACAATGAGACACAATATCATGTATCAATCATCATGAACACTGTGGCTGGGTGGGGATTCAAACTCACCACTCTTTGATTGATACACATGCTACCAACTGAGCTAACAAGGTCTGACTATCAAAGTTTGTAAATCATATTGAGACTTCCTGGCCAGTTATCTGTAATTCCAATCACAACAGTCAAAAATCA
This sequence comes from Panopea generosa, assembly GCA_029582155.1. NCBI lineage: Eukaryota > Metazoa > Mollusca > Bivalvia > Adapedonta > Hiatellidae > Panopea > Panopea generosa. The sequence continues at coordinate 43,961,439 of CM055903.1, forward strand.
TAAAATTTAATGCTCGTGCAAAGGCAAGTTCATTTTGGACATTTCAAGCTACATTCAGATGGTGTTGAACTTGCATTTGTTTGAAAACATTCATTTTGTAACAATTGTGAAAATAAATTTTAACTATAAACGAGTTTCAAATCTTATATATTTCCATATAAAAAATAATAAGTTTAATAGTTGGTGATTTACATTAATGATGCAATACTATTTGCAAGCAATGTAGACACTGATAAACCTGCAACCTGACGATGACCTACATGGTTAGCCTTTCAGTCAGTAAATACTAATTAATATATCATTAAAATCGAAACAGAATTGTGCAAAACCAAAGACAAGAGTCTGTTGTCGGTATTGTAATGGGATAAAACAGTTTTGATGTGACTGCTTTTGCACCTCAATTGGAAACTGAGAAAGAGATGGTTCAATGAAACACTGCTCTATTCCATTAATTGTTTACATGTAGATGAAACAGTGTTGCACTAAACCTTCAAAAGATTATAGTTCTGGAAACAAAAAGAGTTAATATTGAAATGCTTGTATAAAAACAATCAAACCCCAGACACTTCCATCTCCCCATAAAAAGGAAACTCGTAAAACTCCCTGAAGAGCAGGTAAAAAGTGTAGTTGTTAAGAAATGTTGATGCAATCTTGGCTTATCAGTCAAGTCGGCTGGGTGCAAGTGATGGATGCTTCAAACAGATTGATAGGCATTCAGCCAAGACAGAATCTTTCCTGAGGATTGTTCCATGTTCCTACCTAACTCCTTCTGTTAATTGTACCTTACAATCAGTTCTTTTTTTCCCCTTAATTTACCAGAAGCATTTTAACATTATATCAAAAAATATACAAACGTTATTTGTATGTACGTAATATGATTAATTTAGTTCACAGGAACTCTTTTTGAAATCCATGGATAATTTAATCTAAACAAATGATACAGCTCAAAGAGCTATTGTAATTATATGTTGGGTGGTGTGCTGGTTCAATGGTAAGAGTCTCTGGTGAAATAATGAGGGCCAGGCAGAAAATATTCACAAGAACTGATGGTTATTAATTGGCAAAAGCGAGAACCGGTAAGTTTACATTTCATATGAAATGGTCGTTATTAATTGACAATAAGGAGAACCAGTCTGAATATTAAGCATCATCATTTTTATGCCATCGGGGGATAACAGACGATCAGTTAACCAAATCACTCTTTCCTGGGATCCTGGAAGGTTAACCATTACTCGAGCATACCTACCTCCGCTCTGATTAAATATTGATTTTGTCACATTTAAGTGGATTTGATATAACAAACCTTCAGAATTTTTATCCAAGTTTTTTCCCTGATATACTACATTTAACAAGGGCCATTACTCTGACATTAATAATCCGATTGGCCAATTCAAGAACTGGTCCAAGATTTTATGGTTATATAACTACTGTGCAAGTTTGGTGAGGAACAAATGAAAAATGCGGGTGCTAGAGTGCACACAAGGTCAAATAGTGCATTTTTTAATGTTTCAAGGGCCATTACTCTGACATTAATAATCTGATTTAGCCAGTTCAAGAACTTGTTCAAGATATTATGGTTATATAACTACTATATACATTTAGTGAAGATCCAATGAAAAATGAGAGTGCTAGAGTGCACACAACAAAAAAGTTCATGAACAGATGACAACGATGGATGACAGGCGATCAGAATAGACTGAATTGACTGTGAATCAAACAAGACCAGACAGCTAGACTGGTCTAAGTCTTCCTTAAATGCAAACGGTAACACTGAGATATGAACAGCAGGCTAACAGTCAATTCATTTTTAATGGCAGTGGCAGAAATATGAAATAAACATTACCTTACAACAGTCTCTGTTCAGCTTATCAGCAGTACTTCTCCAACTGCAAAAACATGTCCTTAACTGTGCACCATCTCAGCTATTTACAGCTATTTACAGATTAATCATTCTGATGAAAGATCAGTTGTGGACCTGATCTACTTCTAACTGTTACCGATGATATGTAAAGTGATAAGTTTTCCTTCATTTACTGCTGGCGTGTGTATACATAGCTAAACACTTTCAAAACGATTTAATTCCAAAATCTACACTTCTGAAGAATGAGCAGGCAAAAAAATTGTTATTTCAAATTTATTTCAATAACCATAGCGATATAAGAACAACAGCCATTATCTGATATCATAACATCATTTTCATTGGCCTATTCAAACTTTCAGGTCAGATTTCAAACTTGGTTGACTTACGTTTACTTATATGTCAGGACACCATACACCTATATCACAATGTAGAGTAGTTATTTGAAATTATTTGGAAATAAAGTAAGAGATGAAAGAAAATTAGTTTTATCATCTTTCCACATAAAACATGATGTTGTACATCTTCAGTTCAGTGAGCTTGCGCTCTGTATATAAAATAAATATAATTGCAATAATCCAATCTCATAATGCAAGTCTAGTCTTTATCAGACTATACACAAATGTGTGTGTCTGTGAACACAGATGTCCTTGCTTTTTGTGACATATTAGTTTATACATATTTTTCTATTACTTTAGTTTTACAAAGACTTTAACCCTTTACTTCATATATTCGCCTTTGGACACCTCTAATATAGACACCTTTGGACACCTCTAATATAGAGGCCTTTGGACACCTAATATAGAAGGCTTTTGAATTATTGGGTGAATTATGTTTATATTAACTGACAGAGTGGAAAACAGTGCAGGAAGTGTTAAGATTGCTCGTTTTCAAAAACGATTTGCTACCCATTATAATGGGAGGGGACTTTGCCACCCTTAATATGAGTTTTGGTTATACTAATTCAATTTAGTTTGATAGTGAAGAAAGCTCAGAGCATAATAAGAATCAATCTCAAGTCCATTTCCTGGGTAATAACAAGTACTCAAGTTTTGTATTTGAGAGGTCATCTGGACGAGTTTGAGATCAATCATCACAGAGACTGTGGCCAAGAAGGGATTTGCACTCACAACCCCTGGATTGATAGACCTGTTACTGACTGAGCTAACTGGGCCCAGCCAAAAGATTTAGCTTGGCATAATGCTTGACTTGAACCATTTTAACAAATATAGCAAAAATTTACAATTGTATTAAAGCAAATGTATAATTTGGATAGTCAGGACGATTTTCCTTTTTGTATTAAAAATAAAATAAAATGCAAAAGGTCAAGTCTGAGTGTGACACCAATATGTACAATGTACAGGTATGTCAAAGTTTTGACTAGTATGAATGAACATTGTAATTGCACTTTCTTTTTTCAAATTTCAGACGTTATTCTCCAATACAAAACAGGTCAGACAGATACAGGTAATAATTATGTTGTCAAGTCTCCAGTCACAAACCTACACAACTATCTGGACCCCTGCTTGGAATAGGTACATTATCTGGTTGACACTTCCCAATTTCATTAAATCAACCCACTTCAGGTGTATCTCTAGTTGCAAAACTATTAAAAAGCTTAACTGGACCAGTATTCATTTTCAAATCGTAAATGGTCCAATGTGTCCAAGTTTTCACAATATCCTGGATTCAAGTCAAGCTTGGACTGGTCTCCATTCAAAAATAAAACATTAGACAGTTAAATAAGCACATTGTCCAGTAGCAGAGCATCAAACCCATGGTGGTGGGTTCGATCATCTGCAAAGGCTATTTGTGGTGTCCTTGAGCAAGACACTTTTTCCGCACATGCTTAATACTGGTTCTACCCAGGAAGACTTCGAATGGGATTTGTCCAAGGTGTAATAACTTGTTTCACAATCAAAGTAAAATAAATAAGTTTAAACTAAATGCAAAGCACTAACAGAAGAAGATAAACTGGATATACAATATATAATATGTCATGTGTTGAAAATGGCATTAAACCGCATTCAGAAATTATCAGTAAGCACAATTCATTAACAAACTATTTTTTTGTAAAGCACGTTTCTCATCCGCAATATTAACCAGCAACTCTCACCAACCTTTGATTTTTTAGCCTTGTTTAAATTTTTTTTTGAACGAGGTTTAACGCCATTTTCAACACATTTCAGGTTATGGCATAACCAGTTTTATTGGTGGAGGAAGACCTCAGAATAAATCTGAGTGGACCAACCATCCTTCCACAAGTAACTGACAAAAAGTTTTTGGAGCATGTGGGACTCGTACCTATGACCTTAGCAGTGACAGGTAAGTTATCTTGAGACAGTGCCTTAGATGACTTGGCCACGGAGGTCCCTTGGCCTAGTTTAAGCTCTCAGTTCAAAAGTAGGCCAGAATGTGTTCGGATATGGTAATATGAGATATGCATCACAGGGCCTGACTGTGTCCCACCAGTGTGGAGAAAGATAACACCAGTCCCATACCAAGGTTTCCAAAACTAATATGTTACCGTTGACCAAATAAGACCAAATTTAACCAAACTTGTTTTAAATATTACTGCCTCTATGCAAAATGGTGGATTCATACTGGGAATATATATAAACACAAATATAACTACAGACAATTTATAGTACCATCTTGATAAGCTAAGTATAACTGGAAATAAACCAAATCCCCTGTGGACATTATAATAGTTTTGGTTGTGTATTAGTATGTGAACGAAACATAGATCAAGGGAATCAACCTCATCTTCCAGGATTCTTATAATATACTGATTTCAATTCACTCCCCTGGTTTGGGGGTTGGCAACAATTTCAATAATTGTTTTCAGAGTAACAATTAAACAATTATTGGATAGAATTTTTTTTATATCAAAATTAACCACATATAAATTTTGATTAATTGTTCCAAATCTAAATTAATTGTTCCCCAAATTTAAATTAATTGTTTTAAATTTAGATAAATTATTGTTCCAATTTTAAATTCCTAATTAAAATAAAAAAAGTTTTACATATGCCTGATGAGTGAGATTATATATTAAGCATGTGAGATATTAATTTGGAAATATTGCTAATTATTTATGTTACTTAATGTTATATGAAACCAAGGTTTACAAGGACAGGGCTGGGTATCTTATATGCTTTTTTTAAAGTCCCACATGGTAATGTTGGAATTGATGTTACCCCATCAAATTTATTTTTACAGGTCAATGTATAACCATATGAAAATATCAAACCATATAAAATATCAATCTCCAAATATTACTATTTGAAACTGTATATTTAAAAGTTATCAACAATTTTTTATAAAATAAGTGATGTCACAGTAGTTTTGAAAATATATGTAATCCTTAAAAATACAAAATATATTGCTATTACATTTTTTATTCATAAATTCTGTGAATATGCGAAACATGGTGCCTTTCAAATTGCTATATAAGAGATATGCCCATTTAAAAAATAAAATTGAAGTTATGAGACCACACACATATTTTCAGAAAAAAATGTTCAGTGAAAATTTCCCAAAATTGCAGTGTATGTCTCTGTGATGAGTATATCCATGGTCAAGTTGTCTCTGTGATGAGTATATCCATGGTCAGGTTGTCCCTGTGATGAGTATATCCATGGTCAAGTTGTCTCTGTGATGAGTATATCCATGGTCAAGTTGTCTGTGATGAGTATATTCATGGCCAAATTGTCTCTGTGATGAGTATATCCATGGTCAATTTGTCTGTGATGAGTATATCCCTGGTTAAGTTATTTCTGTGATGAGTATATCCATGGTCAAGTTGTCTTTGTGATGAGTATATCCATGGTCAAGTTGTCTCTGTGATGAGTATATCGGTGGTCAAGTTGTCTCTGTGATGAGTATATCCGTGGTCAAATTGTCTCTGTGATGAGTATATCCATGGTCAAGTTGTCTCTGTGATGAGTATATCCATGGTCAAGTTGTCTCTGTGATGAGTATATCCATGGTCAGGTTGTCTCCATGATGAGTATATCCATGGTCAAGTTGTCTGTGATGAGTATATCCACGATGGTCAAGTTGTCTCCATGATGAGTATATCCATAGTAAAGTCGTCTGTTATGAGTATATCCATGGTCAATTTGTCTGTGATGAGTATATGCCTAATCAAGTTATCTCTGTGATGAGTATATCCATGGTCAAGTTGTCTTTGTGATGAGTATATCCATGGTCAAGTTGTCACCGTGATGAGTATATCCATAGTCAAGTTGTCTCTGTGATGAGTATATCCATGGTAAAGTTGTGTCTGTGATGAGTATATCCATGGTCAAGTTGTCTCTGTGATGAGTATATCCATGGTCAATTTGTCTGTGATGAGTATATCCCTGGTCAAGTTATCTCTGTGATGAGTATATCCATGGTCAAGTTGTCTTTGTGATGAGTATATCCATGGTCAAGTTGTCACCATGATGAGTATATCTATGGTCAAGTTGTCTCTGTGATGAGTATATGGATGGTCAAGTTGTCTCTGTGATGAGTATATCCATGGTCAAGTTGTCTCCGTGACCAGTATATCCATGGTCAAGTTGTCTTTGTTATGAGTATATCAATGGTCAAGTTGTCTCTGTGATGAGTATATCCATGGTCAAACTGTTCTGTGGTAAGTATATCTATGGTCAAGGTGTCTCTGTGTTGAGTATATCCATGGTCAAGTTTTCTAATCATTTGCCTCCCATCACTGAGGTTGTGGTTTTGAGCCCAGCTTGGTCCAAAATTCTGAGATCTTCCTCTACCAATACATCTGGATGTCATAAATAACATGTAATGTGTTGGAATGTCACTAGATATCACCCCTCCCCCTCCTTTATTAAACCTAATCTCCCTCCCTCATTTAACCTCATCCCTTCCCCCTTCCCTCCCTCATTAAACCTCATTCCTTTCCTTTTTCCCTCCCTCATTAAACCTCATTCCCTCCCTACTCTCCCTCCCTCATTCCCTCATCCCTCTCCCTCCCTAATTCCCTTCCCCCTCTCCCTCCCTCATTTCTTCCCCTCTCTCTCACTCATTAGACCTCATTCCCTCCCTTTTTTCTCTCTCATTAAACTTCATTCCCTCCCCTCTCCCTCCCTCATTTAAACTAATTCCCCCTCTACCTCCCCTATTAAACATATTCCCTCCCTGTCTCCCTCTCTCGCTGATCGCAAAGCAATAATGTAAGGCAGACATATGGTGCTACAGCATTATTTTACACATTTGATGTTCTCAATTTCAATCTTTCCAGTGAGTAATGTTAGAGGAAAAAGACCAGAAGAGATGAAAAGCTATAATGTGTCTTATACCTTCATTCTGCACATTCATCAGTTGGGGGGGGGGGGGTCATAAAATGTGTGTCACGGGGAATGGCATGTGTCATACAACTGTTTTTTTATTTAACATTGAAAAAAATATGAAAGAAAGTGGGAAAGTAACTCCCATTTATTATTATTATTACCAACCAAGTATTTGCCAGGCGGCCACACATTGGGAGAAAAAAATTGTCTGAGTATATTTATAAATGCGCCAGGAGTAATGAGCTAGAAAAGTTTGGTGGGCTCTTACAATTAATAGAAAATTGACTGTTAAATACAGGTGACTGTTATATAGAGGTGCTATTTATTCAAGGTGTGATAATATGTACGACCAAGAAAATAAAAAGTGCATGAGTGAAATTTTCAATGAATGAACGAACAATGAATGAACGAATGAAGAATCAAGGATCACCATCAACACAATAACAATCAATGACTTCTTAATGAAATTGGACCATCAAGAATGAAGGTAATAAAAGTAGATGTGGAACAATCATTATGCCATGTCCTTTATTAATTGGGTGAATATACAGAAAAAAATACAGTTGCTACTGGTATACTTAAAGTGTGCAATTCCACAAATATATAAAATACTTTATGTAATAGACATTATATACATGTTTTCTTCCTTTAAAAACATTTCTAATACATGACAATACCTGCTGGTAGATGTTTCATGCATTAGATAAGAACTTAGTATCAACAATAAAATCTAGTGATGAAGACATAATAAATACTAGTAATAGAGACCATGAGCAATAACTCTGTGCATACTAAACTAATTTCCGATGTTGAGTTGTCTCCCTTGTGTAAGTTAAAAAGATTTTTGATGAATAGTAACATAAAATATAAAGATTTATTTTGCTATATTTTATGCATGTGTTTTATTTAATAACTGTAACTAATTCCTAAAACAGTTCAGTAATCAAACAAAAGAGAGTTCAGCAAAATTGAATGAATTAAACAAATAATTTAATACTTTGAATGTAATATTAATGATACCTACCAATGTTTAATGTCTCTTTCAATACAAGTGATTAATTAAATATCTATCAAAATATTTGATTTGTTTGATTTAAACCTTTACTTCATATAGACACCTTTGGACACCTCTAATATAGAATTATTGGGTGAATAATGTTTATATTAACTGACAGAGTGGAAAACAGTGCAGGAAGTGTTGAGATTGCTCGTTACGAGCAATCTGAACTCTTCCTGCACTGTTTAAAGGCCTTCTGTGATTGGTGCGGAAAAACGCGTATCTATGGAGTAAAGGGTTAAACTGTAATGTTATCTCTCATACTGTCTTTCTCTGATTTCACTTTGTAAATAGGAACTTTTCACTTCTATTACTTATGCAAACAATGATGGTTGCTTTCAGCCACAGACTAAAACTGATGCCCAAGTTAAATGTTAGTAAAGTTAACCAAAAGTTGAAAAGGGGCCATAACTCTTGTAAAATTTAACCAACATTGACAAATGTCGAAAATGACATGTGTATTTTGTAATTATACAGCACCTGCACACCAAAAATTAATATAATATACACGTTTTTAAAAGTTATTCATCAGAAACCAATTTTTAAAAAAAACAACAGTAATTAAGTAAAAAAGGTTCCACAACTCCTGTAAAAATTGACCGATTTGTATCAGATTTGATACATCTGTATCTTATAACTACTATACAGTTAGTAACCAAATAATGATTAAGTACATAGACCCTTTCAGAAGTTTATAATCAGATACCAAAACGACAGACAGACGGACGGACGGACGGACGGGATTGACACTTACATGCCCCTTCACCATTCTTGGAATGGCAGCGGCATAAAAATCATCATTCAATGTGTTTATGGGGAGGTTTTAGCTAACCCACAATTTATATGGTGGTGAATTTGTGATTATAACATCTGGAGATAAAAAGTCTGCTTGCTGTTTCAATTTATTGTAAAAAAAACATTTTAAGAAAATAATCTGGTTGCTGTTTCAATATAATAAAACAATCTAGAGAAAAAAAAATGGTCTGATCTCCATCCAGAATACAGATTATACAATAAAACAAGATGTGCAAAAAACCAAAGATTTCAAAATTTTACAGTTCTTTTTCCAGTGCTCCAGTTTCTGGGAGTTTCCGATTTCAGAGGTTATATTGTACTTACTCAAACCATTGTTAAACTTGCTAATTGGGGTATCAACTTCTGTTCCAAAACACTGACTAGTAGACTTAGGTGTTACCAGATATTCAATGAAACCACCAAGAGCATTAAATGTTTTTTTTTGTTTTAAATCGAAAATGATACCCTTGATAAGAAACTGTCTACATTCAACAATACCACACAGATAGCGATCTCACATTCTATTACATCAAAGTATAAGAAAAATGTTTGTAAAGATACACAATCAACCATTAACATTTAATCAAACCTGGTATTAAAATTTGCACAACTTAATCATTTTTGCTGTAAATAAGTATGTTAATATTATGCCAGACATAAATAATACCAAGTGTATTCTTTACTTGTAAGAAAACACTAACGTCTACAAAAAAGATATGCAAATCGCATAGAATAAATTTGATAGAAAAAGTAAATTAAAATAGTCCTTAACCTATCTAAGTTCTAGATGTCTACCTTGTTCTGTATTGTATGGTATTTAGCGTCGCTTTTAACAATACTTCAGTCATATTATGACAGTGTCATCTATAAGCACTTCCACACCTGAGAATCATGGACTGAGTTGAAAAATGATGTTGACGATGTACTTTAGCCCTTTACTTCATATAGACACCTTTTGACACCTCTAATATTGAAAGCATTAATTCACCATGTATCAGCTATGGGTGAATTATGTTTATATTAACTGATTGAGTGGAAAACAGTGCAGGAAGTGTTCAGATTGCTTGTTACGAGCAATCTGAACTCTTCCTGCACTGTTTTCAAAGGCCTTCTGTGATTGGTGCGGGAAAACGTGTATCTATGGAGTAAAGGGTTAGACCATGCAGCCATAGAGGACCAATACTTATAATATGAATATGTTTTTACCATAAAATATACATATTTATCAACATTTATATTAATAAGTCTACTACAATGTATACCCAAGATCCATCCTATATGGAGTAAAACCATTGGTTTTCTGAGAGGAATGGCAACTTTCTCACATAAACTTTTTGACAAAGTTGCAATGGCCTCAAACCCATGAACTTAGTGATGATATGTAACTGATCTTGAAATGGCACCTTGGACCACTTGGCCACAGATGACCCCCAAATCAATATTCATTATAAATGAAGAGGCCAGGCCCAGTTATATCTGTTGATACAGTGTCTGACTATCAATCCAGTGATTGTGAGTTTGAATGTGTGTTGATTTATAAACGACATGGCTTCTCATCGTCATTCGTCTCTCACCGCTGATTCAAGTGGGAAAGCAGTTACTTGCAGAGATGGGTGTGCTCAAGTACTGGTTAACCTTCAAGCATCCTGAGGAAAGAGCAGTTAGGTTAACTGACCATCTGTTAGCCTCTCGATGTAATAAAAAGGACTCATAATAAAATCATAATAAATGACCAGTGACAGGCAAGATGAAACCTTTTTTCTCTCATTGCTTATTCATTATTCAAGCAATTTTGGGGCCGGGGCCATATATGCCATATATGACATGAATCTGTTGAAAATGGTGTTAAACCTCATTCTTCCTTCTTCAAGCAACACAGCAAACTCCAATAGCAGGGCAACTTTAACGACTGACATTAATCATATTTAACATTTAATAAAACATCCACTTTAAAATGTCTGAACAATCATTTCTCTATAGAATGTTTGGGCTTTTCTTACACAAAACATAGTACTTGTAATATCCAAGATTAGATATATCAGTTTGTTGGGGAAGACATTTACTGTCAGGAATTTTGAAAATGCTGATTTTCCTAAGATGTCTGTTTTCTGATAGAAGCACTTCACTTAAAAAGAAACAACAAACCACAGAACATTGGAGCTAGAGAACATCCGGGTTATTATATAGAACACCAGAAACCGAGAAAAGTTATATTTCAAATGTTTTTTCATGTTTCTATAAACAAAGTCAAACTATTATGAACCTTGCCAATGACAAGTCTGATACAAAAACTCCTCACTACAAACCTGACCCTTACCCAAACTACAGGTTTGATTCATACAAAATAACAGCCTGATGATACATTAGATCCCAACATCTAAGCAATATCTCTACCCAAACTGCAATACAAAGAACCCAAAGTCTGAGTGATATCCCGACCCAAGTGATATCCTCACCCAAACTCCGATACAAACCACCGATACAAAGAACCATAAGTCTAAGATATATTTCCCAACCAGAATTGAAACTACAAGAAATAATGAGGTGAGAGATAATTACATTTATCTGACTATATTCATTAACAAGAACATGCAAAATCAGGTGAAATAATTAAGAAGATTACATGTTAGAGGAAATAATGGCAATCTGACATTTCTTAACACATGTTTGGACCAATTCGGCTATGAATAGACCATTACAGTATCTCTAGTCCATCATGATACTGTTTGATAATTTCCAACACATTTCAAATCCCCGTGATAAGGTTTACTCAAAATGACTGCCTGAAATATGCTAATGTCTGTTTAATGAGAGAGAGAGAGAGAGAGAGAGAGACAGAGAGACAGAGAGACAGAACAGAATAGACCAGACCAGAGAGAGAGAGAGAGAGAGAAAAAGAGAGAATTAGGCACTTAGACATAGACAGACATTGAATTCCACAAAAACAAAGACAGGCAAAAGGACAGTAAAAAGAACATAATAAGATGTGTTGCTTATGATTCTAGGAGATCCAAGATTCCTATCATTATTTTACATGGTACGTGGGGTACACTCATATAAAATGATACACCTGGACTAAATGTACCAAGAAAGACTTTGTCCCCCAAAAAAAGGAAACAAATCCTTCCAGTTCAACTTAAAGTCCTGGCTGGTCAAGAAAAGTTTTTAATTTCGGTACATTACTAATTTAGTAAATCACAGTGGTGGTCTCAAGGTAGAGTGTTCAGCCTCGCATGCAGAAGGTCATGGTGTGATCTCTGGCTTGAAAAATGGTACTAGAAGCTTCCTTGCTTGACGCTCAGCTTTTAGAGGACTGTTCTCAGTCTGGTCGGCCTGTTGTCAGTATAATGTGACTGGGTGGGGTATCAATTACCATGTGTCTGTGGCATGACACTTCAGTGTGGCACTGCTCAGAATACTGTCTCAAGTAGACACTGACACAATATATGACTTCAAACAATTGTTGTATGAGACACTTATCACCAAATAACTAATTTAGTAGATAAAAATTTAATGAAACATGTTTAAAAAAAGTTTAGCACATCATATGGATAATTCATTATCATTTGTAAATTTTAACATGACAATGTGACTGATCTTTTCTAAAGTCTTTTGTTTTAAAAAAATTCACCGTTGACAATCCACACTGTATACAACAAACACAGCTCTCACTGCTTTGTTTGCAAGTTAGAAGCAGACTTACATGCCCAATTAAACAAACCGTCATGCATAAACACATTAAGGTATCTAACAAATGTACATGATAATGGGCCAGACACATCATAATCAATCAAGCAGAAAATTGTACATGATCAGGCGTTCGTATAGACAGATGATGCGTGAGTCAGAGGCACGCTTAAGCTGACAATATCATCAGTACTTACTCACTCCCTGGATCAAGGTCTCCATTGTTTGTAACTCAGTCGGTTTAATTCTAACAACTAAATTATTGTTGTTATTATTTTTTAAATGGGGTTTCAACATGGTTTTCAAAACATGGCAGGTTATATATAAAATATCAAGTAGTTATGACGGGAGAAGACCTCGAAATTAATCTTAGTTAGAACCACCCATCCTAACTGGCAAACTCGCTCACAATGAGTTTTGAACTGAGCTTGGCTTGAACCCTGGTGACGACCTTAGCAGTGACTATAGGTGACCTTGAGCTGTAGGTAACCTTAAAAGGTAGGTAACCAGTAATCTTGAGATGTAGGTAACCTTGAGAAGTAGGTGACCTTGAGATGGTGCCTTAGACCACATCGCCAAAGAGGACTAAAGTATACTTACTCAACTTACATGGATGAAGAAATTTATTCAGCAAACTCATTTACTACATGTGTTAAATCAGGGTAAAGAAATCCTGATACTCAAGGTTGAATTTGCAAAGAGGTAGCATTCCCAGCATTTATAATAAAACACACTTACTGGTACCTTATTTGGTAAAGTATTTTTTTTTTATATTTAAAGCCTTTGGTCCCACAGGAGCCATAGCCTATGCACTGCCTTAGGGTTCCAAGTAAGGATTTCGAAGTATTGTGTTGTTTGGTGTTTAGCAAGACTATTTTAACAATTTATCATTAATATCAAGAAAGTATGACTGTGTGTCAAAGACAATCTAAGCACTGCCACTCCAGATCATCCTCTAAATGCTGATTGTCAAGCAAGGAAGCTCCATTAACCAATTAAAAAGTTTTCATTTATGACCTAGCCAGGTATCACACCCACAACTACAGTTTTATGACTATATAAAGTATAACTCATGATTATTTGTTCATCACAAGGGTCCTCTGTGACCAAGTGCTTTAAGCCATTGTCTCAAGATCACTTACCTATCACTGCTAAGGTCGTAGGTTTGAGTCACGCTTGCTCCAAAAACTTTATGTAAGAAAGTTTGCCAGTTACTTGCGGAAGGACGGTGGTTCGACACAGATTCATTCTGATGTCTTCCCCCATCAGTTTAACTGGTTGCTGCCTGCAAACCGGCAAGGGGCTTATGTATTGCTTGCAATACCCCAGTGTCTTGTTCCATCTCTTTTACAATATCGAGACTGGTAGTACCTGGCGTGCATTATTGAGAAGTGGTGTGCTACCAACTGCACTATCTGGACTTCCCAATCTGAATACCGTCATGTGTCTAAGACACACTCACAAAGAGGCTCTGTTATTCTGTATAATTCATTGTGTATACAGCCACTAAGCATTATTAAACTGTCAACTAAAAATGTCAAAATAAGGAAACCTAAATGTGACATTCAACACCAGTATACAAGATTAGATCTATATATATATATATTTCTAATCCACAGAGAAAAGAAATAATTATACAAATACAATATACACTACAATCATGTTAATGTCACTGTACAGAATACCTCTGCTGAATCCATTGGAAACAATGGTCAAGGGTTTAATTATGCACAGTTAGTTGTATCGGTGGAGGAAGACACCAGGATGAATACAAGCAGAACCACCACACTTCTGCAAGCAGCTGGCAAACTTTCCAATATGTAATTATTTCAGACCAACCTGGGCTTAATCCTACAACCTCAGCGGTAAGAGGTGATCTTAAGACAGGGGGTTTGACCATTCTGTGCAGTGGTCAGGCTAGATGGTTGGGTCTTGCTGCTTCAGCTTACTCAATGCAGTGGTCAGACTGGTGGGTCCTGCAGTTTAAGTTTAACCTAGTTCCTTAATAAAATTTACTGGTATAGAGCAAGCATCTTGTACATGTACAAACCATATTAGATGTCTTCATGAGCAATAACTGCAGATAAAAAGCTTATGCAGACAGAAAAAAGAGATCATGACCAGAATCAGCAGTGGCCATCCGTGACCAGAATCTCCAGTGGTCATCCGTGACTAGAATCTGCAGCAGCCATCCATGACCAGGATCTGCAGTGGCCATCCATGACCAGAATCTGCAGTGGCCATCCATGACCAGAATCTGCAGCAGCCATCCATGACCAGAATCTGCAGCAGAATCTGGAAAACTCACTTATACACTTGAACATAAGCGGATGGCACACATTTACAATGCTGTGGCCAGGATAAATCAAAATCACATTGGAGGGGATGAAACCAAACCTGAATTGGAGGGGATGAAACCAAAATCACATTGGAGGGGATGGAATGAAATCTGCATTGTAGGGGATGAAACTAAAATAATATTGGAAGGGATGAAACCAAAATCACATTGGAAGGAATAAAGCCAAAATTGTACTGGAGGGGGTGAAACCAAAATCGTAATTGAGGAGATTGAAACTAAAATCATATAGGAGAAACCAAACCAAAATTGTTTTGGAGGGGATGAAGCTAAAATTATATTGGAGAGGATGAACCAAAGTCGTATTGGACAGAAGTGAGTGTGCCACCCACTGCTCCGTCTGCACCACAGTAATCACTGAGTACAACACCCATTGGTCTACATTATCTCAATCAGTGTGTACAAAACAGGGTAAGACCATGAAGTAATGCGTCAACAATAAACACAAGTGCCTACCTGTACTTAAATGCTCCTGGATTCCAGAAGAATAAAGCCATCTTGAATATTCACCGACTCCCTTTGCCTCACTAATAATAAGCTCACAGAGAGAGTACTGATATATCCTGCTTAGTATTATAACACATGAAACACATAGACTATATCCCCATATTACACAATTTATATTCTTACATATTTATACCACATATCTGTTCTAATTTCGTAGAAATGTTCGTATATTTGAATTTCAATAACGCACATTGGAAATTAAATATTACGGTGTTCATATATTGGAATTAAAATATTATACATAATAGCTGTAAATATCGAATTCTTACGGCCCATCTCAGTCATATCAATTACATAAAACACAGTGTTGGTTTCTTTATCACAATATTTTATACATCCGACAGAAAGAATTTCATACCTTAACCATATGCCTTCATTATCATTTTCTTACATATATTAAACATTTTATGTTCTTATCTCATTTTTATAGCATAGTATAATCCTTACATTTTCAGGAGGGGTTGGGGGGAAAATAGTTTCTACTGGTATATGAAAATATCCATTTGAAAGCAAACAATAAATCCAAATTGTAAATATAAATGAGTTAAAAAAAACATCTAAAATATCAGTGCATATAGTACATGTTTCTGAATGTCCTTATCTCACTTTTAAAGTATAGTATAGTCCTTCCATTTTTAGGGGTGGGGGGAATAGTTTCTATGAGAAAATATCCACTAGAAAGCCAACAATACATGTATATCCAAATGAGCAACCTTAACTTATCACATTTTTATAGCATAATCCTTCCACTTTCAGGAAAAAAAAAAGTTCCTCTATGAGAATATACACTGAAAATCCAACAATAAATCCAATTGTAATAATAAACGAGTAAAAAAACTTATCGAAATATCAGTAGCAGTAATATTTCATGTCGTTATTCCCCCACCTTTCCTCCAACACAATCATCCTTTTTAATCTTCCGACTGACAGCCAGTCAAGTAGGCAAGACCTACTTCTGGCTAAATATCGCCAAGCCAAGTTTTTTTTCGCCTTCAAAATTAGCACATATCATCACAATGAAGCTCTCTTCAGTACAGAAACTGAACTTTGGTTGGGTATAAATCCACCATGGCAATAAAACAAAGTCCTGCAACAGCTGAGGGGTTCTTTTTTATATCCAGTAATATTCGAACTAGCACCTTTCTACTTATTTCTGCCATCTTTTGGGATATCATTCCAGACAACAGCATCCATCATAATCGAAGAAGTGTTTATTGACGGAGAATTTGAAAAATACCATTCGTTATTCTGTGTTATACGAAAAATACCATTTATTACACCTTGTTATATTATACAAACACTTCATCATATTATAATTGCCTTATCTCACAGAATATGTAAGATGGTTTTATACAGCGTGAAAACGACATGTGATTAATGAATTCACATTGTAATATCCTGCCTGTTGTAGGTATAAAATGTTCACATTTTACAGTCGGCTGTGAAGGTAGATGTCAGAGTACACATTCAGCGATTTTACAGCTAATTTCCAATGCAAGAAAAAAATAAAAAATACGGCCAGAAAATAATTTGCCAGACACATTTACCAGATCTTGTGGATTTCAAGTGTTTTTATTTCCATGTTGTTATCTAAATCCAAACTGTTTGCCGAATTCTAGTACTAACTTGTGAGTTCAAGATACAACCAAAGTTTTATAACCTTACGGCAAAACGCATAAAGCGGTGTAAAAAAATCTCAATTTGTTGGCCATATTGTGGTTTGATGTCCCCTGTTGATTATATATCCCTCTTTTGAAAGTTAACTAATTAATTAGGGAATATTTGAGCACCTCTGTTATACATTATAGAATTGCCATACTTCTTTTTACGGCCCAGTTAGCTCAGTCAGTAGCACATCTGACTATATATCCAAGAGTTGTGAGTTTGAATCCACACTCAACCAGAGCCTCCGTGATGACTGATATACACCATTGTGTCTCATTGTCATTTCTCTCTCACTGCTGATTCAAGGTTGATGTTATCAGTTACTTGCGGAGATGGGGTGTGCTTGAATACTGAACCTTTCAGGATCCCAGGAAACAGTAGTTATGTTAACTGATCATCTTGTTAGCCTCTGATTGCATGAAAATGATGCTAAATATTCAATCTATCAATCAAACAATCAATCAATCAATCAATCCAGAAATATGTTTTACAATAGATAACTTCTCTAAATGTATGTATTGTTGCATTACAAATACAAAGAAAAACAATACACCATTCATCAATATCCATTTTCTGCCCACCTTTAACATGATAACCCAACCATAGAAAACTAGCCACATGTACAGTTATGTAGCAGTAAGTTCAAAAAGTGGCTTCATTTTATTTTATTCCAACTGTGAGTTTCCTTCCTGAGGTTAACTGTATGATATAGAACACTTTATAGGTGAGAGATTAGATGTTCCAACAGTTAGAACACTTTTATAGGTGAAATTGTTCAGAAACAAATGATTGAATTTGCCACCTTCAACATGTGCTCACACTTGCAACATTCATTCATGCTCCAGCACTAGACCGGGGAATCTATCCCACAACCATGTATGTGTGGGGAGGATGCTCCACCACTAGACCTGGAAATCTGTCCCACAACCTTGTATGTGCGGGGAGGATGCTCCACCACTAGACCAGGGAATCTGTCCCACAACCTTGTATGTGCAGGGAGGATGCTCCACCACTAGACCTGGGAATCTGTCCCACAACCTTGTATGTGCGGGGAGGATGCTCCACCACTAGACCAGGGAATCTGTCCCACAACCTTGTATGTGCAGGGAGGATGCTCCACCACTAGACCGGGGAATCTGTCCCACAACCTTGTATGTGTGGGGAGGATGCTCCACCACTAGACCAGGGAATCTGTCCCACAACCTTGTATGTGTGATGAGGATGCTCCACCACTAGACCGGGGAATCTGTCCCACAACCTTGTATGTGTGGGGAGGATGCTCTAGCACTAGACAGGGGAATCTGTCCCACAACCTTGTATGTGTGGGGAGGATGCTCCACCACTAGACCGGGGAATCTGTCCCACAACCTTGTATGTGTGAGGAGGATGCTCCAGCACTAGACCGGGGAATCTGTCCCACAACCTTGTATGTGTGGGGAGGATGCTCCACCACTAGACCAGGGAATCTGTCCCACAACCTTGTATGTGTGAGGAGGATGCTCCACCACTAGACCGGGGAATCTGTCCCACAACCTTGTATGTGTGATGAGGATGCTCCACCACTAGACCGGGGAATCTGTCCCAAAACCTTGTATGTGTGAGGAGGATGCTCCACCACTAGAC
This sequence comes from Panopea generosa, assembly GCA_029582155.1. Lineage (NCBI taxonomy): Eukaryota > Metazoa > Mollusca > Bivalvia > Adapedonta > Hiatellidae > Panopea > Panopea generosa. The sequence goes on from CM055903.1 coordinate 43,980,299, forward strand.
AGGGGAATCTGTCCCACAACCTTGTATGTGTGAGGAGGATGCTCCACCACTAGACCGGGGAATCTGTCCCACAACCTTGTATGTGTGAGGAGGATGCTCCACCACTAGACCGGGGAATCTGTCCCACAACCTTGTATGTGTGAGGAGGATGCTCCACCACTAGACCGGGGAATCTGTCCCACAACCTTGTATGTGTGAGGAGGATGCTCCACCACTAGACCGGGGAATCTGTCCCACAACCTTGTATGTGTGAGGAGGATGCTCCACCACTAGACCGGGGAATCTGTCCCACAACCTTGTATGTGTGAGGAAGATGCTCCACCACTAGACCGGGGAATCTGTCCCACAACCTTGTATGTGTGAGGAGGATGCTCCACCACTAGACCGGGGAATCTGTCCCACAACCTTGTATGTGTGAGGAAGATGCTCCACCACTAGACCGGGGAATCTGTCCCACAACCTTGTATGTGTGAGGAGGATGCTCCACCACTAGACCGGGGAATCTGTCCCACAACCTTGTATGTGTGAGGAAGATGCTCCACCACTAGACCGGGGAATCTGTCCCACAACCTTGTATGTGCAGGGAGGATGCTCCACCACTAGACCGGGGAATCTGTCCCACAACCTTGTATGTGTGAGGAGGATGCTCCAGCACTAGACCGGGGAATCTGTCCCACAACCTTGTATGTGTGAGGCGGATGCTCCAGCACTAGACCGGGGAATCTGTCCCACAACATTGTATGTGTGAGGAGGATGCTCCAGCACTAGACCGGGGAATCTGTCCCACAACATTGTATGTGTGAGGAAGATGCTCCAGCACTAGACCGGGGAATCTGTCCCACAACATTGTATGTGTGAGGAGGATGCTCCACCACTAGACCGGGGAATCTGTCCCACAACCTTGTATGTGCGAGGAGGATGCTCCATCACTAGACCGGGGAATCTGTCCCACAACCTTGTATGTGCGAGGAGGATGCTCCACCATTAGACCGGGGAATCTGTCCCACAACCTTGTATGTGTGAGGAGGATGCTCCAGCACTAGACCGGGGAATCTGTCCCACAACCTTGTATGTGCGAGGAGGATGCTCCACCATTAGACCGGGGAATCTGTCCCACAACCTTGTATGTGTGAGGAGGATGCTCCAGCACTAGACCGGGGAATCTGTCCCACAACCTTGTATGTGCGATGAAGATGGTCCACCACTAGACCGGGGAATCTGTCCCACAACCTTGTATGTGCGAGGAGGATGCTCCACCATTAGACCGGGGAATCTGTCCCACAACCTTGTATGTGCGAGGAGGATGCTCCACCATTAGACCGGGGAATCTGTCCCACAACCTTGTATGTGCGAGGAGGATGCTCCATCACTAGACCGGGGAATCTGTCCCACAACCTTGTATGTGCGAGGAGGATGCTCCAGCACTTGACCGGGGAATCTGTCCCACAACCTTGTATGTGCGAGGAGGATGCTCCACCATTAGACCGGGGAATCTGTCCCACAACCTTGTATGTGCGAGGAGGATGCTCCAGCACTAGACCAGGGAATCTGTCCCACAACCTTGTATGTGTGAGGAGGATGCTCCACCACTAGACCGGGGAATCTGTCCCACAACCTTGTATGTGCGAGGAGGATGCTCCAGCACTAGACCGGGGAATCTGTCCCACAACCTTGTATGTGTGAGGAGGATGCTCCACCACTAGACCGGGGAATCTGTCCCACAACCTTGTATGTGTGAGGAGGATGCTCCACCACTAGACCGGGGAATCTGTCCCACAACCTTGTATGTGTGAGGAGGATGCTCCACCACTAGACCGGGGAATCTGTCCCACAACCTTGTATGTGTGAGGAGGATGCTCCACCACTAGACCGGGGAATCTGTCCCACAACCTTGTATGTGTGAGGAGGATGCTTTAGCACTAGACAGGGGAATCTGTCCCACAACCTTGTATGTGTGAGGAGGATGCTCCAGCACTAGACCGGGGAATCTGTCCCAAAACCTTGTATGTGTGGGGAGGATGCTCCACTGCTAGACAGGGGAATCTGTCCCACAACCTTATATGTGTGAGGAGGATGCTCCACCACTAGACTGGGGAATCTGTCCCACAACCTTGTATGTGTGAGGAGGATGCTCCACCACTAGACTGCAGCTGTTTTCTGCCCAACAGAACATATGACATCACAAAATACATGTAACACACCCGTTACTGCTCACAATTTAGTTAATACTAATGTTTTTGCTCGATTGCAAAGAAAGCTCAAACCTTATATGAACCTGATAATTATGAACTGCTCTTGATTGCGCGTCCTGGGTAGAACCAGTATTGAGTGAGCGGTCAACACTCTATCAACTACACTACCACCTAACATCTTCAGATGTAAAGCTTGGTATGCACATTTTTTGCTTCAAGCTCTTGCTATTTTTAATCTTCCACCCTAAACAGTTAAACCTGCCTTAAGCAGCCAGTCAAGGGAGTGAGAAAAGGTTGTTGCTTAATACAGGTAAATTTATGCTGAAAGCATAGAATTAGGAATAAGCAAATGTGACAAGTGGCTGCTTAATTGAGTTGACAGCTTACACAATTTTTGACAGAATATGATACAACAAGGTCCTCGGTAGTCAAGTTGTCTTAAGATGCCATCTTAAGATCAGTTACCTTTCACTGCCGACGTTGTGGGTTTGAATCCAGCCTGTATGTTGAAAATTGTCCCTGCCACCCTCCATTTCTTAGCACACACAAACTTAAATTATTTTGTTAATAATTTAACTCTGTATAATACAGTATCATACACCTGCTCATCTATCTGTACAGATTAAGAGTGATTTCCTATCATCATCATAAGCTTGGCACCGATCACGAATTTATGAACTTATCTTTCAAATGTAACTAAGTTACCTATCTTTTTATCAGTGATCAAGACCCACATATCAACACTCGGGGAATATTACCAGGAAATCTTATTACGAAAACATGAAAAATATATGACGATTATCAGATTCTGATGAAATGTAGATATCGGAATTTAGAGTTACATGCAAGTCTACCTCGGCATATATAAATATGAAAAAAAGATTATGTTCTGTAGATGCTTTCGCTGTATCTCACGATGTTTTACAAACTGAGGAAGCTTTCGCCAACTCTCATATCTTGCCATGAACATCCCTTACATGCTGAAATTTATTTATTTTTGATACTCTTCCATCCAAGGCTCATAAAATTTAAAAATTAAAGCGAGGCAATAGTGCAATAAATAGAATGTTGACTGCTCATGCTGTAGGTTGTGGGTTCGATTCCCAGCTCAACATGCTGTCTTTAATAAAACAACACTCAGTATTGGTTTTAAAATAAATAAGTAGATAAACTAAACCAGCCCATGTTTTTTACAGCCATGAGAATCTCACCTTTATATAATGCAGGAATGCTAAGATAGTCCTAAATCCCTCCCCTGTGTAATAAAGGGCAGCTTCGGAAATGATTCAAAAACCATAACTCAAACTAGATTTATTAAATTTGGTCAGGTTATATACTTATCTGACAGTATAATCATGTACACCAAGTGACAAGTCTTGTGCCAAGTTCCATTCAAATAAATGCAAACTCATGTACAACATCAACCAAAATGTAAATGACACTGATGTTAGTACAAGAAATCTGCCATTCATAGAACAGAAAAGTTAAAAAGTGTCCATTGGACATGGATGATCAATCCATGTTCAGGTCAGTCAAACCTGTCTTAACCAGCCAGTCAAGGAAAGGGCAAAAGTTATATATACAGGTTAATTTGCTCTGAAAGGATAGAAATGGGAAATAACAAATATGACTGCTTAATACAAGTGGTTGCTTAATAGAGGTGACCACTTACACAGGTTTGATTGTACTTCCATTTTGGTGGGAAGAAAGAGAATGCAACTTTACACATAATGAGCCTCAGATGAAAACATCTTCCACAGGGTCAACATCAGGTCACCAAATTAACCATGGCAGTCACAATACACCACTTCTCCTTATAATGTACTTACCTGAAAATAGAAAGAACAAACATTTTAGTCTCAAATACAGAATTATCAATAATGCATGGCACCACGCGTCACTTACAATAGGGAGGAATTAATATGAGTTTACAGGACTTATCACACGGTATGGTACTGTACGTAGAAGAGTTTTCTGTGTTACCATAGTTCCAAGGCCTTGTACTAGATGATTTTTTAAATACTGCATACCTTTAGTCATGTTTCAAAAATTAATGTCAGTGTTTGAGTGCACACACGGTTAAATTATACCACTTTGGGTGATTCAATGGCCATAAACCAGACATTATGATCATGTTTGGCCGGTTCAAAAACTTGTCATGGTATATTAATGTGATTATATAGCTACATGTACTGTGCAAGTTTGGTAAAGATATAAGAGCCATAATTACTATGTAAGTTTGGTGAAGATCCAGTAAAAGCTGTGTACTGAGTGTACACAAGATCAAATATAATTCTTTAACAATTCAAGGGCCATAATCCATATACCGTATATTCCCTAATTAACGCCCCCGGGGGCGTTACATTTTACAAGGTGGGGGCGTTTATAAAAGATAAAAAAAAGCAAATTTAACAACAGTTAAAAATACCAATAAAACCAATAAAGCAATGGAAAAAACCTTAAATCCAGTTTAAATCTCCGAAAAAGTGGTTCAGAATTATTTGAGGGTGAATGAAATAATCGACATAGGACGAAAAAAAGCTGAAAATCTGTATGAAATTACTAGTCTGCATACTGGAATATCCTAATTTATGGTCAGTGTACTCTTCACTTTAAAATACTCGGACGCTTACAAATATTAACCAATCAGATTTAGGGACTGGCTTCAAGCTGAGATTTTCCTCAACTCAATAGCATTGCAAAAATCTGAGGCCAGGGATCGTATTCTTAAGACTTGCACTTGAAAATCCCAAATTTCATCCTTAGGCATCTTGTTTACCATGACAGATAGAATAATGTTGCTGTATGGTGTTTAGTGTCACTTTCAACAATTTTTCAGTCATTTCGCGACGGTGTCTACTTGAGACAGTATTCTGAGTGCTGTCACACTGGAGTATCATGCCGCAGACACATGATATGATACCCCACCCAGTCACATTATACCGACACCGGGCCAACCAGACCTCTAAATGTTGAGCAACAGATAGAATAAGTATGAGTGTTTGTGTGTGTGACTATACAACTATTAATTGTCTGCCTATGTTTGCAAATTTTGGTCTCGAAAATCTGTCTGTGTGTGTGTTTTTCTTTCTTGAGTTCAAGTCTAAGAATATTTTTAAGAATGGTTGATGAAGCCACCCCAGGTTCTATGTTGAAACATATGAGGATCATATGAAATTCTTGCAATACAATTTTACTAACATTATATTCTAATAATTATTCTGCTAATTGTCAGAGGTTTTATTGTATAGCTCTTACAGTTCAGTGCATGAACTATTGTATCTAACATATAAATGAAGAAGGGATACAACAGTTTTCTATTTATCTGTTTTACAACTAAATCTGGAACCAATTACAATGTGGTTACTAATGGCGAACCCTTAAAATATCCCATAATGCAATTACCCCTATTTAAAATCTATCAACTGATGACTTTTTTATTTTTATCACCACAATATTGACCAATCAGATTTCACAGAAGAGCAGATGTGCATATCAGTACCTGCAATTAAAACTTGGGAATAAAAGAACATAAAGACGTGTGCCCTAACATAAACAAAACACAATTTTTATTCGAACCCTTGCCACGCTTCTATTGACCCTAGTTACCTTTATCAGGGCAAAGGTCAAAAGCCCTTGAATTAAACAAATATCACCAGCTGCAGAATGATATTGGACAGACGACATTGTTTGCTATCTCATCTAAACCTCACTTTTATCTGATTTTACATTAGCATAAAAAATCTCATTTTACCGGCTAATTTGACACCAGAAAGTGTCACCATAAACTTGATAGGTAAAGGTTGATTACTGATGTAAATCTTTTACCAGAGATAAGTAGGCTAATACTCAGCAAAAATTAGAGCTCGGCAAATATGATACCTCAAACAAACATGAAAAAAGTGTCGATGCTTTTTAAATCTCCATTAAAAAAACTTAGCATTCCTCATAAATCTTTCACCACGCCTGTTGAATCAAACCACCTAAAAACACAACATACTATTATGTTCTAAAAGTGTATTTACTTTCAGATTCTGAGATTGTAGGTTTTTTGTTGAATTTCTTGACATAAAAACACCCGTGTGGCATGGTAGTATGGTTTCTTCTCACATAAGTCATGGGAGAAATGGGAGGAAACATAGAGGTTTGAAGTAAAATGCTAAAATGCTACAATTAAAATCTCGAGATAAAAATAATGTTAATATGATTCGATGGTCAAAAATGATCACAAACAGGTTCAATGAGATATTCTGTTTGTTTGAATATTTAGCATCATTTTTATACCATCAAAGGCTAACAGAAGATCAATGATTGAGTGATTGAATATTTAGGATAATTTTTATGCCATTGAGGGCTAACAAACAATCAGTGAACCTAACCACTATTTCCCTGGATCCTAGAAAGTTAACCAGTATTCAAGCACACCCCATCTCCGCAAGTAACTGATAACTATCCCACTTGAATCAGCGGTGAGAGACGAATGATAATGAGACACAATGTCATATATCAACCATCACAGAGATTGTGGCCAAGCGAGGATGTCAAACTCATAATAGCCAGGATGCGCTAACGACTTAGCTAATTTGGCCAAGCAACAGACGATCAATTAACCTACCCATTCTTTCTTGGGATTCTAAAAGATTAACCAGTACTCGCAAAAACAGCTATATACACAAGTGACTGATAACTTTCCCACTTTAAATCAGTGGTGAGATATGAATGACAATGTGAAGCAATATCATACATCAATCATCACGAAAACTTGTGTCAAGCAGCGGATTTGAACTCACAAACCCTGGATTGATAGTCGAGACATGCTACTGACTGAACTTACCGGGTACAGTACAGTAAATTACCATTATCTGAAATATTATGTTTAATGACAAAAATATAAAGCCTCAAATTAAAAATTCCTCAATAAAACATCTTCCGCCAATCATAACTCCACACCAGCAGTCACATGATCATGTTCCCCAACATTCACCATCTGAACAGAAACCATCTTGTAATTTTAATAACATAATATTTAACATTTTTACAGACACAAAGACTATAATTATTACATTTATTGTTGAGAGGCAGCCATGCAGATAGTTTGTTTCCATCACCGACATGCAGCTGTTACCATACAAACTGACAGGGTATAATGAACCAAACGCAGTTATCATTTTTATAACAAATTATGGCATCGCCTTGTGGTAATTCATTTTTCAACATCTCTCTTGCACATTTTGGGAGCCAAAATGAAAATCGAGATGTTATGATACTGTGGTATTGTCAATAAAAAGATATTAAAATCTCTATCTGAAATCACATCATGTTGATATCATGATACGAGTCATTGCATTTTCAAATTTCGTTGATATTAGAAATGAGATACATTTTTTTCCCAGTGTATTTTTGCACATCAGATGTAGGTTTTATTCCCACTCCCTTTTAAACCTCAATTAAAATCAATATTTGGAAGCCATAATGAAAACAAAGTTTTCTTAAATTTAAAATACCTGTGCAAAACATTAAAATCAATGTGTGGAAGCCATACCGTATTAATTTTTTTCCCTTAAATATAAAATACCTTGGCAGTATTCTGCACAAGTATAAAGCTGTAATACGGAAAAAAAGTTTTCTTTAATTTGAAAATACCTGTGTAGTACATTAAAATCAATTTGCAGAAGTCATAATGAAAATTTAAAATACCTGTTCAGTTTGTCGTTACCAAATGAGTACAAAGCCGTAATACAGAAAAAAGGTTTTCTTAATTTAAAATATGTATGCAGCACAGGTACTACATGAGTACAAAGCCGTAATAAGGAAAAATGGTTTTCTTATATTTAAAATACCTGTGCAGTACATGTACCACATAATTAGTTGTAGTTGTAGTTGAATGGTGTTTAGCATCGCTTTCAACAATTTTTCAGTCATATCGCAACGGTGTCTACTTGAGACAGTATTCTGAGCGCTGTCACACTGGAGTATCATGCCGCACACATGGTATGATACCCCACCCAGTTACATTATACTGACACCAGGCCGACCAGACCTAGAACTCTCCTCTAAATGCTGAGCGTCAAGCGAGGAAGCTTCTAGTACCATTTTTAAAGTCTTTGGTATGACCCGGCCAGGGATCGAACCCACGACCTTCCGCATGTGAGGCGGATGCTCTACCACTAGACCACGCCGCAGTTACAAAGCCCTAGTAGACATTTTTTTTTTTTTCTCCATTTCAAAATACCTGTCCAGTTTGTAACCAAATGAGTACAACGCCGTTATACAGAAAAAAAGATTGTCTTAATTTAAAATATGTAACGAGCACAAGTACTACACGAGTAAAAAGCCGTAATAAGGAAAAAAGGTTTTCTTATATTAAAAATACCTGTGCAGTACATGTACCACATATTAAAATTTAATACAAAGCCCTAGTACAGACATTCTTTTCTCCATTTCAAAATACCTGGGCAGAGCATACACCACATTAGCAAGCTAATCCAGCTAAAATAAATCAATTTGCTGTTTAGAATCAATTTCAATAATCTTTCAGTCATATAATGACAGTATCTTCCCAAGACAATGTTATAACCATGTATCTTGTACCCAACCCAGTTACAATATGCATGTTTTAGACTTTTGCAGTGCATGTTCATTCCACTAAATGCTGATCTCCAGGCCAGGCTTGGTTCCATGGTGTACCACATAAAGAAGATATTGGCTATTTTAGTTGTTAAAATTAAAAAGTATTTTTTACTTGCTGCTACCTTTTGTTTATTACCTAGCAGCACATCATAAATTGAAAAGCAAAATGTTTAATATTAACAAATTCAAAATGGTCCATTTTTTTAACATATCCATTCATGACATGGTCACCAATTTTTGACAAAGTGCAACATCTGAAGACTTGAAACAGGTTTTCAACCACAGCCAGTTGATTTATTACAGTGAAGAGATGTGTGGTAACTCTATAGCTGATCTCAGCTGGAGTGTAACAAAGGGTGTGATTTCTATATTTCCCTCATGTCATTCTCTTATGAAATTGGGACCCAGACTGTCTATTTCAGCTCTCCAGCGGTCAGTCAAGTTTGAGATACTGTTTTATAATGGTGCAAGTACTCTTGTTCACAATGTAGGATAAATGAAACATTTGCTTTATATTCAACAGCTTGTGTAAAAACGTTGTGGGGTCCTCCATGGTGGAGTGGTCGATGACGCCATCTCTTACCTCTCACATTCCAGTCCAGTTTTGTCATTAATTTTATGTGAGAAAGTTTGCCAGTTACTTACAGAAGGATGATGGTTCAACTCAGATTCATTCATGTTCCTTTATCAATAAAACTGGATATGCCATCAAATTATAAAACCTGCAATGTGTTGAAGCCCAGGTTCTTTAAAAAATTTACTGTTCTAGTATGACAATTATGTACGCTGTTCTCAAGTCGTGGCATATATAAGAAATTAAGGTAAAGCCATAATGCCAGTCATATACATTTATAACAGATTGTAAAGAATTGTGGTGCAGCTTGTTGTTCTTATAGCACTGGTACTCTGCACGTTACACTGGTACTCTGCATGTTGCATCTATGTAGATTTAACTACCAGCATGATGCTGGTATGTTAAGTTTACATAAGAATTTGTATGACAGATTGGCCATTATAATATTTCAGAATTTGATGTTGTAATGGCATTAGTACTCTGCAGGCGTGTTACTTTTTTAAACGATAGTTGGAATGACGCCCAAAATCAGAGGCTGTGCCAAAGTCTCAGTCACGATGTATACTTGCTGACTGATGTCCAGTCCATTGACATTAATTACGCCACTAGCTTTTTAAGCTGTCACAAACTTGCTACAACTTAAACATCCCTATGTTGATGTCTTTTGGACGCTGGCCATGTTTGGTGTAGTAAAAGTCAGGAGTACAATGTCCTTAAACGTAACAACTGATTGTAACGACAAATTATTTTCACTTTTTTTCAAATTTTCACCACTGCCAATTGAACTGGAGCCAAATTTTTTTATCAAACTTACTAACAGCTTGTAAAATAAGATGCCAGAAATTTGACAATTCTAATTCCATATACAGTGTGGTTTTAATTAATTCCTTACAACTGTTGGTTATCCCATCTTTTGTTCACTAGCAAAGGTGAACAAATGTTCTGTCAGCAATGGGATGTCAACCATCATTTTAAAAGAACATCCGAAATTAAGTGTCATCACAAAACACAAAATTATTCAAGTGACCAAACATCTGAGTGACTTGGAGTAGAGGGACACAGTCTTCAAGTGACGGGAAGCTTACAGTCTAGACATGGGGGCTCCTACAAATGATTCAGGGTTGCATCTAAATCTGCATGTCATTTGGGTTGACCTGCAATTGTATCTGAAATTAATGTTATTTTATGGCGAATATTACCTATGATAGGCTTAAAATACGTAAAACAATATATCTGAATACAGATACATCTTTGAAATTCCAGAATTTCAAAGATATGATTGCAATTAAAAATGGGAACATGAAGCCTCTGTGAGGAGTCCTTAATCAAAACTTTGTACTGTCAGTCTTGTATGCAAACCCTGTATGGAGCCAACGCGTCTGACTATCAACCCAAGGTCATGAGTTCAAATCCCCACCTGGCAACAGTCTGTGATGATTGATATACGACATTGCATCTCATTATTATTCATCTCTCACTGCTGATTCAAGTGGGAAAGTTATCAGTTACTTGCAGAGATGGGGTATGTTTGAGTACTTGTTAACCTTTCAGGATCCCAGGAAACAGTGGTTAGGTTAACTGATCGTCTGTTAGCCCCTGATGGCATAAAAAGTACACTAAATATTCAATCAATCACTCAATCTGTATGGAGCTCCTGTATGGAGTCATGTTTGAACTCCTGTATTCAGCCCTTGTATGAAACACTACAAAGAGTCCTGCATCAAAAGCGCTTGTATGAAACACTGCATGGAGCCCCTGCATGGAGCCCCTATATGGAACCCTGCACAGGGCCTAGCGAGACATATTGTTTGTCTCTAAGAAGCCTGTTAAAGATTTTTTATTTGCACCTCCCGAGACATGGACAGCAGATCAGATATTCAAATAATAAAAAAGCTGTCCATCCACTTCTTATTTAATCAGGCTACATAGGGCCCTGCATGAAACGCCACTGTAGAAAACACTGCATTGAACCCCTGCATGGAGCAGGGCTTGAAAATTCCACCCATCGCTCGTCATGATGAGTGAACATTTGGTCAGGATGTGTAAGATTTAAGAAACTGACCTTAATATTTCTTTGATTTTAAGCATTCAGTTAAAAATGTTGAAAAGAGAGGACGAGTAGCTTTTATCAGAAATTTTCAAGCCCTGATGGAGCCCTGAAAGAGCCCATGTGTAGATCAGTAAGTGGTCCTGCAACTAGTGCAATCATGAGCATAGCAAGTGTACAAAAGCCTGAATGAAATGTCTTCGAGAGTTGCCTCTGAGCTGCTTCAACACACAGATCACAATAATGCTTTCATCATTGTCATAAACTACAGGCTTATAGCTTGTAGTGGCAGATGCATGGCTTGCTTCATTATCAAGATGCATGGCTTGCTTCATTATCAAGGTAAAATAAATAAAAGCTCCAAGTGCCAAGAGGAAAGAAGATGGTACTGAGCTGGCTTCATGAAGAAAGATTCTGGTACTCAGCTGGCACCAAGAAGAAAGAATACCACCAAGAAGAAAGAAGCTGGTACTCAGCTGATGCCAAGAGGGAAAAAGCTGGTATGCAGCTGGTGCCAAAAGTGAAAGAAGCTAGTACTTGGCTGTTAATCTGATATCTGTTTTTATCAACTTACTTGAAATAATGTCTGTTGCTAATATCTCTAACCTATTTAAACATTTTACCAACTGATATTAAGTACCATGTTCAATAAACAAGCTTCAAGTATATTTGTGTAAGATTTGTTGTTATATGGGGTTTAGCGTCACTTTCAACAATTTTTCAGTCCTATTGTGATGGTGTCTGCTTGAGACAGTATTCTAAACCCTGCCACACTGGAGTATCATGCCACAGACACATTGTATTATATCCCTCCCAGTCACATATAATACTGACACTGGGACAACTAGACCTAGAACTATCCTCTTAATGCTGAGCACCAAGCCTAGAAGCTCCTAGTACCATTTTTACAAGTCTTTGATATGACCCGAATGGAAACTGAACACACAACCTTCTGCAAACAAGGCAGATGCTAAACCACTAGACCATCACTGCGGTCATATAAAAAAGGTCATATACCAGCAACATCTTTGTCAATAAATAAAACTGAACTGCATACACAATCAAACCTGTCTTTAGCAGGCAGTCAAGGGAAGGAGCAAAAGTGGCCTTCTAAGACAGGTTGCTGTTTAATAAATGCAGGTAAATTAACTCTGAAAGCATATAAATGGGAAATAACAAACATTGCTGCTTAAGACAAGTGGCTGCTTATAATAGAGGTGACCTCATATACAGGTTTTACTGTGTTATAACTTATGTCTTACAAAAAGTGCTGAAGTCTGTACTAAATCATTGATGAATATGTAGAAATTAACTGTTCTTTTACCAGTAGCTTTCTCAACTCTATATGGTCGAGAGGGCACTTGCACTCAAGACCACAGGAATCTGAGGTAAACTTATATATTTTACACCAATATCAAACAAGTTCTTGTAGCAAATCACGCTTGAAATCTTTCTGGGCAGAATCAATACTAAGCATTATGCGGATAAAGTGTCTTTACAACACTACAAAATAGCCATGGTGGGGGATCGAAAAACCCATTCCCCTGATCCTGGGTCCAATGCTGTATGACTGGACCACTCACTCAATCATTATGACCCCATGGCCAAGGTGGATCGAGTGATGAAGGTATTTATTTACATAGTGTTGCTTAGTATTATACCTTCTTGAGGTCTTAAAATGGACAGTCAACAACATAAGCAATAAACGACCCGTCATCTTTTATAAAAAAAGCAAACTGACCACATAAAAGTACTCTCCACTTGTGGAGACAGAATTGTGACACAGCCATTTATCAAGGTAATCATAGTACACCATGAGTAAGGGATATTCAAGTTGTTTTGAATCTTTGATGATATTATCCGATTTACAAATCCGCACTACCAATACATAACTATACGTGAACTGATTGTGGTTGTCTAATACACCAAATATTCACATGTTTTCTTAAACAGTCTGCCCGATTGGTAGCCGACAACCAGTTCACGGTTCCCAGTTTGTACTGTATAAACCTATAATAACAATATTCAACTTCTTTCAGTGATTTTGATAATTTATGGGTATTTAATTAAATGAAAAGAAAAGAATTCATGGCAGGTAGGCGGAGATTTAGAGAAAGGAAAAAACATGAATCAAATATTGCAATTAAAGCTCTGAATGTGCAACCATTGTTCTCATCTATCAAATGGTGGCTAAGTATCATTAAGTGTGGACAAAATGGGGACTGGCAATTTCATACAGACAGATGTGATCATGCAAGTTTATAATTATATTGATGGCTTCAGTTTTATTGGCAAAGGAAGACAAGTAGAACCGCCATCCTTCTGTAAGTAACTGGCAAACTTTTTTAAATATTAGTTGTGAGGCATTGAGCGGCGCTTTTAATAATTTTTCAGTCATCATGACAGTGTCTTCTCGGGACTGTCACACTGGAGTATCATGCCGCAGACATATGATACCCTACCAAGTCACATTATACTAACCGACCAGACCTTGAACTATCTTCTTAATGCTGAGTGCCAAGTGAAGAAGCATATGGTACTTTATTTTCAAGTATTTGATATAAGCCAGTCAGGGATCGAACCAACAACCTTACATATCATGAGAAGCAGATACTTGACCACTTGACCAGGCTGCAGTTACTCAGTCAGATATTGTTTTTGGTCAGTCTTGTCATAATCTTGTTTGACTCTCGGTCAGAAAAAAAACCTTATAAACACCCCTTTTAGACATTAATGGAATGGTCTAAACAGAAGGATTGAAGAGTTTATTATAGAAATTAAGTAAACGTACCAAACAAATATTTTTTGTCGTTCACCCTAAAGCAGATGTTAGTCAGAAGCATGATGTGACAGTGTTTCATACAGATATATTAATATCAGCACGTAGGTACACAATAAAACATGCTGTACAACACAGGTAACCGAAACACAGCTTGTCAAGAAGCCAGGTTGTGTGGTAGTAGACATCAATCATGAACAAACATCAACATTACAAACATCTATCCCAGAACATCAACATTACAAACATCTATCCCAGAACATCAACATTACAAACATCTATCCAAGAACATCAACATTACCAACATTTATCCCAGAACATCAACATTACAAACATCTATCCCAGAACATCAACATTACAAACATTTATCCAAGAACATCAACATTACAAACATCTATCCCAGAACATCAACATTACAAACATCTATCCCAGAACATTAAAATAACAAACATCTATCCCAGAACATCAACATTAAAAACATCTATCCCAGAACATCAACATTACAAACATCTATCCCAGAACATAAACATTACAAACATCTATCCCAGAACATCAACATTACAAACATCTCCATGTTAAAATCAAACAGGGTATAAAGCGGACAGTGGTGTATTGGATAGAGTGTTGGCTGCTCATGCCAAACGTTGCGGGTTAAATCCCCAGCTCGACCAGATGTCTATCAAGAACATTCAGTACTGGTCCTACCCAGGAAGCATAATAATAACTTTCACCTTTCTTTGCAGTCGAGTTTCATGATTGATTGATTGAATATTTAGCATAATTTTTATGCCATCAAGGGCTAACAGATGATCAGTTAACCTAACCACTGTTTCCTGGGATTAACCAGTACTCGAGTACACCCCATTTCCACAAGTAACAGATAACTTTCCCACTTGAATCAGTGGTGAGAGACGAATGATAATGAGACACAATGTCGTATATCAATCATCACGGAGACTGTTGCCGGGCGGGGATTCGAACTCACGACCCCTGGATTGGTAGTCAGACGCGTAACTGACTGAGCTAATCAGGCCCGGCAGTCGAGTTTCAATAAATTAGTATAAACTAAATTCAATAAGTAAATCTGACACATTTTATATGCTTTTATACAGTATCTTACCAATGCATTGTGCACATTCTCAACATCCTATAATTTTTATATATATCTCGCTGAACCGTATTTATATTTACCCCTTACTTTGTGCAAATATCTTTCACAACTTCCAATCACAATTATAAGTAAATGAGATTACTAGTTCAATTTCGGCTATAATAGTTCCAAATGTTTCAACGGCAGCTCAAATTACCATTGTACGCACGCTGTCAATAGAGTCAGAGGTATTTAACCCAGGTCAACCCATGGAAGACAGTAATTATAGACCTTTAATAATGTCTGTCAATTACTGTTATGGGGAGCTGTAACCAACAGGTTCCCAGTGGTGCAAGATATTTATCAAACTGGTGACAACTTGGCTATATTATATTTGTAATAAGAAAGATTTAACCAGAATGCAGCTGGATTGTGCCAGGACGTTGTTGACAACAACAACAACAGCAGCAGCAACAAAACAATGACAACAACAACAGCAGCAGCAGCGGCAACAACAAAACAAAGACAGCAACAACAACATCTTTCATTCAGTATAAAGTAAAGTTGCAATGCTTCTAGCTTACTAATTAGACATTGAATATACAGTGAAACTTCAATAGGCTGCCTTGAGGACAATAAAAAATTATTTGATCCTGAACGTTTTTGTGAATATTTCATAGTATGCAATTGAGATGTTAATAAATACTAGAAATGTGTCCGTGGCACATGAATGCCCTCTCTATATGTGAGTGCACTTTATAAAAATATGAGTCCAAATGAGTCAATAACTCCTGTAAAATTGGACTGATGTAAAAAAAAAAAGGAATTTGACCTGTATTTGATAACTATACAGCTAAGAACCAAATATTAAATACATAGAACCTTTTAGACAAAAGATGCACTCACGAAACGTAAGGATAGGGGCAATACTTCAATATCCTATTATCATATTTTGAATGGGGCGGAATGAAATAAAGGAAAACACAATTTTAGTATTTCTTTTCATTTTCATTGTAAATTTGAGATTAAAAACACAGTAATGTATTTAAAATATATATGCATTTTTAATGGAGTTTGATGCTATTCTCAACACATGACAGTTACACATGGAAATATTATCCAGTTTTACTGGTGGAGGGAGATCTCAGAGTAAATCTGAGTAGAACCACTGTCCATCCACAAGTGTTACTGCCAAATGTTCTCACATAAAATGTTTTGCCCCGAGCAGGGACTCAAACCCAAGGCCTCTACAGTGACAGGTAAGTCGGCATAAGATAACAGCATCTTAATAATATAATACAAATGCTTATAAAAGCACAAACTGCTTTTTCATACCAAATATCACACAATTTTGTCTTTTGGTGCAAACCCCGCTAGTTTGTGTCAGTAACCTACATAATTCTGAAATTCTGGATTCCAATTATATAATGATGGACGGAATGTCTGATCAATAGCTCCATCATCACTTTCCTTAATCAAAACTGGAAATTATCTGGGACACAATTTCTGTAGGAAACATTTAACCAATCAAATGATGTAAAATAGAACAATTCCAGGATCCATATCATCTATTTTGATATAAACTGCATTTTATTGCACAACTGTTTCCACTGATCGATAAACATACAAGCAGTCATTTCAAAGAGTCTAAAGGTAGGAAAGTACCCAAACTCATTATTCAGGGAACGAAAGCACAAAATTCATTGGAAATTGTAGCATTTTATTAGTATTATTGGGTTTTTAAATGAAGTGGGTGGTATAGTGGATTGGGTAATGGCCAGTTGCGCCTAAGATTGTAAAATTCAATCCCAGACCCAACCAGATAGACTCACAAAAATACCACTCAGTACTGGTCTGGTCTACCCAGAAATGGACTTGAGATTCATATATATGCTAAGCTATCTTTTAAATCAATCTAAAATGAACTTGTATAACCATGACTCATATTAAGGGCGGCAATGTCCCCAACTCATTACAATGAGTAGCAAATGCCTTAAAGTCATTGTAAATGGCGACAAGAATAGTAAAGTAATAAAAAAATATGTACAAGGCATGCTAAAGCAATACCAAAGGGTAACGAGGACCTTGAACGTTATCCATTTTAAACAGTACCAATATCTGTAAATAATATAATGGTAAAAACACACCCAAATCAGTGAAATGGTACAATTAAGTACTTCACGGTCACAATAGAAGGATTTTTTTTACTTGGCCTAAGCACTACTACCCCAACTGCCATCATCATGAGCAATGATATCATTTTATGATGACACAATTTTTCATTTTTCATTTTACATGTATTTTAAGGCAATGTCACAAAGGATACAGATAACTGTTTGAAATGTACAAAGATCTGAGACCGTACTATATCAAATTAAAATCTCAAACAAACTCAAAATATCAAGATGACATACAGTCGGTCTATTTTTAACTTTAATTAATCCCTGAGAATACTTTAATTCCGTGACCCTTAACAGTATCAATGTAATCGAAGTTATCGAAGCCACCTTATCAGAACCGCAAGACAACAGAACATGTGCCAGCACTTTCCAATATCCCAAGGGACATAATCCTGGGATTACTGGAATATTTGAGATATCTATATCTACATCTATTGGGGATTACAGTATCTCTGGTATGTATCAAGTAAACATCAACAAAGGAAACATTAAAGGCAGTACTAAATGCAAATGGAATTGTGATATGCAAAATTAATTAAATGAGGAACAAATTTGAAGCCATCAATTATTTTGGACGGTATACAACATAATGAATCAAACCTGAAATAAGCACCATCGCTAAGCAATTCATAAGCAAGCAGTCACTGATTTTGTTTTCATGTTCATGGTTTAAGTTTAAAAAAAAGTTGTCGTTTTCTGTCAAAATGGAGTTCTCCATGGCTGTGTGGTCTAAAGCGCTGCCACCTAATGATCACTTACATGCACCACTCATTGCTGAGGTCATTAAAGATTGTTGAAAGTGACATTGAACAATACAATACCAGTGTAGCTGCACAATAACTTCGTCTTTAACATTGTGAATTTTATAATGTTTTTCTTTTAATTTTTTAACTGTAGTCAGTGCACCTAACCATAGTTCCTGGTATCTGTTAGGCCATTTACTAGTACCAGACACACCATATCTCTGAAAGTCATTGACTTCTTACCCACATATTTAGAGGTGGGAGATTAATAGCCTTAAAAACAAATTTCATAACTAATCATCATAGAGACTGTGGCTGGGTAGGGATTCAAACTCTTGACCATTGAACTGACAGTCAGTCAGGCAGTGTAGCAGCATGAGCTGGCCAAGCCAAGCATTGTGAGTGATGTGTCATATTGCATAATTGTAATTAGTGTAAAATAAAGTTTATTATAAGTACTGTACAAGTGGTGTATAAATACTGTATAAGTAGTGTATAATCCTACTGCAAAAGTGAATGTCGTGTCCAGAAAACATGAAAAACAATTAACCTGAAAAGTTTACATATAATTTGTTTTTATTAATTATACATGTCTTTTCCAGTGTCCTCAGGCTTTGTTACAAATATCAACATTATTTTCTCTCTTGCTGAAACATAATATTATACAACAAAATGAGATTAATTATCATCTTTGTAGGCAATTTGTGTGTTGAAAGATATACTTTTTCTCTTGGTTTGACCAAAGTATCAGAGAAGAGTGGGCCAGGTCATGAAAAACTCATACAGGGGTGAGGACAACTTTAATTAAATTGATTCCAGTTGCTTTGTTTATGATGTTGTTGTATGGTGTTTAGCGTCGCTTTGTTTATGAATTAACATATTTGCCATTATGTATAATTTTTCTCAATATTTTTCAAGAAAGATCTTGACTAACAGTAATAGTAATAGAAATAGTAATTTTGAATATTTAGCACCTAACCACTATTTCCTGGGATCCTGAAAGGTTAACCAGTACCCCAACACACCCATCTTTGCAGGTAACTGATAACTTTCCCACTTGAATCAACAGTGAGAGATGCATGACAATGAGAAGCAATGTCATACATCAATCTTCATGGAAACTGGGGCAAGGCAGGGATTCAAACTCATGACCCTGGATTGGAAGTCAGACACCCTACTGGCTGGGCTAGTCAGACTCAGCTATTAGTTAGAGTAATAGTAGTAGTTGGTAATTGTAATAGTAATAGTAAGCAATTATAATAGTAGCGGTAGCAGAAACAGCAGCAGCAGTAATAATAATAATATAATTACAATCTACAGGATTTCACTGAACCATTGATAATGTTGATGACTTAATCAATACCACAGCTGTACCAAACACTAGGGAGTAGGTGAAGACAACGTGTTTTGACCACAGCATGAAAATACAGCTGCTGCTATTATCAATCAACTAATTAAATAAACAATAGTGTGTGCAAGAGGGGGTCAGGTACCCTCATTAATTGGCTCCATTATCACATGGTATTTACACTAATAATCATGAGGTGATTGCTAGATAAACTCCGAAACAATACAACTGCCACTCACTAATTGATATTACAGGGTTACTGTACTATACTTGGACTAAAAGATAGGGAAAATTTATTTATTTTTTTCTATTTGAATATTAAGCATCATTTTTATGCCAGCCAGGGCTAACAGCCGGTCAGTTGACCAAATCATTCTTTCCTGGGATCTTGGAAGGTTAGCCAGTACTCAAGCACATCCATCTCCAAGAGTAGCAGATAACTTTCCCACTTGAATCAGTGAAGAGAGAAAAATGACAAAGAGTTTCAATGTTGCATATCAATCATCATGGAAACTGTTGCCCAGGTCTGTATTCAAACTTACAACACCTGAATTGATAGGCAGAGGCACTACTGGCAAATAGGCCCATTCTTTCATCACATATTTGGACATTTAGTTTTAGTACTCATACACTGGGAGCAGATCAATGGCTTGGTGTTCTAGTCATATGATAACATTTGGCTATCAAGGGTCTCATCTAGGCTTAACAATGGTATCCTTGTATACAAATATTACTAAAGGCATTTAGTTATAGAGACACATAATGTTGGGACTGGCATGATATTGAGCAGTACTGTCCATAATACAACTTTGGACCAAATTTGATGACGCTAGGACAAAATGATTTCAACACATAACAGGCTATCATTTCCAGTTTTATTGATGGAGGAAGACATGGGAATGAATCTGAGTAGAACCACTGTCCCTCTGCAAGAAGTTGGCAAACTTTTTCACATCAGTTTCCTGGACAAAGATGGGCTCAAATCCAAGACCTCAGTGGTGAGATTTAAGTGATCTTGAGACAGAACCTTAGACCAATCAGCCTCTGAGAATACTTGATGTTGTGAAGTTATGTCAAGGCATTCTGAGAAGTAGGAAATACACAGAAGAAACTCCCATAAAACATCAGATTCATTCATATGTTTCTTTAACTTGCTCAGGTGAAACATAATCTGACACTCGGCCAAATAATGTACTCTATAAACACAGAGTGATTTATTATTTAATGTATACATCAGAATTTAAGTGGAAAAGAACTCTCAAAAACTGTTTACAATAAATCAAAACTCTGAAAAGAAAAAAAAAATTGCAGCAACCCAACTGGCAACATTATACACCCATGTAATTATTATGTGCATAATTCAGACTGCCCGTTTTTGCACCCGAGACATTTGTATGGCATATCCAACATGTTTAAGCCAGATTTAGTATTCATTACCATAACTTTAGTGGCACCTTGCATTATACTGACTAGGATTTAATGTAGAGTTGTGTTTTTGTTGTACAGGTATAAAACTGATAATTTAGATATTTAAGTACCGTAGTAATGATAATGAATTTGATTTTACATTTTTATATAAATTTTGAAATCCATATTCAACCAGAAACCTGTCTGTTAACGCAAGTTTCCCTGCTATTGATCGAAAACCAATCTTTTACCGAAAATGCGGTTGAAAAGTGGTCATAATATTATTTTTTATATAACTCCTGTAAAATTTGACCAACATTGACTAACATCAAACTTGACCTACACAGGTAAGCAATGTCATGAAATATTAATTAACCCTTTACTCCATAGATACGCGTTTTCTGCACCAATCACAGGCCTTTCAAAACAGTGCAGGAAGAGTTCAGATTGCTCGTGACAAGCAATCTGAACACTTCCTGCACTGTTTTCCACTCTGTCAGTTAATATAAACATAATTCACCCAATAATTCCAAAGCCTCCTATATAAGAGGTCTCTAAAGGTGTCTATATGAAATAAAGGGTTAAACATCTAGACCCCTTTAGAAGTTATTGATCAGAAACCAGGGGTCTTCTGTGACCGAGTGGTCCAAGGCGCCATCTCAACATCACTTACTTCTCACTGCTGGGGTTGCAGGTTCGAGTCCCACTTGCTACAAAAACTTAATGTGACAAAGTTGCCAGTAACTTGTGGAAGAACAGTGGTTCTACTCAGATTCATTCCGGGGTCTTCCTCCATCAATAAAACTGGATATGCCATAATTATATATCCTGAAATGTGTTGAAAATGGGGTTAAACCCCATTTAAAAAAATTTATCAGAAACCAATTTTTTACCAAACAGACATGGGTTAGAATGGTGGGGGCATAAAAACTACCATTTCTTTTATCAGGATGATAAAATAGCATCCAGTTTTTTTGATGACATAAATCAGAAGAGAACTTATTCCGCAAGTGGATGGTGAACTTTCTCACTTAAAATCTTAAAATGGAGCTGGCCAAGTCTTCTCAGCAGCGAGAAGTATACAACTTGAGGCATTGACTCTTACAACTAAGCTATGGAAAACCATTCAATATATGGTTCAACTAGCCAGGATTCTCTGTGGCCACGTGGTCTAATGTAGCGTCTCAAGACTGGGTGGTAGTGTAGTGGATAGTGTTGACCGCTCACGCCTGCACGATCCGATGCCTCTCAATAAAAAAATAATTCAGCACTAATTCTACACAGGAAGCAGACTCAAGAGCGGTTAATATAAGTTCTGAGCCTTCTTCGCAATTAAGCTAAATTAAATTAGTATAAACTAAACGTTGATGATTCATCTATCACCACTGAGGTCATGGGTTCAAATCTAGCATGGGTAAAAAATGTAATGTGAAAAAGTTTGCCAGTTACTTGCAGAAAGATGGTTGTTCTTCTCAAATTCATTTCGAGGTCTTCATCCACCAATAGGGGCTAGGGTCAATACACATTTTATATCTCTATCCCTATATAATTATAGTAAACATTTTTTTATAGATTGCCCCTTGCCCCTGTGTCTCTGCCAATAAAACTGGATATCATAAAAGTCATAAATTGTCATGTGCTAAAATGGCATTAAACCACTTCCAAAGACATGTATATATATATATGTGTACATAATGTATTTGACTAGATTTGAACAAAAAATCATTATAATTTAAAACCTACCCAGTAATGCAGATATACATTTTTATCCTCTTCAGACTTTTGCTAAAAAATAATCCAGATTTATAAATCCGTCAACGCATCTGGATATTATGACAATATCAAACCACGATCAAATCACTGATAAAAAGAAGTCTCTTGTGACTTTACACATTTATTTCAAATTTCCATATTTCCATACAACATTTTCATTCTTCTTTTCAAAAAAGTATCACACTCAACAGAGCACAATGACAATTTACATCAAATCATTCATTTTATTCCATCAGATCCATCACGATTTACATATTAAATAAAATTATCAATAAAATCCACTTTTTCAATAGTGACAATTAACTTCATTTCCTACAGATATTCTACAGATATTCAGGCATGAAAATCTCACAATCTGCTAAAATTAATAAACACTAATTAACAAATGACTGTTTTTCATCATCACAATTACTGGTAATATCAATATAATTTGTTCCTCTGGTCAGTTTTCATTCCATCCATATCTCAGAAGTAAACAGAATTTGAATTCCAACTGATGCACATAGTGCTAATCCATTTCAAACAAAGGGGTTAAAAGTTATTTCAGTGTATCGCCCAAACAAACGACAGTACAAATGTTTTTTTTGTTTATGACAGTACTCCTAGCGTCATCCTACTTTCACTTTATTCGTAGTACACTACACTTAGTACACCTTGTCAAATACAGATCACCTGTCACCGGTCTCGCTCAAGTGAACACAGGCAAAATATACCCAAGAACGGAGAATAAACATTGCAGCTTGACTGGTCGAAGGACAATTACTCCCCTTCAATTGTACACACATGGACTGGTCCCAAATGTGCAAGATGGAGAACAGCTGTCCACTAATAGATAAATTCTCGCCTATAAGAATATAGTATCTAAGGAGAAAGTCTGATGCCAAATGGAAAGTTGGTGAAATTTTCTGGAACATAAAACCTGGAGACCGTTTGTCTGGTATATTTATGGAATTAACAGGTAGAATAAAATTCACAAAATTATCTCTTGCAAATGCATTAAACTTCACATTAATGTGAAGTAAAGTATCTTTATGGTGTAAAGAATAACTAAAGTTGAAAGCAGTTGCAAGCTGTAAGGATTGATTCCTGATTGTTTTATTTATAATGGATGATTATACCAAAAAAAGAATTAACAAAAAATATTTTTACAAATTGAAAAAAGTGGTTTGATTTTATTTCAGTAGGGTTAAACACCACTTTCAAAAATAACTTTAATATGGTATACAGTTTTATTGATACAGGAAGACCTCAGTATTGTACACACCAGTGGTTGCGAGTTTGATCCCCATCTCAATCCAATGTCTCTCAAAAAACAACATTCAGAACTGGTTCTACCAAGGAAGTAGATTCAAGAGCGGTTCAAATGAGCTTTCAGTTTTCTTTGCAATCAAGTTAAAATGAATAAGTATAAACAAAAAATATTGTGCAGGCTGCCACACCAAAGTGTCAAGCTGCAGCAGACCCATAACATGATACCACAGCCAGTAATACTGAGCCAACCAGTCCTTGAACATTGCCATTTTTACAGTCTTTAGCATGGCCTCCATGGCTGGTGATCAAACCTATAAAATGCTGTTTGCAAGGCAGATGGTCTACCAAATACTTGACTACTGTGCAGTTTACAGTCTCAACGATGACTGGTATGTGATATTGTGTCTCAATGTCATTCATCTCTCACCACTGATTTAAGTGGGAAAGTTATCAGTTACTTGAGAAGACGGGTGTGCCAAAATACTTGTTAACTTTACAGGATCCCAGGTAAGAGCGGTTAGGTCAACTTATCATCAGTTAACCTTTGATGGCATAAAAATGACACCAAATATTCAAACAATTGGAGTAAAGCATGAGTGTGTTTTCCAGCAAATTTAAATTACCAGGACAGACTGGGACTGACCAATAGTCTGGTATATATGAAAATTCTGGTAGACTGGTTCAATGATAACGTGCAATATTTCTATCTGCAGCAGCACCTATCCTGACACTAAAGATAAAGAAGCCCTTTATCGGCAAATCAAGTGTAAATATTTTTACTATAAATAAATATTTTGACAGCTTAAGGTCATCTGATGTAAAAACTGATATTTGAAACATGTTACATTTATTTTTTTCATCAAATAATAAAATGTATTTTGTTGGACCAATTCCACTATGGTTAATATTTTAATAGGATCGTTTCAGTTTATTGGTTTAATTGATTTTACTCTTTTTTTACCAGGCTTTACTTTAAATTTTTCTACTCAGACTCACAGCCTAGTCATATTCTATTTATTGAAAGAATACCTGCAGTTTTATTGTAAATTCCTGCAGAAGTCCTTTGTGGCTGAATGACGTGAGTTGTGACTAAGAAATTTTGAGCACTGATTCAAGATCATGAACCAAATCTCACTGCTACGGTTGTGAATTTGAGCCCGGCTTAGTTAAAAAAAAAAGTTTGTAATTTATTCTAGAATTGCCAATGGTTCATTCTACTCAGATTCATGCACACATGGTTATGTCCTTCTGTTTTAGCTGGATATATTTCTGCTTTGTATTTCCAACTTGTGACTTCATTTTGGCCATTTTTTTATGAGTGGGTATGATGGTTAGATGAGATTGTCCAATCAGGCATTTGGACTCAAAGCTTAATTTTAGAGATTTTTTATGAGTTTGTATGACGGTTAGATGAGATTGTCCAATCAGGCATTTGGACTCAAAGCTTAATTTTAGAGATTTTTTATGAGTTGGTATGACGGTTAGATGAGATTGTCCATCAGACATTTGGACTCAAAGTTCCAATTAAGGCATTTTTTTATGAGTTGGTATGATGGTTAGATGAGATTGTCTAATCAGGCATTTGGACTCAAAGCTTAATTTTAGAGATTTTTTATGAGTTGGTATGACGGTTAGATGAGATTGTCCATCAGACATTTGGACTCAAAGTTCCAATTAAGGGATTTTTTTATGAGTTGGTATGATGGTTAGATGAGATTGTCTAATCAGGCATTTGAACTCAAAGCTTAATTTTAGAGATTTTTTATGAGTTGGTATGATGGTTAGATGAGATTGTCCAATTAGGTATTTGGACTCAAAGCTCCAATTTAGGGATTTTTTTATGAGTTGGTATGATGGTTAGATGAGATTGTCCCCAAAGCTTTAAGACATTTATTAGAGCATTTTATCCTCAAACAATCTCTTTAAATACATACAATCATGTTGGTTTGTCGACAATCCCCTGCTCATGACTTACAACCACCATCCGTGCCATCAAGAGTTTCTTATATAAACGAAGTAGCTTGTTATTCAGAATGATATAAAATAAATGAAATTTCATGTAAAGTAATTAATAAAAGTTAATATATCTGTGTTAATAATTATCATCAATTGATGTAAACTTAATTTTCTTAATAAATCATTTAATTTTCTTTTATATGATGATAACATAAAAATATATGTTGTCAACTCTGACAACTAACAACGGTTCCCAGCTCCTGCTACTGTACATATACCTGTCAAGTGACATAGATTAATGAAAAATGTAATGATTTATAGCATATGCCATTTGTGGTACCCATTCAATCAGCAGCTCATCCCAACAATAAAATATAAAAAATATATCTATAGATATTTAAAATGAAATGCCACATGGTTTGTGTATAACATAATGGGCTCAAACAACTTCTACAGATGCCATTTCTGTCATCAAGTCACAGGGAGTGATACAACTTTGATTTAATTAAAACTTCATTCCAAGTACCTGCTCAATATAAGTCCATTAATTAGTTTATGGATATATATATTTCTAAACTTTGTCAATTCACAACAAAGAATACTGAAACCATTCAGGAGAAGGTAAATAAAGAATAAAAGGACAATGTGTAAATAAACTTTGAACATTGAATGGAAATACAAAAAAATGTCAGTCATTTCAATACGCTACAACTGCAAATGAATACCTCAAATAAATATTTAAACGCAGGAACAAACATCTTTCAAAACGGAAACAATTTTCTCATGAAAAATGCGTTCAACAATTCACTCCTTTCACCTACGTTTTCTTTGTTAACAATAGTATGAAATATTGAGAAATGTAGACAATGAAAGTTGGTAGGTAAAAAGATCGTTTTAGAAAACAGTAACCTGACATGTAGCAGTTGACATTTTTCTATTTATTCACGGGTGAATGTAGGGTTTGATTTCCTTCCAATATATGTTTTTTTCCCAATCCATTTGCAAGCTCGTTCACAGGATGTAATTAATCAAACAAGAGTTAGTTTTTACCTAACCTCTAAGTAGGCTATCACAATATTTGTTTAAGATACCAGCTCAAACAATGAGTATCAAAATTCGGAAAGCGGTAACAATCTTAAACTTTCAAAACAGTTTCAATTACCATCTTCGGCTTAAATTTCAAGACACATGTAGTATTATTTCATAAATTTTACTTTCCTATGTTTCTGATTGATATAAGGATAGATCAGAATTAGGCTAAAGTTGGTCCATTCAATAGATCAGTTGTTGTTGTATGGTGTTTAGCGTCGCTTTCAACAATTTTTCAGTCACATCACGACGGTGTCTACTTGAGACAGTATTCTTAGCGCTGTCACAATAGAGGATCATGCCGCAGACACATGGCATGATACCCCACCTATTCACATTATACTGACACCAGGTCGACCAGACCTAAAGCTTTCGTCTAAATGCTGAGCGTCAAGTGGGGAAGCTTCTAGTACCATTTTTAAAGTCTTTGGTATGACCTGTCTGGGGATCGAACCAACTCAATAGATCAGAATTAGGCTAAAATGGGCCGATTCAATAGAACATAATTAGGCTAAAACAGGCTGTTTCAATAGATCCTTATGCTAAAAATGGGCCTATTCTATAGTACAGACTTCGGCTAAAATTGGTCCAGTCAAAAAATCATAATAAGGCAAAAGTTGGCCCAGTCAATAGATCAGTCTTAGGTTTAAAATTGACGTAGTCAATAGATCAGAATTAGGTTGATTAAATTGGCCAATACAAGATTTACCTGGCCAATATGGCATAAATCTTTCTAAGTATTTCTAAATATGAATTTTCAGGTATGGCTCTTGCAAATTAATTAAATATCTCCTTATATGGTAATAGGTTCATAGGTGTAAGGATTTATTTGCTGCATCAACATTAGAACAATAGAGATCCACCATTGCCATGTGTCTCTTAATTAACAATATGGCCAATTTTCTATTGATCAGAATCATAAGACAGCAATTAGATACCAGAACAGACGCAAAACTGTCAATTTATCCCTATTTAATTACCGTGACTATCTATGTTTTTTTAATATAAATTATAGTCAGATATCATAATAAAAACAAAACAGAAAAGAGCAGAACAGATATTTATACAACATACGTTTAATAAATATAATAATAATAATGATAATAACAATAATAATAAGAAAGTCTTTATTTAGAGAGTATGGTTGAAATAATCTCCAATCTCCCCTGTGATCTTCTATATACATGGTAAAAAAGTGAGTAATGACAAAATAATATACAACAGAATCAAACAATTTGGAAACATACCAACATAATAATTATTTTTGTTGAAATATCAATTAGTAATGCATATTTTCATTAACAATAAATAATATATAAAAGGTCAATCTTTGACTGGGTGGGAAAGTAGCTGGGTGGACACACCTCACCTCTACAAACCACTAGACACTAGAGTATTGCAAGCAATGTATAAGTACCCTACCAATTTACCTATTTTGTTTTCATAGCAAGCACATTTTTTGTCCTACTGAATGAAAAAACTGCATTATCTCCTTATTGCCCCTATCACATGCAAAGTTTCACAAACCTAGCTTGGATACTTTTTGAGGAATCTTTTTTTAGAAAGACGACAGACAAGCTTAGCGAAGTCCAAGTTAAGAAATTCCTTTTCAATATAAAATTTTAGCATATTTAAATAGATGTCCTTTTGGCAATTCTGGGTCAGTGGGTATACATCATTGTCATGATGTATTAAAAACAAAAAGTTTTTAACCAATTTTAAAAATGATATATTGATATATTGATATATAAAAATGATATATTGATAAAAAAAATGTTTTTAGCCAATTTTAAAAATTTAAATAATCCTGATATATATTCCCTTTAGCATAACAAGGCCCTGCATATTGATGAATGGGAGAAAAGAACCCCTCTGACACACTGAAAACAGATTATACAATACATAATGATCGATAATTAATTACTGTTTTGTACATATCAATAGCCGGTAAAGTGATACAATGGTACAGACCCTGTACCTGTTTGTGTGGCAACAACAGATGTGAAAATGGAGACCCACGCTTCTCAGTATGTGTGGGGTCCTTACAGATCAAACTAGCCATACTAGAAATGACAGCAAACTTTCATACACATCCAGATAACAAGATTAAAGGATGAGATATTAATGCTGAAAGACAAAAAAATCCTCTTCACCAATGATTTATGCCAAACCAAACCATGGTCATTCAGTCTATCATCTTCCAATTTATACACAAGATAATGTTATGAACGTATAACTGGTAATTCATATACAAGCTGAGTGATTCTGAATGATCTGGTGGAAGAAAGGATCATTGCAATGATATCATTGCAATGATGGACAAAGGTCGGAACTTAAAGAATCATCATAAAGAATATTACAGTCAAACCAGTTTAAGTGGTCACCTCTATTTACAGTCACTTGTCTTAAGCAGCCACATTTACTATTTTGATTTCTATGCTTTTGGAGCAAATTAACCTGTATTTAGCAACAACTTGTCTTAAGAGACCACATTTGCTCCTTCCCTTGAATGGCCGCTTAAAACTATATGATTTATTATGTATGGCGAGTGCAGGTTGTCAGAGAGACAAAGTTAATATTGTGCAACATTTAAGACCATTAGAGTGCGTACCTCGATGTCTGAGTGCGTACCTTGATGTCTGAGTGCATACCTTGATGTTTGAGTGCGTACATCGATGTCTGAGTGCGTACTTCGATGTCTGAGTGCATACCTCGATGTCTGAGTGCATACCTCGATGTCTGAGTGCATACTTCGATGTCTGAGTGTGTACCTTGATGTCTGAGTGCGTACCTCGATGTCTGAGTGCATACTTCGATGTCTGAGTGCATACCTCGATGTCTGAGTGCATACTTCGATGTCTGAGTGCGTACCTTGATGTCTGAGTGCGTACCTCGATGTCTGAGTGCATACATTGATGTCTGAGTGCATACCTCGATGTCTGAGTGCATACTTTGATGTCTGAGTGCGTACCTTGATGTCTGAGTGCGTACCTTGATGTCTGAGTGCGTACCTTGATGACTGAGTGTGTACCTCGATGTCTGAGTACATACATTGATGTCTGAGTGGGGTCTTCCACGGCTGAGTGGTCTAAGGCCTCATCCCAAGACCACTTGTCTCTATAATCACCAACACAGTTGAGGGTGTGAATCCGGATTGGTAAAAAAACTATATATAAGAACATTTGCCAGTGGTTCCATTGTTTTTAGAGTAAAAATTGATATGCATTTATATTAAGTTATGTAATGTGTTGAAAGTGGTGTAAAACCCCATTTAACTCCATTAAAGCATCTTAGGAAACTTATCTAGTCTGATATAACAGTATTCACACTGTAAGTCAGGACCATTCCAGGTCCACTCTCTACTTACAAAGTCAGAACTCGTCATTTTTGAAAAGATTTGGCATTTTAAAAAGTGACATTTTTAGTTTTTTCCCCATAAAAGGCGAAAGAATTTACCATGTATATGTAAATACAGTATTTTATGGTCACATCTTCACTTCTTCTGTATCCATTCATGGACAGTGTGTAATGCGATTTACAAACAACACCTTTTGTGACATTTTAAGTGCTGGAGAACCCAAATTATCCACATGTATAATAATTGTAAATAAAGTGTTCTCCCACTTTATTGTCACCATTTGTATACGGGGACAATATTGGTCAAACCAAAAGGCAATTTAATTCATATTAGAGTGTCTGAGAGGCCATTGTGAATAAATTGCAGCCCATTTGGATTTGCACAATAATTCTAGATATAAAACCTTCAAATAACGATTGCTTTAATCCAAATGGCAATCTACCGCAGATCACTTTGTGCAATTTGATTAAACTGGCTTCATCTTTATTCCTTCTGCCAGAAAAGCTTCAGGCTCTAAATAAAAGTCTCTTTAATGTAAATATATCAAAGAAGAACAAATTCATTCTTGCTTATGAAATGAAAATTAATTAATAATCAATTAAAGCTGTCTTCAAATACTGATGGAAGATATTTGGATAAAATGACATAAAAGACAAAATTTTCCTTTCGGCTTTCAAGATGGATGGTATATAAACTGTACCATATTCCTTGCTCGACAAATATGGGTCAGAACAATAAATAAGAGGGCCAAGATGACCCTATATCATTCACCTGAGTGACCTTGAGTCAACCAACATAAGTAGATTATAATAATACATGTACCCTCAAAATTCCAGAAAAACGAGATGGGCGAGTAGTTAGAAATTTGATTTGTTTTGAAGATGAAACAGATGTGTAGAAGAGTTCAAACTTGGTAGACATTCCCCCATGGTAAATGTCAGTGAAATTACATCAAAATCAGATTAGTAGATTCTGACAAGAAGGCTTTTGAAGTTTTTACTATAGATGCTAAGTCTTCGAACTAAGATAAAAATCCAGTTCCAGCACAAAACTAACCTGTTATGTTTGAGAACGGTTTCAAACTATTGTGCATGAAACAATCTGCAGTTCCAGCACAATAAATATTCCTATGAGTTTCAAACACAAGCCTTCCCAAAGTAAATCTTTGTCGCAGAGCACTCTCCCCCAAAAACAATTAAGCTCCTCCTCCAAGATTTAGGTAAACTGTGGCGGTCATGTTTTTAAACAAATCACAACAGCTTGAACAAACTTGGTAAAGGGTCACCCAAGGAACATTTCTGCGAAATTGTTTTAAAATCGATCTGGTGGTTTCTGACAAGAAGATTTTTTAAGTTTTTACTAATTAAACTTGCCCTGCCTCCTGGCAGCCATGTTTTTTGACAAATCAAGATGGCTTGAACAAACTTGGTAGAGGGTCACCCAAGGAACATTTCTGTGAAAAAGCAACCTGTTCAACCCCATGTTTTTTCTGCATATTTGGACCAACAGAGGACTATCTATGGGAATAAGGCACTTTTAGAACCATTGGTAATGTATCCAGTGTTCCAGAAGTGCATGTCTCTATATGTAGAACAGTACAAAATTAATTGGTGTGTGAGACGTTCAACACCATGTTCAACCCATTGCAAATAAATATGGCATCGTCAAGTTTAGGTAGTTGAGGAACAACTCTAATAACGCTGATTAGAATCATCTTAACTGGCAAACTTTCTTGTATAAATGTTCTGAACTGAGCTAGTGTGAGTGGTATATGATCTTGAGCTAAAATCTTTGACCACTTGGCCAAGGGAACCCTAACTCTCTGTCATATCACAATGGTATCTCCTAGAAATAATATTATGTATTATATTAAGTGCTGTAAAAGTCGAGCGATGAATTTGTGATACTCACCCAGTTACATTATACAGAACAACCAAACCTATAATTATCCTTGAAGTGCAGAGCGTAGAAAGACATAGTCATGGATCAAACCCACAACTTACCATGTGAGACAGACTCTGCAGTCATAGTCCTACTTAAGATATCTTTTATATAGATAAAAAGAGACAAGTAAGAATGCAATTTCTCTTTATTTTTTTTTAATTTAATGAATAACCATGAATTTGAGTATAACCACGGTCCAACAAAGTAGTGGCAAGCTTTCTCACATAAAGTCCTTGGACCAAGCTGGGCTCAAACCCTATACCTCAGTGGTAAAAGGTAAGTGGGCTTGAGATGGCATCTTAAGCAACTTGGTCACAGAGGACACAGAATAAAATTTTATTCATTTGTAGTGAGATATTATAATACTATATAATTATGTGTGTGTAGATGAATAGACAAGCTATCAGATATCTGTATATCTTCAATGTGTTCTAGCCAGGCCCAGATGGCTCAGTCAACAGTGTGTCCCACTGTTAATCCTGGGGTCATGAGTTAAAATCCCCACCCAGCAACCATATCCGTAATGATTGATAAACAACATTGTGTCTCATTGTCATTCATCTCTCACCACTAGTTCAAGTGGGAAAGTTATGAGTCATTTGTTGAGATGATGTGCTCCATTACTGGTTAACCTTCCAGAATCCTAGGAAACTGATTGTCCATTAGCCCTCAATAGCATAAAAATGACGCTAAATAGTCAATCAAACAAACAAACAAACAAACTAACTAACAAACATCAATCTACTCTAGGTATACTACTGTACTACAGATCAGTTGGGAATTTGAACAATTTTGAATAAAGGTTATGTTGGGAAATGTTTGTCTTTGCACTAATTTCACACAGAACTGCCCATCTACTACTGTTAAGTTCCCAGCAGTGCCCATCAATTATCCCCAGTAGATACAAATTAGCCCTCTGTAATTGAGGAGCCAGGGATCTCCGCCCAGCATTCTCCCTCATTATAACTGCTCCCCAGTCTATGGTTTACCTTTAATACTGGGTATTATCTACTTAACACTCTTTATACTACTAATAAACCTGGTAATGAAGACGTAATGAAGACAGGGACAATATTCAGACAATGATAGACAGTACTACAATTAGTGATTGTTCAACAGTATTTTTGTATAGGCTGTACAATTAGTGATTGTTCAACAGTATTTTTGTATATGCTGTAATGCCTGCATGAGAACACACTAATGGGATGAGAAAAATAATGGAAATGAAGATGATTAAGCTTGTCCACCCTACTGATTTCACATCTTAGTAGGAAATCAATCAACTCTGCATTAGGGTTAATTAATTAAATCACCTTACCAAACAGGACATTGGAATTAAGGTAAATAATGTTTATTCATAGATTTACAAACTACCTCTCGTTATATTAACCCTTTACTCCAAAGATACGCGTTTTCACGCACCAATCACAGAATGCCTTAGAAAACAGTGCAGGAAGAGTTCAGATTGCTCGTAATAAGCAATCTGAACACTTCCTGCACTGTTTTCTACTCTGTCAGTTAATATAAACATAATTCACCCAATAATGCAAAAGCCTTCTATATGAGGTATCCAAAGGCATCTATATGAAGTAAAGGGTTAAAACAGAACAGAGTAGAATAGAGTATGACTGGAAATAATACAAAACAAATTCTTATTGGTAGGGGATCAAATCCATGACCCTCTCATCCTGATTTTTATAAGACTCCACACTCTAAAGTAACATGTTATAGGTTTTATATGGCAAATGATTTTATTGCTAGAGAAACATGTCAGGTTCACTTGTACTCAAATCTGAATAACATCACTTGTACCCGTTTAATTTTTACTTAAAATAGTTTTGACCAGGTTGGATTTGACCAGCCAAAAAGTCTGCATTATGAGGTAAATTATACTAAGATGGCGCCTAGGACCAATTGTTTAGATGAAAAATATTTTGTAAATTGAAAACCATTTACCGAAGTTCAAATTCTGTATACATTACCTTAGAAACATTGTGCCGATAAATTTGATGACAGACTGGGTTACAATCCATGCCGCGTCACATAATGTCCATTTCCTTGTATCTGGCCTTAGGGGATATTTGAGTTTTAAATATAAATGTTTAAACTTGGTATCATATACCATTAAATGATTAATAAATAGACATCAAAGGTGACCGCTCTGTCACTATAAAACGTGACCCCAGCAGGACCAGATTAATTGTAGTTTATTGTACCTATTGTTAAAGCATTTCTAGAATTACCCCAGTCATTTACAGATGAGAAAAATAAGTCGTACTACAACTAAGCACAGCATGGTACAACTTTTGACGAATTCGCCATCCAATACAAACATGTTTATTCGTCTTTTTTCTAACTTTTATCCATCATCTTTAAACTCCTACAGCACCGAAGGACACATTACAAAGATTTATATGAGATATAACTTACAAGATATTATTATAAATATAATCATCATCATCATCAACAGCATCAGCAACAGCAGCACAGAGGTTTGGGGAATTGGGTTTAATACCATTGTTAACACAATATAGGTTATATATCAGACCATCCTTAAAAAAATATTTGTTTGCTGTGCTCCGACCCAGTATTTTTCATGTGGGTAGGTAGGTAGCTATTTTTTTTTTGGCCTTAATTTTAATTTTTTACAGAAAATTGAACAGAAATCATGGGCAGAAAAAAAAAAACGCTTTGAAAGTCAATAAAAAGT
The DNA here is from genome assembly GCA_029582155.1 of Panopea generosa. Classification (NCBI taxonomy): domain Eukaryota; kingdom Metazoa; phylum Mollusca; class Bivalvia; order Adapedonta; family Hiatellidae; genus Panopea; species Panopea generosa. Next base: position 44,015,370 of record CM055903.1, read on the forward strand.
TTGGGTAGCTGCAATTTTGAATGAGTAGGTAGGAGCATGGTAAACAATTTGTTTTTTAAGGATGGCCTAATTATCAAAATGAATTGTCTAAGAAGGATGTTGTTCAAACTGTGGATAAAGACCAGGAGGCTGAACATTTGAAAAACAGATAAAAAGAAACATACAAGCTGTCAAATTCTGAGATAATTTTGTTTGCAAAACAATTATCAAACAAGTATGTTTGAAACACAATTTATTTTATTTCTCAGATCCAAATAAATGTCCCACTCCCCACCCTCAACTCCATTTAAAAAATGCATGGCCCAAAGGGCATTTATTTGGGGGAATATGGTATATACTATTACTTTTTACATGAAATATAATTTATAATTATATGGCTATCAATAGGAAAACCTCAGAATTGATGCGAGTACAACCACCATCCTTCCATAAATAACTCACAAGCTGTCTCACATGAAAACAGACTGGGCTCTAACCCAAAACTTAAGCAGTGAGAATGGGTCCTCCGTGGCCGAGTGGTCTAAGGCGCCATCTCAAGATCACTTACCTCTCACCGCTATGGTCGTAGGTTCGAGTCCCGCTCGCTCCAAAAACTTTATGTGAGAAAGTTTCCAGTTACTTATGGAAGGACGGTGGTTCTACTCAGTCTGACTCAGTCTGAGGTCTTCCTCCACCAGTAAAACTGGATATGCCATATATAACCTGAAATGTGTTGAAAATGGCGTTAAACCCCATTCAAAAAAAAAAAAAAATAAGCAGTGAGAGGTGAGTGGTCTCAAGACTATACTTTATACCACTTGGCCACAGAGGACCCAACAACAACAGTAGTGGAATTATAATTTCACAAGATCCTGGAGCAGTCAGATGACATCAACACTGATCTGGCCAGAAGTGTTCAACTACCTGTTATTGTAGATGAATCATCAGCATTCCAAGACCTAATCACAGACTCACATTATCACAGACTTGTCTGCGAAGCAGTCCAGGTAGGTAATGATGCAAGTGCCTGATAACAGCTGTACTTGTATCTAGGACCAACTGCTGCTTTCTTCCTTCTCAGAGGCGGATGAGAATGGCACACAATGAGAATATGGCACAGTGAGAATAGGATAAAATGAAAATAGCACATGATGATAACAATAGGTGAGTAAGGACACAAAGAAAATAGCACATGACGAGAACAGGACAAAGTGAGAATAGGACACAATGAAAATAGATAATAGGACATGATGAGAATAGGACATGATGAGAACAATAGGTGAGAATAGGACACAATGAGAACAGCACCTGATGAAAATAGGACACAATGAGAATAGAACACAATGAGACTAGCACACAATGAGAATAGGACTTGATGACATTTTTTTTAACAGACTGGACTTGACCATGAAGTCTGCGTTAAAATGTCAATTATATATATTCTTTATATTTTAAGCCTAGTGACAATATTCATTATACCACTTGACTATTATGCAAGAGTTTCTTCAGTTAGTTCTTTAACAGAATATTGATTTGAATACTATATCAGGAAAGAAAATTGATTTTTCTAAAGATGACACACTGAAATGACTACATTTACTAAGGAAAGAAAAAAATTGATGTTTACAGAGCTGCAAAAAAATGTATGATTTGAGTCCTTCAAAAATCAGATGGATACAGACCATAACTAGAAATAAGATAGACAGATGCTGGTTTGGTGAGCAGCCTCCATTAATGCATTAGGTTGTAGGTTCGGTCCTGGACGGGGATGTCAAAGACTTCAAAACTATACTTAGAACTTTCTTGCTGTGCAGGCGGCATTAAAAACTAGTTTTAGGACTGTTCTGTCCATTTCTGTGTAGGGTATCATTCTATGTGCCTGTGACGCGATAGATACTTCAGAGTAGCAGCTTTCAGAATACTATCTTCAGTAGACGCCACAGTGATCTGGATATGAAATATTGTTCAAAACAACACCTAATACCATACTTTATAGTGCTTGACAGCTGGTTTTGGGGTGGTTGACACTTACGGGGGCCATCATTGACATCTCCCAAATCTGTGTATGACCGTTCTAATACAAAACTCATCGACACCAACCGGGATTGCCACAGCGTGTGAGGCCACAGAACTTTTTTTTATCTTCCATGGTACAAAATCATCAATGGGATCCAAGCATTAAATTTATTTACTAGTATTTACCACATGCATGGTATTAATTATTAAAATACTTAGTAACCCAACAAAAATTCCAAAATATTTGCTCGAAAAATTATTCCTGATACTTATCTCTAACAGGAACTATAACAGGAACTAATATTAACACTTTTCCAGAGAAGCATTCACTATGCAATATACCACACTGACAGGGGAGAAAACACAAATTAAAATTATGACAGCAGTGGTTGTTTTCCCTTTTGTGTCTATAAAGTTCCCACAACTCATGTGTTACAAATTCAATATTCTTGCAAGATTTATCTCCCTTGCTTCATTTTTTAGTCTTAAAAATACTGTTCAACCCATTACAGGTTATAAATAAACAGTGTTTTCTCCAGCTCCAAATTTTTTGGGGTCATTGATGACCCACTGACTAAAAATCTGGGGGTCATCAATTGACTAGTTTTAAACTTAATCAATTTTAATAAATAGAGGTAAAAAATTCATTTTACTTAAACAGTTTTACTTCCTGTTTCACACAAAGTTCAAAATCAAAACGAGAGTTAACAACTTCAAAACAATTTAACTTCAAACAAATGTTTCACTTCTGGCAAGAAGTTACAACAACTACAAACTATTTGTCTTTTCCTTCCTAACAGCATTGTGCAACATTAACTTTGTTATGGTCATGGCCACAGGGCCATGATCTTTTCAAATGTCATGGCCCCAGTTCAATCATCATAGCCCTAACTATTTTTAATGAAAAACACTAAAATTATTTTTTTCAATATTTATATATTTCAGCTGACCTACATCTTTCGCAATACTAAGGATTATACTCCTTGGAAAAGAAACCTTTTGTTGTGTTCTTTTTCCAAAAAGCATTTCTTTTCTGGCTCATTGCTAGACACATTTTAGAGTAATGTTACCTTAAAATAAAATATATATATTATATTTTAACGGTAACTTAAAAAATAAAAAAATTTCTCAAATTATATAATCATTTTATTAATTTCTTTTTTCCATAACCTCTTAAACGTCCACCGAAGAAACATTAACGGCACTGGGAATGTCGCTGTAAAAAATTGATCTGCTGATGTTCACAATGGTATGAAAATGTTATGCACGCGCATTTCAATACCTTATAAAAATCAAAATAAAAACATTTTCAGACAGAATATGGTCTGAACAAATAACATGACTTTTTTTAATATTCACAATTTCCACATTTCATCTTTATCTTCATCTTCAAACAATCAAAAACCAGGTATATATCAATGGAAGTGTTGCAGCGATCGTTTGTTATTGCTTTGCGGAAAATTATGTATGTGATCATAATCGTCTATGCGATTGCATCAATATAGCGGAAATAACAAATTAAACGTTTACGTAACTTAATAGAACCGCATGACCGGGGTTTCCCTGAATCATACCACGTGATATGTCAAACCAGCCAGCATTGTAAAATTAACTCTGAAAGCAACAATGAACACATGTGCTAATTTCTGTATTTTCAAGGTTGTGTCATAATGGACGCACTGAACAAACTTGATTGTGTCAAATGAGATTTAATTGAGTCAAAAACGCAAGAAACGCGATCTGGAGAAAACACTGTATATATTCACTGGTAGAGAAAAAACATTGAGTAATCAATATTTTGAATGGAGCTTGGCTTAAATCCATGACCTCACCAGCGAGGTAAGTGACCTTCTTGGGACAGCGCTGGAGACAACCAGGGCGCAGACAACCAGTCTGGGAATAGACCAACAATCCATTTCATACAGAATTCCAATAGAAAAGTTGACATCTAGTCTAGAATCGTACTAACAATTTATTAATTACATACATATCTGTCACAGTCAATTATACACAGCTGTTATTTTGTCCTAAAAAGGATTCATAATAAACTAAATGCGACACATATACCGTATAATTAATAGACCATATTTTCTCAAAAAAAAACAACACTCCAAATGTTTATAAAATAAAGAATCACTTCCACAATTGATTGACATATTCAAACTACATCAATAAAATGAACAGCAAAAGTTAATGTTAATATGGTAAGTAAACATCATAAATATTGTAATATTTATATATTTTTCTTACTCGGGTTTAATGCCATTTTCGACATATAACATCTTACAATATATATTTATTGTTTATCCAGTTTGATTGGTGGGGGAGACCCTCAGAATGAATCTAAGTAGAACCATCGTCCTTCAGTAAGTAATTGGCAACTTACGAACAAACTCGTATAGAATCAGTGAGTGGTCGCAAGACGTCAGCGCCTTAGACCACCAGGCCACAGAGGACTGTAGGTAAATTGTAGTCAACAGCTTTATATCAAAAAAAGTATTTTTATTTAACTAGCAATCTAATTGACCTGATGCAGAACGACTATCATTATTTGTCAAAGTTAGTACAGTATAGTGTTAACTTATATACTGTTGTATGGTGTTTAGAGTCGCTTTCAACAATTTTTCAGTCATATCACGACGGTGTCTACTTGAGAGAGTATTCTGAGCGCTGTCACACTGGAGTATCATGCCGCAGACACATGGTACGATACCCCACCCAGTCACATTATACTGACACCGGGCCGACCAGACCTAAAACTCTCCTCTAAATGCTGAGCGTCAAGCGAGGAAGCTTCTAGTACCATTTTTAAAGTCTTTGGTATGACCCGGCCGGGGATCGAACCCACGACCTTCCTCATGCGAAGCGGACGCTCTAACACTAGACCACGCCGCGGTCCTTACTTAAATACTATCAACTTGTCTAAGGAAACCGGCAACACAGGAACCAATATTGATTGCTGACTGGATTATGGACTTGTTTGATTGACAGCCCACGTCAAGTCAATTGCCTTAAATGGTTTTCCCTGTAGAGAACAATATCCAACATTTGTGTTACTATTTTTGGATTTATTAGAGTACAATGCCTTATAGCAACATGTGAGAGGTTAATGAACCAATCAAATACAGTAAAAGCAAAATGACATTTTTATGGGATTTTTTAAAAGTGGGAAATTATTATGTACTGTAGACCTAAAGCAACAATGAGAGGTGAATGAACCAAATCAAATACATAAAAATGGCATTAAGATTCAATATTAAAACCAAGAAAAAATGACATTTATTGTGGGGTTTTGCAGAAGTTATTGTAAATATTTTGAAGCTGTCAGCATTAAAGGTCCCCACAAGCCATTATGGAAATCACTTTTATTCATAGCATGCATCGAATCAATTTTTACACCTATGGCCATATAACCATAACTTTTATGGAAATATTAATCTCAAAGGATTTCTATGCAGAAATTTATATTTCAACACAAAAAATTAAATTGAAACTAGTGCAGTCACACTAGTTTTGAAAATATGCGATTTTATTTTTAAAACCACACACAGAAACTAATAATAAAGTATTTGTTACACTTTTTGTCACATTATGACCACAAATATGCGGAATACAGTGCCTTTCAACCATATACAGTAAAACCTGTCTTAAGCAACCAGTCAAGGAAAGGAGCAAAAGTAGCCTTTTAAGACAGGTTATTTTAATACAGGTTAATTAGATCTGAAAGCACAGAAATGGGAAATAGCAAAAGTGGCTGCTCAAGAGAGGTGGCCGCTAATACAGGTTGTGCCCCTTTACAAAACAGAAATGAAACGAACGTTCTGTACACAAATACTTGGTTTAATATTCTTATTTCATATTTGCATCATGTCGCTGTTAAAAATAAGTAAAAACTAAAAATGTCATACTCAGCTCAAAATGTTAAGCTCAACTAAAAATGTCATGCTCAGCTCAAAATGTCACGCTTAGCTCAAAATTTCGCACTCAAATCAAAATGTCATATTCAGCTCAAAATGTCACCCTCAAGTCAAAATGTCACACTCAACTGAAAATGTCATGCTTAAACTCAAAATGTCATGCCCAACTGAAAATGTCACACTCAACTCAAAACGTCACACAAAATGTCATGTCACTAAAAATGTCATCCACAACTATAATACCAATGGACTCATTATAACAAATTAATGAAAACATCTGTAACTTTCTACTCCAACTCAGCATTAATTCTTTCTCAGCATTAAAATCTTTCAAACCCCGAGGCCAAATCAAGTATTTGCACTTTAATTTGTGTGTTTTTTATATGAATCATGAAAATTTTTGTTGAGTACAAATTTGAAATTTGTACGAAAAAAGTTTTATAATCTCAGGGCCTGGTATAGGAACGACATTATAGTGATTTGAGTTTGCAACTCTAATTATGATACAATAATATTTTAGAAATAATACGGTAACAGATGTATCCCACTAAACAGTATCAGCTACAGCTAAAAGGTGGCGACAATTGTCAACATTTATCCAATGATAAGCGAAAAATATATACTGATACGCTTGTTTCACTCGCACAATCAGATAAAAGCATAGTAAAAATCATGTTCCCATAAATGGCCTGCTGCATATTTATGATATTTGTGGTATTTCTCTCATTTTCTCAACAACTCAGATGCAAAACCAGACCTAACATGAAAAAATTATAAAATTTTCATCTTTATAACCTCATCTTTTATTAAAGGAAGTAATGTCAGGATTTTTTAAAAATATTAAAGTACATTTTTTCCACAATACATCATGTCTATATATAATCACTGAGCTCATACTATGGAAAGGATATCTATTTAAAAAATGTCAAAATAATATATTGAAAAGGATTGCCTAACGCGCACAGATTAGATTGAAGTAGATTTCCCACATAAAACTGCTAGGTACTTTGTGACATAACAAATGAGTCACATGATTTCAAATAATTTTGATATGCCATATTCGTGTACATATTGTTGACCTTAGAAAGTATCTGAATGGCAAGGTGAAGGTCATCAAGCAGTGTATGATATTTATTTGTAGAACACAAATATGATTTTCCATTGCACCACTCCATTAAAATATCGTTTTCGTCACGTTTTGGTGGATTTGATATACCAAATAATTTATATTTTATAACTAACAGATAGTAGGATACTTTGTATTCATTTTAATATAATTCTATTTTTCTAGATACTTACAGAGATTTTTCCTGACATATTGCCTTTAAAAGAAAAATAAAGAGTATAAAATGTCACAAATAAAAATAGTCACAGTAAACTCAATAGTGGTTAGATTGCTATTAATGAAAGGGTCTGCACAATCAGAATGGTATATGGGGTTCAGTCTAACACTCACTAATATAACCTCTCACCTCTGAGGTTATAGGTTTGAGCCCAACTAGGTCCAATAAGTTAAGAGAAAAAGCTTATAGGTAAGTGGCAGGAAAATGGTGGATCTACTCAGAGTTCTGTAAATGGGATACATGTGTGTACACCATAGGTCTATCTTAACCATTCACTCATTCTGCATTGAAAATGGCAGTAAATGTAAATCCCATGTATATTTTGGTGTTGTTGTCTACTTGAGACAGTCTTCCAAGCTCTGCCTGACTATGCCTCAGACACCCAGTCACATTAAACTGACACCTGGCCCACCAGACCTAGAACTATGCTCTTAATGCTGAGCACCAAACGAGGAAACTTCCAGTAACATTATTTAAGTCTTTGGTATGACCCGGTTGGGAAATAAACCCACTACCTTCGGCATGCAAGGCAGACCCTCTACCACAAGACCATTCGCTGTGGTACATATATATATATATATACATTATGTAAACCCCATATAAAATTAAATTATATACTTTTTGTAAACAAACAAAATATTTTTCTGTCCTTTAGCTGTACATATCGGCAAATGTTACTGTCTAGACATTTATCAAGTGCTAAGATATTTAACAAATGGCTAATTTTCAATGGCATTATTTCTGACTGAATGGACACGAAAATCACTTGCGGAAAAGAAGTCCCACACTGCAAGACTGCTATCAGAGGTATATAATCAGTCGGCTATCTAACATGTTTTGAAACACTCTCCCTCTGAAAGCTCCACAATAGAGTCATTATTTAAAACAATGGGACAATAATATTTATCGGTACATTGGACAGGAAAAATACTGATTTATTTATCTGCTGTAATTAAAAGAAAACAAATATCTTGAAATCTTCTATACCTTTTACTAGGATGTTAGAGCATTGAATAGAGTTGTCTACTAATGCTCAAAGTCAACAGTTCTATCCCAGACTCGACAAAGTGAAATCAAGGGATGTGACTTATCAAGGAAGTGGCAACAAAATAATTATCTAATTAAAATTAAACAAGTTATATCTATAATTATCTCCATACCAGGTAAAAAACGGGACGCACTGTCACATGGACACATCCAGGTCCTATGAGTCATGCAGGTAAACCTGTTGTGATAAAGGTAATAAATTCACTTGAATTCCCTAATCTCTAGATAAAATGTTTAAATCTGTCATCAATACAACTTTAGTTTTTTGACAAATGCACTATACAACTACAAAATGCAGCACTGAAAATGAACTGTTTAAAGTTAAACAGATATGGCAGCCAGATAAATGCACAACTCTTTCTTAGAATAATTGCTGTATTTAATGTTTGATTCATGGAATTGTGAAATAATCGGCAGTGTGTTACTTTGATTCATGACATTTTGATGAAGTCCCAGGTGCGCACGACCTTAATGTAGTTTTTATAATTATTTAGAACTTCTGCAAAGCCCCATAATAAATTTCTTTTGTAAATTTAAATTGATCAATGTTTCTTCTGTAAATATTTTAGATGCTATGTCAGTTTTGACATTGAACATATATAAAAGTACTTTGTGAGTGAGTTTGGCCTAAACAACTTTCAAACAAAAGAAACCTTGGACTTGAAGATATATAAAAGTACTTTGAGAGTGAGTATGGCCTAAACAACTTTCAAACAAAAGTAACCTTGGACTTGAAGATATATAAAAGTACTTGGAGAGTGAGTATGGCCTTAACAACTTTCAAACAAAAATAACCTTGGCCTTGACGATATAAAAGTACTGTGTGAGTAAATCTTGCTAAACAACCTTACAATGAAGGTATAGAAAAGCATTTTGTGAGCAAGTTTGACCGTAACAACCTTCAAACAAACATGACCTTGAAATTGGAGGTATCGAGTTTAAATCACCTACTACAAGAACACACTAACAATTTCATTTGTGTGGAACTTGAGTACATGGTAACTATGATTTAAATGATGACCTTGACCTTGATATAACCTTAATCTTGAAAGTATGGACCTAAAAGATGTACAAAAATAACCATGATAATGTCTTATGTTTGGCATAAAGAACCTTTTGTCAACTGTAACCTTAACCTTGAAAGTATAGAGCAAAATCACTCACAATTTCTTTAAAGTGAAACATTAATAAATTCTATTGATCAGCAGTTTATAAGACATTACTACCAATTTTAAAAACCTTCAAATGTAACCTTGACCTTGTACGCATGAATTTAACATGTGTACAAGAATGAACCTTATTTCATTGTTTGGAACTTAAAGATATCTCCATCAGTTACTGATCAGTAGTTTATACAAAGCTTAGACTTAACTTTAACAGTGTAACATTGACCTTAAGCCTAGAGACCAAACACATACATGGGGACATTGCATACAGATCATATTTTAAATGTATATATTTTACATTGATTGTGAAACAAGTTCTTGCAACTTCGACAAATGACGCTTGAATTTTTGCTGTGTAGAACCAGTACTAAGCAAATGCAGATAAAGTGTCTTGTTCAAGGACACCACAAATAGCAGTAACAGATGATCAAACCCGTGCTTGAACCTCATGCTCTGCCACTGGGTCACCCGCTTCACATTCAAAACATCATCTCATTTCCCTTCAGGTAGCCGAGTGTTAGCCTCACAACATTACTTGCATTAATGCAAACAGAACAGACAGGATAAAGCAGAATTAAGCCAAGACATTAATTTACAAAAAAAAACATGGCAAACGTATGCCATTACAAATAGATGCAGTTTGATAAGATGTAAATCATGGCTGGCAATACATCAAACTTGATAGCAGCCAATTAAAGATCAGTTACAATAAGCAATTACTTCAACATAAATCAAAAACAAACAGTTGGCAGGAGTTTCCACAGCACAGGGTGCAATCACGGCTCGTGTAGAAACTTATCATCAAATGCCAGCAGCAGAAACAGGACTGAGAAAATGATCCTTCTCCAGACAGAAGGTGCACTAATTACATGGGTCAGTCTCAAAAACATGTAAAATAAACAACTCATTCATTCCTTTGATGGGAATGTTTTGCTATCCTAAAGACTAGTATTATAAACTATTCTCTGAGCATGTTAAATAACTGTTGAAACAGATTCTACGGCAAGGTCGGTGACTACTTTTTTATGTATGCAGCATATTTTTTTCCCTACTAATCCAGGGGTCATGTGTTTGAATCGCCATCTGGCCAAAGTCTCTGTGGTGATTGATATACAACATTGAGTCTCATTGTCATTCATCTCTCACTGCTGATTCAAATGGGAAAGTTGTAAGTTACTTGGGGAGATAGATGAGCTCGAGTGCTGGTTACTCTTCAAAGAATGTTAAGCTAACTGACCGTCTGCTAGCTCTCAATGGCATTGAAATGATGCAAAATATTCAAACAAACACCATTTTCCTGATACTGATAAAGACCACGATAGTCCAGACTCGAGATATTTGGGACTGAAGTCAGCTCAAACTCCTAACCTCAGTGGTAGGAGGAGACAGGCTTTTGTGATCTTGAGACAGCACTTTTGACTGCTCGCCTGCTGAAGGTCCATCAACTGATTGTAGGAATATGTGACAATTTTTTTCTTTAAATACCATTTTTCAACACATTATAAGTCGAAGTTGTATGCATCTAGTTTTATTGGTGGAGCAAGACCTAAAATGAATCTGAACACAACCATCGTCATTTTGTGTAAAAATGGACCATGCGCAGTTTACAAGTTGCTACTTGGAAATAGTAATGAAATGACTATGAAATTTGAACAGTTCTGAGTTTTCATTTTTTTGTGAGATAGGATCATACCAGTAAACCAGACCGCTAGCATGCATTGTAAACGACCCATGGGTACATTAGAAGGTGCATGTGTTGTATTGATCGTGTGTCATGTCAAAGTGCTCCATGGAATTTTGTCATATTACATGATTAACATTGCGTCATGATGGTGCATTGTACGCCCTTCCATACAAGGTTATGTAAGTGCATAACAGATCAGCTGGTGACAAAGCATGCATTCTTTGTCTTGAGATAGTCATTATAAAAACCGTGTAAATTTTTCTCCATTTGATGTAGAAATATCAATTTCACATCATATGAAAAGGTAAGACATTGTGTAATGAAAGCCACTGTCAATAATTAATACCAGTTTTATTAAGAGAAACACTTTTAATTACTAAGTGGAGCAGCGGATAGAGTGTTGGCAACTCACACCTTAGATTGTGGGTTTGTTCCCTAGCTCAACCCAATGAGCTTTCAATAAACAACTCAGTACTGGTTCTACTCAGGAATCAGGACCGAGACTGGTTAGTTTAAACTTATTCATTTTACTTCCTTTGTGAAACAAGTTCTTACAACTTAGGCAAATCGTGTTAAAGTCTTCCTGGTTAGAACCAGTACTAAACATATGTGGAAAAGTGTCTTGCTCAAGGACACCACACATAGCCGTGGTGGAAGATCAAACCTACAACCCATGTGCTCCACAGTGGTTCATATAAGCTCTGAGCTTACATCGCAATCAAGCTAAAATAAATAAGTATTAAATGACCTTAACATGTCATGTTGACCAGTGACCATGAACTTTGACCTAAGATGTGAGATCAAAAACATCAGACATCATTTAGCCATATTACAACAAATCATTCAATTTATTTCTTAATAATTGAAATTTAAGAATATTCGATACTTAATAATACATGCCCCGAGAGTCTTCGATTCAAACATTACAAAATGGGCAATAAATTAGTATTGATTATATAAATTATAATTGTCTCAACACACGAATGATGAAAGTTATGGAAATATAAACCGCCAACTTCAAAGGATGAATTTATATTGCACCTCGAGCACAATGATTGGTCTCATCCTTCATCCGAATTATAACACCCACATTCCTCCCTTTCCAACAGGCATATGATCACATAAAACGTACCTAATGCTATTTATGAGATCAGCAGATCGAAGAATAATTAAGAAGGACAAGAAAATAGGGTGTGAACTAATCTACAGATGAAAATCTGTTGTTCGCGCCAGTAATGGTAGCCGACCATCCCTGGAGAATATTTAGACAGGACACTGACAATGTAATTATTCCTTATGTGACCTAGTTCTGTCATATACTTTACCATTTCCGTGAGAGATGTACAATTATTAAGGCTCTTAGAGAAAAGCGATTTTGAACAAAAATATATACATCTTCTTGTCATAATTCATTATTCTACAGGACGTAGGCTGCATGCAACTTTCTGTTGATCAAATTATATAAATTACTGCACCTGACTCTTGGTAAATTGATAAATTATAGACACTGTGACATTCTATCTATCTACTACCCCGCTATCGTTATCATGATGTAGACATTTACCAGTTAAATGTTCTGACATTGTCATTATGTGTATGACCTTGACCTCTTACAGAACGTGCAGAAATATAATACGATAAATATGACCTTGGCACTATAGAAAGGGCTCTCAATATTTATGAGACATTTGCATGACCTTGTAGTAGCAGTGTAATCATCACCTTGACCTTAATCTAAATGGACCCTAGTAATAACCATATACCCTAGAATAAATGCTTCCCCCTAATAACACCCCCCCCCCACCCCTCACCCCCCCCCCCCCCCCCCCCCCCCCCCCCACACACACACACACACCCCTCACACACACACACCCCCCTCACACACACACACACACACACACACACACACACACACACACACACCTATTTTTATGGAAGTTGGTCTTTAATATAAACGATGACTGACTGAATATTTAGCACCATTTTTATGCTATCGAGGGCTAACAGATGATCAGTTAACCTAACCACTGTTTCCTGGGAAGGTTAACTAATAACTAATGACTAAGCTTACCGGGCCTGGCTTAATATAAACAAATTACATGTACACTTCACATCCGGTTTAAACATTTTATAAATGGCTAAATGTCTCATTACTGGCACTTAAGACACATTTCATACAAACTTTTACTCTGGCCAAAATGCATTGCTGCCAAGGGGCGTTATTTTGCTGGATATGCGGTCAGTGGCATAGCTGATCCTAAAATTATGTGCAAGCCCACCAGGTTCTAGGGGGTTCAGGGGGCATGGCGCCCCACCAGAAAGTATTTGATTTTTAGGATGCATTTCCTGCATTCTGGGGCATTTCCAAGAGATATAACAAATTGTGAAATATTGCAATGATGGTAAGACATCCCAGTAACAAGTTCATCAAAATTTTATATGGTTAATAAAGTGCTACTATAATTATATAGTCTAACACTTGTATTACAAATGAAACAGCTAAAATTTCAAACCAAGTTAGGCTAGGGTTCAACAATTTTCAACTACCAAATCAAGATCATACCAAGATAAATAAAATGCTCGATTTAAACAACATTTACCTTCTTACTAAATGATTTGATTGTATACCATTGTATGCCATTGTTATATATATACGCAGCAGAAAAGTGGTCTACAGATGAAAAAGATAGCAGAATTTCGAATCAAAAGGCCTCTATTCTATAAATAAATTGGACATTTAAACAATTCTAATCCTGCCAAAAATAATTATATAAAAATATAATCCGGGTCTATACAGATGATACAAAACAGTCGGTTATACTGTAATCCAAAAATGGATAACTTTTCTGTATGAAAACAGTTATACTATAATTCAAATAGAACACTTTCCTATATGAAAACAGTCAGTTATACTATAATTCAATCTTTTTTTAAAAATAACACCCGTAAACAGTATTGGAATGGTCTTAAAACATGGAAGGGAGAGTTTAATATGAAAAATTAGCAAGTTAAGGGTTAAAGAGAAATAACTTGTGTTCAAGTATATTCAATCAATTGCTAAAATAACTAAGTACAAATAAAAAAATATTCTTACCTTTTGTGATACTACTGATATTGCCAAATGTACTATTATAATACTACTAATGTTGCTGAATGTACTATTGTGATACTACTGATATTGCTGAATGTACTATTGTGATACTACTGATATTGCTGAATGTACTATTGGAATACTATTGATATTGCAAAATGTACTCTTGTGATACTATTGATGTTGCTGAATGTACTCTTGTGATACTACTGATATTGCTGAATGTACTATTGTGATACTATTGATATTGCAGTGTGTACTACTGTTGTACTATTGATATTGCTTATATACTGCTGTGGTACTATTTATATCGTGAGTGTTCTGTTGTGATACTACTGATATTGTTGAATGTACTATTGTGATACTATTGATGTTGCTGAATGTACTCTTGTGTACTGATATTGCTGAATGTACTATTGTGATACTATTGATATTACAGTGTGTACTACTGTTGTACTATTGATATTGCTTATATACTGCTGTGGTACTATTTATATCGTGAGTGTACTGTTGTGATACTACTGATATTGCTGAATGTACTATTGTGATACTATTGATATTGCTGAATGTACTCTTGTGATACTACTGATATTGCTGAATGTACTGTTGTGATACTATTGATGTTGCTGAATGTACTGTTGTGATACTATTGATTTTGCTGAATGTACTCTTGTGATACTACTGATATTGCTGAATGTACTATTGTGATACTATTGATGTTGCTGAATGTACTCTTGTGATACTACTGATATTGCAAAATGTACTATTGTGATACTACTGATATTGCAGAATGCACTATTGTAATACTATTGATATTGCAGGTTAACTTCTATTGCAATAGTAATATTGCAGGTTAACTTCTATTGCAATAATAATATACAACACATTTTGGTATATCATAACGACAATAAAGTATCATTAGAAATGTAAGACACTTAAAAGTATCTTTTAGTTTGGTGTTATTGCAGGAATGAATAAATATTCTTACACAGCAAACAGTAATAAATTAATAAAACTGTTCACTATTATAGTCAACACAGTCAAGGTTGTAAGAGTCTGGTCATACATTATATATGCTATACCATCATAGTCAGATTATAGCAGTGCAGCTATTCAGAAATGAAATTACAAAAAAGCAATGAAATAAAGTAACAAAACTTTGAACGAATGACAATTTTTTGGTTATATATATATTTTACTACATGCCAATAATCCGTTACAATACAATGATGTTAAACTTGCCGACGACAATAAGCTCGATCAACATTTCATACTACTAAAGTACTTTAGGCAAATAAACTTGCCGGAATAAATAACAATTTGTTATGGCCATTTTACAATTTTTATTGTGGGAAATAATATTACAAACTACTTAACACAGTTGTAAATTACGCTGACCTATTATTGTGATTCTTCGATTGACGAGGCAATTTTTGAAACATTTTTACACACGCTTAATTGAACATGGAGTGTGTAAAGATCTTTGTCAATTGAGAAACAATCCATCTTGCGTGACACATGCTGATCTTGCGACAGTCAGACTACATGTAACTAACAATGTCCCTGTTACTCCATCATGATTTACCCAATGCGGTCATCTTGATCTATTGCTGCGCACAATGGTTCATAATTGGTTGAACAGTTAATGATCGTTAGCCATTAGAATGACCTCACTCAATGAGATTGTAGTTGTGCAATAGTATCTTCAACATGTTTAGAATAATGTTATATTAGTATCACGTTTTGATTTTTTAAACGGGTTTATAAATGGCCATTATCAATACATTATAGGTATATATGGCAGCAACTGCCAGTTTTACTGGTGGAGGAAGATTCCAGCCACATTATACATCGTTCATCTCACTTAGAATGCTTAGACTAAACTAGTCTCAAAACAATGACCTCAGCGATGTAGATTATTTTGTTTGTTTCAATATTTTGCATCATTTTTTTTTATGTTGTCAGTTTTTAAGCATAACACTCTATACATGAAAGCTATACATTACAATCTACTATAGTACTAATAAAAATATGTAATTTCTTTACCAAAGCCAAGCCAGTAACACATCTGACTGTCAAACCAGGGGTCGTGAGTTCCATCCTAGCCCAGTCACAGTCCCTGATTATCCGCCATGAGATTTGTTCTACAGCCAGGAACCTCCCACCTCTGACTATGTGGAGAAGTAGTCGGTGACTTGGTCATGGGCTTTGTTCTAAAGCCATGAATCTCCCACCTCTGAATATGTGGAGAAGTAATCAGTGACTTGGTCATGGGCTTTGTTCTAAAGCCATGAATCTCCCACCTCTGAATATGTGGAGAAGTAATCGGTGACTTGGTCATGGGCTTTGTTCTACAGCCATAAATCTATGTGGTAGTAATCAGTGTTTTGCAAAGATAAAGTGTGTCTTATAACTGGCTAACAATACAAATCCTGTTGCCTGAAATGTTTCAAATAATACCTGCATTTACCAAAAATCAGCAATTTTAAATCTTTACTGGATCCCCCCCACTAATATCCGCCTATGTATTTTATGAATAATAACAAGGAAGATTTTGAATTCTTTACTTGTTTTAAGCAGACATTGCATGTTGTACGACATATAAATCACCTGTAGTCTGCTGGCTCGTCATTCAGACAAACAAGATGACATACAACAAAACATCATGTTAATATTCATTACACACCATCACCGGCTATACCTGGAATGCCATATTATATAATAATGACATTATATAACACTTTTGCCTATTCAATTGATAAAATAATTTAGTTCAAATTCCTACGATATGGAATGCAGTCTCAACAGAATTGGTTTTAACTAAAATCCACCACATTATCATAATGTAACCATACATTGTCTATATGACGTCCTGTTTGGGGAGTAAAACCTCAGACTGTGGTTGTAAAATCAGTTGAGTAAATCAGGTTCTTCAGGTTCTAAATGAGTAGATCAGTTCTAAATGAGTAGATGAGGTCCTAAATGAGTAGGTAAGTCCTAAATGAGTAGATGAGGTTCTAAATAAGTAAATCACATCCTAAATGAGTAAATCAGGTTTTAAACAAGTAAATCAGATCCTAAATCAGTAGAGCAGGTTCAAATCAGTAAATGAGGTCCTAAATGAGTAAATCACACCTTAGATGAGTAGATCAGGTCCTAAAAGAGAAAATCATGTCCTTAATGAGTAAATCAGGTCCTAAATGAGTAAATCAGGTTCTTCAGGTTCTAAATGAGTAGATCAGGTCCTAAATGAGTAGATCAGGTCCTAAATGAGTAAATCACATCCTAAATAAGTAAATCAGGTTCTAAATGAGTAAATTAGATCCTAAATTAGTAGATCAGGTCCTAAATCAGTAGAAAAGGTTCTAAATGAGTAAATCATGTTCTAAATGAGTAAATCAGATTCTTAATGAGTAAATCATGTTCTAAATGAGTAAATCAGGTTCTAAATAAGTAAATCAGATCCTAAATCTGTAGATCAGGTCCTTAATCAGTAGATTAGGTTCTAAATGAGTAAATCATGTCCTAAATGAGTAAATCAGGTCCTAAAGGGGTAAATCAGGTCCTAAATGTAAAAATCAGATCCTAAATCAGTAGATCAGGTTCTAAATGAGTAAATCATGTCCTAAATGAGTATGAGTAAATCAGATTCTAAATGAGTAGATCAGGTCCTAAATGAGTAAATCAGGTCCTAAATGAGTAAATCAGGTTCTAAATGAGTAAATCAGACCCTTTAATGAATAGATCAGGTCCTCAATGAGTAAACCATGTTTTAAATGAGTAAACCATGTTTTAAATGAGTAAACCAGGTCCTAAATGAGTAGATCAGGTCCTAAATGAGTGGATGGGGTTCTTAATGAGATAATTATGTTCTAAATGAGTAAATCAGAACCTAAATCAGTAGATCAGGTCCTAAATGAGTGGATGAGTTTCTAAATGAGAAAAGCAGGTTCTTAATGAGTAAATCAGGCTTTAAATGAGTAGATCACATCCTAAATGAGTAGATCAGGTACTAAATGAGTGGATGGGGTTCTAATTGAGAAAATCAGGTTCTTAATGAGTAAATCAGGTTTTAAATGAGTAGATCACATCCTAAATGAGTAGATCAGGTACTAAATGAGTAAATCAGATCTTAAATCAGTAAACCAGGTCCTAAATGAGTAGATGAGATTCTAAATGAGAAAATCAGGTTCTAAATGAGTAAATCAGGATCCAAATGAGTAAATCAGGTCCTAAATGAGTATATCTTATCTTAAATGAGTAGATCAGGTTCTAAATGAGTAAAGTATGTTCCAAATGAGTATGTCGGGTTCTTCAGAACCTAAATGAGTAGATAAGGTTCTAAATGAGTAGATGAGGTCCTAAATGAGTAAATCACATCCTATGTGAGTAAATCAGGTCCTAAATGAGTAAATCACATCCTAAATGAGTAAATCAGGTCCTAAATGAGTAGACCATGTTCTATATGAGAAAATCAGGAGCTAAATCAGTAGATAAGGTCCTAATTGAGTAAATCAGGTTCTTAATGAGTAAATCAAATCATAAATGAGTAGATCAGGTTCTAAATGAGTAAATCAGGTTCTAAACAAGTAAATTATGTTCCAAATGAGTAAATCTGGTTCTTCAGGTCCTAAATCAGTAGAATAGGTTCCAAATGAGTAAATTACATCCTAGATGAGTAAATCACTAAAAATATTGGACTAATCTGAAATAAAACCCAAGCACTCAGTGGCAAGACTGCATCTAAGACCATAGAAAACCGCTATGTGTATGCCCCCAAGTCAATGGACAATTTCCTTGCTTTCTTCATGTTAAATGTTAAATCTCCAGAATGTTACGTAGTAATTCATGATGAAAGGTGAGTAATCAGTATTGTATGTGTAGTAATACATATGCTGCTGTCATCATTGTAATTTCTTCTTAATAGTCTGTAAAACGTGTTAATGACCAACAATATAAAATAATGTATTTTCCATTTGTCTGTCAGTTATCACACATGTATAAAGCCGTTCACGCAATACCATTACTTATTTTGTCAAGAATTGCATGAACGCTTTTCCAATATTTGAGAACAGAATTTTAGAAGTTGAAACCACCAAAGAGTGATTATAAATATCGACATATGATATCTTCAGAAATAGTGGTTTTGTTCAAGTCGTTATCTAAATTTTATCTACATGTATCTATTTAAGACTGCAGCTGCTCAGGTTACAGACTTGATCAAAAGATTTGATGTAAGAATCTTTGCCAGTTAAATGTAAAAGGATGATTGACCAATAGTATCCCAAGTAATGTACCAATAATACATGTTCATGCAAACATGTACATCCATCTTAGTATTTCCTCAACCAGCAAATCTGACAGCCATAAATTATGACCTATAATATGCTGTTGCAATGTTATATAGGATAGCGATTAATATAATTCAATTATGTCGTCAAACGAAAGTTTGTTTTATAAAGTCTCTATATTTATTAATGAAGCTTAAAAATGCATCGAAGGATTTAATTATTCCGTAAATAAATCTGATGACATATTTCCATGTACATTTTGTATACTTAACAATTCCAATAAACATTAAGAAATTTATACTTTTTCACTTGTCAGTTAGTTTTAATTCTGAATTGATGTATCATCATATTTTCACATATAATATTTGTCTTCATGTATATATATATATATGTCTTTATCATATTTCTTGTAATTATATTTGTAAATGACCATTTGTAAATGACCAAAGGCATTACTGATTCTGGTTTGCCAATTACTTGATCTTGTGACAATAATTGTATTATCATCCTGTGTTTTTAACAAGCTCAAAAGATGACAGCTATATATATACATATTAAATCTTCGCTAGGGTTTACATTGTTTAACACATATTCAATTCTTATAGCCAACCCTTTTAAATTATAATATTTGGTTTTTAAACCAGAATTGGAACATTTATTATAGCAATCCAACAAGCCAAGGTTTACAGGAACCCGCTGAAAATATTGGTAAAGTTAATTTTTTCATGAATATTTTTGCAGTTTTGCCTATATGTTACGAACTGTTTTAAAGTTTTACCAAATTTTACCATTTTAGCAATATTCGCATGCTTGTGTATTGACTGATGACTGGCTTGGCAAAGAGGGGAAAATGTGTGCATGCAAGTATATGCATATATAACATGTTCTCATTTTATCATATTATAGTTTATGCAAATTTGCTTTAGTTCGACTGTGAAGAAAGCTCAAAGTTTGTATGAACCGCCCTCAAATCCGCTTCCTGGATAAAACCAGTACTGAGTGTGTTTTTTTTAGGGGCATCGGGTTGAGTTGGGTATTGAACCAACAACATCTGGCGTGAGCTGCCAACACTCTATCCACTGCACTACCGCTGTTATCATCTCCATACAGTCACTGTCTTACAGTAAATGTATAAAACATAAAACTAATTAATTAATTATCCCATATAGTGGTTAGTTCCTTGGTGACTAAATACTACATCAAGTACATTTGTAGTAATTGCAGCAGTGGTCTAGTGTTAGGGCACCTGCCTCACCTCGGAGGTTGTGGGTTCAATCCCAGGCCTGGTCATACTAAAGACTTGAAAATTGGTACATGTATAAGCTTCCTCGCTTGGAAGAGGATAGTTCTAGGTCTTGTCGACCCGGTGTCACCATAATGTGACTGGGTGGGGTATAATACCATGTGTCCGCGGCATGATAGTCCAGTGTTGCAGCTCTTGGAATACTGTCTCAAGTAGACATCACGATATGGCTGGAAAATTGTTGACAGCGATGCTAAACACACCATACAACAACAACAACAACAACAACAACAACAACAACAATAATTAATCCATTATCCTCTATAGTGGTTAGTACCATCACTGCGATATTTTTTCTTTTTCAAACTGATATGTAAATAGTAATTTATCTTCTGTAATGCACCAAGCAGATAATTTTAAGTTTACTTAAATTACAGGAAACATGACTATGATATCATTTTAATGAGGACATAAAATGATAAAAAATACCCTTTCCATGAAATAGAGCTCCAATAGGTGATATGGGTTTAAAGTAATTTGACAATAGGTGTGACCTAATAGGATGCCATTTCTTTCACATGAATTGCATCTGCTGAATAGATATATTTGGCAAATCAAAAAGTGTGATATCAAGATGATAGGGATGCTCATGTTT
Source organism: Panopea generosa (assembly GCA_029582155.1). Classification (NCBI taxonomy): domain Eukaryota; kingdom Metazoa; phylum Mollusca; class Bivalvia; order Adapedonta; family Hiatellidae; genus Panopea; species Panopea generosa. Next base: position 44,036,802 of record CM055903.1, read on the forward strand.
ATATGAAAAAAAAATGTAGACAAACTTGAAAAAATGTAGACAAAATGTCATAGTATGAGACTTGTCGTCTATATGATAGCCAGAGACTGAATGCAGAGAGTGGGTTGGGTTGTCTGAATGCCATTATGGGGTTTAGCACCATTTCGAAAACATTATACATGTGTTTTATCTCATCATCAGATACCCATCGGCAATCCATTCTGATACTCTCCATTCATTGACGGATGGAGAGTTATCAGAATATACAGTCAAACCTGTGTAAGTGACCTCCATTAACAGCCACATGTCTTAAGCAGCCACATTTGCTATTTCCCATTTCTATGCTTTTAGAGCAAATTAACCTGTATTAAGCTACAATCTGTCTTAAAAGTCACTTTTGTTCCATCCGTTGACTGGCTGTTTAGACAGATTTGACTGTGTAAGACATCTGCCAACAGTTTTACCTGTATACAGCAGTCAGTAGACCTCAGACTGGTGCAACAGCATGTTTAAGAAGTCAATCACGGAGAACCCAGGTACTGCAGAATCTGGCAAACTTTCTTACTGACTGTCAGGAGGAGGTATATTGGAAAGCATTAACACTAAATTTTATTTCTACATCAATCATTATCTCAACTTAACAGAGAGAAAACTATGCTTTCCCATAGGTTAATTACTAAAATATATAGCCCTTAACACTGTGGATGATCTAAAAAGAATCCGTCCAGGTAAGAGGGGTCAGTGATATATCACCTGAATGTATTTGGGAAGAACTGAGTTGATCACAATACACCACAGCGGCAGGGATTGAACCCACAACCTCTCCAATCCGCAGTCTGATGCAATACCACTAGTCGCAACGCCCTTCATACTGACAGCTACAATGGCAATAACACATGTGCACATTATCATTCTTATTGGTACAAGCAGCGCTCTCAGAAATTCTCCTGTACAATGCATGAAAAGTATGAGGACAAAATGATCATAACCAAGGACGCTTCTCTTTGCCATTACACATTAATTGAGCTGTTTTAATTTATAGCTTGGTTTTCAGGACAAAATGTGTACAAAGAACAAACAAAAAGACTGAGAAAACAAATAATGCTATTTTCAAGGAGTACAACCTGTTATTTCAAATTTAGCAGCTTTCTTCAACAAACAGGCAGTTACAAAGCAAACCATAAAATACACAGAAATGAGAAATAACAAATTAAATTGAACAGCCCACACAAAATAATTACAGAAGATGAAAACTTACAGAAGATGAAAACTCGCTTTTTATCACAATTTAAACTATCAGCTCTCCATCTGAATGATTACCGTATACCTCCGAATTAACACCACGCCTCCAATAAACGACCTTCCCCCAACCTTTTTTGTGGAAATTAAATTACCGGTAATATTTTCAAGGACTTGTATAAAAGGATAGGAAACTTGCATGTTCTGGCTAAATATTGATATAATAGCACACAAAGGATTAATTATTTGGCAGTTAATCGGTTCATAATTCACAGGCAACTGATTTCTTGTACATAAACTGTAAGTTGTATTTAATCTTTGATGTTTAAACATGCTTCTATCATGCAAAATGATCTTGAATCGAAGATATTGAAAATTTCCAGTAATTTGTTATTTTAGCTGCAGTATACAAATTTTGTAATCAAAAGTACTTCAACAATTTTTAACACACATATCTGGGATTAGTATTGTTTTGATAAGAATTTCATTCTGCAATGTAAGAATTTTGATTTGTGTTCCTGAGATGAATGGAAGTTAAGATAATTGAAAACAAGATATTGCGAGATTTTGCGTGAATACACGAGCGTTCACAAAATCTCAATTGTTTGCCTTTCCTTCTCTTTATTATTCCCTGGTATTTTTTTTATTCATGTAGATTCCAAATATGGTTTAAATATTTTAAAATTGAATAAATGCCTCATAACTGGTAGCATGTTTTTTTTCCATTTTACACAGACTTTATACAAAATATTTATTTCTCAGGTCAAAATAAAATATCCACTTTTCAAAAATGCATCACCTATGAGTGGGCCTATTTGTGGATATACAGAAAGTTAAATACTCATAAATCCAAACAGACTGTCAACATGGGATGTGTCAACTCACTCTTGTTAAATTAATTAAAACATTTTGTGCATCTGTTATACATTTCATTTTTATATAGTTACAAATGCATGCATACAACATAATTTATGTAGCAGATGTGCAATATAATTGCCAATTCATCTTTCGGTGTTGTCTGTACAACTCGACTTATATTCCAACTTTATAATAATTAATCATAATTGGATTGGCAATTTATGAATTGTTCTCAAGTACATTTCTTGTATAGATATTTTTATTTTTTTTGGAATGGGGTTTAACGCCATTTTCAACACATTTCAGGTTATATAACTATGGCATATCCAGTTTAACTGGTGGAGGAAGACGTCAGACTGAGTTAGACTGAGTAGAACCACGGTCCTTCTGCAAGTAACTCGAAACTTTCACAAATAAAGATTTTAGAGCGAGCGTGACTGGAACCTATGACCTAAGCGATGAGAGGTAAGTGGTCTTGAAATGGTGCCTTAGACCACTAGGCAAAGGAAGACCCCGTTTGTTGTTGTTTTTTAGAAGTCATTGGGATCGAACTCACAACCTGAGCCATGAGCAGTCAACAATCTATCCGCTGCACTACTGCCCTGAGCCGTGAGCAGTCAACAATATATCCGATGTACTACTGCTCATTTTACAACTTGTTCAACACCCAAATAACATCATTTAATCATCATACAAAATAATGTTATTGATGTTGTACAATCATTGACAGAAACTGTTATACTGGTACATGTGTTATTGATGTTGTACAATGATTGACAGAAACTGTTATACTGGTACATGTGTTATTGATGTTATACAATGATTGACAGAAACTGTTATACTGGTACATGTGTTTGCCATGTTCCTATACCTACTCACTTAAAATTGCTGCTACCCAAACATTTTTAATGCCTTTTACAGCATTTCATCTTTTTTTCACCATCTCTCCATTTTTATTTAAAATGATTACACAAAATCAAAATTAATCAAAATTAGATACCTACCTACCAACAATTTTGAAAACTACTGAGTCGGAGCATAGCAAACAAACATTTTTTAAAAGAAGGCTTAATGCTATTTATTGCATTTTATAAAAAAAAATATTACGTTACTAAATAGAGAGAAATGGTAAATAAAATATTATTTTGGAGATATTCGATAAAAAGAATGTTACATTTTTTTGTACCTTGGACATGGACAGTTCAGTACAATTGTAATACTAATATTGTAGTACTACTATACATGTATGGGGTGGGAGGGGTGTAATATGATCCTGATTGTTGATACAGATTACTTAGACTTACAGACTTAGTATTTACACCAGAGATTATACAACCCAAACACTGTAGTAGCTTAAGTATCTAAAGTATGTAAACAAGATCTCCTTTGTGTGGTAATAGTTGTTTAATGTGTTTGCAAGGAGCACTAATAGTTGCTTAATGTTTGCAAGGAAGTGTAAAATTTGTTTAATATTTGCAAGAAGCAGTAATAGTTGTTTAATGTTTGCAAGGAGCAGTAATAGTTGTTTAATATTTGCAAGGTGCAGTAACAGTTGTTTAACATTTGCAAGGAGCAGTAATAGTTGTTTAATATTTGCAAGGTGCAGTAATAGTTGTTTAATATTTGCAAGGAGCAGTAATAGTTGTTTAATATTTGCAAGGAGCAGTGATAGTTGTTTAATGTTTGCAAGGAGCAGTAATAGTTGTTTAATATTTGCAAGGCACAGAAACAGTTGTTTAATATTTGCGAGGAGCAGTTATACAGTGCTTTACATTTAAACGCTCATCCACTATCCGGGACAACTACATTTTGGGTACACTCTGACAAGTAAAATATAAGGCTGCTAGCCCGACCCGATAAAATTCAGAAATTAAACACGGCATCTCTTTTTTGCACATCCCCAGTTTATTTAGGTAGTCATAATTTTGGACAAATACCATAATTGTAGATTAAAGCTGTTTTTGGTCAGAACAAGCAGAGTTTAGAAATACTTGTCCGACTGGACAAAAAAACTAATGCAATGGCTTGTAATAGTTAAGTGGTTTTTATGCAGGGTTGGATGTAAATTACTAGAAGGTTATGTACATCATTATCTGCTGCCAGTTTATACCATTTACAAACATTTTATACAAAACCCATAGCGTGTACTTTACTTAGATTCATAGCAAAAGGCACTGCTGGACCACTATATTCTGAAAGACTATAAGGCCATTATAAATAAATAGCTAGATTATCATCTAAATGTTTCCTTTTTTTTTAGTTTTTTTTTGCATCAATAATAAAAAAAAATACCCCCAGGGTCATGGTTTTAAACAAATTTGAGAGAGGACCAGAAACTGACCCTATTTGTCAATTATCTAAGATCAAGGCCTTGTACTACAAACTTTAACCTGCTAAAAACACAATTTGTAAGTCTAAAAGAGAAATAATTCTGCCAAAATACAATCAAGAGTTATGATTCTTGTCTCCATGAGTTTCCTAGAGGATGTTGAACATACATGTGACGTTTCATTCATGTCCAATGATAGAATGATGAAATAAGTACCAAATCAAAAACTTTAACCTCTAAAAATCTCTAACCAAATTTGAATACTGAAGACACATGTGAAGTTTCATTCATATCAAAAGAGTGGTTGTATAGATACCTTACCTGATAAAAAACTTTAACCTGAAAAATTAAGTTCAAAAAGGGCCACAACTCCCTCACAATGCAACCCAGAGTTATGGTTCTTATGTCTGTGAGACTCATTGATGATGCTGAACACACGTGAAGTTTCATTAATATCGAATGAGTGGTTGCATAGACATATCTTACCTGATAAAAAACTTTAACCTAAAAAACCAACATTGATGCCGATGCCAGTGCGAGTTAGCTTCAAGGCGCTTTCTGGAGTGTTGCTTATTGTGTATTATTGTGCACCCCCCCCCCCCACTTCCCCCCACTAGTCGAGCTTATAATGCAAAACTGTTCAATGTCAAATACATGTATAACATAATATTCCAATTTGGTTAATATACAATAAACTTGAAACATTTTATCACCCAAAATGCTATTTACTGATTATACGCAAAAACACTCTTATGGGAATTCTGAATCTATACCCTGGATCTACAATACCAGAAATGCCTGTCTTTAAATTCAATAAACAATTGCTTTTCATTCAAAATAATATGAAAAGTCAATATTGATAAATGGAGAATGTTTGTTCTCTATGGGATGGAAGCCGAGATACAGACATGGTTTTACGAGTGGGAAAGACGTTATATCAGAACCGTAGGGAAGAAATATTTTATCATCATCAATGTCGCTTTATCAAGTTTTTTTTTTTACAAGTAAATCCTGAGCTGTTACACTGTGGACGTTTTTATTGTGGCTGTGCCTATCGCATCTGTCAAACTGCTTCTTTTAAACTTGTTTGTTGTGGAGTTTTTTTATTTTGTTTTTTTGAAGACTTGAATTTTGCTGCAATAGAACATGCTAAGTATCGGTTAGAAGTTATGCCAGTAGAAAATTTCATGAAACTTCTAACCGGCTTAGATTTTGATCTACTTTCTCATTCCTGGAGCCATTTTATTGGCTGAGAAACTAGGTCAACATCTACTGACGGGCATGAAATTCTATGTTCTATTTAAAATATTTGAGCAAATTTATTGGCCCTGAAAGTAGGACAGTGTTTTAATACAAAAAAAACTCTGATTTCAAATTTTCAATAACAAACAACAATAAACAAAATAGAGAACTCAATTGACCATAAAATGAAAACTGCAAGTAGACTACCATATATATTACATTATGGGCACGTGATCCAGAGGATGACAGGGGCAGATCTAGTGAAACATGGGTTCAGGGTCCCCTACACTCTAGAAATATTGCTAAATGACACTTTTTACAGCCAGAATTTCGAAGTTTACTATCTTGAACCTACTTGAAATTTTTGGTCTCAATCTGACCAAAAATCCTGGATCCGCCTATTCTGGGTAATGCAAACAGATCGAAAAGTCGCAAACAATCCTTTTAACGAAAATAACAGAACAAATCAAATATGATAACCTATAGATAACAGGTTTAAGGATTTCTCATTACTATACGGATTTGACATGAAGTCATGCTGCTGTATGATGCAATCATTACCGTAGAACTTTGTTAACGAGACTGAATAGGCATAACCACTCAAATTATTATTTCAATATTTGTTTTATATACTGGCGAAGTGTATGCATGGTGTATGCTGTTTAGTATCACATTCAACAAACTTTTTTATCGTATCATGATGGTGATTATTTTTGCAAGACAAATCTTACAAGCGTCGCTATAATTATCACAATGAAAGGAACATGGTACACTGAGATACCCCACACAGTCACATTTCTATGTATAATATTACTGTCCTGGGACCAAATCAACACCAGTTCAATTGAGTTTTTCTTACCGGTAATGCTGAGTTCCAAGTAAAGAAGCTTGTAACTTGCAAATATTTATATCTTCGGCAGATTAAGCTGCCCAAGTCAAAATCAACCAACTTGTGTCACTGCTGCAATTTAATAAATCTATGCTGGTGAATTTTTTTATCTAAGTATAAGTTTCATTACATTTGGCATGAAATACAGTCAAACCTGTCTGAAGCAGCCAGTCAAGGGAAGGAGAAAAATTGGCCTTTTAAGACAGTTTATCGCTTAATACAGGTTAATTTGCTGTGAAAGCGTAGACATGGGGAATAGCAAATGTGGCTGCTTGAGATAAATGGCTGCTTAAAAGAGGTAAACACTGACACAGATTTGACTGTCTTAATTTTCATACAAGAAATATCCATGTTCTAAAAATACATAGAACAAATCAAAACCTATTCAAATGCAGAAAACAAAGTTATCAAGTGCACATATCGATATATATGCGTTGTCCATTGTGTTTTAATTTCTCTTTCAAAGTTTATGTCACTGCTATTTTTACTTTCTTAAACCAAAAATGTTTACTGCTGTTTACATAACATCAAAACATTGTTCTACACAGAAATGTTTACTGCTGTCTACATAACTTCTAATCACTGTTCTACACAGTTACATTTAACTCTATAAAGTTTCTGTTTTGATTTTGTCCTTAGTAACTTTTTCAACCAATTTAATTGCTCATATTTTTCTAAATAAAACATTATTTTTTACATGGAACATTATGACTGTGTGACCGTCAGTAGATGTTGACCTACTTCCTCAGCCAATGAAATTGCTCCAGGAACCAGAAAGTAGATCAACATCCAGACTCTCCGTTTATTTTCCATTTTTAATCCATCTAATTATTAAATTGACATTTGAAGGGAAGTGGATCCTAACTCTGTCTCCATGTCAAATCTGCTAGTGAATTTTCCATTTCTGCTCCGTCTAATTATTAAATTGACAATTGAAAGGAAGGGGGTCCAGACCTCTATCTCCCCATTAAATCTGCTTGTGAATTTTCTATTTCTGTTCCATATTATTATTAAATTGACGGGTCGGGGATCCAGACACTCTGTCTCCCCATTAAATCTGCTTGTGAATTTTCTATTTCTGTTCCATATTATTATTAAATTGACGGGTCGGGGATCCAGACACTCTGTCTCCCCATTAAATCTGTTAGTGAGTTTTCCATTTCTGTTCCTTATTGTTATTAAATTGACGCGAAGGGGATCCAGACCCCTTGTCTCCCCATTTAATCTGCTAGTGAATTTTCCATTTCTGTTCCATATTATTATTTAATTGTAGGGTCGGGGATCCAGACAATCTTTCTCCCCATTAAATCTGCTAGTGAATTTTCTATTTCTGTTCCATATTATTATTAAATTGACGGGTCAGGGATCCAGACACTCTGTCTCCCCATTAAATCTGCTGGTGAGTTTTCCATTTCTGTTCCTTATTGTTATTAAATTGACGCGAAGGGGATCTAGACCCCTGTCTCCCCATTAAATCTGCTAGTGAATTTTCATTTTTGTTCATATTATTAATTAAATTGACGGGTCAGGGATCCAAACCCCTTGCCTTCCTGTTTAATCTGCTAGTGAATTTTCCATTTCTGTTCCATATTATTATTAAATTGACGGGAAAGGGATCCAGACCCCTTGTCTTCCTGTTAAATCTGCTAGTGAATTTTCCATTTCTGTTCCATATTATTATTAAATTGACGGGTCAGGGATCCAGACCCCTTGTCTTCCTGTTTAATCTGCTTGTGAATTTTCCATTTCTGTTCCATATTATTATTAAATTGATGGGTCAGGGATCCAAACCCCTTGCCTTCCTGTTTAATCTGCTAGTGAATTTTCCATTTCTGTTCCATATTATTATTAAATTGACGGGAAAGGGATCCAGACCCCTTGTCTTCCTGTTAAATCTGCTAGTGAATTTACCATTTCTGTTCCATATTATTATTAAATTGACGGGTCAGGGATCCAGACCCCTTGTCTTCCTGTTTAATCTGCTTGTGAATTTTCCATTTCTGTTCCATATTAAATTGACAGGAAGGGGATCCAGACCCCTTGTCTCCCGATCAATTCCTCGAGTGAATTTTCCATTTCTGTTCCTTATAATTATCCAATTGATAATTGAAGGGAAGGGAATTCAGTCCCCTGTCTCCCTTCTAGTGAATTTTCGTTTCATTTTCCTCACATAAATTAATGATAATAGAAGGGAAGTGGATTCAGAGTCCTGTCTCCAAGCTAGAGAATTTTCCGTTCATTTTCCTTATATACATTTATGATAATTGAAGGGAAATGGATTTAGACCCCTGTCTCCCCGCCAAATCTGCCAGTAAATTTTTCATTTTCCATTTCTGTTCCTTGTATAATTGATTGATAATATTGTATTGTGGAATAAGCATCTATCATTTCTATCGAACAATGGTAAAAAGAAAACAAAGCTACATCAATTATTAGTTTTATATTTGCCACAATCAAATTGATCAATTATGTGACTAAACTGCTGCTGACTGAAGTATCCATCACTGTGTGGGACTGAATCAATCACAGTCATTTTGGCTTTACTAGTTTGTATGTTTAAATAGCTTGAAAATATCACAGATACATGTATAAGTTGGTTTCAGTTCTACAGTAGGTCTGGAGGGAACTTATCGACAGGGATACAATGCAAAACTTTCATATCTCTAGATACAACCATTGGCTTCCCAAAGTCGATATGTTCTGCATATGCATGAAAAACAGTAATACCAATGGTCTGCAGATATATCATTACATGTATAATTAAACCATCTTGTCTCTCTTTGGGGTTGCTGTTGCTAAACAGGTGTTCTCGTTTTAAATGGTACCTGTACAGCGACCAGTCCAGTTACTGACCATTTCAACAGAGAAATGCTGATTTACAATTCATTCCCATTTAGTGTACATTCAATTTGATGGTCTACGGTAGTTATTTTATTTCTAGGAACCATCCTTTCCAATTACAAATTTATGCATTATAGTACTGATATGTTTTTTTTATTTTTAATTGGTTTCCTCAAAATCTCCAATTAAAAGAAGGTCATAGCTAAAGTTTTATTCCTATGGTTCAAGATTCTGATGCTTCTCCTATTGATGTTTTTAAATATCAATATAAACTGTCAGAGATGACCAGCAAGGCAGTTCCAGATCAATCTGCAGAGTCCCAATACCCTTAATATTGCGGTCGTGAGTTCGAGCCTCATGTTAGACAATTATTATTTTTTAAATAACCTGGGGCCAGACTCTTTCATCTACCATTGTTCATGATTTATATGCACAATATATACATAAATATGTGTTTATATTGCAATAAAATATGTTTAAATTATAAGTCATTTAAATGTCAAAGTGCCAACACCTGCCCCAAAATCCGAAACTGATGTGGACATTTTGGCTCATTTGTTACAAGTACCTATATGGAAAAATAGGCTATATATAGATCTTGATATCCCCCAAATCAGTTCTATTAACCACCAATGAAAAAAGCAGGGAATTCTATACCTGTTCCACAACTCATAGCAGTTGAACGCTTACTAAACTATGACATTATTCAAACTTTCACTGAAGCAACTGACCAATCAACACGCCCAAATGTGCTGCTATTTAACAGACTCAGGTCAGGCTCAGAGAGCCAGGTCCATTTTACAGACTAATGAAAAAGCCTGTCACATTGCTTATTGATAAAAAATATTTGTTCAGAATAAAAATGTATCAAATCTGTGTTAGTGGTCACCTCTATTAAACAGCCACATATGCTATTCACCAATTTTATAGTTGTAATCAACCTGTATTATACTGCCACCTGGCTTAAGGGGTTATTTTTGCTCTTTCCCTTGAGTGGCTGTTTAAGAAAAAGTTAGACTGCATTGTCAATGCTGACCGTGTCATTAACAGTAACTGTAAAATTTGTTTGTGCTAAATCTAATTATAGGTGAAAACCAGATGGCACATCCGTGCCACACAATATCTATTTGCTTAAAATATGCCAATATTTCCCAATTTTAAAGGTAATTATACCATTTCCAACTTCAGGGCAACCAAGGGAGAAAATGTTATATATGATCTTACATTCCTGGAATATGTGGCACCATAAAATACCAATTATATTGAATACATTATACTGTATGTAGTCTTACAGGACAGCCCGACTAATATCTGTCAGTGGTATGTTATTATAGACTATTTAGGGGAACTTAAGACCCGTAATCTCTACAGAATTCATAGTTAAGTGTGATATGTTTGTTTTTAATTTGATTAATCTTGTAAGGAGATTATGTAACTAAGTTAGGAAGTACACTCACTCCACTTTAGCCAACTGTGTACACAAAGTTAGTTGGCAATTCATTCCATATATATATATACAAAGGCATACACATATGATTTTCTTTTAAATTACACGATTCTGAGTCTTAAATTTTTATCTCATACTGAAAATACCAACAAACTCAGAAATATTTACGGTAATGTTTAATATTTGGCGTGCAATAAAATATATCATTCATTCATATTTTCCCCAAACTATCCATCTTGGAAGAGAATTACAGTGTTCCATAGACCTAGAAAGAAAGACACATATCTCTGCAAATAACTGATAACTTTCCAACTTGAATCAGCGATGAGATATGAATGACAATGAGATAAACCATATAACTTTAAAATTTTTGATCTTATAGCGTAATTATAACAGTAGAATTTTACAAGCGACAAAATCTGATGATATAAAGTATAAGGACAATTCTCGAATTTCTAAATTAGCATTTCAAATCCTACCATGAACATTGTAGAACTTCAAATATGGGATCTTGTAAATCTATATAAACTTGCGGAATACTTTTTTATTCTATAATTATGTTGTTTCTACAATAATTACTATAAATCCCCTCTTTATTACCACAGAGTATACAAATATTAGCATTAATAAACAGACTGTGTCAACACAGACAGTAATGATTAGCGGTATTAATCTCCACATCTCACACACTTAGCAGCTCCTAAGTGCCTTCATCAGTCATGGTACCAGTCAGTACAATGACATGTTCTAGTGTAGACATCCATGTATTGTATTGTTTGGAGTTTAAAGTCACTTTCAACAATCTTTCTGATATGTCACGATGGTGCCTGCTTATGCCAATATAGACCTATTTTAAACGGTAACAACAAGTCATAGACTGAGGTATGATACTTCTGTCAGCTAGATTATATCGACTATCACTTTGGGAGGACCAAACCTAGAAAAGCCATGGGTTTTCTCTGCATACCCAAGGGATAACTGTTTTGGAGTTAACTCGGCAGAGCCTCGAGGGATGGAATTTTTTACAAATAAAACATGTAAGATACTTTTTGTTGCATACAACCGTAACTGGGTGATTTTTTTAAAGATTTTTATTTCGGTCTATTTTTTATAGTAACGCAAGGATACCATAGTATTTATGAATGAATACGGCACAGTGCTAGGACTTTATGAATGATGCTATGTCATAGCACAAGGATCATGGAGAGGTGTAGGATGAAAAATCTGTACTGGGTAAAAATATGCGGAAATCCAGAAATCTCCAAAAAGTATAAAAGATGCTCTGCCACTAGCCCATCACTAAGGTACAGTATAAACACAAAAAATAAAGAAACAAAGAACACAACCACCAGATGTGCAAAATGTTATCTACAATTTTATCACCCACATGTATATACTGTGTGCAACTCGCAACATTGATATGCATCTAAGCAATATCACATTTAAATTATACAGAGCCACAGATATCTTTTTGAATAGAGGTTAATTTACTCCCAATATTGAGAAGCTGGTGGTATTTTTACTTCCAAAGTTCCGAAGATATTGGTAAATTGGCATTTATTATTTATATAAGATCTACTGCACTCTGTAAATTGAACATTTCAATGTTTCAATATTACAGTTCAAATAAAAAACTTGTCAAGAGCATTACACAATATTACTTAAATTAGTTAATTAATTGGTCTTCCCTCTTACAAGTCATATAAGGTATAATTTAAAATCTATATTTCAGAAATACTTAGTTCAAGTTCAAACTTATTTATTTTACTTTGAATCAGTTGTGAAACAAGTTATTAAAACTTAGACACCACACACAGCTGTGGTGGTGGATCGAACCCACGACCCTACAATCCTGGCTCAGATGCTAAACCACTCGACCTGACTCACTCCGCAGAATTATTGTATATAATCTCTTATTAATAGAAACTTTGTATAAAGACTATTTTTAGAAGAAATACATTTTCCCTCTATTAAACGGAGTATATCATGATTATGCAAAAGTTTTAAAATTGGCTAAAAAAGTTTTTTTTTAACAATTTTATTATGCCTGTATGATATTATACTCATTGACCCCTTATTGCCAAAAGGATATCTATTTAAACATCCATCATACAGATGTTAATGCCATGAAGCAGTATTTAGTGTTATCTATTTTTAGAAAGGGGATTTTGTTTCAAGTTAACCTCTCCAATTGAAACATTGATATGGTCACGTTTCGGTAGATCTGGCTACCAAACCATTCCGATTTTATTTTTTAATGATAATGAGATGCTTTTAATCAATTTTAAAAATAATTTTATTATTTAAGACATTTATAGCCTTAGTTTCCCCCAATATACTGACAACCGCTTTAAAGGGTAAAGAATAAATTTACTACTAATGTTTAAAACTAACAGGTAATTAACTGTATCATGTGGGTATTAATCTCTGTATTATGACTGTATCTATAATAATAATAATACTTGAATCATTGTTTAAAATTCAATAACATATCAGTCTCTGATTAAATTTATCATTTAATCAGCTGGTTATCTGATAATTCAAATAATAACACTCTGGTCACAGTTTACAGACCGACTATATGGACCTGCCAATACACAACTAATTGAACTAATCAATTCAGCAAATTTCATTTAAAAGTTTTACAAATATGCATTGTCACAACTCTGTCATGTGCATGTTTGTGTAAATGCTTGTATGAACTAATTAGAACTGAAGTAAAAAACAAATCGTAAATTAATAAAAAAACACAACACAAAAGACTGCTTTTCGCAACATGAAACAAAGGGCAATTTTCAAACTGTCGAATACAGTTTTCGGCTGGTGCTTAATTGTTGTTTTTAAATTAATAGTTCAGTTGACTATAAAGAATTTTATAATAGCTGGCGGTATGATCAAAGGGTCGGCACTTTTCATGTTTTATTGCCTTACCTTTCGCTTTCGTCGATCTCCGATTTAAGAGCGGCCTTTTTCAATTCGGCGTTTTCGTTCTGCAATTGTCTCACTGCTTGTTCCAACGTTTCTATCTTTTGTGATTGCATCAAAATAAGTCCATCACGTTCACGAATTAAATCCCACAAACCTTCCATACTAATTGTCCCGAGGGGCGGGACACTTTTCTTCGACATCGTTACAAACGTTACAACTTGAACTAATCCAAATGTTTGTGTTTACATGCAATTTACACTGTCCGCCATGTTGCGTAAAATAAGAGACGACGCTATTTTTCTAGTGAGTGCGTATCACTCTGGATCATCCTTTTCAAGAAAACCAAAATATCGATTCCAAGTCTAACTGGAAAGCTGAAGTCCGGACATATTCAATAACTCCATTGTAGCACTTGTGTATGTTTAAAATTGTGTGTATTCGACGACCCGTGTTGACATCAAAACATGGGGTTCTCGCGGAAGTGTGAATGACGTCATATCGCAGGTATCACCAGGTATTGGGAAACACCGTTATCAAGTAACACCTTGATTGTGTTAATTGATTTGGAATTAAAAGAAAACATGTTATTTAAATCGTGATAAATTAAGTTGATTGTCGCCGTTGGGAATTTTAAACGACTTTAAAGTAAAAGCGATTATGTATTTACCAGTAATTAATCAAGACCACCGGCCTCCGGCCATCATTAATTATTTCCCCATATTCCAACAAGTATGAAAGATTTAGCTCCCTTGAATCGTACAAAAAATTACAAACTGTTTTTAAGGCTGATTCAAGATTAAAGTCATTTTTAACCTAATTTTCAAAAATGTTTCCACCCATTTGATTTTCAGTATTTTCTCTGTGTGTGTGTGTGTGTGTGTGTGTGTGTGTGTGTGTGATGGTTGGAGAGGGGAGGGGGGTCGATTTTTTTCGGTGATTTTGCTTAAATTTAGTTGATTTATGTTAGATAACCAGGTATACATGGGGAACTCAAGTAACTTCAGCCTTAATGATTTTTGATAAGTATATGATTTTTATACATCTCTCTCTCTCTCTGAAATGTAAAGTTAATGGCCCTTTATCACTGTGACTAAAACCTATATTGGGTGATTATCTGATTATCAATAGATTGAACCAAACCAATTGTAACTGATAATTGATTGTGAAAATATTAATGGATTCCCATCACTAAGTATGTGTCACACCCATTGAAAGGCAAAATGGCAGGTTTCAAGTATATGAATCCCTTACTCCTGAAGTATATTGGGAATTTTTACAATTGACAAAAGAACTTTTTTTCTTCAATATATCATGC
The DNA here is from genome assembly GCA_029582155.1 of Panopea generosa. Classification (NCBI taxonomy): domain Eukaryota; kingdom Metazoa; phylum Mollusca; class Bivalvia; order Adapedonta; family Hiatellidae; genus Panopea; species Panopea generosa. Next base: position 44,051,869 of record CM055903.1, read on the forward strand.
CTGTATTATACTTACCGATCTGGTATTGCCATAAGAACACATATTTAAATATGCCAAAATGATATAATGAATCTTGACCTACACGCCAGGTTAACCCTTTACTCCATAGATACGCATTTTCCTGCCCCAATCACAGAAGGCCTTTGAAAACAGTGCAGGAAGAGTTCAGATTGCTTGTAACGAGCAAACTGAACACTTCCTGTACTGTTTTCCACTCTGTCAGTTAATATAAACATAATTCACCCAATAATTCAAAAGCCTTCTATAGGTGTCCAAAGGCGTCTATATTAGAGGTGTCTAAAGGCGTCTTTATGAAGTAATGTGTTAATACTAGATTCCCCACTTTTCAAATGAATCATATGGTTCTATTTTGAGTTTGAGCTGATCCATCATATTGTTAGTTTCAATGATTGCTTAATTGAATATTTAGCGTCATTTTTATGCTATCGAGGGCTAACAGACGATCAGTTAACCTAACCACTGTTTCCTGGGATTAACCAGTACTCGAGCACATCCCATCTCCGCAAGTAACTGATAACTTGGTGAGAGACGAATGATAATGAGACACAATGTTGTATATCAATCATCACAGAGATTGTTGCTGGGCGGGGGATTTGAACTCATGACCCCTGGATTGATAGTCAGATGCATAAACGGCTGAGCTAATCGGGCCAGGCCATAGTTTTAAATTGTTGAACTATTTTCATCTTAGATTGAGTCCCAATGACAACTGTGATAATTTCATAATAAGTATAATTATTATTTATATTAGCACTACTGGCCAGTAGGGCTTATGTCATGTTAAATTGTATGTTATCCATCTGTTAATCTCTTTTCATGTAGATGCAATATCACTCCCATTCTTCATTAAATCATATCAAACATGGGAAGCAGTGAAATAACCACAAGATCTCGGACAAGTTCTTGCTTCGGGTAGATTCTACCACAAATGCTCCCATGACAGGACTTTTAAGTACATTTTATATGAAACTTTAATAAAACATTGTCTCTGGAAGTTCTAGTCATATACCTTAGATATTTTGCATGAGGCATTGTATGGAGGTCCCCATAAGAGTTGTTGAAGTTATGTGATTGGAGCCACTCAACCATAGCAATAGGTGTAACAAAATAAAGTTTATTTACGTGGCCTGAATATCAGTGTCATCTAATAACAACGTATGTATATTGTATAGGCATATATCGGTAAAGTAGAGTAGGTTTGTTAAACTTATTGCCAGACAGGTCGGGATAACACATTTTAAAAATATTTTTACAGATTCGTTTTTGGTTTAAAGAATAAGTCATTTTGACGTTTATTTCATCGAAATTCATTGAGTAATGAGTATTTTAGGAAAAAGTAAAGGGATTTATTTTTGGTAAAACTAATCATATTTTACCATTAGCCTTTTTTGGACATTTATAATTGTACCACATTGGATGATAACTTAATTGTATGATTTCCTTGATATAAATCTGTGGTATGTGGATTTCTTGTATAAATAAACGAGTAGAAACTTAAATCAGGATTAGTTAGCAAATACCAGCATGCAAGATCATTGTGGCAGACATTTTCACATAAACTGACCATTACATGTGGCATTTCTGGGTAAGAAAGTTTTTATATTATGTTTTCTAGAAGTTGAGTAAGTTCAATGTCCGATTGCTATATTTCGACAAAAGCAGATCAAGTAAATTTTTGTATAAATTGTTGATATATATTGTTGATATATATATATATATATATATATATATATATATATATATATAGACAGACTAGACTGTTGCGAATTTAATTTCATATCCGCAGTATTGAGAGATGTTCATTAGGATCTAGGCCGATAAATCTGAGAACGTATTTTGAGATGTTTATATTGTGTTTATAATGAAGTATTGAAACTGGCATTTTGAAGTGTAACATAATTATGTAATTAATTGTGTTAAACTTATTGTTTTTTTTGCAAAGCATAGGATTTGTCTGTCAATATTTATATTGTATAACCAGTAAATATTTAGAGATGTATATGTTACCATGAGAATTAATAAACGATGCTAAGAAATGAATGCACTGTTATTATATAGTGATAAAACTATCATGAAATGTGATGGATGGTAAAATATGGTTGAATGTATTATTATATACTGATTGAACTACCATGAAATGTAATAGATGGTAAGTAATGAATGAATGTACTGTTGTGATAAATGATGAAACTACCATGAAATATTTACATTCAATATTTTGTATTATTCCTACTTTAAATGACTCAATGGAGAGGAGTGACACATGTCTTATTCACCTGACCACAGACAATTGCGGAAATATTTTTTGCCACTTATGAGATTCGAACCCATGGCCCCTGTGGTGTCAGCGCCTAGCACATTAATGACGACGTCTCTACCAACTGCGCCACCGCATCAATACAAAAAAACGTTGCACAAATATATTGGATATATATGTGCTATTTGCGCAACGTTTTTTGGCGTTGTTGCGGTGGCACAGTTGGTAGAGATGAAATCATTAATGTGCTAGGTGCTGACGCCCCAAGGGCTGTGGGTTCGAATCTCCAAAGTACCATGAAATAGTTAGATGGTAAGTGATATACGTAATATTATTACATAGTGAGTAAATAGTAAATATGAGTTTATATATATTTTTGTAGCCATTTTTTATTGACGTATATGCCACGTGAGTCACATGTAGGACAGTTATGACATAACAGGAGTCAGCTGGTGGTAGTACCGTGATATGATGCGCAATCAATATATTCGTCATATGGACGACATGACATTCCTGATATTAGGAATTAGTAGCTCAGTACTACACAGTAGATGGAATGTAAACCCTGTGAATACATCCACAGCCAGAAGGGATGATTAGAGAAATACCTACGCATCTGGACGCGGACATGGAGTTTTAATAAGTATAATTTACATACTTAAGTCATTCATTAACATTGCAGAGAAAGTTGCATTGCAACATCAGTGAGATATATATATAATAGTAAATAGCAATTTGTATCACGATATCAGCAATATATTAGTAAATAGCAGTTTGTATCGCGACATATATAAGACAAAAGTTGATTAAAGTGAACAGTGTTAACACAATTACATCTTAAAACATTTTAAGACAGGTATTTGTTTTCATGTTGAGTAAATCTTGTTGATTTGTCTACATTGTATAATTGTATATTCATAATTTTATTTTGTGTAAAAATAAAATTGAAAATTTTATTTTGATTAGTTGTTATATTCTATCTTAGTGAGTTGTCAGCCCTTGGTCATTTTGCTACAATAGGCATTACTAGACCATAAGGATGACAACTGTACAAAGTTTTTTTGAAGTTACCTTGAACAGTTTTAGAGTTTCGGTCTGGAAACAGCGAAATTAGTAATTTTGGCTATTAGTTTCCCTGGTAACAGAAAAATTACTGAAAATGAAAACTAGCCAGTTGCAAAAGGCACTATTAGATCACTAGGTTGACATGTGTTCAAAGTATTGTAAAGATACCGTAACAGTTTGGGAGTTGTGCACTGGAAAAACTTTCAGACACAGTCCTATTTATTATCCTTCCATAAATTTTTTATTTTTGCGGAGGATAACTGTTTCTTTTAATTAAAGTTTAACAAGACCAACTTGTATTTACGGTTATTCATTATGCTTCCAAGCGAGCAAACAATTTCCTTTATTTTTAAATCACATAGTAATTGATGAACAATGTAAAGATGAGCATTAATTAATTAATCATTTCATTAGTTCAACTGAATGTTATAATACACAACTTATACAACATGGATGTGTAAATAATTATATTTATTTTGTTCATTTTCATTTTTGTTTTATTATTTAACAATTCATGTTACAGAAATGAAATGAAGTGTGTTGAGGAACAAAATATAAAAACATTTTTTTAATTAAAGTTTACCAAGACCAGGTTGTACCAATGGTCATTCAAGGTCAATACATGTACACCATGATTTTTCTATGGCACAACAAAACCCAATATATTCTGTATATATATCTGGATTAAAATAAAAATTTGTTAACAAGAATATTTAGAAGTTATAACATGGACATGATGTGCCTTAAAGTAGTTGGCCCCAAGTCTTTACCCTGAGGGTTAATTATGCAATAGGTGTTCCATGACAGACTTTTATGGGATCTGTTGCTATAATAATTTCAACACACTGTGCCAATAGCCACTTGTGATTGACCAATATTATTTTCCTGCTCATTGTATTTTGTTGCTATTAAAACTACCGAACGTAATAAATATAATAGTCTCTATAAAAAATAATATCATGACAAAATATTATGGCTGAATGCAAAAGTAAATCCATTTCATTTCGTAGTCTACAAATTCATCAAAGTAAAATTATAAACAAAATACTATTTGCATATGCTTAGTACTAATTTTACATGAGCATGATTTGTAATAACCTGTTTCAAACTGATGTAAAATAAATAAAACATTTAGAAACAAAAAGCTAGATTTTTTATATGTATGCAATTGATTATTGGTTATATCGGTCAATAGCTGTACATAGCTAACCATTTAGTGTTACATCTTATGCTGACTTAAAACAATTTTGTATCTTTGGTTGGTAGCAATGTTACATATTATACTACAACGTTTTTCTTTGTTTTATTTTCTGAATTAACTTCCATATTGCATTTGTTATCACCTGCACTTTCGACAATCAATATGGTGAACAGAAGCACCATCCAATCATTCATTACATCTGCACAATTAAACATTTTTTTATATATATGTAGATCTAGAAAATGAACAAGAGAATTTATGCATTCAGCCAATGCTATATTAATGAATGATTTACCAATACACGTATCACAGGTTAGTAAAAGTAATTAAAAATGAAACATTATAAAAATAATAATAATAATAATGCCAAATTATCCAACTAGTAGGTTAAGCCAATCAGCAACTGTTCTGCTGTCATGTGACAGTTTATAAACAGTCGCATCATCATCTACTAGTCGCAAACTTTCTTCCATATAAACATCTCACTCCTTTTGAAAAATAAACTTGTTAAACTTGACTGCAAAACATTTAAGAGGATAAAACATAATCAAGTCTATGAGAAATAATGAGAAAGTCGTTATCAAAATACGACACAAGTCTCATTAAAGCTTGAGATTTTTCTATAAATACATTTTCCAGTATTGTCTACATATGTAAATGTATGTTTTATATGCAGCAACATAAGATAATTTTAAGATATCCAATAACAGACCATGATATTAATTATAATTTTTTTTTTTGTTGAGTTACAAACATCTACCAAAGTTTGTCTATTTTTTATCATTTACACTTACAATATGGTCATTGTTTATTTAACATTAGAGTGGTATGTTTCTATGAAAGGGCAGCAAATAAATGTATTCATTAAAATTTAACTATATATATTACATATAGGTACACATACACTTTATCAACAATGTTTTTTTTATAATGATATCGAAATGAGAAAGAATAATCCAGAATTAAAATCAGTGTACCATATGCATCCCATTATCCCATGTCATTCCTGAGAATCAAATATAATCACAAAAGTTCTCTTCAGACATCAAGTTATTTTAGGTTTTTGATCTTTACATTGAAGGTAGGCAATGTTATTTTTGTTGGTTACCTGAATCCACCATCTCAATTGTTCATCCTTAAAAAGTTATTTCTTTAAAATTTTCTGTTTTTTATTTATTTTTATTTTCGACCAATCATCTATCAAGTTTTGAAAATGTCTGTAAACCAATGAACGAAAAAATGACCGACCTTGTTAATACTAAAAATGTTTATCTGACATAACATACTGAAAATAAAAAAAAATAATCAAATTATTAGTGCGACATACTGCACGTCTCTAAGGAGCCTTTTGGTGATTTTTTTGTTTGACGTCTACTGTTAAAGACAGCACATAACATCTCCAAATAATAAAAAAAGCTGTCCTTCCACCCCTTATTTAATCAGGCTAATTAATTTCAAGTACTGATTTTAACCAATCATAGCCCATATTAAAATAACAGTTTCTGCTAAACATATCTATTTCTAACAATTTAAAATGTTTTACATCTTATACAAAACCTTTCAAGTTTACTAATAATAAACCCAATAAAAAGAGAATAGTTGTTGGCTTCAGTAAAATATCGTTTTCATTTCATCGAGTGAGCGCTGATTGGCTGATATTGTATGGTCACTAGTGATAATGCCAATTATAATTGACCTGACACAGAACGTGGCCAGGTGACATTGTTTGTTCAAGTTAATACAATATAGTGTTTACTTTGACGTCATCAGCTTGTCTAAGGAAAGTGCCAAAAAAACAACAATATTGATCTCTGATTGGATTATCAACTTGTCTGATTGACAGCCTGCATCAGGTCATTTGATATTTCACTGAAACCAACAATTCTTGATTTTATTCCATGATTGAAAACAGTGAAATTACTACTTATAATTTCACTGTTTTAAACAGTGGAATTATCAAATATAATTCATTGAGATATCTCTATAATTCATTAAAAAGCATAAAATGAAGCATGTTTTAAGGCACCCTGGGTGGTAAATAGGCTGAATATGGTACTTCTAATTCAAATATACTGTTAACCATTATCAATACATTAAAAATTTTGACAAGTATTCCTAAAAGATTTCAGTATATTGATCATATGCTGGAGTTTTTACCACATGCTGTAGTTTAAATGGTTTCAATAAAAATTTATTTGTGGAAGCAATAATTAAAGATTGGAGTGTGTTAAACCATTTTGCACACAGTAGCATGGTTTCATTTTTTTTTTAATTCTCAATAAACATTATTGTCAAGAGAGTCGTTTATTTCCATTGAAAAATAACTTCCATATTATTTCTTCTCATTCATGATGATTTATGACATGACATCCATTTTTTCTATCCTACTGCCTGATATGGAGGTGGTGGCGAGTCTGGTATCGGAGCTTTTGTTTGAAGTGTTGAGTTTGGAGCTGAAATACACAAACAAGATCATTCACTTTTTCATAAAATGTAAATTAAACAATTTGTACTTTTGACAAACACTTACCAATGCTAACTGTATAATATTAAACACAACCTCAGTAAATTAAAGGAATTTAACTTTACATTTTTTTTTTGGAAATGTGGAAATAATAAATAATTATTGTTGAATCATAAATTCCATACCATGTTCACAACTGAATATCATGGTTAATCGACATAACAAATACCACAGCAATTGATTATAATGAATGAGAAGTTGGAAACACAAAATTGCGTCTACAGAAATACGTACACAGAGACAGACAAGTTCAAACCAATACCACGTTTCCAAGGGATAAAACAATATTTGACAACAGACAGAATTCTGTATAATGATGTGTGGTATTACAATAACTAATTATAGTAGTATCCTTATTTTCAACTTAGTTTCAACAGTAATTTATTTATTTGAACTTTAAAAAAACATGTTATGTATATAAAGTACAATGGTATTAGCTATTTAAAGAAAGAGAAAAATTAATGTTATTATTTTTTTTATCTTGAAAAGCTAAGGTCACTGGTACTATGTTTAGAATAATGGATTCAATGGGCAATGGCACATACAGATCAACTACTGTAAAAGATTTTGTAACTGCAGTGAGACCAAATTCTAATGTTAAAACAATAAATATTTAAAAAAAACATGCTTAGTAAATGCTTTATATAAATGCCACTCCAATATTGTAAATCACTAGTAAAAGCTAAATGATTTTTTTTATACCTGTATCTCAATTCTTGGAATTGTTTGCATTTTAAAAACTGTGTTTGTTTGGTCATTATAAATTAATTGCTAGATATTAATCCAATTTTTTCTTAAAAGGGGGGGGGGGGGGGGGGGGGGGGATTTTATCCAAAAAAATTTGGTGTGTTTTTTTATTAAAAAATAATACATATTTTTTTTATGAAAATAAAAACGGTTGAGGCAACATAAAAATTAGGGGGCAGGTGTTAATGATAATCAAGCAATTTATTTATTATGACCTTATGTAAAATTCAAATTACCGGAATGTGAGACACCATTACTGAGAACACATTTTCTCTCTGTCACCCCCTTCACTTCTTCAGCCTCGTCTCCCTTTTTGCCCGAGCACAGTCTGCCGATTTTGTCAGAGACGTAGCCACAGGCTGAAATAAGTAAATACATTAAAATATAAACAGTGACAAATAACCAACAGTCTCCATTGTAAATACGACTAGCTCAGTTGTTAGCACGTCTGTCTCATTCCAGGATTGCAAGTTCGAATCCCCAGTCAACCGCAGTCTTACTATACGACACTGCATCTCAATAGACATTCATCTCTCACTGCTGATTCAAGTAGGAAAGTTATCAGTTACTTGCGGTGAGTACTGGTTAACCTTTCAGAATCCCAGGAAAGAGTGTTTAGATACAGTGATCATCTGTTAGCCCTCAATGTCATAAAATGATGCTTAATATTCAAACAATTGTATATAATATAGAGATGTATGAAACAATACCTAGGTAATACTAATCACCTAACTGGGGCCTTTTCTATGGGAGGAAGTCTTTTTCATTTTTATAAATATTGATATTACATGAATGAATCAAAAGAAATAGATCTATGAAAGGTTTATCAGAGAAGGCCCTAGGTTTCCATCATCTGACAACCCAAGAATTCTAGTAATAATCACAATCTCCTTGGTGCATTTATAATAAAAAAGAAATTTCTCAGATCTATTGCAACATGGAGAAGAAACATAAATGCCAATGGATTTCTTCAAATAAAACCAAATGTATGCAAAATATATCAATGTAAGATACAAGATCAGAAACTATTTATCTTTATGGATGTACTAATTAATGGTGATGTAAAAAATACATATATTCAGAAGATGGTTATTATTATGTTACGTCTCGGGTGTTACTTTCCGCATACTTCCTGGCAAAAAAACATTTGCCATAGGTAAAATCTAGAATTCAGAATTCAGTTTAAACATATAGAATTACTTATATGTAACAGAGAATGAACATCACATGGTAAAACATAATAGTTTTACACTGATTTTTAAACTGATTTATTTCACTTCAACTGTGAAACAAGTTATCACAACTTAGACAAGTCATGCCAGAGCCCTCATTTGGTCATTTTTCACCTTGTACTGGAATTCACTCCCGCACCAACCCCACCACATAATTTAGCTGAAATTTACCCACCCACCCCCAAAATTTAATACTCTTTATTAACCCTTTACTCCATAAATACGCATTTTCTCGCACCAATCACAGAACGCCTTTGAAAACAGTGCAAAATGAACTCTTCCTGTTTTCCACTCTGTCAGTTAATATAAACATAATTCACCCAATAACTCAAAAGCCTTCTATATTAGGTGTCCAAAAGCGTTTATATTAGAGGTGTCCAAAGGCATCTATATGAAGTAAAGGGAGAAGGAATTTTCCGGTAAAATAAACCAAAAAAACTATGACTGGTTAGGCTAATGACCCTTCTTTTCAACTTGATGTACATGTATCATGTGTTTTACATGGTCCATCATGTTTATTTATATAAGTACTGTAACAGACTGGTTGGAATAATCACATTAGTTTTAAGCTTCATTTTGGTAATCAAGTGTATACTTCTTTTCATTTTCCAGGGCCCACTATGTAGCATCGATGCACTAGAGTGTTAGCCACTCATGCCAGAGGTTGCGGGTTCGGTTCCAAGCTCGACCCGATGCCTCTCATAAAACAACACTTAGTACTGGTTCTACGTAGGAACAGACTCAAGAGTGGTTCATATAAGCTCTGAGCTTTCATTGCAATTGAGCTAAAAGAAATATGTATAACTAAAGATTGGGCAAACCAGTGTCTTGGTGGGGCAGCTGGCTATGTTTCTCTTCAAGAAGGTGAGGCTGCTGTTTGTAATGGCACCAACATGGCTTTTCCATAGCATTTTTTTTGTTGACGACACTTTGGTATCTTCCATTCGGAACAAGATTGAGGTCCTGTCTAATTATCACGTATTGCTTAGCAATGAGCATATGGCCTTATACATAAAGGGTTGAACTGCATTTGCCTGTCATTGTTCCAGGTTTCTGAGGTCTTCCTGCAGAATGTCAGTCAAGTTCTAATTTGATTCTTCTGTAGAGCATGCCGTCAGTTGTGAATAGTCTGTTAGTAGACGAGGCTCTCCCAGGTATGTTGTTGATATATAGCTATAATAGGAGGAACAATAGCAGGCCGAGTACTGTACCTTGTGGCACTTCAGAGATGACAGGGGCGACTGGAGAGGCATGGACTTCAACAAGAACATGTTGGCTTCTATCCGCCAGGAAGCTATGTATCCATTGGATCAAATTACCATGAATCCAGTAATGTGTTTGTAAGAGAAACAATTGATGCGAGCCTTTGTTGGCATCAATTTGATCTCCCTCCTCATACTAGCTGCAAGGTCTATTGCAAGGTAATATTACCAAAATAAGTTTATGCACTGGCATGCCATTATGGTACTATCTCTGTGCCATGAATAGGCCTCTCTCAATATATATGCATGCCAGACATTCCATTAGACCTGAACAAAATTATTTTGTTCCATTTTGGATATCAAATAGCAGATCAGATTCTTTCCTTGATTTTCATAACAATATTAAGAGACCTGTTTAATAAACAAATTGTATAAAGCAAAATAAGGCGAGATGGAGGACTACATTGCAATGTAAGTTATCATGTTTACATATCTATCTATTATTGTTATGAATTTTAAATATCTTATTATTGTTTGTTTTTTATTTGAAATAAATACAAACTTTAAAAACATCAATTTTTTTAATATATGCATAAACCGCAACATGTAACAACACATTATGTTATATAAAGAAAGAGAAGTGAAACAATTTGTGTTACCCTATTACACCTTATAAACATAATTTCATAGACATGTGAACATAATATTATATATAACAATTTATTGTCAATATTTTAGAATATTGAATAATATTTGTATCTTTCATTATAGGGTGGGAATGGACTGTATGAATAAATCAGAAGAATCCAATCCAATCAAAAGTAAATTGATATGCTGGAGACCATAGAGAAAACATGATGACAGAGACAGAGACACAAAAAAGTCAGAAATATAGTCCCCATAAATTGGTACATCTCAGTCCTGTAAAGTATATATTTGCAGGACTGCACTCGACAATCTGGAAAATGTATTACTCTCACTATATGACTATATACACTAACAATCAGCTTCCAAATTAGTTGGGTCTACTCTGCTTATTTCTGTACAACTGATATGCAAAGTAAATTATAAGCTTTATTTAAATGTAGACATTGTTTTGAGACATACTTGTAATAAGATGAATTTGAACATGTATATTGAGTAAATAAAACGTTACTTGCCTTTATGATTTTTCATTATTTCTCTGTGATCTGTTACACCCCCTATTATTTCATATCCCCTTCCCCCATAATATTTTTGTTTTATAAAAAAAAGAGTAGAAGGATTTGAACAAAAATAAAATGGTTAACTGTCCTGTTGTGTTCTAGACAATGGACACTTATATGAGTACACATGGTAAGGCACAGATATTCATGGAACCTGACATTATACAGACAATTAGCCTTAATCTTCAAGAATGTTAACACAGGTCAGATGTGAATGAATTGATTTACAGCAGACCCTTTCCTCCATCCCCCACACCCCTGAGAATTTCTAAATACATTCAGTTATCAGATCATAAAACACGGTTTAACCAGTATAGAAATACACATGCTGAATGATATAAAAACTTAATTTTCTAATTATAAACTTCTGGTACTTAACCCTCTACTTCATATAGATGCCTTCGGACACCTCTAATATAGACGCCTTTGGACACCTAACATAGAAGGCTTTTGAATTATTGGGTGAATTATGCTTATATTAGCTGACAGAGTGGAAAACAGTGCAGGAAGTGTTCAGATTGCTCATTACGAGCAATCTGAACTCTTCCTGCACTGTTTTCAAAGGCCTTCTGTGATTGGTGCGGGAAAACGTGTATCCATGGAGTAAAGGGTTAAATCAATAATTAAATATTGTATTTTGACCTTTACATTAATTAAACTGTCAACAAATTTAAATTAACAGATGTAGACAGACTTATATCTCAATTATTATCCAAGATAGCCATGTAATCTCTATGTACGCTTCTGTTGCTGTAAGATAGGACGTGCTCCTAACCTTGTTCTGGTGTAGATATGCATATTCATGAGATAATATTAAGAATTGTCTATAGATGTTTGCCTTTGGCTGTGTAATGAATGTACATAGGTCACTTACAACATCCTTGCTATTTTTTATAGCGACACGGTTGAAGTGCACTGACTGTATTTGAAGTTAAGCAAAGAAGTACTGGGTTTGCACTTGGATGGGTGACCGCTGTCACTTTAATGGTGACGAGGATTAACTTTCAAACCTACATCTGCACAAATCTCTCTTTCCTTGGGATGGGGCAGGATATGGCCAGGAACTGTGGGAAGCCACAGGCTGTGCAGTTGGGGCTAAGCCCTAAAGGTTAGAGAGGGGAGGAGTGTAGTGAATGTACATAGGTCACTTACAACAGCGTCACTGTAAGCTAGCTTTTACAGCGAACGGTTGAAGTGCACTGACTGTATTGGAAGTTAAGCAACGAAATACGGGGTTTGCACTTGGATAGATGACCGCTGTCACTTTAGCTGCGCAAAGCTGAAAACTGCTATGAAATGAAAACAAAGAATAACTTGTCAAAGGTGCGATTTTTTAAGCTATTTTGATTTCAAAACAACAAAACAAACTTACCATTTATTATTAATCAGACCATTATTTTTAGTTTTGACAACCGACAACTTTGAAGTTTTCAATTTTCAATTTATGCTTTCTGTGTACTGATAATTGACTATTCTTCGTACGACAGATTATTTACTCTGGTCATAATTACTATATACACCGGACTATTTACATTTATTTATCCTTACGCTATGTATTTTTAGTTGAGTTTACGAATAAATACGCACATATATACGTGTATTCTGTTCGACAATAACAGAATCTAAAACAAAATTTTACTTATTATGGAAAAATATTTTTAAAAATGTATTCCATTAGTTGTATTATAAAATATTTATTTAGACCTACTTTTCATACCGTCACTTCCGTTTATAACTAATGTGTTGTTAGGCACTTCCGTTGGTAATTATCAGATTGTGACGTAGTAAAACGATTACATCCTTCTTAAAAATAAGTAAGGTATATTATCAAATATATTTTTGGTAATTTGTGCAAGCTATAAGAACTATTGCATCTAATCTTTTTTTCCAGAAAGTGAAAATGCAGGAGATTATCCTGGTAATAACAAACATACCGGTGACGTAATAACGCTTAATATTTGACTAAAATAAAGATCAGTAGATTGATCTATTTCAAAATGTAACAAAACAAATGTCACTGTTTAATAAGTAGTTCAAGTCACAATTGATCTGATACAAGACAATTGGCCAGTGTTCAGGGAGTCGTTCCAAGTCGCGTTTACAATCTCACTGAGCTTCTATAGATGTTGATCATTGATGCAAATACCCGTAAACCTATCTATAGGTTTCCTATAATAATCAGAAAGTGATTGCTGGAAAAAGCAAGTTACAAAATTTTATTCATAGTCAGTTATGTCTGTAATACAGATAACATTAGCTATGTATAGCTATTGACTGATATATAAACAAACACTCTAATAATCTATGGACTCATTTTATAATTTCGTGAATGTGTAAACTGGGTTGCATTGGGCACTTTTAGTTGAGATGCAACAAAGTTTGTTAGTGCTTGTGGAAGAGGATGATTTGGCTTTGATTAAAAATTGCAGTACCATTAATCTTTCTGCCATGGAAATAATTTGCATTGTTTGTGAACAAAATTCTGCTATCATATTCTGAAATAAACTGCCATTTTAAGCTCAACTATTAATTTTGAAGACTAAATATTATTAGTAAGTTCCTTTTTACTTACTATATGTCCGTTTATCGTTTCCTTTTATGTGGAAGTTTTGGTTGAAGTCACAAGTCCTATAATGTTTAATTCATTCAATGCATTTCATTTCAACTTTATGAAAGTGTTACTTTTTAAAAACACACAGGGCTGGAAAATTCCACTTGTCTGCTCGCCATTATGAGTGAACATTTGGTCAGGACGAGTAAGATTTAAAAAACTGACCTTAATATTTCTTTGATTTTAAACATTCAATTAATAATGTTGGAAAGGGTGGAAGAGTAGCTTTTATCAGAAATTTCAACCCTGCACACATGTAGCAAGCACATGTTCCATTAGCTTGAATGTACACACCATTAATCCCGTTCAGAAAGCATTGGAAGTTTTGATGCAAGTCCCCAGTAACTCATTTATTTCTTCATTGAATTTCATTTAATCTTTATAGCAGAAGTCAAAATGGAAGATACATGTTCCTACAATGTTTTCATGTTCCCATAATGGCTTCAATTAAAAATAAAATAATTATACCACTTTTAAGGTCACCTTAGCAAGCTCAAGGTAGACAATTCTGACCATACTGTGTCTGTTCATCTGTCCATAAACTTTGTGTTCATCAAGCACCTGTATTTAGCAACTGGATCTTCACCAAACCTACATAGTAGTAATATACCCATAATTTATTGGACACATTTTGAACTGGACAAATTGGATTATAATTAATATCACAGTAAGACCGTCTTAAAAATAAATTTGTTTGTTATCTCAGTAACCATTGCATATACTGCCTTGAAACTTTACACAAGCCTTCCTAGTCATCAACCCTACTACAATAACTAAGTTAGATAACTCTTGCTGGAATATAATGCAAATTATTGCCCATGTTTGACTTAGAAATTCTGTTTAAAGTTTTGCGTGCAAGTACCATCAAGTCCATATCTCACCAACCACTCAATGTATTTGATTGAAACTTTACACAAGTCTTCCCAGTCGTCAGCCCTACCTACTACAATAACTAAGTGAGATAACTCTTGCATGACTATAATGCAAATTATTACCCTTGTTTAAATAAGAAAATCTTGTTAAAGTTTTGTGTGCAAGTACCATCAAGTCCATATCTCAGTAACCATTACATGTATTTGATTGAAACTTTACACAAGTCTTCCTAGTCATCAACTCTACTACAATAACTAAGTGAGATAACTCTTGCTTGAATATAATGCAAATTATTGCCCTTGTTTGACTTAGAAATTCTGGTTAAAGTATTGTGTGTAAATACCATTAAGTCAATATCTCACCAACCACTCAATGTATTTGATTGAAACTTGACACAAGTGTTCCCAGTCATCAACTCTATAACAGTAACTAAGTAAGATAACTTGCATGAATATTATGCAAATTATGGCCCTTGTTTGACTTAGGAATTCTGGTTAAAGTTTTGCGTGCAAGTACCATTAAGTTCATATCTCAGTATCCATTGCATGTATCACAAGTCTTCCCAGTCATCAATCCTACTACAATAACTAAATTAGATAACTCTTGCATGAATATCATGCAAATTATTGCCCTTGTTCGACTAAGAAGTTCTGGTTAAAGTTTTGCATGCAAGTACCATCAAATCATATTTCGGTAACCATTGCATGTATTTGATTGAAACTTTACACAAGTCTTCCCAGTCTTCAACCTTACTACAATAACTAAGTAAGGTAACTCTTGCATGAATATAATGCACATTATTGCCCTTGTTTGACTTAGAAAATCTTGTTAAAGTTTTGCATGTAAGTATTAAGTCCATATCTCAGTAACCATTGCATGTATTGACTTGAAACTTTACACAAGTCTTCCAAGTCATCAACCCTTCTACAATAACCAAGTTAGATAACTCTTACATGAATATAATGCAAATTATTGCATTTGTACAATATGCCATATATATGTACAAATCTTCTCAATCAAGAAAACATACATTTATGTGTATATATACCAAAGCTCTCTCTTCTCTAAAATTCTCCATGTTTTTATACAACTTCCTATAGATGTTTTTTTATTGAAAACTCATTGAATAGCTGAGAATGTCGTTCTCTGACAGTTTTTGAGTAGGTAAAAGCTTAACTTGAACACTGCATACAAAAGTTTTTAGCTATAAATGTAATACAAAATTTGATAGTTTGGATGTTGTAAGTGCATACCTTCCATTTGCCAGTATTTGTTTTTATGATGTATATGTAATTATTTCTGCTTAATTATGATTTGATCTTTATTTATTTGCAGATTTCATTGAGTGAACACATCTGTCAATCATGTCCAAAACGTACAATGATACGAAGGAAATGTCCATTGTGGATGATTTCATGTATGGAAGTAACGTAGCAGCTGCTCACGTCTCCATTCGCATGGGTAAATATACATCCAATCCTCACAGTTGGGACTCGCCCAAATGATTGATGAGTATACAGTGCCCCAGAATCTGGGGCCCAGATAAGAATTTACTGAATAGGGTCAAAATTTGAATAGTTGAGCGAGATCTTATAATCAATGAATTAATTGAGTGATTTTCACTCAATAACTTTACAATAATTGTGTAAAACATGGAGTATTGTCTCAATTCAAATGCCTTATCTTGATTAAACTAGTCTATATTAAATGCACAGTATTTTAAAATTGTTGCTGCCTGCATCTCTTGATTTGCATTATCAGTATTATGTCAAACGTTACTGCCTGCAACTTCTAAATGAAAAAACTAGTTTCTTCTTGCATAAATGTAGCTGACTGCAACTAAAAATATCTGGTCTAATTCATCGTTAACGATTTCAAATCTTGTTGATTTAAAAATACTTATTGAAGATATTGGTGTTGGGGACTAAAAGTAACTAAAAATTGTACTTTGAAAATTATATTAAAAAGTTAAAAATAAATAATAATTAAGAAAAGTTTGGTTCATGATTCATGTATCTTTATAAGATGTACACTATAATGAAACTGATATCTACATGTATGTACATGTATTTTACAGGTTTCTTGCGAAAGGTATATGGTATACTGACCACACAGATCTTGCTGACTTCCATTGTGGGTTTTATATTCATGAAACATGAAGGAATTAAGAGCTTCGTCCAGGCAAAGTAAGTGATATTCTGTTCAATGATTGGATAAGCTTGTATAGTATGGACGTATCCAACTTGGTTTGTAACTAGACAGGGTTTAGATATTGACAGCATTTTGTCTGAAGCTACAACATGTACATGGATTTAAATGATTTAAAACAATTTCTACATATTGTCATATAGAGTATTTTAGTGTTTTTACTTACCTTATTTTAAGATGATGTCACTGATGTTAAGAAAGGATGATCTTTATGGTGACCTTTAATGTGACGACTATTTCTGTCATTCCAGTTGTCCGAGTTATGGGTATCTGCTATCTTTTTAAATATTTTTCCTGCTATAAACAATATGGAATGCTATTTACCCATAACTTTGTCCGTATTTATAAAAGATAAGACAACCCTTCATGGCCAAGTGGTCGGGACACTGCTTCAAGATCATTTACCTCCTGCTGCTCAGGTCATGTGTTCATGTGTATCATGGTACAAACACTTTATGTGACACAGTTTGCCAGTTACTAGTGAAAGGGGTTCTACTTAGATTTATTATGAGAATTCCTCCACCAACCAATAAAACTGGATGCCATATAGAACCTGTAATATGGTGAAAAGCATTAAACTGGATTAAAAAAAAGATGACATATTCTGTCATAGACAAAAAGACTGTACACTGTGTAAATCAAAATTTTAATGGCATCCTTTCTCTGTGCTTAAATAGTTATTTGATGCTTACATGCACATTAAATTGCTTTTTTTGTGTTTCTTTCAGCAACTGGATGATGATGGTTGCACTAATTGGAACACTTGCGATTTTGTTCCCTCTGATGATAAAGAGGCAGGAAACTCCTACAAACTATATTCTCCTGGGACTATTTGTAAGTAATGATGCCACAATTTTTTTCTCCTCCGACTGTTTGTATGTAATGTTGCCACAAATTATATTCTCCTTGGACTATTTGTAAGTTATATTGCCACAAACTATATTCTTCTCGGACTATTTGTAAGTAACCTTGCCACAAACTGTATTCTTCTCGGACTATTTGGAAGTACTGTTGCCACAAACTAAATTCTCCTCAAACTATTTGTGAGTAATGTTGCCACAAACTAAATTCTCCTCGGACTTTCTAGCTCTACTGAACAAATGCCAGAATGGCTTATGAGATGGCGCGTTGTCCGTCATCTGTCGTCCATTAGCAGCACTTTCTCTGAAACCACTAGGTCAATTAAACTGAAACTTCACATAGGTGTTTCTATTGCATAGGAGACTGTACAAAAGATTTATTTTTTTTCGATCTGAATTTCAAGATGGCCACTGTTACTAAATCTTAAAAAATCTTCTTCTCATGAATGGCCCAACAGATTTTCAAAATGTTGATGTAGTAATGATAACCAACTATAGTTTTGTTCAAATGGTGCCCATAGGGTTAAAAATGACCCAGCCACGAGGGTTCAATTAGGGGACAGATGTTAATATTTTTTTTTTTTAAATAAAATGATTTTGCTTATATCTTCACAGAAGCATTGTTTGGTGAAGGAGGTCCAAAACTTGAAAAATCTTCTTCTCATGAACACATTTTCAAAATGTTTATGTAGTAATGATAACCAACTATAGTTTTGTTAGATTTGTTCAAATGGTGTCCCTTAGATTAAAAATGACCCTGCCCCGTGGGTTTAATTAGGGGACACATGTCATAATAAATATATATATTTTTTTTTAAATAGAAATTGTTTTGCCTATATCTTCACTGAAGCATTGTTTGGTGAAGGAGGTCCAGATTTGTAAAAATGATTGGGTTCCACTGTCTTAAGGGGTCAGGAGGGGCCCCAAAAGGGTAAAATTGGGAATTACTAGAATCGTTTTCTTAAGAACCTGCAAGTCAGATTTGTTCATATTTGGTATAAATTATCCCTATGTGTAGGAGTTTGACTGCAGTTAAGAATTAAGGGGCTAAAATTTATAGGGGCCCTGTAGGGGAACTCCCTATTTTACATAGGGATACGAAGTATCATCTAGTCATAGGAAATAAGATATGGCTCAATAAGGAGAATTGACTTTCCATAAGGGGCAAGGGTGGGTCAAAAAAGGGTTAAAATAGAAAATTTTCAAAAATCTTCTCAACAACTAGTCTGTCAAATATGTTCATATTTGAAATGGCTTATCCCAATGAGTATGGGTTTAAAGTTTGTACAAATCAAGGGACACTGGGATGTATAGAGGCGCTGTAAGGGGTCTTTGAGTTTTACATAGGAATACTATGGGAAAATGGAAAATTCTCATTTTTTTGTCCATTTGGGTAAATATGTTGTTCAATTTGAGGTCTAAAGTATTGTCTAGTAACAATAAATTTGATTTTTTTCAATAAAAAGAATTGAATTTCCAAAAGGGGCCAGCGGGGTGGAAGGGGTAATAAGGTTAAAATAGGGAATTTTCACAAATTTCCTCTCAATAACCTTTCAGTCAAACTAACTCATATTTGATATAAATTATCCTCACATCAGCAAGGATCGTAGAGTCTGCATATCAAGGGGCTGGGATATATTTGGGCCCTGTAATGTGACTTTTACATAGGAATATTATAGGGAAAACTGAATTTTTTCATTTTGCATCCATACATACAAAAAAACTTCTTTTTAAAATTTGAATAATTTCTGCTCATAACAAATTGCTAAGAGTGGGTGATTGAAGTTCTGACAAATTAAAGGGCTGGGTTTTATAAGGGTTCTGTACAGGGGACTATATTTTTTTACAGATGAATGTTATGGAATTTAAAGTATTTCCTTTTCATAGCAATTAAGTTTTTTTTCAGTATGGGTGTGGTGGGGTATTTATCCATAAGTTGTTAAGACGACCCCTCAAAGAGGGTAAATATTGTGGAATTTCAAAAAGTGCTATGGCCACAATGAGTCAGTAGAGCATCCTCAGGCCCTCATGGGTTTGTAAGTAATATTGCCACAAACTATTTGGCAACTTTCTTAAATTCAATAAATTCATATAGGATACACTTGTAACCTGTACATATTGGTTAACATGCTCATTATAGACACTATCATAGTGCTCTTGCTTGTATTGTTGTGAATGGGGTCAAGTTCATTCTCTTTTAAAAGAAATATTATTATATTCATAAAATTGAGAAAGCTGTTTTGATTTTATTACACATTTCTATGTAAAATTAATTTTGTTTTCTAAGAGAAATCGAAAGTACATTGTATGTGATACTTCTTTTTGACCATTTGTTCATTGATTTCAAAGCAGGCTTGAGATATCTTTTGATTAGGAAAAAATGCACCATTGTTACATGGAATATAAAATATAAAATTGGTTCTGCAAATAAGGAAAAGAGATTTGTTTTATGTTTTAGTCTTGCATAAATTGTTGTTTTACAATGTATGAAGTAAAACCTATATTATTGAAAGAACACAAACTATTAGAGAGCTGGTTATAAAATACATAATTATTTTTTCAGTTATTCCAGTTTTGAGTGACAACGCTCAGTATAACTTTATTATCCCCTTCCTTGTGATGGTGAAAATAGGAAATATTTTCTGTTCATGTTCATCTATATATTTTCCATTTGTTCATTATATTTTAGTTTGAATCCCATTCAAGTAAATCTTGCTATACCGCAAAAAAGGTGATGTAAATGTGTGCCTGCAGGCGTTGGTACTCCTGTTTACAGACTTTTTAGTCATAAATTTTGAAAAATAAATACATGTACCCTCCAATTAAATGGAGGATTTTTATTTTCTTGATTTCTAAACCACCTGATTTGGTCAGTTTGGTATTTTACGTTGGTTTGGGTGAGTGGGGCGAGTTATAAATAAAATATGTAATGTAAAGTCATAGTCAGTAACTAGTAATAACATTTATCTCTTTATTTCAGACTTTGATGGAAGCATACACTGTTGGAGTTATAGGTAAGTATGACTTCAATTATGGACAAACCATTTGACATAAAGTGTAGTCTCCTGGAATAATGCATTCAAAAGGTATCTCCCCATTAAACACATTCTGTTTTTATGTATGACAAATTCAACTACTATTCATAGTTAGCAAGTAGAACATAGAAAAATTTGATCCCTTATCATATGTTTTCTATTGACTGAAATATTAAACTGACCAGATGGTTGTTGTATTTCAATGACATATGACCATATTTCAGTGACAGTATGACCAGATATTTATTGTATATCAATAACATTATATGACCAGATATTTGTTCTATTTCAGTGACATGATTTTACCAGATATTTGTTGTATTTCAGTGACATTATATGAACAGATAATTGTTGTATTTCAGTGACAATATACAAGATTTTTTTTGTTGTATTTCAGTGACTGTATATGATTAGATGGTTGTTATATTTCAGTGACATTATATGACTAGATGGTTGTTATATTTCAGTGACATTATATGACCAGAGATTTGTTGTATTTCAGTGATGTTATATGACCAGATATCTGTTATATTTCAGTGACATTATATGACCAGATTTTTTGTTGTATTTCAGTAACGTTATATGACCAGATATCTGTTATATTTCAGTGACATTATATGACCAGATTTTTGTTGTATTTCAGTGACATTATATGACCAGATGATTGTTCTGGAGGCTGCTGTTCTGACTCTGGGAGTGACTGTGAGTCTCACTGTATACACACTACAAAGTAAACGAGATTTCAGCTCCTGGGGGGCAGGGTAAGTCGTGAGTTTCTGTAGATGAAAATAGATTAATGTAAAAATAATACTCAGCACTGTTTTGAGTGATAACACTATCAACCAATGTAAAATGATGGTTGATTTGATAAAAATGGGAGATAGCTGTAGGCTGTCAGTACATCTGTCCAAGTTCCTGAAACAGAAGTTGAATTATTTTTTAAGTTATTCCATTTTGATCCAAGCCAGGCTTGGTAAGCTGAGTCAGTACCACGTCTGACTATCAATTCAGGGGTCATGAGTTCAAATCCCCAACATATGTCTCTTTGTCAGTTTGTCTCTCACCGCTTGGAAAGTATCAGTTACTTGTGGAAAATGGGTGTGCTCGAGTAAAACCTCCTGCATAATTATGAAGGTAGTATACAAGCTACTTGAAGCTTGATATATGTGGGTAAGAAGGCAATATACTTAACAAGGTTATATTTATAACAAACAGGGCTGTGTTCAAAGATTAAACTTAAATCAGAATACGTCGGCGCTGTTTCTGGCACTGTCCCTCCATTTCTCTTGAAGTCTCGTGATTAAAGCCAATCAAATGACGTTTACAGCAAACACTTTGTTCAGTTGATGTGTGTTATCAAATGTCTGCTAACGTTAAATGTTTAACTGAAATGAATGCAAAACCAAGGTAAAGTAAGTGAAGTAGCTTAATTGATATCTTAAACGTTATCTTGCCATTGTCATCTGCTACAAAGTCATGCTGCTACAATACACCCATCAATACTGATCACAACCAGAGTCATTCTAGTTAGGTAGTTGTATTCTTATCAACAGGTCTAATATTAGAACTTTGGTTGGTTATACAATGATAGCATTCCGTGTGTTGTAAAATTTATAATATACAAAGATGGATCAGGGTTATGAAATGTCCTCTATTCTTTCATTCCAAAGTGGGCATAAGCATGTCTACAGTTTTAATCATATGTAAGCAGCAGTATCAGAGAAATATGAGCAGATTTTACTGTGAAATGTATATGTAGCTTATATAATATTGTGTACATTTTCTCAAATCTTTTAGATGTGTTACATATCAAGAAATGGACATCTTATAGCAGGGTGGAGATATGAACAGAGGCCCTTTATATTTTCGTGTTACTTATAGAGCCTGTTGTTACTGATACGCCAACATCATCTCAGTACGATTGGCTGATTGTTTGATGTAGTGTGATCAATATTCAAATCATGACCTAGGGAAATAGACCAGGGTGATTGGTTCACATGTCTGACTGTTTATAATTCTATATTGCAGATTGTTTGCTTGTCTATGGGTTCTCATCCTCGCTGGACTGCTACAGGTATGTTTTGTGAAATAAGCTCACAGGTTACATTAATCTCTCCTGGTTTATTTCAACCTAAAACCCATGAAATATTTTACAATCTCTCCCTGGTATAAAAGATAAAAAAAAGATTTCCTGTACCGGAAGAGTAAGATTATACTATAAAGTAAATAATTATATTCTTATCATGAATTGTTTAATTCCGCAGATGTTCTTCCCAGTAGAAATGGTACAAAGGGCCATGGCTGTGGGTGGGGCCATCCTGTTTTCTCTGTTTATCGTGTTCGACACCCACATGATGATGCACAAGTTGTCGCCAGAAGAATACATCCTGGCAGCCATTAACCTGTACCTCGACATAATCAACCTCTTCCTGCACATCCTGAGGATTCTGGGTGAAAGGAAGAATTAATAGCAGACGGCAGACAATCTGGAACTGAATGGAAAAATTAATAGCAGACGGCATACAATCAAGAACTGAAAAGGAAAAATTAATAGCAGACGGCACACAATGGAGAACTGAAATGGAATAAATAATTGCAGACGGCACATGTTCCAGAACATTCTTCAATTAAATACTTTTTATAAGATGAATTATTATTACAAAAATATTTCCGTCTGCAGTGGTTTTTTGCTGTATTCATCAGAATGGAATATTTGCTTTTGGTATTCCATCATTGGTGTAAGAAATATTTAAAGCATAATTTCGAGAAAGTTTTGTGGTTAATTGATGTTTTGAAGTATTGTTTTAAATGGTGAAGATGTGAAAAATTTAGCGAACTTTTACCTGCCATATGCATTTTTAGAAACCACTTCCTTTTCAGTATATATAAACTTGTAAACTGGAAGCTAGTATCTCTAAAAATTATCTCGATCTCAAAATTTAATAATGGTAAAATAAGATGATTTGCACAAAATAAAAGGTTTTATAAATTTCTATTTAAACTGCTTCGAAGCCCCAACTGCTATACAAAAGCTACAAGATGGCTCTGGGACTGGTTTTATACAATTGTATACAAGATTCAAATCAAAGAACTCTTTTTTCAAAATTTTGCAGTGACCACCACTGCATTGTTTTAGTTATAGTTTGGCATACTATTACATTATTGTTTATATATTTATTTGGCCAAAAATAGTTTTCAAAAAGTGTTTGTTTTATGCAGTTTAAATAAAAGTAAATAATTTTAATTATGGGGAGGAGCTTAAGAGTTCATGCACGCTAAATCGTAAACAAATACACATTGATCTGTGTTTATATACCTTCAGAAGACCTGAAGCAGTTGTATATTTTAGCACAATTACAGGTACAGAAAATCTATTGTACAATAATCACTCCTTCAATTTTCTTGCTGCCCGGGCTGAAAGTTTTGCGCCTCAGAAATTTTTAAACGAGTGAAAAATAGAATAGCTGTTAATTTTCTATTTTTCAACATACCCATGCAAAAATTATTTCACAGCCTGTTTGTTATTTCTCATTTTTTATACCGCTAAAGCAAACCTACCTATCCGATACCTGCTCACTATTTAACATTTTGGGCCGGACACAGCAATAACTACTTACAAGGATGGTCTACTCACATTTTATTCTTTTTTTTTTTTTTCGATATTTGTATATTAAAGAACAGTCACATGGTTTTTACTGAGAGATTGCAGTAAAACAATGTATTTGCATTCTGGTAATGTCTTAAATATGTTAAATATGTTAATCTAGTGTCAGGAGATAGAACAGTTGCAAGCCCACACAATCAGATTATACTTAATATAAATACTGCAACATATAATGCAATAAATGATCTTTTTTGAAAACAAACCAAAGACCTAAAATTTAAATAGATCAGATTATCATGTTACTGCATTTTTGGTGAGGTGTATACTGCATGTTATTGTTATGATATCGGCTTTGTTATATTGCTAGAAGTATGAAATGCTACAAATTGTATGTGTTGGATACTCCCCTGTACTAACACTTGCATAGCCTTTCAAAATTTCACCATTCCATTCTATCATAGTGGTTGCAGGTTTTATCATTGTTGCTTATCGGTTGATTATGTTGTACAATAAGTGTGTTTTTTTTATTTAGAGAGTAAGTACAAAGTCTTGGTTCCGGTCTACAGCCAATTTGATGGAAACGGAGTTTTAAAGAGGTGCATGGCATTTTTATTAAATTTTTAATCGACTATATTTATTAAAATTGTACATCTATATGATGCAAATAGGAATTAAG
Organism: Panopea generosa; assembly: GCA_029582155.1. Lineage (NCBI taxonomy): Eukaryota > Metazoa > Mollusca > Bivalvia > Adapedonta > Hiatellidae > Panopea > Panopea generosa. The sequence goes on from CM055903.1 coordinate 44,077,190, forward strand.
GATTCTCCAATATGTATGCAGATATTTTATCTAATTTCTACACCTATCATAATTCTAAATCTTTCATTTAATGATATTTCATCCAAATGAGTTTAAATACCAATCTAATGAATTAAATTAACTTGCAAAACATCTATCCCCTGTATCGTAATGAACCGATAAAGAAAAGAAAATCATTGGAGTCTCTTTCTTTCCTTTTTTTCAACCAATACTCTCTTTTTTATTTGAAATTTTCTGAATAAACCATTATTTCTTCTATCAATTTTTGCACATTTGTCCAAATTGAAATTATTTTGGAAACAATATGATAAAGTCTGTATGAAATGTAAAATAACTGTTATGGAAGTACTTACACAAGCTTCGAAAGCTTTTTCTGTATCCTTTCCACATAATTTGTTAAACGTATGACTTTATGCTTTATTGTTAAATGTATGCTAAATATATGTACTTATGTGAATAAAATATTGTTCAAACTAATGAATTAAATTTATACATAAATAAACATTTAAAACAACTTTTTGAAAAGCACCCAGTCAAAATTCACAATTGTACCAGTCTTGTATGTCCACTATTTGCAGTGATTATGGTGATATTTCTTGACTCAAATGAAACAGCGTATTTCTGCAAGTATCTTTGGACAATTTTATTCGAGGCCTGGTTAACGTTCTGATACAAATGCATCAAATTACTTGGTTATGGAAGTTGTCTTGTTTGTTTTTCAGCAAGTCGCATATATGCTCAGTTGGGTTGTGGTCATTGAAATTGATATGCCATATTCAATTTAATATCGCATAAACATGCTACAAGTAAATATCAGTTGTTAAATACTTGTTTGAATTATCCAGAGTATAATCAATGTTTCACCCAATATCAGCTTGTTGAAAATATGCTTCATTAATTAAACTGGTAGTCTTCATTTTTCACTAACAGAATATTTATAATATAATCTTTCAAATTTAATTGTTTAACTAACATATTTTTAACACCATATAAACTTTTGTTCTGGGGGTGCATTTCACAAAAAAACTTGCAACAAAAATCATCTTAAATGTTAACCAAATGGAACCATAATGGAAGTTGGCTCAAATCAAGCAGAAAATGATGTTTTCTGGAAAAAACTATCATTTTAAAAAATTATCAAAATTTTAACATACAAGTCATTTTGTGACTTGCAACCTTGAAAAACAATTTTAAAATTGAAACAGACTTTTTGGTTACTTGTACAAGATCAGACTATACAAAAATTTCTACAGTGGCTGATAAATAGCGAAATTTGACTGGAATCAGAGCTGTTAATCTTTTGAGGCTGAGAATCAAACTCTGCATTCAAAATCAAACATTGTTACTAAACCTGTAAACATAACATTAATGTTAAATAATCATTAATATTGTTTGTTTTTGCTGGTAGACACAGTAATGATCTAGTTTTAAAAATAATTTTGATGATTATTTTATTTTGAATCCCCCCAAATGCAACTTTGGTACCAAAAGTGAATCAAAATTGTGAAATCCATGGTCCCCACCCCACTGGGGCCTTGGGGGTGGGGCTAAAAAAGTTAAATTCAAAGTAAACTTTAAAAACTTCTTTTTACTATAGGAAGCACTGGGAAATAAATGAATAAGGATCATCCAAGTATAATCAGGTGACCATTAAGGTCCATGCGCCTCTTGTTAATTATACAAATATAATTGTTTCTGGGTGGAGGCATCAGATGAAGAAAGTTATTTTATTTTAGATAATTTTGTGGATGAAGGGATTTGAAATGAAAGTGATTTTTATTAGAGAAAATAACAAATCAATCAAAGTGAGTGATTGGAGATTATATTTTAGATAATTGGAAGTTTTATTTTTGAAATGACACAAATTAAATTATTTCTGCATGGAGGTTTTGAATGAAACTGGGTTTTAATTTGAAAAAATATGTAACTAAATATTGATTGATCAATCATGGTAAATGTTACATTGGGTACTGTTAGTGAGTTTATTTGTTTCTTGAAATGACTGAACTTCAATTATTATTTATATTTTGTATATTTGAGAATTATTTGTTATGTACATAAGCACCATTGTTACATATTATCATTAAACGGCGTCATTTATAATTGATGTTGTCAAGTTGTCAATTTAATACCATTACTCCCCATATATTCAATTTAACACATGCTTACTTTCTAAATACTAGCTGATTTTTCAAAATTCTTGGAACATCTTTCAGACGAAAAAAGACAACTACCTGAAAACTGAATTTTTAATGCAAATTTCTGAATGTCAAAACTAAAATTCCTGTACATAGTCCCAAGTTGTGTTTAATTTTCCTTTTACATGAAATTCTACCTTATCCATTTGACATCAACTGCGCAGTATGAGATCTGCAGAAACAATTGGTTTAAAATTATATATTTTACATTGATTGTTAACATTCTTATTTTAAACTCTTGCTCAGTCTTTCTGTGTAAAACCAGTTATAAGCATATGCGGATAGTGTCTTGCAAAATAACAAGACCCGTGGTCTAATCAAACCCACAACCCTTCGATGCCCTACCATTAGACCAAGCGTGTTACTACAGTATAATAATTAGACCATGTGTTGCACAGAACTATTAGAGACCATGCACACCACAAAACTGTAAACATAATATCAACAGTAGGACAGACAATGCTGTACCAAAAATGTATAAATTCTATACTGGTATAAGGAACAACAAACATTTCTATGGGTCATAAAACCATGCCAAGTCCATAAAGGGAAATAATATTGACAGATTATTTAGTGTCGGAGAGTATACTAATAATAAGCAAGTGTTTCTGTTCCTTTACGGTTTTGCAGGTGCCTGTACCTCCGACAGGTATTGTTTCTGCATGAAGTGCACGTGCACAGATAAGGCTAAAACAAACCTGCAAAATGGTTCACATCAACATGTTGACAACCCGACACAATCACATAGTGTGATTTTGTCCATGAGCATTTAAATGAACCATTTTAAATTTTATTTCATTTCAGGTTATTAACAGGTCTATATGAAACATTTGCATGGACATATTCAGCCTAATTGGTGCGGAGGTACAGGCATTTGCATGGACATATTCAGCCTAACTGGTGCGAAGGTACAGGCATTTGCATGGACATATTCAGCCTAACTGGTGCGGAGGTACAGGCATTTGCATGGACATATTCAGCCTAACTGGTGCGAAGGTACAGGCATTTGCATGGACATATTCAGCCTAACTGGTGCGAAGGTACAGGCATTTGCATGGACATATTCAACCTAACTGGTGCGGAGGTACAGGCATTTGCATGGACATATTCAGCCTAACTGGTGCGAAGGTACAGGCATTTGCATGGACATATTCAGCCTAACTGGTGCGGAGGTACAGGCATTTGCATGGACATATTCAACCTAACTGGTGTGAAGGTACAGGCATTTGCATGGACATATTCAGCCTAACTGGTGCGGTACAGGCATTTGTGCAACCATAAGAAACACTTGCTTATTATTTGTATATACTCCTGCAGTAAATAATTGGTTAGTATTATTTCTCTCCATGGACTTTGTACAGATTTATGACCCTTAGAAATATGTTGTTGTTTTTTGTCATTCAATATACATGTATACACAAACAGAATTTCAACCTTTCAAAATGTACAAACATAATTTCAGACTGGTATATACTGGTACAAACAAAAAAATAAATTTTCAAAAATGAACATGGTTCAATACTATTTTCAACACAGACTGGGCTCTATATATAGCATTGGTTTACGAAGACCACAGAAGCATTTACTTGTATCAGAAGAGAATCAACATTCTTAATAGGAAAACTTTCAGTTACAATTCTACGATTATGTAGAATGAAATGTGGCAGAAGTACACATTTTCATGAGTAATAATTTTGATGGTTATAGCTATAAAACAGATAGATATTTTGGAAATAAAAGAAAATGAAACACTTCAATAGATGATTTTTTAAAAGTTTTATTTCTTCTTTCAGATTCATAATCCTGTAAGACAAGTGATGGCTACGGTAATGCCAGCACTTCAGACAGTTGCATTCAAATAGAACAAACAAACAAGTATATTTGGAGAACGTTTATCCTATTGCTATAAACAAACAGACATAGGAGAATCATCTTGCCTGTTTTCATCTTGCCTGTTCACGTGTTTTAAACATTGTTTTATGATAATTCAAGTCAATACAGCCAAACCTGTGTCAGTGATCACCTCTATTAAGCAGCCACTTATCCTAAGCAGCCACATTTTCTATTACACATTATTGTGCTTTCAGCGTAAATTGACCTGTATTAAGCGACAACAAATGTGACTTTTGCTCGTCCCCTTGGCTGGCTACTTAAGGTAAGTTTGACTATGCAATACCATTACAGCATGATTGCAGGGTGCTAACTTGTTTGTATCAGGTTTTGCCAATGTATTTAACAATATTTCTGTTGTATAATGAGTCAGAGCACCTAACAATCATTCTTAGGATGCACAAGGCAGTTAACCAGTACTAGGTGCACCTTATATCTGTAAGTCCCTGACTACTTCCCAACATACTCAGGTTGGAGATTCAAGGCCATAGAGCAAAGTTCATTATCAAAGATCCCCAGTTTGTAAACAGCCAAGCAGTTGGTTGCACTGACATAAAGAACACAAACAGAGGTTAGTACCATTTTTAACACATTTCATATATTATACACCTTGGCCCAGTTGTTCAAAGCACAGTTAGTTTAATGTCATGCCAAAATGAATTTACAGATTATTAAGCTATTAAACAGAGCTTTGCATTGGGCCCTGAAGTAACAACAGTCCAGCTGTATAGTAACTTGGAACTATGCTGTTCATATGAATGATACCATTTATACACAATGCAGACCTATGTCAGTCAGGACCTTAAGCCTGACAAGTGATCTACATGGTTTGCTTCTAGTTTACACTTATTAATTTTAACTTGATTGTGAAGAAAGCTCAAAGCTTATATAAACCGCTCTCGAGCCCACTTCCTTGGTTAGTGTTTGTTTTTGTAAAGGCATTGGGCCAAGCTGGAAACCGAACCAACAACCTCTGGCATGAGCGACCAACACGCTACCCACTACTCTACTGCCCTACTGCTTAGGTAGTGAATTCTCATTATCACTGTCCGTAAAATATAAAATATTAATGGTATGGTAAAATGGGAATATATATAATACAATTCAGCCAATTTAGGGCCAATAATGAATGATACATGCTTATAATCTTGCTAACAATCTGTAACATAATCTACCATACTTTACCCAGATTCCTCAGACAGACCACCTTTCATTTTAAATATCCCACTTCATAAGGGAATCATTTTCCATCTTATTCTATCTCTACTATCAAAGGCTTGCAGCGTTTAGGACCTTCTGCAGCCATGTCAGGTTTTAAATCTTTACTTGTATTCTCTGTTTTTGTTTCAATATTTGATTTAGTTTCTTCAAGTATGTCACTTCTAGAATTATCAGACAATTTGAAACTATCGCTTTTCAATTTTGCATCACCATGCTTCAAATGTTCACTTACGTCCGCACAAAAATTTGTGATATCACTTTCAGTATTAGCATTTTTAACATCATCATCATCATCTACGTCATCATCTGAATCTGTGTCATCCTCGTCGTCAGATGTGACATCCGTTTCCGTAGTATCAGTTTCCGAGTGTGTGCTTCCATAATCACTATCTCTGTCACGCTTTTTTTTATTCATGCTCATTGTCGATATTTGATGTGCAACATCTTCAACTTCATCATCACTGCTGTCTTGCATAGCTATCTGTGCAATTCTTTCAGCTTCTACCAGTTCAAATCCAACTTCATCTTTAGTAATCACAACCTACAATTTCAATAATAGGTTCAGTATATCGGTTTCAATTAAAAACATTTTTGCTTTGTAAATACAGTTTTTGTAGATGCAGTTTTTGTTGTAAAAAGATAATCTATCAATTGAACAGTCTTTTTGAGCTGTAAATATCAATATTTAATTTTTAAAACCATTTGAATATTTAAAAATTGCAAAATGAGGATAGTTGAATTTCAACACAAAACTTTGGTGTAATTATATTTTGATAAAATATTAGTTTCAGAAGTTATATTAAAACTTATTATGTGCAAAAACCTATATTCAGAAAACCTGAAAATATTGCTAGTACTTTCATATTTTTCTAAACAAATATTTTGATTTACTGCCTTCCAACAATGTGATGTCATACAAGCATAACATTTTATAAATATTAAAAGGGATGCATATCTTTTAAGAAAATAATAATTTTAATTGGGAATATATATTATAATCTGCATGTATATGTTAGAAAACAACCAAATAACTGACCAAATGGTTTTAAATATTTATCAATTTTCATCATTTCGCTGGTTTTCCAGTGAATTTTGAAGACGGAAAATGATATATGTAACTTTAAGTATGTAATAATGTGATTTATATCCTTGCATACTCCACTAGCACACATCTAAAATCCGGATTTTGCAGTAATAATAGTCTCACCTTTTCCAATGCTTCAGCCAGGGATTCTAACCTCTTGTTACTGAAAAAAGAAAACATATAATAGAACATGTTTTCAACAGAAGTTTATCAGCTTGACAACAAACTGAAGAAACCTGAAAATGCAACACAAACAACATTATATAAAGATTTGTTTTGTTTGTCTTTTCCTTAGCCTTTTCTTAACAGTATTTTCATTTTTTTACCAGCAATCACCTAATCATCATCCAATAATTACTGTAGAAAGAATCTGAGTAAATCCACCTCTCTTCCACAAGTAAGTGGCAAACTTTCTTGCAATGGTTTTGAACCAAGCAGAGCTCTATCTCATGCCCTCAGTGGTGAGAGGTACGTGATCTTTAGATGGTGGAACCTTAGACCACTCGGCCACGGAGGACTCTCAGATGTCATTTATCGGTATATACAGACAGACAAGATACAAATGTGTTTGGTGAAAACCAGATTTTATCAAAGAAAGCTCACCTTGCAGCTTGAATCCACACACAGTAATCTGTGATGTACAGATCATTGAGAATATAGCGGGACTCCTGGTCCAGAAGTAATCCCCGCACTTCCAACAAACATCTCAATAATCGTCTTCTACCTACAATATAAGAAATGATCACAGCACATTTGTTAACCATTATGCTCACAATTACCTTTATACATCTTGTCATGCCATAAAACACCAAGAAAAGGTGATATATTTGTACAAGAAAAGGCAATAATATATTTGTACGTACAAAGGCAACTCTACATGCTCACTTCCATCATAACTGACAGGAGCATAAAAATGAAAATATTTTGAAACTAAGGCAACACCAATGAATTAATTTCTTCTATGAATAATATACAGCCAAACCTGTGTAGGCGGTCACCTCTTTTAAGTAGCCACTTGTCTCAGACAGCCATGTTTGCTATTTGTCATTTTTATGTTTTAAGAGAAAATTGACTTGTATTAAGCAACATGTCATAAAAGGCCACTTTTGTTCTTTCCCTTGACAGGCTGCTAAGACAGGTTTGACTGTATACATTAATAAAAATCACAAATTTGCTTAATATACAATTATATATATACCTGCAACTTACATTTATTACTTACTTAAAATGTTGAGGTATTGAGTCGAGATTTAATAAGACATAAAAGTACTGATTAAAGTTTATATAAAACATTGATGTTCTGATTCAAGTTTATAAATCGTCAATGATTAAATCATTTAATCACATTTACATAGATTGTGAAACAAAATCCAAAAACAAATCTCACTCAACACTTTCGTAAAAAAAACAATACTAAGTATATTTGGATAAGGCATCTTGCTCAAGGGCACAACACACAGTTGTAATAGGGGAATCACCCGCCAATATGTCATTCATGGATTTAAAAGAAAGGCGTAAATTTCCTACCTAACTTGAATATGTGTATAACATCCTTCAGCACTGCAAGGCTCAGTGTCCAATGTCGGTATAAAGGGTAACATAAACTACGACGTATGCAAGACACGACAACATCTCGGGTATTTTCATACACCTGTAATGTTTAACAAAATGATAAAATTGGTAGCTAGTAGAAGTAATAAAGCATTAGAAAAAGTATTTAACACTTTGTTTGAATTGATGCATCTATATTATATCAATATTCCAATCAGCAATCAATATTTGTTTCTACTTTGTCATTTTCCTTAGACAAACTAATGATAGCTAAGTAAATACTTCGTTGTATTTACCCGGACAAACAATGCCATGTTGTCAGTGCGGGGAGCAATAGTTGTTCTCATGTCATGTCAATTCAATAAGAAACTTTGATCATCATGTTAAGAAGAGCGGATTAGTGGTCCAGTGGTTTACACCTTGGACTGCAAACCCAGGGGTCACAGGTTTGATCACCCACTCCATGAGGCTTTAACAAAAATCGACATCCCATGTATCGGTGCTTAACACCGAGCACGTAAAAGAACCAGGGATGTTACAAAAGGGTTTCTGTATCGTTGCACTATCATCCAAAAATCTAAAATTACTAATACTCTTCTGGAGACGTCGCCCATATCATCATCATCATCATCATGTGTAGAAGTAGTCATTTAATCTTTGCGTTCAGGCCAGGTTTATCCAAAGAGAAAGTCTGCCAGTTACTTGCCGAATGACAGAAGTTCTAGTCACATTCGTAATATATGAGGTCTTCATCCACAAAGTAAAAGTGGTTGCCATATATAACCTGTAATGTGTTGAAATTAGCATAAAACTACAAATGTCTCCATGACATGGATGCCTCTGCTATATATTAATAAAGTTTACCAAAAATTAAGTCGAAAAGAGGGCATAATTCCAGTAGAATTTGATAAAAGTTGACGAATCTCGATCTTGACCTGTATTTCATAATTATACAGCTACACACCAAATATTTAAATACATACCGGGTACACCATTTCAGAAGGTATTTAATGGAAACCAATATGTTGAACAGACAGACACATGAACGCAAACACAGATAGGGTTATCAATTAATGTTCTTTCTTTCTCCATTCTTTGAATGGCAGGGGCACAAAAATATGTCCTATATTTCTAAAATCAACCAATTCTTTGACTACAGCCTTCATAAATGCATAAGCAAACATTTTTGAATATACCAAATCTGCAGACATATCAATATATTCAACACACAAGCAGACAAATGTGGGTTTAATATCCTATAGAATCATCTCTTTATACAGCCAGATGTCAGAACAAATTAACTGGATTGGTTTGGGAAATCATGTCATGATTTTCTATAACATCAAGCAATAAAATTTATTTTCTCAAGTGTAGAATGTCGCCACATTTGATATAAAAACAATATTTCCTTGCTTAAAAAAATATAGATGGGTCCTCCATGGCCAAGCGGTCTACTCAGATTCATTTTGAGGTCTTCCTTCACAAATAAAACAGGATGCCATGTGTTGAAACTGGTGTTAACTACCACACCCCCATCCCTCACACACACCACCTCCCCCCACAATCATTAAAAACAAATTATGTATTTAATTGCTTGATCAATGTTAAATATAACGCATTCCAAATAAACTTCTACCTCCAACCAGGAGAGAGTAGCACTAATCTTACTGACTGTCCATCCAGACTCAACCTGAAATGACAACAGGATACTTATAAGGTGGGAGATAAAACATTTTGAATCTTGAATATATAGAGGCTCTTGTGACCTTCTTCATCAAACATACAAAAATGATGCAGGGTGTTGGTGAAGTGGTAAAGGTGAATGTCACTCATGTCAGAGGTTTAAGGTTTGATCCAAGGTTCACTTTGATCACTTCTCATCAATAACACCCAGCATTAGTTATAACAAGAGGCCCAAGAGGGCCTGAATCGCTCTACTGGCAACAAATGGACAGATGAACATGTCAGAGGAAATGTTTTTTGTAAGTTTCTCTTCAACAAATCTTTTAGGAGATCTCCATGTAATGCTACACATAAAATATCTAAGGTCTGGGCCTTGAACCTTCAGTGAAAAAGTTTTTTAAAATTTAGCTTAAAATGTGCTTATAAACCCTATTATTGCAGTGGCATTTGTAGTTGAATCACACTGGTTCAAGAACTTGTTTGAGATATTGTGGTTATATAACTGCTGATCAAGTCTGGTTAAGATTCAATGAAAAATGAAGGTGATATTGGGTCTACAAGAAAACGGTTAACGGACAGAAGACGATGGACAATATACAATGACATAAGCCCTGCTGGTCTTTGGTCATTAGAGCTAACCTGGAAACAGACTTGCAAGGAATAAACAACTTACTTTTGTATCAAGCTAAAATAAAATAGTTCAAACAGATTTTTTTAATGGAGTTAAACAGAAATCTTACAAATTAGAAATACAAACATGTCCATTTCAGAAACCATATTTTCATATTTAAGCAGGTCTATATCTATCAATCTATATATTGTTACACTTTAAAATTAAATATAATATCAGGGTACATTATAATCATACATATAGTATACGGAGTTTTTTCTGTTAAACAGATTTTGCTCTTATTATCTATTTAATATATAACCATCATCACAGTAGCCATTAACCTTTGTTAGCACAAAATTACCTATTTATGTGTCGGTGTGCAATAAAATGTTTTATCCTACCACCGACTGATTTTATAGAAGAAAACTAAAGTGTCGTATAAACTTTTGCTTTATCCGACACAACAGCCTTTATCCAGCACCTACTTGAGGGACTACTTATCCCACCCACCAACAGTTCATGGCAATGATATCGTCCACCAACTCATTCAAGTCTCAGTTTTATGGCGCAGTGTTTAATGTCCAAAATTTTAATGTTTACAGCAATTCACATAACTTTATTCCTATTTGAATAAATGTACTCTGTTGTCAGGTTAAATTCACATTTTGTTGATGATCGGCGCACATGCGTTATTATGATGCACAGTGATTATTGTTCCTGAATGACTGGATTAAAATTGAAAATTAAATTACAGAAACACTTTAAAAATTAAACATGATTGAAATTGTTATATTTTATATGTTGATTAACTTTGAATGGAAGAGTATACCCGTTTTTTGCTCTCATTTTTACAGGTTTGTACGTTGAATAGGATTACTATTTAATGTTGTGCAATAAAATTAACTGCCATGTTCCATATTAATACGCACAGTAAAACGGCTTTAAAATTTAAAGGTACTGCTCCAAAATTTCTAATAAAATGACGATAATTCGTCAATAAAATGATGAAAAAAGGAAAAGAAAAAAAGGCCAATAGGATCAATAGAATATTAGGTTAGTATCTTTATGTACTTTAATTTATCGGACTCGTCTCCAAAAAGGTTAATACAGCTCAGCAGAGCCTCGCCGTATAAACCTTTCTTCAACTCGTCCGATATTCAGTACAGCTGTGAGGTATTGGAAGAGCACTGGCCTCATATTAAGTTTGATACCCAACCTCACCAAACCAAACACGGTATAATATTAGTAGCTTCATTACATGGCACAGTACTTCAGTATACCGGTAAATACATTATAAAAATATAGAAATACTTCTTTAATTTTTAAGGAATTTGAAGTTCTCTGATTTTACTTCAGTTTGGTTAAGCACAGAATACCTGATCGATAAAAGTACTTCATGTCCATGTTTTTTAACATACTCATAGTAACCCTTGTACACATATTATACACACGCACACATATTGCTTACACAATTTTCTCCTTCAGTGGTTCTGTTGTTATATGCATATGCAAACATAATATCCACAAGTCCAAGATAAGCTGCTGTCTCCTCTGATTGGTCAAGGACATCTGATATGTAGTTAAAGATAAATTAAATATTCAATGAAGGAAATAATATCTCAAATTTCTTGATCTTAACAGTAATGGTTAGTTGTGGAGCTTCTACCTTCCATGCGGAAAGTTGTGGGTTTGATCCCCGGCCGAGTCATACCAAATACTTGAAAAATGGTACTTAAGCTTCCTCACTCAGTCCTAAGCATTTGGAGGATAGTTCTAGGTCTGGTTGATCTGGTGTCAGTACAATACGACAGGGTGGGGTATCATATGTCTGTGGCATGATATGTCAGTGTGGTAGCACTTAGAATACTGTCTAAAGTAGACACCACCATTATAGGACTGAAAAATTGTTGCAAGTGCCACTAATCATCATACAACAACATAATTTAAAAATTCTCTACTAAAACTTACAAAAATTGAATCTCTAACTCCAAATCTTGAATTGAAGACATAATTTTGAATATTGGTCACCATGAATAAAAAAAACTATAAAATTATTTATCCATTTTTTATCATCAAGTAACGGTCCAGTACTTTATCATCAAAAGATACATTCTTTATTTGGAAACTTTCTCATCATGTCCTTCTCCTCATCCGTCAATTCCACTGAAAAGAATAGAAAAAAATCTCAGTTATTTTCTTGAAGAATTTCTGCATCTATAAATTTTCTCTTCACTACCGGTATTCACACATCATGCTAAATAGGCTAAATCTGGAATGGTTGCCGCATTTCGTTTTTCCAATTATTAGATACATGCGTATCACTGTTAGTTTGGACAATACAATTTATTTATTTCCTGCATGTGTAATTTCCAATATTATAGTGTTGTTTCAGACCAATAAAGTTTGTACCTACAGGGAAAAGGGAAATACCCAGTCAGACCAGTTACAATATCATCTCTTTAAACATTATCCTCATCTCCATCTGATGGATATATTGATTTAGATATCAGCCTCAATACTATAAGAATCTTGCATGGGTTTGAAGTTCTGATAGAAAGTTCTGTCCTAACAACCTAAAATAAACTCTACTTACTTCTTTTGGTTTCTATTCAAAATGAAAATGTTAAAAAATATTAATGAAAAGTCGACAAAACATCACTGTTTGTCTTCAAGGTTGAATTAATGATACCAAAGATTGTGTAGATTTACCTGCCAGGTGTATAGGTGTACCTTGCTGCACGACATCGTACTCCTCCAGCCACATTGGTCTGTATGACAGTAGAGGCTGTATCATCTCATCTTCATACAAATCACCACTGAAATATACAAATATCAGCACTCACTGAAGCTGTCCATTCACTTTAACAGTTTGTGACATCTCGCCATTATTCAATCTGTATAGGTATGTCTATGTGAAGTGGTTACAAAGTAATAGACTTGATGTAAAATAGTGAAATTATCTTTCATCCAGTATGTTTAAAGTCCTGAAAGTTCAGCATAATTACGTGAAGTGCTTACAAACTTGCACACTGGACACAAAATCTGTTACTGGACACGAAACTTGTGAACATCGAGAATAATTTTTTAAATAGTGAAAGAGATATTTAGCCTGTACCCAGCACCCTGATAAATGATGGTCTGCTTGATGTCCAGAATGTTCTGCAAGGTTGTGTGAATTACAGATAGAGCAACTTACATGTAATGATCTTCATCAAACTTTGCACACTCAGCATCCACTCGTTGTTGGCGCCTTTGTGCCACGCTGACTGTATCTGGGTCTGGACAATCTACCACCCCACATAGCTCTTCCTACAGTCCACAATATAATACAGATCTGGATTTAACAAACTAGTATACAAAATAATAAAACAGTATAAATGGATGAATAAATTAAACATGTTCACATATTTAGTCCACATTCTACAGAGCCAACTCAGGGGTTACCGCAGGACTACTTGGCAGAGGGAATAAAATCATAATCAGAATCACACATGCATGTCCACATATACCATGCTCACACTGTGTGAAAAAAACATCACAAAATGCACTGCAATTAATACAAACAAATTCTATATGGTCTGTTGAAGTAATGTCAAGAAAATGCTACATAAAATTTAACATACATAATATTATATATTGTACCCATTTAGAAATTCTGGTAAATCGGAAAGCATTCTTAAAGCCATGATGGCATAAAATGGTCCTGGGGACCAGACCCCTGTTTTTTTAAATTACTTTAGTCCATTATTACTCAAATAGATTATTAAATTTTAGTATGAAATTCGGCACATTACTGAGTTGAAGTATGTTCTTGAAACAATATGGCGCCTGTTTCACTGACATTTTCATAAGTTTTACTCAATAACCTCAAATCTTAACTTAAATTTGACTGACTTCTTTAATATTCTTTAATCAATGTCAATGAAACCAAATACAATTTTACTAGAACCAGTCTAAAATCATGAGCACTTGGATGCTTTTCTTTTATTTGAGTTTTCCAAAATTTAAGTTCAACACTTAAACATGTTGGTGAAATAGCAGCCAGGTTTATAAAATTCTGCTCCCATGATGTCATTATAAAAAGTACCTGTAGTCGTTTAAAGATGCCAGATTTCTGGTTTGCAAACCCATACTTAGGTGCTCCATCAATAATGGGTTGTTCCGTATATGGAGTCTGGATTACTTGCCAGTCGTATTCCTCCTCCTCTTCCTCCTCCTGGTCATCATCACCTGTATGCTGGTCTGCTGTTCCGCCATCAGTCGTCTCTACTGTATCATCTGTACCTAATGTAACAGTGATAGAAATTATAATCAAGCTAATTTACCTATCTATCTCATCTACAACCTTGAACACAAAATTACAATTAGTTTAATTTTCAATCATATTTAATTAACAGAAGAGTAAACATAAATTAACTACATGCACTAATATTTTACCAGACAAAAGAATTCTGTGGAATTATATGTCTTGTCTATAATATTATTATTTTACTATCAAGTTAGACTATGAAATAATCTACTTTAAAGGCTAATTATCCATAAAGGTCAAGGTCATCTGTAAGAATGTTGAATGGTTGTGAGCAGTAATACCCACATGGACCAAGTTTGGTGCCTCTACGTTAAATCTAATTTATAACCTATTAAGATTGTATTGAATAATTGAATTTGTTTCTTTGTTCATATAGGTTTTTTCAATAGTATTTAGGTTATACAACGGCGGCCACCACACCTTATCATCATTCATGGGATTCATCAGGCAGTTCAACAGTACTAGACACACAAAAAGAAAATGTTTGTGTATTTGTACAGGTGTTTTTCCACATTTTTCAATAGTATTTCAGATTATATAAAACAAAGGTCAACAATCCTAATCATCGTTCTTGGAATCGGCTAGGCAGTTCACCGGTACTAGACACACAAAAAAACTTGTTTGTTTGTTTGTATAATATGTATTTTTCACCTATTTTCAAAAGTATTACAGTTATTTAATCATTGTTCTCGAATTATTTATTTTTAGCCATGTTGGACACTTTTGCATGACTATCTAGTTGACACATTGATATAGGAATAAGGAATGTAGGTGGTTAACCAGTACTAGATAAACCTTATCTTTGCAAGTCACAGGCTACTTCCCATCAAATTTGGAGGTGGAAGACTTGCAGCCTTAGAATGAAGCTCATTCATGACCAACACTCATAGAGACTGTGGCCGGATGGGGATTCACTCACACTCCATGGATTGACAGTCAGATGTATTTCTGACAAAGCTAGCTGGGCCTGGCACAATTGAATAGAATAATTAGTAAATACCTATAACTTCTATTAGAGGCGGTGCTGCCGACACCTTTCCTTTGGGAGCCAACAGTTTTGTTATCATATCCAGGCCCTCAAAGTGTTCTCCCGGCACCTCCTTTGGAAACTTTAATGTAAAAACACCTGTAAGAAAATAAATAAATATAACTCAACTACATGCTTACAAAGACGGGGAATTTTCATGAAGTGGTTATTGTCCATGACACAGGAATTACATTAAAGTTATTTTCGGGTGTGAACTATATTCATGGGTTTTAAATTACGCATCTTTTCTCATCAAGAAATAATAGCTGGAGAAAGCATTTGGAAAGATATTCCCATACACAGTATAAATCTATTTATTTTGTTTTTAGCCATGCTGAACACATTTGCATCACTATCTAGCTAACACACTGCTGTATAAACAAACTTTAGAATAAAAATCTACCTTTGTCCGAGTCATAGTCGGCCTTCTCTCTGCCATCTTCTATAATGTTGCCTGGCAAGGATAATCTATGAAAAATAAATTGTTGATTAATGAAATGAAGATGTTACAAGTATGCCCCTTTGATTCTGCTTTTATTCCAATTTGTTCCCATAATACAGGAATCTGGAGAAATACAAATTACATCTGGGATGAAAATCTGTCTGTACTGTGTGTATGATGACATATACCGTGTAGTTGAATTTTGCCTAAAAGGGTCTCTAACCTTTGAATATAACAATATTTAAAATTGATTTGTTTGTTTGTATGTTTTGACTGTCTTTTCATCTTTAAAGTTTTCATGATGATGGTCAGGGCACGTAATCAACTCCTGGGATCCACTAGGTGGCTGACCAGTATTAGATACACATTATCTCTGTAAGTCATGGACTACTTCCACCAAGTCAGAGGGGAGATATTCAAGGTCGCATAACAAAGTTCATGTCAATAATTAGACTGTGACGTGGTAAGGATTCAAACTAACGACACCTAGAAAAATGCTTTCAGGCTAATATAACAAAATATATAGGATAAAGACAAAAACAACATTTGTTCATTTAAACAAATTTGTAAAGAGGAAAAATGAATATGTCAACCTGCTTAACCAGACCAGCTTTCCAGCTACTAAGTAAACATATTTCAAACAAAAATTACAGTACAAAAAATTCATCTTTAATAATAAACGAAAATAACTGCATTAGTTTAGTGAAACTATATAAATATGGAAACTTTCATCAATGAGTTGGCACTAATTTCACTCACCTTAAAAAATAAGGCTTGGAGAAAAATTTGAAATCTGTTTCCTCGACGAATATTTCTGTATCCGATATCTGAAAATATTCAATGAAAAGTATTCAGAATGAGAAGCGTTCATTTAAGGCACGTTTTTTATTTGTTGAATGCTCATGAGATATGAACTTACATCGATCATAAGGCCATTATAAATTAATTGCTAGATTATCATCCAAATTTTCCTTAAAAAGGGTGGAAAGATTTTATTTTATTTTTTTTATTTTTTTTTAAAACGTATATTTAAAAAATATATCTAAGCAGTAGCATTTGTAGTTTCAGAGATGTTTTATAATAGTTAACGATGGTGGACAGCCAAACCGCAGACAAATTGCCAACAGAATTGCTCATCTTGGACTACCTGGGTTCGATCCCCGGCCGGGTCATACCAAAGACTTTAAAAATGGTACTAGAAGCTCTTCGCTTGACGCTCAGCATTTAGAGGAGAGTTCTAGGTCTGGTCGGCCCGGTGTCAGTATAATGTGACTGGGTGGGGTATCATACCATGTGTCTGCGGCATGATACTCCAGTGTGACAGCGCTCCGAATACTGTTTCAAGTAGACACCGTCGCGATATGACTGAAAAATTGTTGAAAGCGACGCTAAACACCATACAACAACAACAATCATGTTGGACTAAAAAAAATGTCCAAAGCTAAACGCAAAGTTTTACATAGATGGGTATACATGCATGTAATATGACTTACAAAATTGTATATGCAGGTAGATTCAATGATGGAGTTCACAAAATACATGATGTAAATATTCCAACACAACTAATCACATTTTTAATTGTCCGTAATGAAAATTTTGTTTGTTCAGCATAGATTCCAAATAAAATAAATGAAATAGTTCTGAAACTAGATGATACATGTCAAAGTCCTTGCCTCAAGTAAAAAGCTTTTAGTAGGGATTTTATGGAGTGGATATATTTTGTGATGATTGGAGGTATTGGTGGACAGACAGACGGACGGACGGACGGACGGACGGACGGACGGACGGACGGACGGACGGACGGACGGACGGACGGACAGACAGACAGACAGACAGACAGACAGACAGACAGACAGACAGACAGACAGACAGACAGACAGACAGACAGACAGACAGACAGACAGACAGACAGACAGACAAGTTAAAAACAATAAGATTCCTAGAATAGGTAAAGGGAGACAATGCTTATACTGTCTCATCTCAAAGTATGCTATAATTCCAGGGTTCCAGATAATTTGGTTAGGCCTAAAAAAAAAAGATGTTTGTTTCCGGTTACCCGACCGACCCTATATTTTAACTGCCGACTCAAAAGTTTTTATGTCCAAAAAATCGGCATCGGATTTCGCGCTCTTTTTGGTGATTTTCACAACGAAGTAATTCTTACGCACCGGTGCGCTGTGTCGTTTAGACGCTCGTAATCTCATTATAAAATAATCACTGCATACGCCTAGACGATATAGACTCAAAGAAACGGTGCAAGGTATAATTGTTGCAAAGACAGTATAGCCTATAGGTGTAACCCCACCATTGATTTTTGTTCTTTATTCTATAGTAAATAATAAAAGTTTGAAGGCTTGTCATTCATAGAGGGTCCCAAATGAAAGAAGTGAAACCTACATTTTACTGTTTGTCAACCTCTGCACTATCAAAATATGATGAGAAAAGTAGGGGTCATGTGTCATATAAGAGATTTTTTTTTCTGCTCAGTGTGTAGACTGGTGACAAAGTGAAAGTAGATTTCCGAAATCATGAATTCATACCCCAATTTCCAAGCATCATTTTTTTTTTCTATATTCACAATTCAAACATGACAATGCTATCAAAATGTTCAAAATACATCAATAATGCCATTCAAATAAAAAAATGAGCATTAAAAATAGGAAAATGCATTTTTAAAGAAGAAGAATTGAGGATTATTTACAACCGCCATTATGCGACTACCCCACGGAAGCACTTCCTTTTTGCAATGGTGGCACTATGCCTATATCAAATATCTTCCTCGGTTTATTATAGCCACTTCAGATTTACGATTCATATCTGAAATTGAGTACTATTTAAAAGATATATTACTTTTACACCACTACCCCCAAAATGACATATATAATCATGTAATAGAAACTAACAAACTCATTCATTTTGATGTTCCATTTAATAAAGGAGTGTGGTAACGACAAAAAAAAAAAAAAAAAAAAAAAAAAAAAAAAAAAAAAATCCCTACCTACCGACCCATATTTTTTTGGGCATGTAACAGGAAACAAACCTTCTTTTTTTTTAGGCCTTATTGCATATAAAACACACCAATAACTAGCAAGAATGCATTAAAATATATTTATACACTGAAATGGATGTACATGTATTAACCTACGTCAGTAGTATAATTATGTACTTTGTCAAAAGCTCATCTGCAGTGTTGCATATTTTTCCTAATTTTGCAATACAAACTCATTACCTAATTGCACAATATCAAATATTCAATTCTTTTATTTTTTTTAAATTACTAATAGGTTTACCTTAGCAAAAGAAGCTTTAATGATGATTGTCAGGAATTCTTTGTCCTGGGACAACTCAAATGCTGGAGTAAGCATAACCGGTCAATTGCACAATTTAACCATTCACAGGTCTGAAATAAATGAAACAATCATAAGTAGTTCTTTTTATAAAAAGTACTTTTATAATCATTAATCATTCCTGCTGCAAACATGAAAACATGATATGAGGAAAAATGATTTAAAGCAAATCTAAGCTCAATATCAGCAGATATTCCATTCATCTGTGTTCAATGTCAATGAAAATTGCTCATAATTATAGGAAATATGTTTGAGTATTCTAATTGTACCTGATCGATGTTTGTATCACATACATTGGCCAATCACGAACAAGTTGGTGAGAAATCTGCCTTAAAAACACTGCAATCACAAAAAAATGTGTGAAAAACTTATTAATTTAGTGAAGGAAAACAATAATTCTTCATCTTAAAAGTTCCAGCTCCTTAACTAAACGGTAGTAGGTGATTTTTCATTGCTGAATATATCTATCAGCAGTGTTTACATTTTGTCTCAATGTCCTTGGATTGCAATAGCTACCTTGGATAAATATTAAATTGTTTTAGTTTTGTTTCAAGGAACACGTTTGGATTTCAAAACCAAATCACAAAAGAAAGAAATCACAGATATATTTCCGGATATATGGATTAATGCTTCACAGATCATGGACATATAAAACGCATCACAGGCAAATGAAATAAAATCTACAGGGCCCTCTCAGTCTCATCACTGCTGAATGGGGTCAGGGCCATCTGACGGGAGAATGTTCACGTTGTTTTCGGGTTGTGTCATATCTATTGTTCAGCAGAAAACTCATGATCTGTATCTGTATCTATAAGGTGCCATAAAGGCCTCAATTAAGAGTATTTACTTCCGAATGAGAGAGTGCGCTTAAGAATTTACATAAATAATGATTTCTGTTTTAATTTGACTTTGAACGATGGTAGGTCTGGCGTTGTTGTTATCATGCTTGGTAGCGAATTCCAATACTTGGTGGTCTGTGGGAAGAAGGAACTTTTATACAGTTCTGTGT
Source organism: Panopea generosa (assembly GCA_029582155.1). Classification (NCBI taxonomy): domain Eukaryota; kingdom Metazoa; phylum Mollusca; class Bivalvia; order Adapedonta; family Hiatellidae; genus Panopea; species Panopea generosa. The sequence continues at coordinate 44,097,564 of CM055903.1, forward strand.
TGCACTGAAAATGTTTATAGTTTGTGCTATTACCGCTTTTTGTTCTCAAACTATTTTTGGTGAGATAAGTCATCTAAAGGCACTGCCACAAACCCCTTAACAATTTTGTAGAAAAGCTGATGGTCATGTTGCCGCTCCTTTAAAGTATCTAAGACCATCTAGCATGGAGGTCACACTACTGTGTCGGCTGTAGTTGGAGCAGATGAATCTTGCAGCGCACCGTTGTACCTTCTACAGTGCTGAGATGTTCTTTTGTAGATAGGGGTCCCAGATGGTACAGCTGTACTCGAGAACAGACCTAACTAGGGTGCTGTAGGCTGTGAGTTTGAGCGACGGAAGGCATTGTCTTAGGTTTCCTTGAAGAAATCCCAAAGTGGAGTTTGCTCTCTTTGTCGTTTTGCATATATGCGGGTCCCATTAAGTGTCTTGTTGATGGTTTCTCCAAGGTATGGGTTTTCTTCAAACTCTTCCAGAATGGTGCCTCACAGTTGGTACCTGTATGTACTTGGGTGTCTTTGATCTACTAGTATGGAGAATATAACACTTTTTTGAGTTGAATGACATACCCCAGTTTTTGGCCTACTTACTTCTCAAGGGTCTCTTTGGAATTCGTGGTGATCTTGAAAAGATTATATGGGTCTGAACAAAAGGCAGTCGTCCGTGAAAAGGCAGACTGATGATGTTACATCCGACGGCAAGTCGTTGATATGGCACAGAAGTAGTATAGGTCCCAGGACGGTACCTTGGGAAACTCCGGATTCGACTCGGACTGGTGAGGAGTGATGTCCTTCTACTAATACACACTGTGTTCTTGTTATCAAGAATGCCTGTATCCATCTGCATTTGGGATTGTTGATGCCATAGTTCTCTTACTTGTATAATAGTTTTGAGTGTGGGATGGTATCAAAGGCTTTGTTGAAGTCCAATATCGCCGTGTCGACTTGTAGTTTCCTATCGTACATATTGAGAATGTCGTGTGTAGTGAGGAGGAGCTGTGTCTCACATGAATGTCTAGATCTGAAGCCATGATACATTTATAACAAGTTGACAAGAAAACACATAAGCCTATGATACTTTGCTATGTGTTCGGAGACGTGGAAAGCATAGGTAAAGGAACGTCCACATCGCGAAAACACACGATATACAATATATTATATTATTGATATAACATTCAACGTCAACTGCTCATTTTAATAATTAAATGCTCTTTAATTTTTTTAATAAAAATGAACTTGTGCGAAAGAAACATACATTTATGTTAAAAAATTACCATAAATTCGACTTAAAACTACAGGTTATTAGTTATTGCTAACTCGTGCAGCACCTTCTTTTTGGAGAGCAAGAGGAAAGAGGTGAGACACCACGATTTGCAATTTTTTTTAGTAAAATACATCGGAAATCACATAGGGTACATTTAAAGCCCAGATGTAGACATACTGTCTTTAACTTAGTTTGACATTGAATTTGAGTCTGTAACAATTAAATCAAGTTCATCAACTTCCGTTCAGGTATTTTTTTCTATTTCAAAGTAAAGGGAGGTAATTTATTTAAAAAAATGCAGATACACATTCTATAGTTATTTTGTTATATAAATAATTTTTATTTTTTTAAAGTTAAAGAAAATTGGGGGTGGGGGGATTCGCCTACAGTAATTATTGTGTGATAATCTTCGAATTTTTAGTCCTTTTTAAAGTAAATAAGGATAATTAACTTTTATAAAAAAATTGATACGAAATTGTTGCTACCCATGTATAATTGATCTTTTTATCTTTCTACAAAACACATATATATTTAAGATTTGTCATTAGTAGGCTAGTAGTTAAAATGTTCTTGTTCAAAACAGTACACTACCTTTTTTGTTAAAAATAGACATTTCGTTAAAATTTCAATATTTTTCGTTTTCAGCCCACAATGGTCTTAATTCAGATGGAACATATTGAATAATTGATACTTAGAAAATTGTCAACATTTTATCAGCTTTGCTTTGATGCCAAAATTATGAAATTAAAACTGATATATTTTTTTTTTTTATAATTGTATCACATGTATGGTATATTTTTATATTGAAAATACGTTTATAGTTGCATTTAAAAGTTTCAGTCACTAGTAAAAAGGGATTTTCTTTAATCGGCCATACTCATAAAAAAAAACGCTGATCCCCGGGAAAGTTTATTAATATAAAGGCTGCATTGTAGTAATGCATGGTTTCGGTACAAACAAAGAATTATAACTTATTGGTACAAATTACGAAAATTTGAATTAAATGTTCCTGCAGAGATTTGATAAATAGCACCCTCAGTAATACAAGGAAAAGAAGAGATAACATTAGTCAAATGTAACATTGTTTGTCTGGAAGAATAGGAATGTGTTCAATAAACAAGTGTTGCATATTTAAAATATGTCACGCATTACCTTCATAAAGTAGAAACAGAATGATGGCGTCTGGCCTGTGATTACAGTTTTTCACAAATAAGGGGCGCTACTCTTGCGGTCTTACACGGTTGATGCCAATACATATTGTCGATATTGTTAAATTATATAGAATATTCAATATTTTATATTCGTATTCTATATAAGTGCTTGGTTTATCTGTTAAAAAAAATAAACATCCCACAAACAGAATCTCAAAATGATGATAAAAAGACATATGGCGTTGATTCTCATCTCTTCTGATGCAATATAACATGTTTACTTATCAAAAGCAAGATGTCAAAAACATACGCATATGTAACAGTTTGCATATAAAATATATCTAACGGAATCAAAGAGACGTACACGCCTGACGAAATATAAGGTGAAAATACAATTTAAGCAGATTCACTCTGTGACCAAAAAAAACAACATATCAAAGCGAGCGTTGTATTGCTGTAGAACCTACATGTAATATTTGACCCGAGTCATAATCTAAAGGTCGCCTGCTGGGCTTATGACTTGTTATATTTGTTCATTTTGTCAAAAGATATGTCATGTTAGTATTATGTTTACATGTAAATACTGAGTCTACTTATAGAGAAATATCGTTAAATGTTTAGAATTTTGTATTTTTACATTTTATATCTCTGTTCTAGGACCACAACTTTGCTCTTGTCGTATGTTAATAAATGTACCTACTTTAAAGAGCACACTAGATGTTGGAATAACCCTTTACTCCATAGATCCGCGTTTTCCCGCACCAATCACAGAAGGCCTTTGAAAACAGTGCAGAAAGAGTTCAAATTGCTCGTAACGAGCAATCTGAACACTTCCTGCACTGTTTTCCACTCTGTCAGTTAATATAAACATAATTCACCTAATAATTCAAAAGCATTCTATATTAGAAGTGTCCAAAGGTGTCTATATTAGATATGTCCAAAGGCGTCTATATGAAGCAAAGGGATAAAGGCGATTCGATGTTGCATAATTTGAAACAAAGGTCTTGGCAGAGGCTACTTAACTTGGCGTAAAGGTATTGTCCGAGGCTTTGAAAACCGTGTCCACAAAAAATCTACAGATGTATATCTTTTATCGAAGGTCCCTTCTGAGGACATGTATATTTCTTATGATTGAAGGTACTGTCTTGAAGAATAAATACGCGTATCTGCTGTTTTCAAGAGTCCGATGCCATGTAAGTATACATTAATGAGGCCCTCCCAGGGGGATCCATGATCCCATGATCTCTTAAAGTAATGACCATTGTTTCCCAGATCCCCAAAAAAATTTGCAATAGTTCCTCAAAAGTATTTCCCCCAGATCTCTAAAATTAGGACTTTGATCCCTTGATCCCTGAAAATAATGGTCAATGTTCTCTATATCTCTAAAAATAATTGGCCATGCTCTCCAGTTCTCCAAAACCCCTGGGTGGGCCTCATTCATGAATGTAATCCCAAGCATTATATACAAAAATGAAGGTCTACGAAGTTAGTATAACCATGGATTTGTAAAGATGGATAAGACATTTGCATCTTTATAAAATATCTCGCGAATGTTAGGCCTAATTAATTATTTGGTAATTTAATCATTCAGAATTCGCAGGCAACTGCTTTTTTGCACACAAAATGTAAATTTTATGAAGCTATGGAGGTTTATAATGTTTCGATCATTCAAAATGAACATAATCTTGAATTAAAAATATTGCAATTTCAAGTTTTTTTAGTTGCCGTATACAAGTGTTGTAATCAGACGAACTTCAACATTTTATACAAAAAATAGTGGGAATTGTCTCGTTTTGTTGAGAATTTCAGACTAAAGACGAATGTCAACAATTTTATCCAAAATCGTTTTGTTGAGAATTTCAGACGGACTCCAACAATCGTATATAGAAAAATGGTGGAAAAGGTCTCATTTTGTTGAGAATTTTAGTAGAACTTCAACAGTTTTATACAAAAAATGGTGGGAATGGTCTTGTTTTATCGAGAATTTCAGACTTCAGACGAACTACAAAAAATTGGTGGGAATAGTCTTGCAATTTTACACACAAAAAAAATATGATAGGAATGGTCTCGTTTTGTTGAGAATTTCAGACGAACTTCAACAGTTTTACACAAAAAAAATGGTGGGGATGGTCTCGCAATTTCACACAAAAAACTGGTGATAATGGTCTCGTTTTGATGAGACTATATATTTTTATATATGAATGGGCAAGAGTGTTTGGTCTGAATTTCCTATTGTCTAAAATCTTAGTTCTCTCTGTTGTATTTTAGCATACGTGTATAATTATGTATAAGAGAAACATAACATGTTTAATGTCTTCAAAAATTTATCAAAATGTTATTTATCAAAATACATTGAATTCCGTCTAGTTAATATTGTTAGAAATTTGTCACATATATATTGCACTGTCTTTCATATCCATGTGTTATGTGACTTGTCTAAATGGGATTCTAAACCCCTTTTTAATGTGTTGAATAAAACTATCATGAAAGACCGCGTGTCAGCGCTCCCTATTTAAATTGCACTGCAAATGAACTTATCCGGCAATGCATTGCGACAATCATTTATATAAATTATTGTATGTTCCAAGTTCTTTATTTTAGATAGCTTTGACCTCGAGTAATAACGCGACACTGCGCTAAATCCTTGTAAGAACAATCGTGGCCTAAAACAAACAAGTTTGAAGTTTTTATTAGGCCTGCACATGTCTTATCAACGACATTTTATATTCTATGTCAATAACTATAGTAGCAGTTGATCGTAATACGCGTCTTATCTCGATTTTAACACAACGATGTAGCTTTCCAATGAAAATACTTAACCTCCTAGACAGACCGGGATAGCATTTATCATATTAAAAACGTGCCAAAATCGAAGAAAACGGTGAAAGTATTGTTTTCTTCTCCTTCCTACCACATACGCGCTAAGATCCACCTTGGCACTCTGTGACAATATGAAAAGAAACATTCACCGTAATTGCTGTCACCTGCTGAATATGTGTTCCAATTCATTTTAAGTTTGAATTAAATCTAATTCATTTTGATGCAGTGCTCGTATTAACAAAAGGGCAGTGCATTCCTAATTAATCTTTTGTACCGAACATCATTAGTTTTATTATCAACTTGAGTTGTTTTGGCCAGTAAACACTTTATTCTCAAGGTAAAATAATAAAACAACAACAATCAAACCAAAACAACAAAACACACAAAATACAAACAGAAGCATCAAATTCAGCATCAGCAGCAGTGACACAGGCAGTCACCACCAACCAACGCCAATTGACCTGACGCAAAAACCACTGGCCACATGGCGTTGTTTGTTCTAGTAAATACAATTTAGCATTTCCTAAGACATCATCAGCTTGTCTAAGGAAAATGGCGGCATAGCAACCAATATCGATCGCTGATAGGATTATCGACTTGTTTGACTGACAGTCCGCGTCAGGTCAATTGTCACCAAAACTATAAAAAAAAAAAAAGCATTACGGGAACAGCACAACCAACCAATATGACAAATAACATTACCAGTACCACCTACGACCCCACTATCGTCACCGCATAAGCTACCACGACGAGAATAAATATCATCACAATTATCACTACCACTGTTACAACTGTATCTACCATTCCGACACCTACTATTAAAACCATCACTACTCATCACCACTACCACCACCACCATCATCACAACAACTTCTGCCACCACCAACACTGCCATCACCACCATCACTTCTACCACCACCACTACTGCCACTACTGCCACCATAACACTACTGCCACCATCACCACCATTGCCACCAACACCATTATTGGCCACCATCACCGCTATTGCCACCATCACCACTACTGCTACCATTACCACTATTGGCCACCAACACCACTATTGGCCACCATCAACATTACTGCCACCATCACCATTACTGCCACCATTACACTACTGCAACCATCACCACTACTGCCACCATTACACTACTGCCACCATCACCACTAATGGCCACCACCACTTCTACTGCCACCATCACCACTACTGCCACCATTGACACTATTGGCCACCATCACCACTACTGCCACCATTGACACTATTGGCCACCATCACCACTACTGCCACCATCACCACTATTGGCCACAATCAACACTACTGCCACCATTGCCACTATTGGCCACCATCACCACTACCACAACCACCATCATCACAACAACTTCTGCCACCACCAACACTGCCATCACCACCATCACTTCTACCACCACCACTACTGCCACCATCACCACTACTGCCACCATTACACTACTGCCACCATCACCACCATTGCCACCATCACCATTATTGGCCACCATCACCGCTATTGCCACCATCACCACTACTGCCACCATTACCACTATTGACCACCATCACCACTATTGGCCACCATCAACACTACTGCCACCATCACCATTACTGCCACCATTACACTACTGCCACCATCACCACTACTGCCACCATTACACTACTGCCACCATCACCACTAATGGCCACCATCACCTCTACTGCCACCATCACCACTACTTCCACCATTGACACTATTGGCCACTATCACCACTATTGGCCACCATCACCACTACTACCACCATCACCACTATTGGCCACAATCACCACTATTGGTCACCATTGACACTATTGGCCACCATCACCACTACTGCCACCATCACCACTATTGGCCACCATTACCACTATTGGCCACCATCACCACTATTGCCACCATTACACTACTGTCACCATCACCACTATTGCCACCATTACACTACTGCCAACATCACCACTATTGCAACCATCACCACTTCTGCCACCATAACACTACTGCCAGCATCACCACTACTGCCACCATTATCATTATTGCCACCATTACACTACTGCCAACATTACCACTATTGCCAACATTACCACTATTGCCATCATCACCACTACTGCCGCCATAACACTACTGCCACCATCACCACTACTGCCACCATCACCACTACTGGCAACCATCACCACTATTGTCACCATCACACTATTGCCAACATCACCACTACTGCCACCATTACTCTACTGCAAACATGACCACTATTGCAACCATCACCACTACTGCCACCATCACTTATTTTGCCACCATTACCACTATTGGCCACCATCACCACTATTGGCCACCATCAACACTACTGCCACCATCACCAATACTGCCATCATTACACTACTGCCACCATCACCACTATTGCCACCATATCACTACTGCCAACATCACCACTATTGCCACCATCACCACTAATGTCACCATAACACTACTGCCACCATCACCACTACTGCCACAACTACCACTATTGCCATTACCACTATTGCCACCATTACCAATATTGCCACCATTACACTACTGCAAACATTACGACTATTGCCACTATCACCACTACTGCCACCATCACCACTACTGCCACCATGACCACTACTGCCACCATCACCACTACTGCCACCATTACACTATTGTCACCATCACACTATTGCCAACATTACACTACTGCCAACATCACCACTACTGCCACCATCACCACTACTGCCACCATCACCACTACTGCAACAATCACCACTACTGCCACCATAACACTTTTACCACCATTACACTACTGCCAACATCACAACTATTGCCACCATAACACTTCTGCCACCATGACCACTACTGCCACCATCACCACTACTGCAACCATCAACACTATTGCCACCATCACCACTACTACCAACATCACCACTTTTGCCACCATAACATTACTGCCACTTTCACCACTATTGCCATTATTACCACTATTACCACCATTACACTACTGCCACCATCACCACTATTGCCACCATCACCACTTTTGCCACCATTACACTACTGCCAACATCACCACTACTGCCAACATCACAACTACTGCCACCATCACCACTACTGCCACCATCACCACTATTGGCCACCATTACACTACTGTCAATATCAAAACTATTGTCACCATTACCACTACTGCCACCATCACCACTATTGTCCACCATTACACTACTGCCAACATCACCACTATTGCCACCATCACCATTACTGCCACCATAGCACTACTGTCACCATGACAACTACTGCCACCATCACCAATACTGCCACCATCACCACTACTGCTACCATCACCACTATTGCCACTATCACCACTATTGTCAATATTATACTACTGCCAACATCACCACTATTATCACCATCACCACCATTACAACCATCACCACTATTGTCTCCATCACCACTATTACCACCATCACCACTATTGTCACGATCACCACTATTGTCCCAATCATCACTATTGCCACCATCACCACTATTGTCACCATCACCACTATTGTCACCATCACCACTACATCACCACTATTGCCACCATCACCACTATTGTCACCATCACCACTACTACCACCATACCACTACTACCACCATCATCACTATTACCACCATCACCACTACTACCACCATACCACTACTACTTCCATCACCACTACTGTCACCATTACACTACTGCCACCATTAACACTACTGCCACCATTACACTACTGCCACAATCACCACTATATCACCATCACCACTACTGCCACTTTGACACTACTACCACCATCACCATTATAATCACCATTACCACAACTGCCAACATTAACTACTGCCACCATTACACTACTGCCAATATCACCACTATTGCCACCATCACCGCAATTGCCACCATTACCACTACTGCCATCATTACACTACTGCCACCATAACACTATTGCCACCATTACACTTCTGTCACCATCACTACTACTGCCACCATCACCACTATTGCCACCATTAAACTACTGCCACCATCACCACTATTGCCACCATCACCTCTACTGCCACCATCAGCACTTTTGTCACGATCACCACTACTGCCACCATCACCACTATTGCCACCATAACACTACTGCAACCATCACCACTACTACATCCATCACCACTACTGCCATCATTACACTACTGCCACCATCACCACTACTGCTACCACCACCACCACTACTTTCAACCTCACTAGAACTGAAATCACCACCACAATCATCGCCACCACCACCATCATCTACATCACAACAACTTCTACAACCACCAACACTGCCATCACCACTGCCACTTCTAACACTGCCACCATTATCTTCACAACAACTGCTACCACCACAAACACTACAGTCACTACCACCACTTCTACCACCACCACCACCACCACCACTACTACAACCACCACAATCACCACCACCACCATCACCATCATCATCATCACAACAACTTCTACAACCACCAACACTGCCATCACCACTGCAACTTCTAACACTACCATCATTATCTTCACAACAATTTCTACTACCACCAACACTACAGTCACTACCACCACTTCTACCACCACCGACACTGCCATTACCACCTCCACCATCACAATCATCATCAAAACAACTTCTGCCATTACTAGCACTACAATCACCACCACCATCACAATCATCATCACAACAACTTCTGCCATTACTAGCACTACAATCACCACCACCATCACCATCATCATCACAACAACTTCTGCCATTACTAGCACTACAATCACCACCACCATCACCATCATCATCACAACAACTTCTGCCATTACTAGCACTACAATCACCACCACCATCACCATCATCATCACAACAACTTCTGCCATTACTAGCACTACAATCACCACCACCATCACCATCATCATCACAACAACTTCTGCCATTACTAGCACTACAATCACCACCACCATCACCATCATCATCACAACAACTTCTGCCATTACTAGCACTACAATCACCACCACCATCACCATCATCATCACAACAACTTCTGCCATTACTAGCACTACAATCACCACCACCATCACCATCATCATCACAACAACTTCTGCCATTACTAGCACTACAATCACCACCACCATCACCATCATCATCACAACAACTTCTGCCATTACTAGCACTACAATCACCACCACCATCACCATCATCATCACAACAACTTCTGCCATTACTAGCACTACAATCACCACCACCACCACCATCATCATCACAACAACTTCTGCCATTACTAGCACTACATTCACCACCACCACCACCACCATCATCATCACAACAACTTCTGCCATTACTAGCACTACATTCACCACCACCACCATCACCATCATCATCACAACAACTTCTGCCATTACTAGCACTACATTCACCACCACCACCATCACCATCATCATCACAACAACTTCTGCCATTACTAGCACTACATTCACCACCACCACCATCACCATCATCATCACAACAACTTCTACTTCCACCAACACTGCCATCACCACTGCAACTTCTAACACTACCATCATTATCTTCACAACAATTTCTACTACCACCAACACTACAGTTACTTCCACCACTTCTACCACCACCACCACCACTACTACAACCACCACAATCACCACCACCACCACTACCATCATCATCATCATCATCATCATCATCATCATCACAACAACTTCTACTACCACCAACACTACAGTAACTTCCACCACTTCTAACACCACCACCACCACCATCATCATCACAACAACTTCTGCCATTACTAGCACTACTTCACCACCACCACCACCATCATCATCACAACAACTTCTGCCATTACTAGCACTACATTCACCACCACCACCATCACCATCATCATCACAACAACTTCTGCCATCACTAGCACTACAATCACCACCACCACCACCACCATCATCATCATCACAACAACTTCTACTTCCACCAACACTGCCATCACCACTGCAACTTCTAACACTACCATCATTATCTTCACAACAATTTCTACTACCACCAACACTACAGTCACTACCACCACTTCTACCACCACCAACAATGCCATTACCACCTCCACCATCACCATCATCATCACAACAACTTATGCCATTACTAAAACTATAATCACCACCACCACTTCTACCACCACCAACACTACTACCACCACCACCACCTCTACCATCACCAACACTGTCATCACCACCGCTACTCCCAACGACACCACACACCATTCCTGCAACTACCACCATTACTGTCATCCACCACTACAACAACTGCCACTACCATCACAACCACTACTACTGTCACCCACTACCACAACAATTACTATCACCACTACAACTATCACCACCACCACTACTCCCACCACCACCACAACTTCCGTCACCCACTACCACAACAACTATTATTACCACTAAAATTATAACCACCAACAGTACTGCCACCACCACCACCACTTCCGTCACCAACCACACCACACCACACCCGCTACTGCTACCGCCACCGCCACCGCCACACCACCACCACCACCACCAACAACAACAACAACAACTACAACCACAACAACTACTATCGCCACGACGCCACCGCCACCACCACCACCACCACCACCACCACCACCACCACCACCACCACCTTCACCACCACCACGGCCAGCACTTCCACCACAACCACTACCACTGCTATTATCATTAATACTGTCACCACCACCGCAACTTCTACCACCACTACTGCCACCACCACCACCACCACCACCACCACCACCACCACCACCACCCCACCCCACACCACACCACAAAACACCACTACCACTACCACTACCACTACCACCACCACCACCACCACAACCACTACCACCACCACCTGCTCAACACCACACCACACACCACTTCCACTACCACTACCACTACCAATACAACTACCACCACTACCACCACTGCCACCGCCTGCACCACAACCACACCACCACTACCACCACAACCACTACCACAACTACTATCACCACGACGCCACCGCCACCACCACCATCCCCACCACCACCACCACCACCACAACCAGCACTGCCACCACAACACCTACCACTGCTTGTACCATTAATACTGTCGTCACCACCGCAACTTCTACCACCACTTCTGCCACCACTACCAATACCACAACAACCACCACCACCACAACCACCACCACCACAACCACCACCACCATCACCACTACCACTTCCACCACCACCACCACCACCACCACTTCCGTCACCAACCACCACAACAACTACTATCACCACGACGCCACCGCCACCACCACCATCGCCATTACCACCACCACAGCCAGCACTGCCACCACAACCACTACCACTGCTATTACCATTAATACTGTCACCACCACCGCAACTTCTACCATCACTACTGCCACACCACACCACACCACACCACACCACACCACACCACACCACACCACACCACACCACACCACACCACACCACACCACACCACACCACACCACTACCACTACCACCACCACCACCTATACATCACCGCCACCACCACTACCACTACCACAACTTCTGCCACCACCACCACCACCACCGCCGCCACCACAACAATCATCACTGTCACCACTACTAACACAACCACCACCACCACCACTACTGTCACCACCACTGTAACCACCACCACTACAGGCCCCTACCACCACTACCACCACAACCACCACCACTAATGCCACTAATGCCACCATCACCACCACTACTGCCACTGCCACCACTTCTGCCACAACCACCACCTCTGCCACTGCCACCACTTCTGTCACCACCAACACCACCTCTATTATCACCACCACCACTACTACCACCACCACCACCACTCCCACCACTACTACCACCACCACCACCATCACCACTACTACCACCACCACCACCACTCCCACCACTACTACCACCACCACCACCATCACCACTATTACCACTGCCACCACTTCTGCCACAACCACCACCAATACCACAACCACCACCTCTACCACTACCACCACTTCTGGCACCACCAACACCACCTCTATTATCATCACCACCACCACTACTACCACCACCATCACCACTCCCACCACTACTACCACCACCACCACCATCACCACTATTACCACAAACACCACCAATACCACAACCACCATCACCACTAATACTGCCACAACTACCACCGCTACTATTATTCTACACCGTGAATCTAGATTATTTCAATATATAAATGTATCAAACCTTTAGAGGTATATTTTGGAAATAAAGAGTAAAGTTTCGCAGAACTTTAACCATAACTATGACCGCTGCGCACTAAGTACTACTACCACCAGCGTTGCCACTAGGTATTATTGAATAACTTAAAATATTGATATTAGTAAGACGAAATCAAGTCTTATTCATTCTCCTTATTGGATGAATGTGGTATTAATAGCCATAGGATAAATGATATTTTGTGATAGTACATTCTTTGTATATAGTAATAGTTATTATGTTCCCGTTCATAGATTTTTATATTACGGGCCTCATGATACGCCCGGCAAGAGAGAGCGCTATATACGGTATAGATACTATCTACTATTTCTCCATATGCGGACGTCTCGCCCCGGTGGCGCAATCGGTTAGCGCGCCGTACTTATAGACAGTATTGGCTATGATATGCGGAGGCTGTGAGTTCGAGCCTCACCCGGGGCACTGTTTTTTTTTCTCCTTTTAATTGAAAAGAAGACTTGGTTCAGGGTACAATTTTAACATGAAAATATTTCTGTTTTGTAATGAGAAAATTCTGATGGCGGGAGAAAGGAAATTTGGAAATCTGGAAACTGGTAACAGACAATAAAAGTACATGTAACAGGACGGATTATTACAGTGATTGACATGCCGAACGACGGGACGGATAGCACGAGTCTAATAACGGGATGGACAACATAAGTCTACAGGAGACAGGATGGACAGTACAGGTATACAGGAGACGGGATAGACAGCACAAGTCTACAGGAGACAACCCTGGAGCATAAGTCTGGGGACGGGATAGGCAACACAAACCTTGAGCATAAGTCTGGGGATTAGATGGACAACACAAGCCTGGAGCATAAGTCTGGGGACGGGATGGGCAACACAAGCCTGGAGCATAAGTCTGGGGACGGGATGGGCAACACAAGCCTGGAGCATAAGTCTGGGGACGGGATGGGCAACACAAGCCTGGAGCATAAGTCTGGGGACGGGATGGGCAACACAAACCTTGAGCATAAGTCTGGGGACGGGATGGGCAACACAAGCCTGGAGCATAAGTCTGGGGACGGGATGGGCAACACAAGCCTGGAGCATAAGTCTGGGGACGGGATGGGCAACACAAGCCTGGAGCATAAGTCTGGGGACGGGATGGGCAACACAAGCCTGGAGCGTAAGTCTGGAGACGGGATGGACAACACAAACCTTGAGCGTAAGTCTGGGGACGGGATGGGCAACACAAGCCTGGAGCATAAGTCTGGGGACGGGATGGGCAACACAAACCTTGAGCATAAGTCTGGGGACGGGATGGGCGCAACACAAGCCTGGAGCGTAAGTCTGGAGACGGGATGGACAACACAAACCTTGAGCATAAGTCTGGGGACGGGATGGGCAACACAAGCCTGGAGCATAAGTCTGGGGACGGGATAGGCAACACAAACCTTGAGCATAAGTCTGGGGACGGGATGGGCAACACAAGCCTGGAGCATAAGTCTGGGGACGGGATAGGCAACACAAACCTTGAGCATAAGTCTGGGGACGGGATGGGCAACACAAGCCTGGAGCATAAGTCTGGGGACGGGATGGGCAACACAAGCCTGGAGCATAAGTCTGGGGACGGGATGGGCAACACAAGCCTGGAGCGTAAGTCTGGAGACGGGATGGACAACACAAATCTTGAGCATAAGTCTGGGGACGGGATGGGCAACACAAACCTTGAGCATAAGTCTGGGGACGGGATGGGCAACACAAGCCTGGAGCGTAAGTCTGGGGACGGGATGGGCAACACAAGCCTGGAGCGTAAGTCTGGGGACGGGATGGGCAACACAAGCCTGGAGCATAAGTCTGGGGACGGGATAGGCAACACAAACCTTGAGCATAAGTCTGGGGACGGGATAGGCAACACAAACCTTGAGCATAAGTCTGGGGACGGGATGGGCAACACAAGCCTGGAGCATAAGTCTGGAGACGGGATGGACAACACAAACATGGAGACAAGTTGGATAGCATAAGTCCGGGGACGGGATGGAGAACACAAACCTTGAGCATAAGTCTGGGGACGGGATGGACACACAAACCTGGAGCATAAGTCTGGAAACGTGATGGACAACACAAACCTAGAGCAAGTCTGGGGGCGGGATGGACAACACAAGCCTGGAGCATAAGCCTGGACACTGGATGGACAACACAAACCTGGAACATAAGTCTGGAGACGGGATGGACAACACAAACCTGGAGCATAAGCCTAGAGACGGGATGGACAACACAAACCTGGAGCATAGGTCTAGAGACGGGGTGGACAATACAAACAAGGAGACAAGTTGGATAGCATAAGTCTGGGGACGGGATGGACAACACATACCTTGAGCAAGGGTCTGGGGACGGGATGGACACCACAAACCTGGAGCATAAGTCTGGGGACGGGATGGACAACACAAACCTGGAGCATAAATCTGAAGACGGGATGGACAACACAAACCTGGAGCATAAGTCTGGAGACGGGATGGACAATACAAGCCTGGAGCATAAGTCTGGAGACGGGATGGACAATACAAGCCTGGAGCATAAATCTGAAGACGGGATGGACAACACAAACCTGGGGTATAAGTCTGGGGACGGGATGGACAATACAAGCCTGGAACATAAGTCTGGGAACGGGATGGACAACACAAACCTGGAGCAGAAGTCTGGAGACGGGATGGACAACACAAACCTGGAGTATAACACAATCCTGGAGCATACGTCTGGAGACGGGATGGACAACTCAAGCCTTGAGCATAAGTCAAGGGACGGGATGGACAACACAAACCTGGAGCATAAACCTGGAGACGGGATGGACAATACAAACATGGAGCATAAGTCCTGGGACGGGATGGACATGTCAAGCCTGGTGCATAAGTCTAGGGTCGAGGATGGATAACACAAGCCAGGAGCACAACACAAACCTGGAGCATGAGTCTGGGAACTGGATGGACTTACACAAACCTGGAGCACCCAGGGACGGGATGGATAACGCAAGTCCAGGAGCACAACACACCTGGAGCATAAGTTTTGGAACGGGAATGGACAGCTCAAGCCTGGAGCATAAGATGGACAACACACGCCTGGGGACGGGATGGAAAGCACATGTTCCGGGAAAGGGATTACTTTATATAATGACGGGACGTGCAAACTATTTGGGCCGGCGAGACCAAATTTATGACGTGTAATACAAGTCTTTAGACGAATTGCGCTGATTCGAAATAATATTATTGTTAAGACGACACCAATGATCAGTGGACAGCCTACATTCTATATACGGTATCGTGTGTCTGCGTGTGTTCGTTTCGGAATGTGTGTTTTTCCTCCGATTAAAAGAAGGGAAAATAACCATTTAAAAGATGGTCTGCAGATGTTCAAACTGCTCTTGAGAATTGTTAACAATTTATTATTCTCAGCTTTTTATAATCGGTTACATAAATTGGCAAGCACGTTCGGCGAGAATAAAACACTCCTTATTTTGAATACGTAATAAATGAGTGACTACACTTTCCCCTCGAACACAAGTGTATCAAAATGTGGATTTATCACGAGCGTCTTTTTACCGCCGTTGTTGAAAATAATTATCTCAAACGCAAAGAAAATGAAAAATAGCACACCCGCAGTCAATATTTAATTCAATTCAATCAATTCAATTCGATTCAATTCATTTAATGAAAATGGCAAATTTGTACCTTAAGTGTATATTTTTTTGGGTTTGGTTTAAATATGTTTTATTTTATATATATATACAGAAATAGGGTTAGGCCACACGTTCTTCATGAGTATGTCGCAAATTTATTGTTGGTCAGGTTGACATGAAAAGAGAGAAGAGAGAAAAAAATAAAAGAAGTTTTGAAAAATGTTGTCACGATTTGTTTTCACCAACAACTATATATTTTTTACATAAACATTATGTTTCTACGATAATTGTTGAAATACTTTTGTTAAAATAAATGCTTTTAGTTAGTTAACCTTCTAAACAAATGCTAAATGCGTCACTCTGTACAATCAACCCTGTCTTAAGCAGCCAGCAAATGGAAGGAACAAAAATGGCCTTTTAAGACAGGTTGTTGTTTAATACGGGTGAATTTGCGCCGAAAAGCATAGAAACGGGAAATAGCAAATATGATTGCTTAACAGATGTGACCGCTTGCACAGGTTTGACTTATGGTTAGAGCATGATATATTGAGTAGGTAAGATTTTGTCATTGTTGAAAATATATAAGTATATCCATGAAACACAAAATGTATATGAAACATCATAGGTTTGAATTTAAAAATATAGAACAAATAATTGCACTAAAAAGATAACATAGAACTCATTAAGTGGGTTCAATCCCCGGCCGGGTCATACTAAAGACTTTAAAAATGGTACTAGAAGCTTCCTCGCTTGACGCTCAGCAGTTTAGAGGAGAGTTCTAGGTCTGGTCGGCCCGGTGTCAGTATAATGTGACTGGGTGGGATATCATACCATGTGTCTGCGGCATGATACTCCATTGTGACAGCGCTTAGAATACTGTCTCAAGTAGACACCGTCGCGATATGACTGAAAAATTGTTGAGAGCGACGCTAAACACCATACAACAGAACTCATTAAATACGATATATGTCTTACTTAACCTGTGATTTAAGCTCTTTAAAGGGACATACTGCAATCTTGATAAATTTTAACTCAAACACTATTTGGGTGACCAAATCACCTTATGAGACTAAAATATGTTTTACATACATTTACAATATTCTTCAATCTAAAGATTGTATTAGAAAGGGACATAACTCAAATAAAAGTTAAACAGTGAGACAATCACTAAAATATGTTCAATTGGATTCAACCTTTTTTAACATGTTCAATGAAAGATAATATAGGGGAAAAAAAACAACAATTTGTATTTTTCAGATTTTATCTCGATTTTATGAAACATGATATTATTTATGGCAGTCCTCGCTAGTTTTTATTAAACTCCAAATTATTTCCGAAATACGAAGTTTCCGATAATAATGCTTAAGATTTTTAAGATCTCGAAATGGTTATACTTTCATAGGTTCACAGCGGACATCATTGCCGTCGCTCGTGCGTGTCCCCTTAATTTATCTCCTTTCGAAATAAATAGCAAAATACTTTTAGCACACTTATTGCATGGCATGTAATATTATCGAATTATCATATTAGACTTAAGACTGAAACACTATTAAAGAATTCCTAAAACAGAGCTCCTGAGTGATCCAATATGAATAATAATCTATAAAGATTAGCTAATCTCTCACTGATTTTCGGGCTACAGTACAGTTTTCAGCTCTCACTGCACAGTTGAATTTTGTTATTTGTTCTATATGAAATAAGGTCTAGGATTTCCACGGTAATTCCACATAGAAATTTTAAAGTAGTTTTTTTTCATAGCTGGTCTATCTTTTCTTTTAAAGGACAGTGGAGTGACACCCTAAGCTATGTTTACAAAAGATGTCCTCAGATGTTCATAAATGAATGCCTCTGCTAAAATCCTATAAAAAGTCACTTTTTAACACCAGTGATGTATTATGCAGTATATGTTATGCCAGCTTCTGCTCTACTCATCTGCAGCAAGAAATTACAACCACTATAACACATTTTGAAAATATTTCAAACCAAATAGGACAGTTTTTAGCGCAAGAATCATGTTACCGTGGCAAAAAAAGGGCGCGACATTGCGTAGTGAGACGTTCAAATCGTGGTTCTTAACTTACTGATTTACCTGCATTTAGTATTCTCATTTTATCTTTCTACACTTCACCAAGACAATGATAATATATTGTTTAGTCCGAGATGATAGCACGCACGCACGCACACACGCAAGCAAGCAAGCAATAACTAAATTAGAGAAAGATAGCAAACTTGCATCTTTATTTTAAATAGCACGCGATGCATTAATTATTTGGCAAATGTTAAAACCATTCAAAATTCACAGGCAACTGCTTTCTTGCACATAAAATGTAAATTGTATGTTACCTTTATGTGTTGTATGATGTTATGGTCATGCAAACTTACCTTGTATTAAAACATTGCAATTGGAGTTAAAATTTCAAGTTGTTATTTTTCATTTGTAGTGACAGTGCACAAATTTTGTAATTAATACTACCTCAACAGTTGCATACACAAATTGTGTGGAGATATCATTTTGTAAAGTATTACATTTTTATTTGTATTCCTGAGAGTTAAAATAATTGAAAACAAGATTCCGCGTGAGTTTGCGTGAATACACGAGCTTTCACAAAACGCAAATGAGTTGCATTTCATTCTCTATATAAGTCTTTGATGTAAGAAAACAAAATAGAAATGCATGCATAAAACAAACATACAGACAACAACAACACATGCACGCGCAGCGCACGAACACGCGCACACGCGCGCGCATGCATTTAAAGGGCAGACAAAAAAACCACTTACAAAACACCACAATAATTATATTGGCATGATAATCTGACATATCAAACGATATTTTCATAGTCTATCATTCATAAGAATAATTAATGACCATTTATATAATTTATATGATAATTATACCAAAGCATTCTGCAAATACATTGTTTTTAGTTTACTTTGGAATAAAATATGCATAACCCGCGGGTCACAAAATACTGATAAGTGATTAATTCACAGCGATCTAACGCACGTTTGCATTGTTAACTGTCACGTGTTGCCAAGGGAAAACAGTCTGGACCGACTGGAACGCACATTTCTGTGTCCTTTCTTTTAGTTAAATCGAGCCCATACTAATAAATTTCCAATCCTGTTTGACACCAACCTGAAGTTTGACAGGTTTTCTCTTTCTAAAATCTTATTGGATACCAATACGGCTTAGTTGAAAGTACCAATTCCCATTTTTCATGACTTTGGTGACACAATGCATATGCGACAAATTGCCCGCATGCCTAGAAAAAGCCCCCCCCCCCCCCCCCCCTTAAAAAAAACCATATAGCATCACCCATCTTCCTCTCTTCCGTCCGTCTGTCCCGTGAAATTAAAAAAAGTGTTTTAATGAATATTATATTAATACATTTCGGCTGTTACAGGCATTTGAATCACTGAGATGTCTTACGTGCACTGAATGACTCTCCCTGCACACGGATCTATGACCCAATAAGAATACAATTTTCATATGAATAAATAATAGGGCTAAGGGACATTATGTAGACTTACTACAACTTATAAATAAGTTTATTTGAGTTGGATCGGAAATATCTTCTTTCTTTTCTTTTAAAAATTTTCTGACAACAAGCACCATGTGAAAATCATGCTTTTTAAACCTGAACATCGAGGAAGCAATTGCCTCGTTCTCATGCCTCATTTTGGCCAGAGACATATAAACATATAATTAAGTCACTGACCAGTAATGGCCACGGCGCTGATCTGTCAAACTATCATGTATATAGGCGTACTGTACTTTAATTAATTATTAGAACAGTGTCACATTTAGATCTACTACAAAGAGTCTCCTGTTGCCGAGTGGTCTCGGGCGCCGTCTCAAGATCACTTACCTTTCACCGCTAAGGTCATATGTTCGAGTCTTGCTCGCTCCAAAAACATTATGTGAGAAAGTACTTTATGTGAGAAAGTTTGCCAGTTAAATTATTTGCGGAAGAACGGTGGTTCTAAACTACTCAGATTCATGCTGAGATCTTCTCCTCCAATAAAGCTTGATATCTAACCACAAATGGCTTTAAACCCCCATTAAAAAAAAGAAGAAACAATCTACTACAAAACACAACCTAGTGCAGTGATCATCGCATTGTCTCGACGTTTATTTAATGCCTAGCTAGTGTGCAGATATAAATTAATATTTGTTGTAAACTGTTTTTAACATTAACGCAGTCAACATAATAAGTCTATTCATGTATGTATTAATATTATTAAATGTAAAACAAATCGAAAAAGCAATATATAATTTCTTTTACACATCTAAATTTCATTAATTTATTAATTTGCTCCCTCTAAGCTAAAACTTTTGACTCTTATCCCAAAGTGTCAATGTATACCGCACGTGACACCTTCTAACCAATCAAATCGCTTCTTTCTGTCTATAGGAATGTTTCTTACTCCAACGTGAGGAAAAGAGGTTACGATACAATGGTGTGAAGTACTGTACAGTTAAATTGGGTATTCATTTGTGAATTTCTCGCGATATATGCACATTGCAATGTAGATCTAAAGGATTAATTCTTTAACGATGTCAGGACATTTACCTTATGGACAGTGTGTTCAAGAATCGCCTCCAAAAGGACGCATTTAGGGGAAGTATTTAAACACGGGTGTATGAACCAAAATATCAAACATGGCGGCCATTTATTTCTTCATTTGGGCCGCTTTTGTTTGGAGCTGTTTTCTTTCTGGATTGTTTGCTGAAAATAACCTCTGTCCGTCCGCGTGCTCGTGTTTAGGGGGTTATGTTGATTGTAGTAGAATGGGTTTGATTGAAGTACCAAAAGATCTGCCGGTGTGGGTAACCGATTTGTAAGTATGGATTTTCGGTGATTGCTTTGATGTTTACACAAAGTTTTGATAGTTTTCATCTGTTTGTAATGAAATTTAAGACAATTCCAGCCGTGAAATCATTGTTTTCATCATTATATTTAACATTTAAAAGATTGATTTGTATAATTAGGTAACGTTTACGCCTTTTAATACCTAAATAGCTGTTTAAATCTTGATTTAGGTATTGTTTTGTGTGTGTGTTTTCATAGAGAGTTGCGGGCCTTTGATCTGTCTCTCTTGTTGTCAGTTTCGCAGTATAGTTTATTGTAACTGTCACAAATAACAGACACATTGTTAAATGTCTACCTCTGTACTGAGTTAATTACTCATTCTTACCCAACATGACATCCTTTTTCATTTTTACTGGTGGTTTTCATGGTTATATGCTGAAGTAATTAATTGATTTGATTTTTTAATGGGATTTAAAAGATGTCCTTTTCAATAAATGACAGGTTTAAAAAAATATATATATATAGGGAATCAAGTTTGAACGGTAGAGAAATAACCCTGAATGATCTAAGTAGTATCATTGACCTTTTTAAGTAGCTTGTTCAATTCATTTCAATGCCATGAACGCCGTAGTGGTCTCTGTAATTTTCTCAGTAATTCCTCTAAGTTTGTATGTTTTTGGATCGAACCTCAGACAAGCTCAGGACCCCTTATTTGATTTTAATGCACCTGTTTCATTAATTAGGCGGTTTAAGATTTTCCGATATTTTTAATATTAATTTCCTATTTTTTAGCCAAAGTATCCTTATTTGAAATATTTATTAAATCCTAAGACTTCAGTCTGTTTATATGTAATATCGAAGTAGAGAAATCTCTTAAACAGAGAAAGCTTGCTCAGTTTGTTTTAAATTGCATTTCAAAAGTAGTCGTTGATATATGCAGTTTTCATACTTTTAATTCTTATCTATCCTAGCATACCAATAAAGAAAAGTCAATCCTCACAGGTGTTCAGTTTAATAGAAAATCAGAACTTCCCAACAGTAGAGAGATTAGCATATGTTATGTAGATTTCCATTCAAATGCTAATCAATCGCTAAGGCTTGTACTGCGTTTGAAGGGAAATGAATTATTATAACATGACTACATTTTACGATTGCTGCTTTTTCCCTCTGCAGAATATTAATCCCTTCAAGGGTGGACAGTTGAATTACTCCTTTATAGTTGATTAAATTAAGCATTCATTCTTTTAATATTTGTTAAATTGGTATTAATTTGGTTATCTTGGAAACCAGACCAAATTTTACAATTTCTAAATAATTTGATTGAATTTCTTATTACAATTTATTAAAAATGCCTTCATTCCTTTAATATTTGTTGGACTGATTACCCGGTGGTCTTGGAAACCAATGTGAATGTTATTATTTCTCTATAAATCGACAGTCTTGACTGATATGAGATGAAAAAAATTAACAACCCTTATATTGCGGTAATTTTCTTTGTAGCCTCTCTAAATTAATATTCCAAAAATACAGAGGTTCTTGTCCAAGAACGCTTGATATGGCTTCTTGGAAAATTAAATTGACAAGAGAATGGCATTTAATGATTACTTGCGAAAGAATATCATTCCATAAAACCGCAAACATATATAAGCTTCTTCATATTACGACGTTAAATTTTGAAAAATCCTACAGAAATGGTGTGCTTGATTTTATTCCTTAAATGATTAAATACTATTACTGATCCAAACAGTTGTTTTTTAATCAGTGATAGTTAATAATGGAAATTTAGTGTCAGAGGTAGACATCTATATTAAGAAGCAATAAATCACCCCAAAGCAGTTAGGATATTAAGAATAAAACAGGACCATGATGTTTTGAACTGTCACCCAGGGCAATTATTATCATTACTTGTTAATATTACGTCTCTCTCACAATATGTTATTAGTATTATTGTTATTAATGTTAATTATTGATGAAGTAAATACAACTTGACATGATAATTTATTTAGAAATATATAGTTTGGACAAACAGCAACAGAATATTACTTTGATATTACCCTCCCTTTTAAGCTATAACAAATTAATTGCTAGATTATCACCCCTGCCTATCCCCAAATTTTTATACCGCCCCGGCAAAAAAAAAATATATATATATAACCACCCTTTCCATGTCAAAGAACACTTTGGATGATAACCTAGCAATTAATTTATAATGGGGTAATTGTTGAGAATTTGTATGAAATAATTAAATTAAATTAACAATAGTTTGGTAGACTGTACTCAACTGTTGCTTTCTGTTACTGAAAAATAATTCACTTGTTATTTGTGAATAGGAATAGTCGCTTTAATTTTTAAACACTCTAGTTGCAAAGAACTAATAAAATATTTTTCCATTACAGAAAGCGGCAGTTATATAAACTTGGTATCATTGATACGTTATCTTTATGACAGTTTGTATATGAAAATAATACACGACTAACAATATTTTTACTTATGTTAATAGACCTACAGTCCAACCTGTGGAAACAGTCACCTCTACTGAGCAACCACTTGTCTTCAGCAACCACATTTGTTATGATAACTTATATCCCATTTTTATGCTTTCAGGGAAAATTAACTTGTATTTTAAAGACTGGCTGTTTAAGACAGGTTTGACTGTATTGGTCCTTATTGAAGTAATATTTTTTGTTCATTTCCACTTAAGGTAAGGCCATGATAAATTAATTGAGAGATTATCATTCCCACCTGCCCCCTAATTTTCAGGCCTCCATAAAAAAATATGAAAAATAAATCCCCCCCTTGTTTTATGTAAATTTGAATAATAATCTAGCAATTAATTGATAATGGCCAAAGTGTTGGTGCTTTAAAAGTCCATTATATGGGTAACATATTCATAGTTTATTTCTTATTATTCCAGAATCATACAGTCAAATGGAATTTCATCATTGCATCCAGACGATTTCAAAGGTTTATTGCATCTACAACAGATGTAAGTAAACATTGTCATTTATGATTGAACTGATTTTAATTGTGTGTGTAATTACACTAGGGTTCCTCAAGCCTACAGAAAACATTTACCCACTACCTGTATAATAATAATAATAAAATGCCTCTTTACAATTTTGTTTGTTGCGTAATAAGAATTTTTGTTTTGTCTGGCCAGTATTAAAATAATGTTTGGTTTGCTGTCTCCTGATCCTGGTTTTAAAAAAAAATGAGTAGGAAGGTAGGGACAATGTTTTTTTCTCCAATTTTATATATTTTTTATGTTTCTTCCACAATAAATATTTCCACGGTAGTGATTTTACAATGTGATGTCATATTTGTACAAAATATTCAACAATGGCATGCACACACTGTACGTGTTATTGCCTGGATGAAATGTTAAAAAAAGATACCATCTCCAAAGTATGAAAAACTTTATAAATAGACACCTTTTTTATGGTTAGGCATGGAGAAAGCAAGCCTCCTGTACTGTTTTGTCCCCACTTCTGTTTAGTCTGCCTCTAAAAATGGGGTTGTTGGCAGGGTAGTTACAGGGAGTTTGTGGATTAATCTGTTCTTACGTTAATTTTTTATTTCTAACTTTTTTTAACTTTAAATATCATGATCACCATCTTACTGTTATTATTAATGCCATTTTCAAACAATAATGACACTGATCAACCTGCAGTCTTTACAAAAAACATTTTTTAATGAAGGATCCCATCGAGAAAGTGTGCTTGCAAAGTTTACATGCTTGATAAAATTTCTACAAGTCTCAGTTGTTGGATGACCGGCTAGTTTCGAAGACTGGTCTTGTGAGTATATGGCAGGGTCTACATTATTTAGCTCTGTCAAATATCACCTTTTCTGAATGATATTTGAATGATCCTCAGGCAGACAGTAGCGGGGCAGTAGTGTAGCAGATACAGTGTAGGTCACTCATGCTTGAGTTTGTGGGTTTGATCCCCGGCTTGACCTGATGTTTCTTAAAAACAAAACTCCAGTACTGCCGAGGAAGTGGACTCGAGAGCGGTTCAATATAAGCTTTGAGCTTTCTTGCAATCACGTTAACTTAGTATAAACTAAAGACAGAAGAGTTCATTACAACAGATTGAAGGGTTGTTAAGCACGGTGGCAGATAAACGTATATTCTGGATTATAAGCCACTATATTCATTAATAAATGAACGCCTTTTTATTACGCAATAAATCACAAGAGATTAAAGAAAAAATATGATATTATTACAATCAGATGAATTACTAACTAATGTGCTAAGAGTTTTCATATTATAATCTCCTTTGACACAAACTCCAATAATATCAAATAATATCGTAATTGTCACTGATGACCTCCGTGAGATAAATCTGCCATTACGGGTAACAATTAATCAAATCTGCCCAAAGTATGCGACAATCAAGAAACATCTTGTTATTTGAAAGCACTTTTTTTGTATTTATACATAATAGATATGTGAAAAAAGTTTTTAATAGCGCTTGGTTTAGATTTCTAATATGTTATTGAAATGGTTTTAACAGTTGATCTGACAGATAAATTTATTCAATTGCCTGACTTTTCTTGTAAAGAAACTAAATAAAATTTGATAACTGGAGATGGGTTAAATAGTTCCAAAAAGCTGTTTTAATGAAATATACAGAGTTACATTTGGTTAATTGTTATCATGCAACTAAAAGAAGCCGTCGAAAAACAGATTATTTATCAGATAAGAGTAATTTAGAAATTTGTGAAAAGTAGCATGTTTTAACTTAAACCACTTCAGAATAAAAAAACATGCTTCGTTTTATCGTATTCAAATTTATTGCTACATATTAAATTTTGTCTGAGTGCTGTTGGAGAGATTTGTCTGCATGCGAATAGGTCATCAGGCACAATAGCTAACTGTCATTTCATTTTTAGCCACATGCTTTTATAGTATTGTTGCAGAGTGGTTAAATATTATTTGCCCTGGGATCTAAAATGTATACTTTTTTTTAAGTTGATTATTTTGTCTTTCTTGTTCTTATATAAGGGGCCATCCCTGTGACAAAGTAGTTTGATGCACTTTCAAGATCACTCGTGTTTAACTGCTGAGGTTGTGGGTTTGAGACCATCTTGTTCCTAAAGCTCGATGTGAGAAAATGTATTGGCCGACAGTTCTAATCAGATTCATTCAGATGACCTAAAACCCCACTATTTTGAGTCTCATGTATTGCCGAATGATAAAAAAAATTTGGCTGCTTTTAAAAAGCAACCAATGGTTAGGTCTTATAAAAGAGGTGGTAAACAGATTTAATGAATGTATATGTTTGAGTTTGTACGAAATAGGCGTGTTTATTGATGTTAAAGAT
Source organism: Panopea generosa (assembly GCA_029582155.1). Classification (NCBI taxonomy): domain Eukaryota; kingdom Metazoa; phylum Mollusca; class Bivalvia; order Adapedonta; family Hiatellidae; genus Panopea; species Panopea generosa. Next base: position 44,124,870 of record CM055903.1, read on the forward strand.
GCAAAATTTGAGTGAAACAACATATTGAATTTAAAAAATATATAAACAACCGCGCATAGGGTCTTAATACATTGGTAATACAGAATCCCGACCAGGTTCTAGGTGACACAGCCAAAATCTGGATGCAGAGAAAGGCAAACGTGGTGTGCTTAATAGTAATTTTGATGTTTAAATGTACTAATCTCTATCATTATGCATTTCGATTTGCATATTTAAAAACATGTCTTGAAACTTACCTTATATATTTTCTAACGAACTTAATGTTATGTTATTTACTACTGTGATCATATATATTTTAAAATAATTTGTGGATATATAATAAAAAAAAAAATATTAAAAAACAACTTGTGCATGTTCGGAGATATGTCCTGATTCTTGCAACGTTCTGAAAATATGCCACACCGTTAAACTTGCCTCGTTTTCCAATCATGTTTTTAAAGAAAATATATTTCTGTTGTATCAAGTAAAATAAACAACTGTGGCTGCTTGATTTTTGTTATTATTTCCGTTGTTATGGGTTCAGCATATCATAATAGATTAAATAGGTGGTTATTTGAAACTCAGGAGGAATTGTTGTTAAAAAATGGCGATAAATCTTCAAAAAAAGATCAGTTTCAAGACTTCAATTAAGGCATTTATATTTTATTTTTCAATATTTTCTTATTGAATATGCAAAAGGCAATGCATAATGCTTCCAATTAGTGCATTTAAACGCCACAATCGATTAACACACACACACTGCAGTTGCATTTTCCTTGTAGCCGTAAAGTGGTCGGGTCAGCTGGTACATATGGCCGGGTTAGAGTATCAATTGCGGTTTGTACATTTCCATAATGCGCTGTTTTTAAAAGCAATGGCGACCTCCTTGTATTGAATATGCCGTGTTTTTAACATGTGATCATGACGTTTCAATATGGCAGCGCCTAGAGTCAATTTCTAAACTAGCCCTTATGTAGGGTTCGGTCGCTCATGCGACCTAACCAAAAAATTGAGTATACTACTGGTATACTATTGCATGCATTGTTATTATTTATTTATGTTGTTCTGTATATTGCAATGGATCCCTATACTGTTGGTTTGAACATAAAAAAATGGTTCAAGTAAAGAATTCATTAAAAGTCTTAATTCAAGAATTAGACATGCTGGACAATGGGCTATGCTTGGATGGGACAAATTTGAAATTCTAAAGCCTTTTTAAAACCTCTCACTTTTGTTGCGAAACTCATTCGATTGAGGTGTGAAAAGACTTCGAAGTATAATAGGCTCAGCGTTTTAATATAAAGGCCTGAAATTTTGGTTTATACAGGTGTAGTTCGTCCTTTCCTTAATCTAATCCGGAGCAGAAATTGATTTTATTGAATAGAATTGAAATACGTCCATGCTTCGAGTGGCTCCGAAACACTTTGTGTTTACAAGAGATCTAGTTGAAGGGAACACTTGAGAGTTCGACCCAGTGTGAAGTGGGTATGAATTCACAAATGCATTGTTCCCCATGAGTCGTCAGCTTTAAAAAGTTCATCGTAGAGGTGACGATGAAAACGTCTCCTTGAGAATTTATTTTTATTTAAAATGTTGAGTAATTATAAATAACTGCCCTATATTTTTCATGGAAAAAGTTTTATGATACCTGTTTATTGGACAACCAGTCTAAACCATTAACTTGATAGAATCTTATAACCTTGTTTTTTATACCATCCCAACAATGTGTATACACTTACACAGTGATTTTTACCTTATTAAACATATCATAATATATCCGGCTACTTCCAAATAAAAAAATCATGTTTAATTTCCCTAATGAAGCCTAAAAAATTCTCTAAATGCTGATTTTTTTGATTTTTTTTACATTTGTGGGGGGGAAAAAGATACAGTTTGGCAAGGGGAATGCAGACCAAAATTATTGGGGCTGATATTTATAACAAAACCCACTAGATTTGTAGTATCATTGTAATCCAAAGATTAGAACATAATCTTAAATTAATAGTGTTGCTTTATTTTCCAGTTAGTAAAAGCCTTTAAATATCCCAATCACTGATTTTTTCCACATATCACAAAGGCTGGGACACTATGGTTTGACTTTGCTATCATTTTCAGTACTATATTTTTTTTGGCGGGGTGGGGAGAGGTTAATTAATCTACTATTCTGAAGTAAATGAATTAATAATGATATCACCATTTACAGTTTCTCATTTTACATTTGTTTCAAAGCAGGTTCTTAAACAACTTCACAATTCTGATATCTGCAAATCAATAATGATATTATGAAATGATTTCACATGATGCAAATTTTAAAATGATCTGACAGTACCATTGATTTAGATAAACAAAAATGATCAGTTTTAAACATTTTTTTAGATTTGATGCTTTCAAATTTATACTAGATTTTTAAAGGATTGTTTGAGATTTTGGTTGACCATTAAAAAGGGGTGCACAAATAATGCCTTGTTGATATAATTAAATTGAGAGACACTCAATACCCCTTGTATCATTAATGTATGAAAATTTAGGTCACGGAGAATTCAACCACAGGTGTTCCTTTGTTTATAGCCTGCATTATGGTTTTAAAACTATATAGAACTATCGGAGGTAATGTTAGTTGAACGTTATAAGAGGCTAGGGTTGTGTTTTGTATGGGAACTATTACACGCATCGGTTCCGTCTTCCAGCATGTAGATGAGACAATGTTGATATCAAAATCAAGTCATTGTTTATGGATTGATGAGTAAATAATGCGGGTAATTGATAGTCATTCTGCTAACGACTCAAATACATGTACTGTATTCGTGCTTTCTTTATTGAAGACTTTAGCTTCTAGAGTCTTTGCAGGTCAAGTGGTCTAAGAAGCTGTTTTGAGATCGTTCATCTCTCAACTGAAAATCGTCTTTGGCGAAAAACTTTTTATGAGAAAGTTAAATAGATTGAGCTTTTCTGATTTGTTCATGCTTCATTGTGAAGTAAGCTTATAGAACTTTAATGAACTGCTTCTGAGTCAGTATTCTGGGCAGAACCAGTACTGGCCCCAAAGTCATAAAACTCTAATCCATGTAACCATTGAAACCTGCATTTCATTTTTTTAGTTTTAACTGAACTTAGTTGAGTATTAACTTTTTTAAGAGTGTTGTAATGCTTGGGGCCTGGTGTTGTAAATGGATGACTTCAGTCATGAACAGCCAAATTTATACTATCCATTGCTGCTACCCCATAAAAGTTTGTCCATTTATCCATGAGGTATGGTTGTTTTTTACTTAGAATTGTTCCATGGTCTTCCTTACTTACTTATTCAGCGAAGAGCTGATAAATACAATGAAAATGAAGCACATAGGGCCTGTAAGTTCTTTGTGAATTATTTTGAAACATTTGTTTTTCTCATGGGGGTGATTTCTTATGTTTTCTCTTGGCATTAACCAGAAATGAATGAGTCAATATTGCTTAATGGCACGGTCGTAGTGTATCAAATATGACACATTTATACTTGCCAATTAATGTTATTCTTAACGGGTGAAAGTATTTCCCAAGTCAAATAAACCCAAGCCCAATACCAGCAATTTATAGCTGATACAAGTCCCTCAAGAAGTTCTTATTTACACTATACACTTTGAATTCGACGAAAGTAAATATCACAAATTTTCGTCTTTCTCTCATTTTATTTGCCAGCTTTCACTCATTGTTCATAGGAGGCTTGTTAAAATGAGAGCCTTCGTCGCTATGGGGATCTCCATTGTTATACCATGCAAGAGGGAATTGGTTACTTACGGTTTTAAACAAATGTAAATAGACGAGAGAAATTGATCTGAGCAGGTTCAAATTCTCGGCAAATATTGACAGTAATATTGCAATTAAGTATAGAGCGTTAGGAACAGTTTTCTAAATTGGGTAGTTTTATAAAGTACTTAATTGACTTGATAGCTTTATTAATGTATATAGTCTGTTTTAATTTCTGTAACCCAAGTATTCTTAAAGGGATTGTCTGGAGATAACTTTCCTTTACTGTTGATGTTGTGATTTACAGTCGCACTTCATTCAAAGACTTTAAACCTGTGTGCAGAATAACTACTGGGGAAGGCAAGGAGGGTTGGGGGTATACTTACAGAAAAAAGATGGTTCTCAGATTCATTTTTAGGGTTTTCCTTTACCAATTAATCTGGTATGAATTCTTTACATATATGTAATGTTTAGAAAACTCAAACCTACTACCCTAGTGATGAGACTGGATAAATTAATGATCATGAGATAGCGCCTTAGACCACTTAGCCGTGGAGAACCCCAATTGTTTTCGATTGAAAGTTTCCATAATTTCAAGGGTGATTTTTTATTTAGAATATCTAATATCTATCTGCCTGTATTGATTGAAAAGGTTATAATAAATTCAGTTGCTTCTGTTTTAAGCATGCATGAACATAATCTCGCAACGTTACACACCTTAATACTTATTTGTGGTCATTATTTAATAAACCACCTTGAGGCAAAAAAAAAACAACCAAACTCCTTAATTATAAATTACTGATAGTAAATTATAAATACAATTTTCTAACTAAAAAACAAATTACAACCCAGCCCTTTGCACAGGTTATACAGAAATGGTAACATCAATATAGGTAACTGAAATTATCTTTTTTGCTAATTAGAGATCAACTCAAAATTTAATTGAAAATAATTTTTTTTCTTCAATTTTTAAAGAAAATAAATATTTGGAATTTTTTAAAAAAAAGGTAATAGATGTAAGTAAATACTATTTAGCAAATAATTTTATTTCTAGTCTTTGAGAAGTATTGGCATTTTTTTACCTTATTAAAACATAGGCTGATATTTGGCGACTTCGCAATTCAAAACTCATGTTCCCCCCCCCCCCCCCCCCCCCCCCCCCCAATTGATGCCAAAAAATTCCCAAAATGATATAAAAAATGGAAATTTTTCTTACACAAGGGGATTAAAACACTGGATATGAAATATTATATCTGATAATAAATGGTAATGACTTGATCCGCTTTATTTTCCAGTTTGCTAAAGGTTTTCCCAATTCCCCTCAACCAAACTGTTTTTTTCCCAATCTCAAAGGCTAGGGCCTCTTCCCAGTTCAGAAGAAAAAGGCCAAGGTTGAAGTTGAGCCCTTAATTGTAGTTATATGTAGGTGAACATCTTTCTCAATATAGGTGCTTGTTATTTAATAGAAAACATGGAGTAAAATAATCTCTGCTACTTGGAAGAAATAAAAAAACACAAAAAAAGAGATAATTTTCAGTTAGTTGTTCAACATCGTGACATTTTTTTATTCATTGAATCTTTTTTTTTTCCACATTTTAGTGCAGCATTTCCATCCCCTTTACTGTATGTCAGATCCTGTGACAAATGGTTGAAGTTGAAGCGATGATGTTTTACAAAATTTTAACATAATAATAAAAGTTGTGCGTAAAGAAAAAAGTCCTGAATTTATTGCATGGTATGTACTTGTCATGTGACACATGTCCTGACTTATTATAGTTAAATCACACCTGTTTTAAGTACAATGTTATTTTTAAAGGAGATTATTTTTCTTTTCGCCTTCAGGTATGCAAAATATCGACCAGGTGTTCAGAAAGAGTTTGTCACATATATTTATCGAAAGAAAAAAATCGAAACCTTGTATTTTATTACCATGTTTGAAAAAAAAGTGTAGTAAATTTTAACCATTATGTTAGAGTGAAATTTAACAACTTTTATAATATCCTTAATGGGTTATTTGATACAGAAGATGCTTTAGACAGGGGGTGGGGTGCTTTTGCCAAATAAGTTCCAAAAAATTTCTCCCCAAATCCGGTGGTTTACTATCAAGTTTTTAATCATTTAAAACTGCATACAATATTTATAAACATTAAATACACCAATCTGTACAAAACAGCCCCAGCAACTTCACGCTAGATTACAATTTAATCATTTGACTTGCTATTATATAACTCTATTGAGAAAAGCTGGTGTTCATAGTCAGTCTTCTGCATGTTGAGTGTGTTTTTCGTGTTTAAAGCCATAAACTGTTAAAAATAATGGAAAAAGCTAGATTCAGCTCGGCTAATAAATAAACATTCGTTTGCTGATTTTCCCCCCACATTCGTTTAAATAAAAAGAGGACCTTAAGCCATCTAACCAACACAATTTAAATGCTAATCAGAAACATAAATATTACCTTATTTATGTATAAATGTAAACTACTTTTATGTGTTTATAAATACATTCTATAAATTGCCTTTATGTATCTATAAACATTTAACATACATTGTGCATCAATAAATACCCTTTTAAAACATGTATCTATAAATATACATTATGTTTCTATAAACCATCTTTAGATATATATATATATATCTTTCTATAAACCTTCATGTGTCTACAAACATACCTTGTGATTCTATCAATTAGCTTTTGATACATGTATCTATAAACATGCATCAAGTTTCTATAACAAATCTTTTAATATATCAATTAAATAATTTAGATCTATAAACTACATTTATATATCTCTAAACTGTTTTCATGTATCTACAGACATACATTGTATATCCATAAATTACCTTTCAATATATGTATCTATAAACATGCATTATGTTTCTATAACAAAAATTTTAATACATGTATATGACTGTATATCTATATAAACTACATTTATATATCTATATACTACCTCTGAAATAGCAAGCATATTGTGAAGCTTGGTGCAGTTATATTACTTAATATGCAGGCCAGCTAGCATATATATAATAGTTTGTGATTAATGAAACAACTTTGTATTCTGCTTCTAATATAAATGTTAATGTCCTGAATCGATACGCTGGCCAGCCATTGTATTGATGACAGAGATACCCTGTACTTTACAGCTTCAGCTCTTCCAAATTACATATCCTACTAGTTATTACTTTGTTTGTATGGGTTACAAAAAATCACTGCAATTACTTTGAATAGTAAAGATTTCAGTAAACAAGGTATAGGTTGACCCAGGAATCAAACTTGGGTTAGAGTTTCAAGTATGGCGATGTTTATGGCTTCCTGGGCTCTATAAAACAGTTCTTCCCATGGAGTTGAAAATTGGACACCCGGTTCTTAAGGGAAATAAAACTGATATTGTTATTTGTTGTTTGAATTTTCCTAATTTGATTTTGAATATGTTTGAGAACTGTCTCATAAACTCTTGAATGGGGAATTACAAACTGGTCCAGGTGGTGGTTAGAACAAAATTTACGATCACAAGTTTTCTGAGCTGAATTCGTTATTTCGGTGTCCAGTTAGGCAATGAAGGGATCTGGTATAATCAGATACATAATATAAACAACAGGCAGCTTAATCAATGTGATTTGATACGGCCAAATAATTGAGAGAAAAAATATCTCCCTGGAGAACATTAGCCAGAGAGGCTCTTGAAAGGTGGTGAGGATGGCATGTCAGAATGTATGGGTTGGTGATGTGTTTTTTTTTAACTTCAGGAAAATTTGAAACTTGATAAATAAAATTGTAATTGATATGTCCTGTTGTATTTGTTTTGTTTGTAAGAGTGTATATGACCATTCAATGGGTTGGTAATATGAGTGTTTTTAAGTGTTCTTCAGTTTGGGTAAATTTATAAATAAAATAGTTGTTTAAAAAAAGTTGCATAAAAAAGTAAGCTAGAATATATCAAATTAGAAACTGATTTTTATTGCAATATAAATGTTAAGTTATTGTGATATATGCTTATTTACTTTTGTGAATCTTGAATTATTTTTCAATTACATGCATATGTATGAAAAAATGTTTCAAATTTGATCACTTTACCAATTTACATAAGTCTTTGATAGGCATTGAATGTTGTAGTAAAAAACTTACTGAATTTCTTTATATAAGTATTTGATACATAATTTTTTAATGTAAATTTCTGAAAAAATATCCATCAGCATTAAAAATAATTTGTCCACTTAAAACCGTCTTATGTGATATTTCAAAAGTATTAAACTGGTTTTGAAAATGAAAATATTTTATATACCAGGCAATCATTAAAAAAAATATTTGTTTGCTGTGCTCCAACCCAGTTATTTCAATGTGGGTCGGCAGCTACCTAAATTTTTTTTTTTGCCAAATTTTGATTTTGCATAGTCATTTTAACAAAAAAATGGACATAAATTTGTTTTAAATGCTTTGAAAGTCAATGGAAAAGTTTTGGTAGGTAGGAGCCCGGCAAACAATTTATTTAAAGGACGGCCCCATTTTTAAAAAAGACTGTTCAACAGATTCATATATTATACTTTTTTTCTCCATCAATTTTGTTTTAACAAAATTCATAACAACTTTGGCTGAAACATGTCCCTACAAACAATGTATAATCAGTGCATTTATTTTGCTTTGTTATTGTAATGTGGGAATGTTAGGATTATCTCGACTTAAGTGCAACTTGAAAAAAGCTTGTGCATATACATATATAGATATATATATCTGAAGATTCTCTTAAGTTATCGCATTATATCCTTCAATGCTTTCTGGGGGCAGCTTCTAATAACACTTTCGATTGTTTACGAGAGTTGAAAACAAATGAATTGATTTTTACACCTTTACTTGTGAATACATAAGCAATATTCAGTACAGAGGAAAAACATCTTTAAATCTTTCAAGTGAGCTCCAGGCCTGCTCAATGCTTGTGCAGATTTTATGAGACTTACGTTTTATTGATTTGACAGGCGAAATAATCTTATCTGGGAAAATCAAAGTTACCCCTAACACTTTAACGGTCTATATTGCCTTTTCATCTGTCAATTTTAGATTTATCAGTTAACCGTATTTTCTCTTGGATAAAAAAAAAGTTGGAATTAATTGCAATTGTTCGCATTTATTGAATGATTATTGAGGTGTAAGACAAGCTAATGTCATTACAATGATATATAATTATATAATGGTTTGTTTTTTTCTTGTTTGTTATGTTGTGCCCATAGAAGGTAGCATTCCAATTGACAAGAAAGTGTTATTTCTTTTGTCCTAATGCAAGAAAAAAATACAGCTATTTTTCTTGATAATAAATAAACATAAGACAATAAAAGAATTTGTAGTAGCAAAATAATTATATTTTTTTTTAAAAAGTGCCATCCCTGTACATATATCTTGATGTCTTTGTTTTCGCTAAAAATATTTTATTATTCAGCAGAGTATAATTAATGAGGTTAAACATCTCACATCACTATTACATTTCCCAAAGGGATCCATTGTAACACTTGCGTCCAAAACAAAGTGAAAAAAATAAAATCTGCAGCATGTGTCTGGGCTCTAGTTCTTTACTGGTTCAAGATATGCAATTATAAAGGAAGAAAGCATACCTTGACCAAATTTTGAATTTAATTTTAATGCTTTTGTGAGACCTATCAATTTCCAGAGTAATATAATGTCAACTATTTGCCCACGATGCGGTTCGAACCAACATTTCTGAAATAACACAGAATTGTCCAGAAAGCTGGTATCAGCATCAAATTTTCAGTGGTGTTTTCTGAAATACTGACCATTTAACTCATGCTAGGAAAAAATAAATCATTGCAGTACAAAGCCCTGAAAAAAGAAGAGAACTAAAGTTTTATTTCTACCTCCCCCATCTGCAGGTCCAGAGTATTCAAGGAAGAAAATAGTGGTTGGAGTCCTAAACTCATATAACTTATACAAACTTCATATATTAAGGTTCTATGATTAAACTCATCAGTAATATTACCCCCAACCGTCTCTGATTCTGAACTCTTATGTAAAACGGGATGTTTTAAATAGTAAGGCCATTATAAATTAATTGCTAGATTATCATCCAAATTTTTCTAAAAAACGGAGAGGGCGGGAGGATATTATTTTTTTATTTTTAAAATTTTTTGTTTTTTTTTGTTGTGTTTTTTTGCGGAAATAAAAAGAGTCAGGGTGGCATGAAAATTATGGGGCATGCGGGGATAATAATCTAGCAATTAATTTATTATGACCGAGAAGTTAATTCTCGAAGACTAAAATTACTTTTTTTTATATTGACATTAAGTTTACGGCAAAGAGTCCTTTGTGTCTCAGTGGTCTAAGGAGTCATCTCAATATCACTTGCCTCATCGCTGAGGTCGTAGGTTCGAGTCTCGCTTGGTCCAAAAACTTGTGTGAGAAAGTTTGTCACCTACTTGAGGAAGGGCGGTGGTTCTACTCAGATTTATTCGGAGGTTTTCCTCCAGCAGTAAAACTGAATATACCAATATAACCAGAAATGTGTTAAAATGGTGTTTTACCCCATTAAAAAAAAAAGTGACTAATATTACCCCACCCACTTCTGAACTGTAATGTACAATGGGAAGCTTTAGATAATAATTATGACCAAGAAGTAAATATATATCAAAGACTTAACAGAACTTTTTAATATTAACATTAAGCTTACAGAAACAGTTGGTATTCCTTCACACAATTCAAAGTACATCGTTAAACTCATTTTATCACCTATAAAATTAACGTAGGTATAAACTCCTTAAAAATAAACAACCAATTGTTTTTTTTTTCTATATTTTTTCTGGGAGGGATGTGAGCCAGGTGTGATCAAGTGGAGGGAGTGTTCTCACATTGTAGACGAAATCTTATTGAACTTGTAAGCATATGGTAGCTGTGCTGTTTAAATAAATAAACGCGATGGTTGGGAGAGGAAACACATGACAGACTCCACAAGTTGAAATTACTCTAATTTGCCAAAATAATAACAATCGTCAGATGAAGGTTTGGAAAGAAACAAAAATGTTATTTTATAATTAATCGTTACACCCGCATGATTTTTATTAAGAAGAAATTTAAATTGTTTTTTCGGTAATAAAACTTAAATTGTTACAGATTAGCATTCAAATCTTCTTTGCAGATCTATTTACTATATACAGACAAGGTACATTTATATATATACAGTCGAACTTGTGTAAGCGGTCACCTCTATTAAGCAACCATTTGTCTTAAGCAGCAACATTTGCAATATCCCATTTTTATGCTTTCAGTCCAAATTCACCTGTATTAAGACATCCTGTCTTAAAAGGCCACTTTTGCTTCTTGCCTTGACTGTCTGCTTAATACAGGTTTGACTACTGTATACAGATAGTTTACAATGTTTTTGAGGCTCGCAATTCATATAGTCACTATTTCTATTTCCAGAGATTTGAGCAACAACGAGATCTCGTTCATCAATGAGTCTGTATTCCTCAATGTCCCGGCATTAAGCGAACTGTAAGTATCCATAAAACTCGATGTGATTGTCACATAAAGTAACCATGACAGTGCAGTCTGTTGTCCAGGCAACCATTCGTTACACTGAAAGCAGGGAAAATGTATATATAAAAGAATTGTTTTCCCAAGTTTATTGTAAAGTATTGCTTGCAGTTCTTGCAAATACATAAAAATAGACGGATGGTTTAGATAATTTCAATTTGCAGACATGTACTGTGTCTGAGTTCACGTAAGAAAATAAGAACAATGCCAAATGTTTAGAAAGTTACATAAACTTTGTAGAAATGGTTGGGTAGGTACGAGACTAGCTGGAACCACAGATATTTCACTTTTTGGCACCCACATGATAGTCCGAGACTAGACAAAATTTCAAATAATCAAACTCGTATTGGGAAGTGTTTGCAAAGTTTTATTCAATATATGAAAATATTTATTTTCTCTCTTTTATATCTTCTGTCTGTCTGTCTGTCTGTCTCCTGTCTTTTTTTTCTTTCCCTCTCTGTTTCTCTCTCTCTCTCTCTCTCTCTCTCTCTCTCTCTCGCTCTCGCTCTCTCTCTCTCTCTTTCTGGTAGGTACACAATTCTTTAGATAGCATACTACCCATATAACTGTATAAGCTGTGAAATAACAATGTAACTACATGTACCATCATATTCACATATCATATTTTTAATATTAGAAAAAAAGTTATCATAAAAAGAATTAGGTTAAATTTAAAAAGCTTAAATAACCGAGACATATTGTCTCAAGGGAACATTTACAAAGGCCAGTCACTCCATGGGCTCTGTCATGATGGGGGCAACCATGGAATTTTGTACAGCTCTTGAGGTGACGATAAACAGTATGTTTGTCGATATATGGCTATATAGTTGTGTTGATTGGGCAACCTTGTTGACTCGCGGCAACATATTTGTCAAGATTTTTATTAACAGAAATGCCGAAGGCTTTGATGTTTTATCAAAATAAGCATGTTCAATTATTTGTTATTTATTTGCCATGCAGTTGTAGACTTTTTTGACAGATACATTAGAATAGCTCAGTAAACTTTTGATTTATTTTAAAGAAAAAGAAAAAGCATCCAGTTTTAATAATTTGCGGATTTCATGATTTATATAAAACTCTTCAATAAAATGAAACTAGCCAATGAATATTATTTATTCTAATAAAAAAAAAATATATATATAATATAATACGTAAAATATGTAACTGAAATTTTCAAAAAATGATAAATATCATTTTTATATATTATTGCTATATTGTGACATTTATATATTATTTATTGAAACTAAATTATTAATTGAAATTGGAACATTTGGTATATTAAGAGTGAGATGTTGAATATTTTCTCCAATTAAATTTAAAAATTATATTTTATTCCGTTATTATTTTTATTTATATAATTATATGTACGTTTAAACACATTTTTCTTAATTATTTTAACAGACCCAATTATAAATACATACAGTCATGTTAAACATGTATAACTTAAAAAGGCAGAAGTGTTGGGATGGTGGACATTGTATTATAATATCTACTAACAAAATTTATGGACTTCCCCCTCATATGGTTTCATATCCTAAATACGAAATGTTTAGAATGCACACAGTTTCATCAGATATGAAGAAATACCTGTTTATGGTGACTGCGGTATATTTGCTTTTTCTGATAATAATTGACCTATGGCTGTCTTCGGTATTATTTATTATTGAAAAGGTGACGGCATGCCGATGTTGTGCTGCTAAAGGTGTTGCTGTGATGGGTATGATTGCTTGTATTCGCACAATACCTTGTAATCGGACATATAAATCAACAGTTGTCCACAAAAATGACCTATCTCTGTCTTTATATACAGTGCTGTTAAAGCTGTTTTGTATGCGTTCATTAAAATATTAGGCGTATAAATCACCCGCAACACAGATTATTTTTATCACCATGAGTAATGTTTTTAACTGTGCATTTTGCTAGCACCACAGGATTGCTTGCCATAGGTCAGTTTATCTGTCAATAATAAGACGATTTTAATGAGACTTGACAGAGACAAAAACGTTGCTGCTCCATGTTGCTGCCCCTCCTGTTTTACTTGAATTATATAACTCAAATATTTTTTAAGAAAAACTGGCAGGGATGGGTTTTTTGTTTTCCTGAAGAAAAAAAATATTAAAGCTCTGACAGGATAATTATATACTTTTGGTATGGCACAGTATATTTTCAAGATTTCAAAAAGTATAATTTACAAGCCTTTGAAGCAAGTAATATAATTATGTCTCTCTCCTGTCTTGGAGACACATGTATATTGTTCTTTTCTGTCTGTCTGTCTTGTCTTGTCTTGTCTTGTCTTGTCTGTTCACTTCTGAAATCTTTTCTGGAGAACCCCTCTGACATCTGTGGATGGATTTAGTCGAATCTTGCTTGGAAGGTCTCAGTGTGAGGCCTAGTATGATATAAAAATATTTTTTTGTCTTGGATCTTGGAAATATGTTAAGATTGCTTCAGAAATTAATCACCTTGATGTACTTACTTATGAGACTGCTGGTAAATCAGTGTTTGTATACTCAAAAACTTTTCTTTTTTCCAGAAAAATAAACAGTAACAAACTCACAGAATTGCCAGTGTTGAAAGGAAACCCATTACTGAACAGGCTAGAGCTGTAAGTATAATGTATGATGCATCTATTGTATAAATTCTTATATACCTAATACCGCGATATACCTTTTACCGTGAATGCCCGTATAATAACAATATCCCAGACATGTGCAAAGCTCCAACTTCCGTTAGCGTATTTGTTTACATTTCGTACGGGCAACTGTTTATTGCTCAAGTAACTGTATTAGTGTTTATTATTATTTACATGGTTGACAAAGTTTTAGACTCGCGGTAATAGGTATGACCAGTATATATGGTAATGTTTGCATGTTGTACAGTTATTATACAAATACTGCACTGTTTGTCTTTTGTACATCTATCGTATGTTCTTTTGTTTTTGTGTTTCATATTCTTTCATGTGCGAATGTACTGGGTTCAAGTTTAGCTTGGTTTAAAAAAAATTTGTGTGACGGTTTTCCAGTGTGAACGGATGTAGGTTCTACTCAGAATCATTATGAGGATTTCTCAATCAGTAAAACTGGATGTGCTTTATATGACATTACCTGTTATGTGTTACAAATGATGTTAAACCCCATTGCGTTTTTGCTGTCTGTGTATTTAGAAACTTAACTGACAATGGTCTGGGTGGTATTACTGATAAAACACATTCAATAGTTTATATGTGCATATCCAGAAACAATTATTTGCTGTTTGTCAACACAATTTCCGTACTTTAAAAGCGTCATTATCGTTCTGTATAAACATTTGTGCCGATCAATTCCCCCCGTGCTGCTAGATGCTGGTGTAGTTGTAAATGAACAAAAGTTTTCCTTTCATAAAAGAGTGATGGTAAACTTAAAATACCATTATCCCAATTTCTATATATTTTCTAATTTATCGTTTTCATTTAATATTTGAGCAATGGCAACTGTTTAATGGAAGAATGAAATATTGTCTTTACACGTCAATAAACTAGATACCAGTTTATTGTTTATTGCATGCAAGAATCTATATAACTAGTGGTTTAACTGACGGACTGATGTGCGACTGTTGATTCCGTGCCAGCTCGTTTCTATAACTGAAGTGCTAAGGTGGTAGATATCGGCATATGAGATCAATCAACTAATCAGCTGATTGATTTCGGTTCTGTCAGTTAAACAGTGTATTAGGTGCAGTGTTTCTTGCCGTGTGTTGACCCCTTACTTGCTGAATTTACACAGTGGTCTCGTCTACCATTGATAGGACTGTTCCATTGTCATTGAGATGGGAGTTTAATATGGATTGTCTTGATTGGAGCCAAACAGTGTAGACCCTGATCAGCAGCAACTCGAAGGAAATATGAAAAAAATGACCTCTTAATGCAAGTGGATGTTTGATACAGGTTGATTAAAATTTAGATAATAAAAATGGTAATTGGAAAATGTGGCTGTTTAACAGAGGTGACCACTAACACAGGTTTGACTGTGTATTAATATGTTACTCATAGGCTCTTACTCACTGGCTTAGGTAATATACACAAAGTCCAGCATGCTATATATTATATGTAATATCTAACTGTTTTGATAAGTTGTTAAGTAACCCCCCCCCCCCCCCCCCCCCCCCCCCACCTCATTATATAACCTTAATTTCAGTTTCACCTTCATTGAAGATCATTTTAAATTTCTATTGCAGCACTCATAACAATATACATACTATAAATGGGGCGGTGTTGGCTAGCCTGAACCAGTTGGACACGCTTGACCTCTCCTACAATGATCTCATGGATATTCCAAATGGCACATTTCCTGCCAACCTTTCTATAACTAAACTGTGAGTATGAACCCTTAGTACTATTTAAAGGGACACAAACAATAATTTTGATAAATTTTCACTGAATTAAATTTCTGAAAATTATTATGTATCATTCGGAAGTTGAAATAATCCAGTAGTATGCGTAATGACATTGAATTTTCTTTCTATTTTTGGAAGGGGAATAACTCTTGAATAATTTTTGAATAGCATTATGTTTACTTTATTCATGGTCATATATGACAAAATCCAACTTTATTTTCATTAGTTTTTATTGGTATGATACTAATAACAAGGAAATGTCAAGTTGAATAAAAAATAACCCCTATCCCAATGTAACAAGTTTCATTAAGATAGAGGTTAATATCTTCATGGTTTGTAAGCATACGTTAATGGGTATAAAAAATGATTTGTTGTGTAAACGAGTAAAACTTTTTTTTCAACATTGCTGTGTGTCCCTTTAAATTGAAAAGAGATAAGAAATCTTGTAATGTCACAATACTTTATAGAACGAAACTGTAGTCGTGATTTAAAAAAATGATATATACTTTAAAATGAAGTTTCCATATGTTTTGTCATGGTTGTAAATTTTGCTTGATTATTTTCGCTATTAATGCTGAAAACAGTATTAATGCTGAAAGCAGCTTAATATTATTTGTAAAGATATATGCTGGCAAAACACTGTTTTACACCACTTTAGGCCATCCTTAGAAAAATGTTTGTTTGCTGTAAGTAGGTAGCCAATATTTTTTTTGTTCTCGGAATATGATTTTGCATAGTTATTTTACACAAAAATGGAATAAAAAAGTATAAGAGAAAAAAAATCAACACTTTGAAAGTCAATGATAAAGTTTGGACAGCTGCAATTTTGAATGAGTAGGTAGGAACATGGCAAACAAAGTTTTTTTAAGAAAGGCCCTATTGTCAAAATGTGGGTTACTGCAACCCATTTTGTTAGTATTTGTATTTTCAATTTAGAATTGCGGTATGCTCCCATGTATAATAAGACTTCATGAGTCTTCGCATGAACTAATCAATAATTTCAACATCATGAAATTATTCTAATAATCCGTTTTTCATTGTGCATATTCTAATCCAAATTGTCACTTTTGCATTAAGGGGTGCAATTAATTTTTTTGTTAGCTTTAAATAAAACCAAAAAAAAAAATCCGTAGAGAGCAGAGGGAGAAGAAAATTTGGGGAGTATTCACATTTGCAACCTGATTTATTTTATAAGTTTAATTGAATTTGTCAGTTGTTTAAATTTTATGGAGACTCTGCTGCTGCACGGGGTGTTACTGAGAATGCCTCGCAGTGCCGGTTGTAAATTGCCTCTTTTGTTTTAATGCACAACATAAATTCCAATCAGGCGAAAATGACAGGCAATTACATTGTGTAAACAAGATCTCTGCTGCAGGGTGCGAAATGCATTTTAACAACCTGTCAGATAGTGCGTGCTAATCCTGTAAAACAAGATGCTTGGTAATAGCTCCATTTGTTTCCTCAACATTTTTATGTCATATTTTTGTGCATGAGGACAAGTGCTAAGGAGGCGTTTAAACCGGGCTGTAAAATTTAGTTATAAAACCTGAAGATGAAAAGTCCATATAGAGGCAAAATGAATATTGATTGTCTAAGGAGTTATAAAATAATGTGATAAATAGATAGTAAACAAGAACTTGTTTAATGAGATTATTTATTCTTTATATATTTAAAGCGTGTAAGGTACTTCAGATAAAACATGTGAGGTGATGAATGTTTTCTGTGATCAATCAGCATTTCGAACATAAAGAACATTTGGAATGGAACAAGAACACTGCACATGTTTACCTTTTCCACTTTACATTAGATGAATAAACTCTGCATATAAGCATTAACATTTTATATTTTTATATTTTACATGCTTAATAGTTCATGTGCATCGATGTGAAATAGACATATTCCATGGCTGGGTGGTCTAAGGTGCCATCTTAAAATAGTTACCTCTCAGTAGGGCTGTGTTCAGCACGGTTAAACATATTTACTCTGTTTATAAATGTGAATGGTGACTAAACGAATGAAAAGTAAACAGAAATTGGACTAAATCGCCACTGTCCCTCCATTTCTCATTGAGTCACGTGATTAACCACAAACAAGCAGCTCTCAGAGGTGTTCCCTCTGTTAGCAAATGTTTAAAGCTAACATGGCGTTCTGTTGACTTCTGTTATCAAACGTTTGCAAACAAATTAAACGATTAAGCGAACTGAACACAGCCCAGGTTGTTGGTTTCAGTCCAGCTTTGTCCAAAATCTTAATGCAAGAAGGTTAATCTAATACTTGCAGACAGATAGTTGTTTTTCTCGGGTTAATTCTAAGGTCTGACTTCACTAATAAAAAGATGTCTTTGTAAAATGGTTAAAAGTTTAGTATTGCCGCATCTTTTTTATGAAATAAATTAGTAATATGCCTGCATTGTGTGTTGTTGCTTTAAATAGTCATGTTGCACTCTACTTAGCTTATGTTTTATATTGTCGTATTGCTCTTTATTGCAGATTTCTGAAGAACAACAAGATCTTCAACTTGGAGACTGGCTGTTTTTACAATCTTACGAAATTGGAGGCAGTGCGTTTAAACAAAAATAAAATATCACACCTTCCCAAGGACCTGTTTGTCAACTCTACAAATATGAGATCTCTGTAAGTGACATGCATTAATTCTTGCTCTATTAGAAAAATTAAATATATGATAATCAAATTTGGTATAGCTCTAAAAAAAAAATCATCAAATGATTCAACCTCAACCAAATAGGATAAATATATGATTGAAGATAAAATGTAAAAAAATTCTTTCAAATATTGTACTTTTAAGTGTTCAAATGTTGAAACGCCAAACTAAGGTCAAGTTTTCTCAAAATATCTCTACTGAAATTTTGAAAAAACTAAAATGTCATTTATATTCATCATTTACATGTAACCAATTACCAATTACATTTGTTCCAACTTCAATTCTATATTGTCAATTAATTAATGTGTAATGAGTTTTAGTAATCATTGAGATCTTTTTATTTAGTTGGGTAAAACCTTGTCTCATCTGTTAGCCATCAATAGCATAAAAATGACTTAATTTTCATACTAAAATCTCAGCTTGAGATGTTTGTATAATAAGCCCCAGTACATTGTTCTTGAATTTAACATCTCTGAACATGGAAGCACCACAGTTTATACAAGTCTCTTCTTGGTGCAGGGTTTTCATTAAGTTTTGAAGTAGGAGGGTGAAAGGAAAAAAAGTTGGAAGTGGGGTCTGGTGATTTTCCACAAAAAATGAAAGAAACTCGGCTGAAAATAGCCAGAAGTTCAAGTAAAAATAGTGGTGGGAAAACCCCAGCCCCCCCGGCTTCTAATGACAGCTCTGCTGGTGCAGATAAAAGTGTTAATTATTGGTCTCAATAATTGAAGATTAAACAGATTATTTTTGTTATGAAAACTTAGCAATAGTCTTATGTAATAAATCTACAACAAACTTGTCTTTTTTTATTTATAAAAAAAACAAAAACAGAATTGTATGGAGATGAAAATATTAATTCTTTTCATTATTTCACTTTGATCATTGTTTGCTTTGAATGCTTTAACAATACCTGTTTGAACTGCTTACACAATACTTGTTTGAACTGCTTTCAGGTCTTTAAATGAAATGAATTGATTGCTTGATTCTCTTTGATTATGTAGGCTTGATCTGGCCTATGCATAATTCATGATTTTAAATAGCTATGAATATTCATGAGGCAATCAATTGTCCCAGTGTGACATTTACGGAAAGTTAAACTTGTACAATATTTGTTGCGTAAAGGGTAGAGGGAACAACATGGGAGTTGGCTGCAAAACTGTACTAACTGCATGTTAATAAACACATGAGATAACACACTGAAGTGCAAACAAATTCATTTCTGTTTGAATTTTTTAGCAGTGACTCAATAGTGAGACTCAAAAAGACTTGGTTCCATTAGTCATTAATCATTTTGAGTTTCTTCCCCCTTCCAAGTGGCAGCTTTAATCAGTATTTCCAGATGACCTTGAACCAAAATGAATATAAAGCCATGTTCTGCTGTCAATGTGATGGCTAGGAATTCCACGTCACACTGTTTTGTTTCGCAGAGATGATGGTGATGTTTTATATGGGCATCTTGTATTTAAATGCGTGTGAATGACTGTTTGAATTGGAATTCCCGATGGCTTTTACGACTCTTGCTGCATTTTCAAATTGTATGTGTATGACCAGTAAAGTTGCGATAATGAAACCCGATCTCCAAAATGGCTTGTAGATGCGTGATTCATTGCGTGATTCATTGCGTGATTCATTGCATATTTATGCATTTTTATCTTTGACTTTGCACACAGTTATGAATATATAAAAGAAGTTCTTAAACTGTCATCAGATAATAAGATTATGAAAAAAAATTGTTATCTTAAATACATTGTATGGTTTGCAGTGGTTTTCTTTGGGTTGTCGAAGATAGAGCAAAGAGCATCTTAACAGACAAGTGTACTTTTTATCTGGACAAGAAGTTCTTAAACTGTCATCAGATTCATAAGACTACGAAAAATTTGGTTTGACATCATAAAATACATTGAATGGTGGTTTGCAGTGGTTTTCATTGCGCACATAAAATGACCTATTTATGTGTCGACGTGCCATAAAACACCATTCATTCATTGTGGTGTCCATGATATAGTAAAGAGCATTTTTACAGACAAGTGTACTTTTCATTTTGACGGGCACTTTTGAAATATATTCATATTTAAATGACTTGAACAGGGACTTAAATATTGCCATTTAAATGTCACGCCTCCCAGTCCTCTGCGATCAGAGTTTATATAAAAAATAATTCTGTCAGATTTAAGTTTATTTCAACTTGTTACAGGCTTGTAAATTTACGGATGTTGATCTATGATTCATCACTTTTATGTTTCAGGGACTTATCCAAGAACCAGTTGAGTAAACTGGTGAGTCTGAATTTTAAGGGGCTTGAAAATCTCCAGGTGCTAAAGTTGAGGAAGAATGCAATCCATACACTCGAGGATGCCGTCTTCTTTGGATTGACAAATTTACAAAATTTGTAAGTACTGCATTAATTTTATATAAAAAAAATCTTTCCTTTTGCATGTTGTAATAAAACCATATCACCCCTTAGTGGTAAAAAATGCAATATTCATATGAAAATAGAAAGCACATCTAGCAACTTCTACAATTAAATAACGAGCCATGTGCCATACTGTTAATCTGTTACAATATTTACCCCCAATCAGACTGCCTATGGACAGTAGGGTTTACATAGTTCGGATCTCAGGTAGCAGTGTATCCTCTTAGGCCAAGTGGTCTAAGGCGCTGTTTTATGATCTATTGCCTCCCATCGCTTAGGTTGTTGGTATAAGTCCTTCTCCCTCCAAAAGCTTAGAGAAAGTCTATCATTTACTTGCGGAAGGACGGTGGTTCTTCTTAGATTCATTCTAAGGTATTCCTCCACCAATAAAACTGGATATGCCATTAAATAAACTGAATGTATAAGAAAATGGGTTAAACACTAATTAAAAAATAAAGAAAACAGGCAAAAAAACCTTCCCAGACAGCATCTATATGGTAAGTCTGTTACACTCTTAACAGTTATAGAATGCTACAACAACAAGGATGAAAGAGTTAAATGGAAAGGCTAACCTACCAACACGATATAAAAAAATATTTTGTTCGTTCGGCCAAATTAAGCAAGTTAATATGAGTAAAATGAAGATCTGTGCTTTATTACTATGACTAGTCCGGACAGGTTCAATCCATGCAATCCATTTTCCCTAATTTTTTCCATTGATGAATTTATTTTTTTTTTTCACCTTTTTATTTTTTTATTTCATTCTGGCAATGGTATCAAATAGAGAAATTGGAAAACGAACTGCCGATTTCTTTGAGAAAACTAAAATTGCACACCATAATATCTTTGTTACGAGGATTAATACCTCAAAATAGAAATTGACCAAATTTGAGCTTGTTTCATTAGTAACAAATTATTTCTCCATTTCATAACAGAAATTTTAGACTTAAAATTTTTAATTTTTTCCCCTGACTACCATTAAATTCATAAACCAAGTAAAAAGGGTGACCGTAACCCAGTTTTTTTGTTTGTATCCAGTGTTTTTTGTTGACTGTTTTTATGGCTGTTATTGGGTCATATTCCCAGTGGCAAATAGTGTCTTTTTTTCCCAACTGAGTGGTAAAAATTCTCAATTGAAAGCTTCAATAATTGTAAATTGAAACTTGTCATAGTTCCTTGATAAAATAAATAAAGTTTTCCCTATTCTGAATTGAGTATGACCTTGATCTAGGCCAGAGAAGCAAGTGTACACATTTTTATGAAGTTGAACAAACTTATTTAATGCAAAAGTTTTCCCAAACATCGCTAAAAATCCCAATTCCAAGGGTATGGGTCATCTTCCCAAAATAGTGAATTAAACACTTGACATCCTACACATTTGGGAAAAAAACTGTTCATTCTAGTCTTAACATAAACTTTGTGCTTGATGACTTTGCTTATAAGTATTGCTATTTTATAAATAGATGTTTCTTAATGAGAAATAGCATGTAAATTAACATTTTCATCCAGTTGGGGGGGGGGGGGGGGGGGGGATTCATTTCTAAATTGGGAGGATACTCGTGAAAGCAGAAAAGTTAATTAGATAATTAGAACTACTTATCTCGTTTCACTGCAGAAAGGTGTTTAACTCTGGCCTATAAAGAAATCTATCAAACATAGTTAACAAGCGGAGTGGAGTAAAATCTCAAAACCCGACAGGTTTTGGCAAAAAAATCATCCTTGGTTGTAACAGTATATGGCTTAAGATAACTGCTGGAAGAAATTGAGTGGCTAATGAGGGTGTCGGTGATGAGACAGAAATGTTATGCAGATCTGAACCCTTTTCTTCCCCTCATATAGTGTTAATATCGGTGTATATATCACCACTTTTAATACACGCCCTTCTGGGGCGGAAGATAGAGTCGCTTTTTTCACAATTTAGTTCTGAATAAAGGAAGTAAGTATGAAGCAATAAAACAACAAAAAAACAACTTTTTCTAAACAAGTGCATTGTAATGTAGTTTAAAATCATGTTGAGATGGTGGATAAAATGTTGGGAAAAAATGTTGATGAAATGTTGATATCTTTAAGGGATGTTGAGCCTGTTTTACTCAAACGTTCAAATGTGCTATCTGTTCAAAAAAAAATTTAATTTCTTTACAATTTAACTATGGGTTTTTGAAAAAACTTCCCTGTGTTCATTTTTATTTTTTTTATTTTTAATGCATTGCATCTGATTATTAAAGAAATGCCAGTCCGAACCGAGATTTGGGATGCACGAGACTTAAATCTGATTATTTTCAGTTTAATAAATTTTGCATATTGATTTTTTAGTGCAACACTTGTTTTATCTACATATAAACAAATAAGGAAATGAAGCAGTGGTGTATTGAACCATTGATAGGGTGAGCGTGAAAGTTCCATCTTGTATCCGCAATAAGTGCAAACTAACTGCAAGCGGAACTAACCTAGTTGTAGTTCATATTTTTGTACATTTTTGTGATGTCTGGTAATAAATCATTATTACGTCTCCCTCCCTGCCTGCCATCTGTAGATATACTTGTGTTGGTTCGGAGACAAGGTATTTCCATTATAAATCATTACTACTCCCTGGACATTGAAACAACTATTCTTTGACACTTTGTTTTGATGTCTGCCTCTGCAACTCTCGTTAGTTTCCGTGGCGATGCATAACCTGAAACCAGCGCGGACTGTTTATTCGACTTCAAAGATTTTGTTTGTGATTTTTTTATCAACAGTTTTGCAAGCTGTTTGTCTAAAGGTATGCCGCTGTGCTTGGATAAGTAGTATGTATGGCAGATGTGCAAGGTTCAGTTTTCAAATGATCATTGGTTTTGCGGAAATTTGAGCCAAACTTCATGTTTAGTTTGCTGATTCTCTGACAGGTTCACTTGCTAATTGTAAACATTGTGTTACTTAATATGCCCTAGAGTTTTTTTTACTCTGTGTCTCAGATAAGTATTGGGTTAAAAAGTATCCAGTGATTTGCGTGTATCAGATTATGCAAATGTATTCTGAAACTAATGAGAACTTGCATCAACAACCGTGATGGCAGTCAGTCCGTGTGTCCTTTGAAGTATTTTGAATAGTTCAAATTTTATCTTGTTCTTAATAAAATTATTTCTTCCTCAAAAAGATAATGCTGACCTCACTGTGAAATCCTGATACAAATTTTAAAAAAAAATGAAAGAAAAGAAAGATAAATGTAAAAAAAGAGTTTTGAAAATATAAAAGATACAAAATAGAAGTATTTTAGATGTAGTTTTTTTTTTTTTTGTGTGCATTTTTTTTTCATAATAAGTTTTAAAAAATCATTTTCGAGATCTGTGTATTTTAATAGATAATTGTATTATGAAAATGATGAAATGACAATGTTATCTTTACAGACATAGCATTTTTTTTTCATGGTATATATGACTATCTCTATGTCGGCCGATCAGGGTTATCGGGAGGTTTTCAATTGATATAATTTGAGCAGCTGTTTTGATATGTTAGTTTACTTCAATAATGATGTACTGGAACCACCCTGTACTTGTTCCCCTTATATATTCTGGTAATAGGTCTGTAAAAACACTGTCATTGTACTGGTTCCTTATCTGATAAGCTGGTTCAGCAGCAGTATTAACTTTTCCGGTTACTTGTCGTCCTTTAGTTACCTTCCCATTCCGGTCACCTACTAGCCATTTCTCTTTGTGGTCACCATCTTGTGATGATTGCCCATATACTGGTTGATTATCTATATGGCTGCTTTACTGTTATGGTCAACCATATGTAAATATATTCTAGTCATCTCCCTTAATGGTGACTGTCATATGACGGTTGCCGATACACAGTACTGGTTAATTATCTCTGTTGTTAGCCATATTTAAATATATAATGTCATCTATCTGATTTGTCACATTACTGGTATGGTGACCCATTTGTAAATATGCACTCGTCATCTGTCTGAATGGTCACATTACTGGTATGGTGACCCATTTGTTAATATGCACTTGTCATCTGTCTGAATGGTCACTTTCCTAGAATGGTCACCTATTTGTAAATATCTTCTGGTCATTTATCTGGATGGTCATTTCCTAGAATGGTCACCTATTTGTAAATATCTTCTGGTTGTTTATCTGAATGGTCACTTTCCTAGAATGGTCACCTATTTGTAAATATCTTCTGGTTGTTTAGCTGAATGGTCACTTTCCTAGAATGGTCACCTATTTATAAATATCTTCTGGCCATTTATTTGTATGGTCACTTTCCTAGAATGGTCATCTGTGTGTAAATATGCACTCAGTGGTCATCTCTTTCCTGTTAAGGTCACCCAACTAAATATCTACCAGTTGCCCATCTGTAGGGTCAGCCTCCTTAATCGATAAATCATTCTGTAAATATGCAGTGGTCACCTATCTGAATATTCACCCAGATGTTCTGGTCACCCACCTGTAGATAATGTACTGATGATAACTCCCCAGTATGGGTACTTGACTTCAGTTATGAACACCTGAAATTTAGAATACAAAAAAAATCACACATTCTTTCCTGTAAGCATAGATAACATTTATGGTGTATGATATGGGCCCTATCTACTGTAACTATATACCCTGGTTATAAATTGTAGACCTACCCACCTGTACATGGTGTAAAACTGATAAACAGATAGTATATGCTGCGATGGGGCTCAATCTTACCAGGAGGCAGTTTGGCACTGCCTTTAATATACGGAAATTTAAGAAAAAATGTTTTCTGTGCTGCACCTGTGACTAGACCAGCAAGTGGTGAAAAAAATATTGAATTTATTTTATATAACATTTTTTATCAGAAGATAATTAAATCTGTAGACAGTCAAAGCAGCCAAGTCTAGGGAATGAGCAAAAGTGGCCTTAAAAAGACTGCTGTTGCTTAATGCAGGTTAATTTGCACTGAAAGCATAGAAATGGGAAATGTGTTTGCTGAAGACAAGTGGCTGCTTAATAGAGGTGACCCTTAAACAGGTTTGACTGTAGTATCATTTGTTGAACATGAAAAAAACAACAATGTTTAAATATTTTTTTTTATCTTTGATCATTTTACATAAATATCGAAACTAGGCTATACTTAAAAATATATTGTTTGCCGTGCTCCTCCTACCTACTCACTGAAAATTGCAGCTACCCAAACTTTTTATTGACTTTCAAAGTGTTTTTTTTTTTTCAAGATTTCTGTTCATTCTTAATTTTATATCCATAAGACTAGTACCATTATTCTAGATTAAAGTAAGGACAAGTTGTTTTTGGTCAGGACAAGCAGATTTTAGAATTACTTGTCCTACTGGACAAGTGAAATGAAAAAATAATATAATGGCCTGCGTATATCTTCAGATGTTTAGTTCTGGCTCTAATTAGAAAGATATCAAGCGAATTGTAGGAACTGGTTTCAAAAGAGATGTGAAATAAATAAACCAAACATAATGTTGTTATTGAAAAGTATTTATAATGTGTTCCTTAAAGCTTTCCTTTCTCTTCTGGAAGATAAATGCTTGTTCATGATGAAGGGTCAAAACATGAGCGCGTGGGCCAGTGGTAGAGCACTGAACCCAGGATTGGAGGGTCTTGGGTTTGATCCTCCTCCATGGCTATGTGCTGTCCTTCAGCAAGACACTTTTATACTTGGTACTGGTTATGTCCAGGAAGACTTTGTGTGTGACTTGTATAAGTTGTAATAACTTGTTTCACAATCAAAGTAAAATAAAAAAGTTTAAACAGTTTTAACATAAGTGAGATTTGAATATATTCAGTTAATCTGTCTCATTAAAACTCCATAGGATAGGATTTTATTATAAACCCTCTGAGTTTTTTTGTTACTGTATTGTTTCTCCTCACCAGATAAATAACTCTCTAACTCCCAACAATAAAAGGGGGAAAAAAAGAAGATATACAGTATCTACTGGTTTTCCTTTTGTGGACATCTGTCCATTCCATACATTATTCTTTCTACAGCCCTAATAAGAGAAATAATACATTATAAGATGTATTTATTCTGTTTTTACAATATCATATAAGTCCATGGATATAAATGTGATCTTTCCATTTTCCAACAGTATAATTATTGTACAACCAGAATTTTTGGTGAAATATAGATGGAAACATTTTATTGACATGTCATTGCAAAAAAAAAGAATTTGTTTCTTTTTAGATAAAAGGAGAGAGAGAGAGTAAACTATTTGGTATCACATACATTCACTTTTTCACATTTTGTTGAAATTGAACATTTTAGCATTATTTTTTTTACGTTTTTATTAGGAAATTGAAAGAATTTATATTTTAAGGTTTAATATTTCCTAGTTGTTTTAGCACTCAATAAAAAGTTCTGTTTCACCCATGACAACGAAACATTATATAATTTTATCCACCAGAGGATAGGGATGTAGTGTATCAACTTTCATGGAAGTATTTTCGTGGAATAATGACAAAATTATTTTTTACCCAGCTGCATGATTTAAGTACAGGTTGGCGTGACTTCATCTGTGTTGTGTGGCAACGTAGTGCGTTTACTTCCTGTAATCATGTTGCATTGTGGGTATCAAATAGATGCGGGTGTTTTACATCTAGGATGTAAGGATATGGGAAGACGTACACCTGCTTGCCAAGCTAGACCACACCTCGTGAGTCAAGCTGAAGCAAGCCAAAAGTTGTTTGAATTGTAACATATGTTAGAGATACGAGTCCAAATCAAGTACAAAAAGCTGCAGGTCTTGTGTTCCATATTTCATGACTATCTAAGATTTATGATAATTAATGCTGTAAAAAAATATTTTACATCAGTTTTGTTTAATGAGAAGGGCAAGCCATGACTTCAGAATGTTTCGAATGCTGGATTTTAAATTGAGGTCATTCAATTCTCAAAAGGAGGCAGGCAACTGAAAAATAATAATTGCAGACAACAATGTGATCATTTTGTTTTTCTCAAAGGGAGATCAATCTATCAGAAAAGGGAGATAACTTTTAAAAATGTGAATTAAAAATCACAATGCATAGTTTATTATATATATATTGTATATATAAATCAATAGCAGTGCTTTTTTCCAGTAAATTGGGAAGTGGTCAAAGCCTTTGAGATTGGGAAAGAAACAGCATGATTGAGGAGAAATTGGGAAACATTTATTTTTAGACTTTAGCAAACTGGAAAATATAGCGCAACACTGTTAAGATCATGTTCTAACCAACAGTTATCAGATATTACAATATTTCATATCCAGTTGTTTTATCTGTAAGTAAAATTCGCCACCAAAAAAACAAAAAATCCATTTTGAGATTTTATTCTCCTCATTTGTGAAGTAGCCAAATATTGGCCTCTGTTTTATAAGGTGTAAAAGCCCTGAAAGGTTAAACCACACTTTAGTAGTCTGACATTTGTTGTTTACGGAACTGGTAATAATTAGGGTTCTTGATTAGCGGCAGTGGATCTAGAGCTTGTAATAAAGGGCAGTAACTGTTAATTTATAAATTACACACTTTGAATCTATACATGAATGGGAGCAAAGGTCATCCATCAGGCATGTCTGTTGTTCTTTTGAAGATGGGATAGATGTTAGAGTGACACTAATTACCAGCAATGTGTTCACATCTGACAAAACAGACAGAATCGAAAATACGTCAATTGCTAGCTTTCCAGAACTGGTATTATAAGCTGCTGTCTGCAGTATTGAGAGAAAAAAATCGGGTAAACTCTGAGAATCTTGGAAAATAAAGACTTAATACTGGCTGGCAACTGCCCCTCATTAGAGCTGAACACCTGTTGCTGGTCTGACTGGAATAATGAGAGACTTTTATGATGGCAGAAGTGTTCATTAGATAAAGTTCTTGCCAAGCAGGCTTTGAAAATATGCCTCTAAAAATTATCTTACCTATACTCAAGAGCTAGAAGCCACAACTGTTCTGTTTGGATTATTCCAAGATGGTGTATCTAGTTTTACAAGGGAACTGTGATAACCTGTCGGTCCTTTTAGTGATAAACTTGCTTGTCTGTGCATGTTTACCCATAACTTGTTTAATTTCTGTAATAGACTCTCCCTAGCATCTTTCTTTCTTCATTTTGGACCATTCCATTATCATTTAAAAGGGTGATTAAAGGAATTTACTAACTGGGAGTTGGACTGCGGCGTGGTCTAGTGGTAGAGCGTCCGCATTACATGCGGATGGTCGTGGGTTCAATCCCCGGCTGGGTCATACAAAAGACTTTAAAAATGGTACTAGAAGCTTCCACGCTTGACGTTCAGCATTTAGAGGAGAGTTCTAGGTCAGGTCTGCCCGGTGTCAGTATAATATGACTTTTTTTCCTATGGAAATTATCAAATTTCTTTAAATAGAGAAGTTACTGCCATAACCTGCAAACAAAGATAAGCTGGAAAAAAATTTGTAGCCCCATCTTTATGATATAAAATGTATAGGCCTATCCTC
Organism: Panopea generosa; assembly: GCA_029582155.1. Lineage (NCBI taxonomy): Eukaryota > Metazoa > Mollusca > Bivalvia > Adapedonta > Hiatellidae > Panopea > Panopea generosa. The sequence continues at coordinate 44,153,976 of CM055903.1, forward strand.
TGTCAGGGCTAACATAGTAGATTGCAGGGTCACTCATGCTATTATTAAGGTATTCTGCCTAGACAGGTGTACATACTTGATCCTGACCCTGATTTCTGGAATGAGATAATAATGGCTTTTCTGTAGTTAATTAGCCGTACAGAAATTGTATACCTAGCCAGCTATTGTCAAAATGAAGGATTAACACATGTTTCTGATACTGCATATTTTCATCATTTAATGTCTAGGTCATATAGCAGGTATACCCAGTATGTTAAGGTTAAGGTCAAGGTCATACATAGAACATAACATTATTATATTTATAAGAAGTTGTAGATTTGTTCCGATATTTTTGAGGTAAAAACAGAATTCATTTTGATTCAAGAATTAATTAAACTTTTAATTCTGTATGTGTATACTCATGTATTTATAAAAAAAATTTTTTTTAGGAAGGTTACAAATTGTTACCTAAGTAAAATGAAAGGAGTTTAATAGTGTTTTGGAAACTCCCCCCACACACACACACGGAGACACACTTTGAATAATGCATAACCCCTGTTGGCATTTATTCAGAGGCATACAGTACTATGAATGTTGCATAATATGCATTGTGACCTATCATATTAATTGATATTAATAAAAAAAGGTATAATAATGTTATTTTTCAATATTTCAGACAACTTGATGAGAACAACTTAACGACAATCTCCAAATGGCTGTACGGTTTGAAAAACCTGAAGGATTTGTGAGTATAGTTTCATAATTTCATTGTCTGAATTCGTATTAAGTTTCATTGTTTCATAAAAAAAATTTGACCATTTACTTTGGTCCTCCTTGGCCGAGTGGTCTCAATATCACTTACCTCTCACCACTAAGATCGTAGGTTTATGTGAGAAAGTTTGTCATTACTCGTCTAAGGACCATGGTTCTACTCGGATTCATTCTGAGGTCATCCTCGACCAACAAAACTGGATGTGCCATATATAAACCTGTCGTGTGTTGAAAATGGCATTGAACACCATTCAATTAGTTGACCAAGAAGTGGAATTTTAATATTGATTTGAACAATTGAGTTTTTTATGCAAATTAGTTTTAAAACTCCCAAAGGTACAGCAAATGCAGGAGAACTGTTAAGATGACCAAACATATAGATTTGCGATACTTCAACTTCTGTTTTGGAGGACGGAGAAAAGAAGGACTCGTAAAATGTACAGCATAATGTGACATGCTTTTAAAGTTTTAACGCATAAAAATGAAGATGGGCAAAAATATGAATAATCTCTATGAATTCCAATATGTAATATAATCATATAATCATAATATGGTCGTCTTTACGGTTATGGCGGAAGTTTGTGGCGGTTTGTGAATATTGCACAAATTTCATATGACAGGCACTAAAGATTTATATAAAACAGAATATGATTGCTGGTCATTAAATGGCACTAAACCAAAGATACTGGAACACAAACTCGTAACGGATGAGCTAAATTGCTTGGTGAATACAGCGGCACAGTCATGAAAAGTTTTGTGATCGTTATTTTGTGATGGTTTTCATGGTGGTGATGATGAGAATTGGGTTATTGAACAAATAATTACGAGGGGAGCGAGTCCTGCTGGGATATCGGAGAGAGGCCAATGATAGAGGGAATGCACTGCATATCTTTAGGGATGATAAAATCAATGATATTTTATGTCTATTTTTTACACTTGTTGATAAAAGTCTTATCTGAGCAGTGACCTGAGAGAGATGGGATAATTGGTGAAAGCCCCACTTTAAGAAATTTGAGATATTTTATAATTCATTTTCTGAAGCCAATAAAATGTTTAATGGTAAAACTTTTACTAACTATATTATATGCTTCAGTGTCATATCTAGGTCTCAGCTAATGAATCTGGGTATATTTGGGCTGTAAAAATTGCATTTGGAGAAGAACACAAAATTATGTAATTAATTTTTCAAATATCATACATTTTCCTTACCATTCCTACATATGGTAAACCATAGGCCTTTCCAGCATTTTGGAGTGCTTCAAAATGAAGCCATCGTGTGGAGTATTTTACAAAGAATTTCGCTACAACCTTGTAGCATATGGTATACCTTAGAAATAGTTTCACATGCAAGAAAAACTTCAGTATGCGAAGTGCGAGTGTTGGTGAGCTCCTTGCATAACCAGGTGGCCAGAGTTTTGAAGCAATCAAATTTATAATGATCTAATTAAAATTCAGGAACACTTGGGTAAAATTAGTTTCAGTTGTTTTGGCAGGTGAAGTTATGAGATAGGTGTGAAACACCTGCTTTATATCTATCTAGTATCAATAAACAATAACTTGGCAAAAAAAATCCCCGGTCTTCACAACCCAGCCTGGGTGGAAAATAAACAGAAAATAAAAAAAATGTGCGAATAAACAAAATTTTTGATTTACGTTGTTCCTTTGAGATAGGGTTTTATAAATTGCAAGCCAGGAACACACAATATCTGGCTATTAATCTAAATGGTGAAAATTAAGAAAAAATGTTCATTCGTGTATGTACCTATGTTCTCAAATAGAGAAGCGTGGAAAATATTAGCTAAATGTTCTTTTAACAGCTGAAAAATAGATTTACGTTCCATGCATGAGAACCTGCACCATATATAAATATAAAACGGGTCCGCGTTCTTGATTTTAGTGTAAATATTAAATAGTTTCTATTTTAAGATGCATGTTTTCTGTCAGTGGATGGTGGTTGCTTTTGTTTTGAATAAAACTAATTTATACAGTTAAATTTTTAAATATTAGATTTTTTTTTTTTTGTATTTCATTTTGACTTTAATTAAAAAGACATTATCAAAATAACAAATATATTATCATCATCATAATGTCTGCTTGTCATTTTATTATAAATATCATCATCATCATCATCATCAATATAATCATCAATATCTGCATCATCATCATAATAATTATAATCATCATAATTTATTCTCGTCACATAATATTTTCATCACAAAAAATTGTTGAATTGTGTTTTAAAAAGATATAATAAAAAAAGGTTAATTAATCATCATCATTATTGTCACCATTTTCATCATTATGGTTTGTTAAGTTAAATTATATTAAATAATGAAAAAAAAACACCAACTGAAGTGACATTTTCAAAATGTCTTATTTGAATAACCAAGATTTGTAGGGGACATTAAATCTTGAAAATATTACCTCATTTACATGAAACATTCATAAAGATTACCGGTCTAGGTGTTATGGTTTCTCTGTCTAAGTGCGTAAAAACGCACGCATCTCTTTGATGTTTTCTAGCAAAAACAGCACACATGTCAATAGTATTAACAGTGGATGCTTTATTCAATGCATAAATTATTTAGATATCAAATATATATTTCATATAACATTTCTTATCACTTAATCAATCAAAGTTAACTTGTGTATGGGAGCCCATGTAATGATTTTAAACGGGCAGTTAGGTGATTACATAGATGTGGTATGGCAATAAACACAATACAGGGGCTCGTGGGGACATTCATTGTCCGACAGTTGAATAATTTATTGGTAAATGTCGCATTACAAAACTACATTAATAGCAACATTTATTTTTTTTTTATATTCAATAAGAGTAAATTATTTGAGTTTATAATAATGTTTACCGGTAATTCTTTCTTAAATGTAAAAGACAAAATAAATGATTTTGAAAAGATCTGTTGTATATTTTTAGTGTTTTACAAAAATCTTATTAATATTTAAACCAAAATAATATTCTTTTTATAATTTTTCACCCTTATGCATTTATGCATTTTTACAAAACTTACAAAAATTTGTCATGAGATTTTACTCCCCGTCTCATCCCCAGCACTTCTCCCCCCACCCCATTAACAACATATTTAGTAAGACAAATATAGTTATAATGAATGACACTTTTAATGCTTAATGCAACTTCATGGGAAGAGATATTATTTTAGACTCATTTTGCCCAAATTTCCTCCCTTGAAATAACCAGCGTATATAACAGACGGGAATAATTCTCTGCTAAACCTATTTATGTATCAAGTTGCCGCTTCATTGCACACCTTTTGCCATTTTTCCAGATATATGGGTATGTATATGTCGTTAATTTTGATACAGTTGGGAATTACTGAAAAAATTCTTACCCCATCTTTATCAGGTTTCCAAAGCAGGATTTCTGCATTGAGTTTGATTGTACGGAATGGTATTCCCTGATTTTCAAAATATACAAACAGGACTTTTTTTCTCTCCCTAATGCCAATAATTATGGTTTTAACAGAGAGTAGATTTGGCAGAAATCAGCAAATTAGAAGAAACCAGTATCCGTTCTTGACACATGAGAAGATAATTTTGACAAAGTTTCGTTTGATGGGTTGTACAGGTGCAGTGGGTGGGGTAATTACTTACACATACACATAGAGGCATAATGGGAATGTATCTTATGACAGTTAGTGTTCATTCAACATGCCATTAAGGCCAGTTTTACATTATATGGAGCCCCTCATTTTGTGAGAACTTTTTTTTGTGTGTGAGAGAGATAGTTTGTGATGTTTTTTGTTTCTTCACCCGTGCATATGTAAAAAAGATGCAGAGGGCATGTTTTAGTTTGTGATGGCTTATAAATGGATGCTATTTGATTTAAACTAATTTATTTAAGCTTTATTATGAAATAAGTTCAATTTGTTTTTGCGAATTGCTGTTAAATCCATTTTATGGCTAAACCTAGTATAGGTTGTTTATAAAAAGCCACCGAGATAAGCTTCAGATTGAACTGTCGACATTTGATGTGAGCAGCCAATGCCCAGTGTCCCCTATACCATTGCCCTTAATGGTGTTGAAACTTATTAGTTCATGCTTTTGAATATTAAATATATTCTTATCCCATATCTGCTATCAAAATGATGGTTACAAAATTAATGAATTTGTTAAAGAAGATAAAAAAAAAAAATTGCCTTGGTTTATCATAATTGTATGCCATCTAGATTTGATACAATACCCATACTTGTGTTTTAAAGGGGATAAGTTTGTGTAGGTAAGGTGACCTCTGTCAGTCATAGGTCACCAAGGATTATTTGGTACAGTATTCTTAGTTCACTGTATAATGCAACCAGGGATATAAAACATCCGTCCAATTAATCAAGCACTAGTTAGCAAAAACATTTTACATTTGAATGATTTTATTACAGGGGAAAAAAACTGTTGGATATTCACTTGATGTTAATTAGAGTGATTTTCTTCTTTCATGTTAATTACGTGATCTAATTTGCACTGAATTTAAACTGTATGGCCATGGTAAAATTTGGCAGGGAAATAAATAGATAACGGCCAGTGTTGCCACATAGCCGGAGTAGTAGAAACGCTCAAAATTGAAGTCATTTGAGAAAAAATATATTTAAAAATAAATAAATAAAAGAAGTGACTGTACAAATTGTGTTTTATTGTTTTGGAGGACATTTAATACCTTGAAAATTCAACTGTTTGGAGAAAGACAAAAAAAAATATAAAACAACTTACTTTTTAAGCCATGACAAAAAAAAAAATCGACATAATTAATGAAGTAATTTAAAAAAACAACCCTGAAACTGTCAAATAGACAACTCTTGAGATAGGAAAAAAAGTCAGATAAGTCTTACATAATCATTTTTTTTTTTCTTGAGAAAAAAAAAAAGGCGATACCAACATTGTGTAAGGGTCCTCCATGGCCAAATGCTCGAGTCCCGCTCGTTCAAAAAGATTTATGTGAAAAAGTTTGCCAGTTACTTGTGGAATGACTGTGGTTCTACTCAGATTCATTCTGAGGTCTTCCTCCACCAATAAAACTAGAAATGCCAAGTATAACCTGAAATGTTTTGAAAATGGTTTTAAACCCCATTAAAAAAATAACAAAATAATATTGTGTTTTAGTGCTCGTGACTTACAGGATGGTATCTGTTATACATGAGTCGACATCTCATTTAACTTTAAGGTGTATTAAATGAACGTATTTGAGACGTTTGATGTTTTCAAGTACTGCGTTTGACTGAGTTACCGCACTATATACATGAGGACATTTCTCCCTCCAATAAAAAGTGTATTGTAATCCTTGTACAAAATACCACTATGCCTCAGTTGTTTTGTTATTCAACACTAATTCGAAATTCATTGCCTCGACTCTTTAAAGTCAATTTATAAGAACCCTTAATGTAAATTGTATGTGGCCATCGTATGGCGCACATAGCTACACAACGGCTATATATTGGATATCAGTCCGGTACAAAGGTCGCGATCAAATTCCGAAATATGTTGAAGCAGGCAATCTTAAGTAAAGAAGAGATGAATTCCTTATGCTTGACAGGAGAGGCAAGTTAAGGGATGAAAATGCTGGATTTAAACAGTTTTGTATCTGAAATAGAATGGGAGAATGTCAACTGTTGAAATAGAGAATTTATATTAATGGGTAATTTGAATTGAAAACGAATACAAAAAAAAATCTTACACATAAAGAAATATTGAGAGTAAGAAAGAAATAGAAGAGAACTGAATGATATGGTCCAATTGTTTCCTTTATTAAAATGTGCTGTTATTATGCTTCGACATGTAATCTTGTATGTAATATGCAAAACATTGTTTTGTACTTTTGATATACATTATGGTTGTGTGTTCTAATCTTACCATTTCAAATGAAATATTTTGAGATTGAGTTTTTATATAAAAGAATTCAGTTTAATTAATATCTTGCCATTTCAGACAAAAAGAATTGAGTTCATTTAAAAAGAATTCAGTTCATATCTTGTGTTTTCAGACAAAAATTATTGAATTCAGTTCATATCTTGCGTTTTGAGACAAAACCTTAAGTTCAGTATGTATCTGCCTTTTCAGACAAAAAGAATGAATTGAGATCAGTTTATACCCTTGCAATTCAGACAAAAAATATTCAGTTTAATTCCTGTCTTGCCTTTTTTGTAAACAACAAACAACCTAGAGATGAAGTAAGCATTTTATTTAATACACAATACAATATGTTTTCAAATTTAATTTTAACAACACAGCCAGTTCAAACATCGACTTCAGTTGGAAGGGAGATAACTCCTCCCATGGACTGGTTTGGTAAAACTGTAAACCAGAATGACAGTTGTTCTGTGTCAAAGGAAGCTTACCAGATATTACAAATAAACATTTTATTGCCCTGAAAAATGATCCTAAAGTAAACCTATTAAGTTCTGATGAATGATGCCAGCTAGTCCTTTGATTGAGATGACTGGAAAATGTTTATGGGAAAATAAAAAGAACCCGTGAGATGTAGCAACTGATGGTGGCGAGGGTGTAAAAGATACAGACGCTTCATCTTTATTGGTCTTCCAAACACACGTGTTTGGGTAGTGGTGTGAATGTAATCAAATGTGTAGTGCTGTTTGCACAAAACAAGAAACAATAATTCCTCCGCCCCTAATCTAGAGTGATCTGAAAGGTTATCTCAGGATCATTTACATCTCACTTACCACCGAGGTCACGGGTTCGATCCCAGCTTGGTCCAAACACTTCACATGAAAAAGTGTGTCAGTTACTTGTGAAAGTATGGTGATTATACCAAAATTTTCCTACCAATAAAATGTATAGTAGCCTCCCAATCTCCTCCCCCACCCCATCCAACCCAATCTCAACACCATTTTATGACTAGCACAAAAGTACCCTGCAGGTTATTTGATCTGTGTTCAGTTGTTAATAAAAGACAAATAATTAAAATCATTGATGCCATTGCAAACCATGCAAGCAGTATGATATTGTCTACATCTTTGCCTCTCAGTCAATTTATTGACTCTTCCATTGGAATGACACTGGAGAGGTTAAAAAATGGAAGCATTGAAAAGGTTTTGAAAGAATGTCAGCATGGCAAAGTGTAAGAGAGCGAAATAGAAATAAGGAAATAAATGTTGATATGTGTACTAAATAATCGTCTTGAATGAAAAAGAGGCTTGAATTCACAAAGTTTTCAAGAGCATGATGAGTACAGATAAAACATTATACAAGTTTTGTTTATTATTTATTTCCTAAAGTTGTCTATCGCTTGTTCTAATTGAAAGTATGAGTAGTTAAGGCCACAATAAATTAACTGTTTGATTATCTTCCCCATGTGCCCCTAATTTTCATGCCACCCTGGGAAAATACCCCCCCCCTCACCCCCCCAATTCACCTCCCCCTTTTTAAGAAAAATTTGGATGAGAATATTGCAATTAATTTATAATGGCCTTATTGTGCCCATTATGATGACTGGCTGGCTGGCTGGCTGGCTGGCTAGAGTAGTACAATATGATGTCATTGCCATTCTGTACATTTCAGATCTGTGTCACTCAACAAGATTGTAAAAATTGAGCCCGCTGTCTGGGAGTATTGTCCCCAGCTCGTTACATTGTAAGTATTTAATTTTTTTCCTTTTCTTTTCTTTTCTTTTTTCTTTTCTTTTCTTTTCTTTTTCCTTAAACGTTGTGAATACGGTATTTGATCTGCCTAGTTGCATCAAAAGATTTATAAAAAAAATTGTCAACCAAAAAACAAAAAAGGAGGATTTTTTGTATAAAGTGTGTGTAAAATGCAATAAAACATAAAGGAATTTTTTCAACTTTAAAATGTCACATACAGGGGATGGTGGGGAGGGATGTGGTTGTAATAAAAGCATCAGAATTTTTCCAGTGTGTTTCCTACATTACTATGGTAATTCTTCGTTATAGTGATATACATATAAAGCCGTAAAATAAAATGTTTTTCATAAAATAAATGATTTTCAATACAGATTACAATATACACTATTGATTGTCTACAGAATTATATAAAGTGGTGTGAGATTAAATTGCATGACACCATAAACAAAAGGTGATGTTTAGAGTTACATAGCCACCAGTCTGTGTAAGATGACAAATACCTGGGTGGCATTTTCACCATGAGGTTGTTTAGCGCTGACTTTGGCAGTTATTTGGTACTTGGACACGATGTCCATCACATAGTCACAGACAGTGTTACCATTACCTACCTAAAGTGACATAAAAGTTTCATTGTCAGTTTTTTTAGTACCTGGTGCCAGACTTTTTGTCTAAAGTGTAGTAAAAGTGTGGTCTATTAAGCCAAATTAAAAAGTTGCTAGTTTACAGTTTGTCATGCAAAAAAGGCTTTAATAATAATAATAATAATAATAATAATAATAATAATAAAGTCTTTATTTAAAGAGAAAACACAGTTGGAACCATCTCCAATCTTCCCTGTGGTCCTCTATTATATACATGGGGTGTACTTCATTTGCCAAAATAATTTCATAGTTATTCTTCTTCAAAAAAATTTGTACCTAATTTATAGAATATTTTTCATTTTGTAAAGGATATTCCATACGGCAAACAATTTTTTTTAAGGATGACTTTAAAAGTGTTTAATAAATTAAACATTCATTTTTATTTTTTCACCTGTGCAATTTTTTTCTAAATATTTTTACGCCTAAATTTTATTTCACTGAACTGGGTGAATATTGAACCAATAAATTCTGACATTAATTTTGATAGTTATGGGTACTAAACGTTTTACCCCCTGTTTTTGTTTGTTTACTCTTGTTTATTTAGAGATACTACAGTGGCGGTCTTGAACAGTGTAAATTGCTGTTATTAGAGGTGCTAAAACAGCTCAACTTCACCGTGGGATCCAATAATATCAAATATATACTTGCCTGTATGTCTCGCTTTACTACTGTCTGTAATTCTTCATACTGCTTAAACACAACTGGTCCGGTCTAATGCTGTTGATGCTATAAACTGTTATTTATCCCCTTGTGACCTCAGCAGTGGTCTAGTGGTTTGGTGTCTGCCTCGCATGCAGAAGGGTAGGAGTTCAGTCCACTTGTGGTTCATATTAAAGACTTCCTTGCTTGGTGTCCGACACTTGGAGGATAGTTTTAGATATGGTAAGCCCAGTGTGAGAATGATGTGATTGGGTGGGTAGCGTTTTGTGTCTGGGTATGATTTTCTAACATGGCAGCGTTCAGAATACTGTCTAAAGCGTACTCCATTATGATGTGACTGAAAAATGGTTGAAAGCAATGCAAAACACCATACAATACAATACAGCCTGTACAGCTCTGGGTTTATAGCGGCACTATGTAGGGTTTAACGACTGATTAGTGATCAGTCAAGATTGTGCACTGTTCTACACTTGCTGTTTGTTACTCAGTCAGTGAATAATTTAATGAAAGGTAAAGACAGATTTTCATTTATCTTTGATCATTCATTAGTGCTAATTAAACCTTAACTATTAAAACAGAATAACCGATGTTTTATTATTAAATAATTAATAACTCAGTATTCTGATATACATATTTGTATATATATATATATTCATTAAGATGGTTTTGTAATTTGTATACCAGGCTAGCAGTTTGTATTCTGCTTTTCTGTCGGCAGTTATATGCATATATATAGTGTAATAATTGAAATTTCTTGCAAGTTCAAAAGCATATTCACTCAAAGCTGTATGCCTCCAGCAATCGCGTAGTTTTACGAATCGCTTAAGTTACGTAATTAAAAATCATATTCCTATGTAACCTTCGCGATTTGGAAAGATACTCATATTTAGCGCAGATGTAGACACTAATTCTGGTTTTAATGGCGAGATTTGCTGTGAGAGACAGCTGAGTGCAATAAAATACATGAAATTCTAATATCGCTGTATTAGTTCCATTCACATAGTTTGGCAGAAATCTTTTTGCCGAGGCATAGCTCAACCTCAGGAGGTCTGATGCTGAATGTGTTTTATTTTTCCCCTAAGTAATTAAAAATATTTGCACATTGTCTGATAATTATCATTAAAGTTTTATTTGAAAATTATTAATAATTACAAAATATAGATAATAGATAAAAATGATGATAACAGGTTCCGTTAAAAAAACATCTTCATCTCCATTATTGTCAACATGCCAAATTTCAGGTTAAAATATAAAGCCACAAGTATATTTCTTTATTCCCAATTTTGTGTTTCATTTAGATACAACTTTAGACTTAAAGTGTCACTAAAAAAATGAAATAGCTAGGATTTTTTTTCTCTCAATAATATAAATAGCCAGATTATGTCAAGCTACCATAGAAAATCAGTTTGTTGCATATCCATATATTTATAAGCAGTGCTCCAGATGAGCAGTTTTTGGGGCTATTTAAGCATTGAAATTTCTGAATAAAGCATTGAAGTTTAAATTAAGGGATAAAATAAGCATTATTCTCAATTTCAGTGTTGATTAGTTTGTTTTAACCCGTTACTTCATATAGACGCCTTTGGACAGCTCTAATACTGAAGGCATTAATTCACCACGTATCATCTTTAGGTGAATTATGTTTATAATAACTGACAGAGTGGAAAACAGTGCAGGAAGTGTTCAGATTGTTCGTCACGAGCAATCTGAACTCTTCCTGCACTGTTTTTAAAGGCCTTCTGTGATTGATGCAGGAAAACGCGTATCTATGAAGTAAAGGGTTTAAATGCATTTTGATAAAGAATTTTCATTTATACCCTTAAAATTTGGAAAATAAGCATTGCATACTTATTTAAGGGATAAAATACTCATTGAAGAAAAGCTTATCTGGAGCACTGTACTTAAAGAGTATTTTTTAACTTTAAAAACACACTGTTGTGGAAGTCCCAGATTAAGAAATGATGACAGTAAAGGTTCTTGCCATTTCATGACTTTCTGTTAAAAAACAAAGACAAATTTAGATTATTATTTAAAGATTTCAGAGAGACTATTATCCAACTTTCATTTTTAACTTCCTATTATTATGTCACAATTTGGTTAATAACTATTGAATGTTTCTTGGTGTCCACCCTGGCCATATATGGTCCATGGAGATGTCTCTCAGTCATTCAGATTGTTGGTTTGATCCCAGCTAAGTAGAAAAGCTTCATTCAGGCCTAAATTAAAAAATTGTTTGCTGCTTCCGACCGACCCAAAACAATCCTGCCAAACAGGAAATATTTTTTGGGTGTCCAAAAAAAAAAAAAAAAAAGTTTTTGAAAAATCTAAATATTGTCGGTCATGACATGTCCTTAAAAAGATTCTCTGATTGATTACAAAAAAAAAATATAAAAAATTTACCTACCTACCCAAACCTGAATGGTATTCCAGACAAGCAATTTATTAAGGATGCCTGCATTTTCAGAAGGTTTGATGATTTCATGTGGAAGGATATTTCAATTCACCACTAGTACTGGATGCCATCTGTAGAAAATGGAGTAAATTTTTTTTACTTTTATATATTTTATTTACATCTTGAGTAGAGAAGAGTAGGATGATGTATGGGGTGGTGGTGGTGGTGGTGGGGGGGGGGGGGGGTATTGTTAATTAACTGTTTAAATTAACTCATAAATTTGAAAAACAATTTTGATGAAGGGCATGCAGCAGGTATAAAGTAAGAATATGGAAAGAGGGTTGTAAATTTAATGGTTTGCGTCTGCTCATTATTCAAGCCAGATTGTGTGGGTAAATGTTTTGGCAAGAATTGCTAATTAAATTTAATTTGATTTTGGCAAATTGTTCAAACTGGATACTATCGCTAATTAAAGATGGAAACCTCATTGTTCTGTCTGTAATATGGTTTTATGATCTGGGCTTATATGTGTACCCACAACGCACCTCAGTTCAACTTTACTTTGGGAGATTATATATCTTTTGTGTAATTAATTGTCTTTTGGGTATTATTTGCGATTTTTGTTCAATGTGACTGTTCCCTTAATAAAAATAAAAGAAAATTGTAACTTATAATTTTTTTTAAAATGTGACCATGGATAAAATTGTATCAGATAAAGAATGGAATTGCCAGGGTTGCAAAATTGATGACAAATTATTAAATTCAGATCATGGGTTTGTATTTTCAGAACGCGAATGAGTTTTGCTAGTAAAATATCCATAATTGCATGGCAACCTTCGGGTATTCCATTGTATTGTCTAGGCATGCATGCATTTGTTATAATTATACCACAGAAGAAATAACAAAACAGTCTGTATACAATATGCACGTACACACGCACGTGTTCCTTATAAATCTCACAATGCAGGGAAAAGAAGAAAGCACGAACATAAAGATAATAATTATTTGAAGCAGAAACTAGGCATATGTGCTTGTATACATCTGCTACTTCCCCTGTTATTCAATAAATATAATACTATGTGCGCGCTGTTGAACACCATTCCCCACCACCTGTTTAGCAAATGTTGTGAGGGGGTGCCAAGCGGGGAAGTTATTAAGTTGGCCAAAAACCTGAATTCCCTGGCATCGCTTGGAAACTGGGAGGAGACAATGAAAGAAATTTGTTTTTCGAAAATCTTATATGGTCATTTCATTGTTGGGATGAGAACAGCTGCTGCTAGAAATTAATATTGTAATGAAATAACAACATACGGATATCCTTTATTTTTTTGATAAATTGTGATAAGTGGCAACTTGCAGATACTTGCTGAAGTTCAAATGTTGGGCACGCATGTTGTCTTATCTTGAATTTAATTACTGTATTTGATTTGAGGAACCCAGACTGGTAGATGAAAGAATATTCCTAACTGATAGTGTGGAAATTGAATGTGCATTTTGATGACCTACACCATGTGCAGTTATTCAAGATGTGAGATAGCAGGGCAACTTGGATAGATAAGTTACAATGTAGTTCCACATATGTAATATGTCAAGTTTGGCCTTTTTTCCTATTATATGGTTTAGCTTCATTTCCCCTTGAACGTGTGTTAGAAATTCTTAGCCAATAACGGAAAATAAATAAATGGATGACCAAATGAATCATTAATAAATAGAAGTTAATAAATGTGAATTACATCTGTGCCAAATGACTATAATTTTGCCTTATGCATTCTATTACTTGTATGTAAATATGCATTGTCATGGAAGGCAATTTTTAAAAAATAGTATTCTTTTTTTATAAACTGGAATTTTTTGTTCATATTAAATTTAATGCATGTAAAACAGCGTTTGCAATTTAATAGTACATTTTTGCCATATAGACCAAATATGTGAAGAGAAAAAAAAAATAAGACTACCATTGTTCCAGTTTCAAACACGTGTTAGTTTGATATTCTACCCAGCCATTAAACACACCACAAACTTGTCAGTCGATGTTTTATTCCCCTTGAAGTAATAATTCTGATGATTTCTGACAAAATGATTCAGTTGTTACTCTACGGACACTCCTGTTGTGTAGCAGTGAGTGGGTAGCAATAAAGAATATATATACTGAAAGTATAAACCAGCCATTGCTTCATGTTTCTGTAGCAGCCAGTGGGTAGCAATCAGAAGAATATATATACTGAAAGTATAAACCAGCCATTACTTCATGTTTTTGAGCAACTACATAAAATTGTTTTTATCTGCACGTGTTACCAACATACCTTCTTGGAGTTTGTTTCAGGTCAAACGCATTTTGTTTTTGTTTGTACCATAAGAAACAATTTTAATGCCTGTGGCACGTGCAATATTTGGATATTGGCACGTGCAGTTTGCAGGTATTGGCATGTACATTGTAATTTTTTTTTACAGTTGTAAGGCTACCCTCGCTCTGTTGGCTTAAATATACAAACACATGCATATTGTGTAGATTGATTGGCACATTCATGTAATGTATCATAAAACAGTAAAGGTAGCCTCCCTTTGTTGGAAGTATAAAATACAGGGTCATTTCGGTATAAGACACTCAGTGACAAGTTCACAGTATCACCAAGGCTAAATCTAATTCATCAGAAGCTTGCGTGCGTCTTATGTTGCCGGTAGTGATCCATCTCTGCCTTGCAGGAGCAGATGTTTGTTTATTTTTCGCCATGCACAGATAATGAGAGTCTGTTTCCAAACATATGCTTCCTATCTGTGTGCTGCTGAGGATACCAGTATTCAAGAAAACACACATCACAGAACGCCAGTCTTCCTGGTTTCTCTTGTCATATTCACACATCACATCTATTTATACACCAGGCATTAGAAAATGCCAGAAAATAACTTTTTTCTTCTTTTTTTTTACCCTATCCACTGTTGTCATATTCAGGCATTGTAAAGCACTTGAAAGCATTTTCTTTTCACTTTATATTTACAGAAAATTATTATATATATTGACAAGAAAATTGATCTTTCAAAATTTCTGTGAAATTAGTTAAATTACCCTTAAATATTTTTGTAAGAAAGTGTTGCCATCAAAAAAGAAGAGTGCTTGGGTTTTTGTTTAAGGATGTTAAAGCTTTTAATACAATTGTTGTGTTGAGAAGTTGGTCGAGACAGTTGTCTCGTGATTATGTGAAATAGTGAGCTCCAAAAATCCATTATCATGTTCGTGTTTGAACCCTGACTGATTCATAAAACCCCCCAAAAAAACAAAAAAAAACATGTAAAAAACAAACATAGAGTCAAACCTGTGTGTAAGCAGTCTCCTGTATGGAGCAGTCACTTGCCTTAGGCTGCCACATTTGCTATTTCCCATTTCTATGGGTTCAGAGCAAATTAACCTGTATAAGCAACAATTTGTCTTTAAAGGTCATTTTGCTCCTTCCCTTGACTGGTTGCTTAAGACAGGTTTGGATGTACTAAAAAAAAAGAAAAAGAAACAAGATGTAATCAATACTGTTAGCATTCATATTAAAAAAAAAAAAGAAAATGTATCTTGTTGGCTTGAAGAGTCCCGGCTCAATTTGTTTATATCTGTAATTATGTAAATTTGATGTAATAAATAAAGTGTTTATGACGTGTGCTCATAGTAGATACATTATTAAAATTTACTTGTCATTGAATTGTTGCCTGTTTGTGTGTATAAGAGTAACGCCTCAGATCTTATCATTCAATTTATTTGCTAGGCTCGGTGTGAAAATTGACCAATTAAAATGTTCGCTCTCCCACCCCTATTATGTATAGAATATTTTACGAGTTTGCAAGCATGTGTGTGATTATAAATTGCACTTCATACTGAATAAAAAATACTTCACTTTATTTTCAGATTTTTTTTTGTGTGTTTTATGACTTGAATAAATTCAGGGGGAAAAACAGGAGTATTTTATTAATTGTTAATTTGAGGCATATTTTTTATACAGACGTGTGGTTTTGTTATTAAGAAGGCACTGACATTCCTCATTTACATTATTGCATTTACATTTATTTTATCCCAATTCGGGGACGTCTGCAGCAGAATGTTCTAAGGCTGTCGTCTAACGACCACTGAGGTCATGGGTCCAGCTCAGCTCAATCCAAAACCTTTATGTGAGAAATTTTGCCAGTTGGTGGTTTTCCTCCGATTCTTCTGAGGTTTCCCACTACCAATAAAAACTTTTTATGCGTTGAAAATGGTGTTGATCACCATTCATCCCACTATCCTTTCTGTGTATTGACTTAATGTAATTAACGGCCATGTACAACAGTTTTATGGTATTCATCTTGTAAGAACACTACATGTATAATGGGAGTCTGCATTGAGTATTTTGTCATTTGTTGCTGAATTTGATTTATTCAGTAAAGTAGGAAATGGGAATGAGACTGTTGATCAAAATAGTACAATTATGCGGGGATGGGAGGGGCGGTAGAGTTGGGTGGTATAGTGGATAAAATGTTGGTTACTCAAGCCAAAGGTTGCGAGTTCGATCCCTAGCTCAATAGAATGCCTATTGAAAAACAATGCCCAGAACTTGTTTTACCCAGGAAGTGGGCTCAAGAGCAGTCTATATAAGCAATCAAGCTAAAATAAATTGTTATAAACTTTAAAAAAAAAAAAATAATGCAAAAACATAGAGTTGTTACCTATTTACAGACAGAATCGCATCATAAAGTATTCAGTGACTTTTCACTTACATGTACAGTCAAGCAACCAGCCAAGGGAAATAGTAAAGGTGGCCTTTTAAGACAGGTTGTTGCTTAATACAGGTGAATTTACTATGAAAGCATAGAAATAGGAAATAGAAAATATGGTTGCTGAAGACAAGTGGCTACTTAAAAGAGTTGACCTCTTACACAGGTTTTACTGTTCAAAGAGTTTATTAGACGCTAATACTGTTGTAGTCTTCATTGAGAATGACGTTGCATTTTGCAGGACGTTGAACAACAACGAGATGGTCGAAATAACTGCTGAGTCATTCAAAGGTCTCACGGGCCTGAAGAACCTCCAGATAGCCAACAACCATGTGGAGATAATCCAGGATGATGCGTTTAAGCAGCCCAATAACCTGGAGGAATTGTAAGTCACATTTACAGATGTTTTATATGCTGTGGATTTGAGGAACATTTGGCTAGTAAATTCGGCGATGAAAGTTCAAACTTTGGTAGTAATAATTAAAACTTTTTTTTAAAAAAAAAAATAGTTTGGCCCTATGTTAATTTTTATTTTTCATGCCTTCTGTCCATTTTTGTTGAAAAAGACATCTGCTAGCTACCTATCCACATAACCTTATTTATTTTAATGATGGCCAACATTTTCAGTTATACTTTTAGAAGATAGGTGGTTCTATTCAGATTCATGTGTTTGTTCTGAGGTATTCCTCCACCAATATAACTATATACCATATACAGTTAAACCTGTCTTAGTACAGGTTGAACTTAAATCATAAACATGGTAAATAGATAATATGACTGTTTAAGACAAGTGGTTGCTTAATAGAGGTGACCACTGACACAGGTTTGTATAAACCTGTAATGCACTGAAAAGGGCATTGAACTCTATTAAAAATAAAAGACGAGACTTGGTTATATGTATCAAAATGTTTTAGCATTTTTTTGTTACCAAAATTGCTCTGTCGAAGAAGTCAGTGTGAGAATGTCTGTCAATGTGAGAATGTCTGCGGTTTACTTACTTAATTAAAAACATTGGTTCCACCGATATTTAGGGGGTTCATTCTGAGGTCTTCCTCCAAAAAACTAGTCATATATCACCTGTAATGTGTCTAAAATGGCATAAAACCCCAATGTCACTAAAATTGTCAATTCAGCTGATAAGTAAATATACTCAAAGCAAACATTGGTGTAGTGAAGAAATTTGTCTTCATTCATAGTCTTGATTTTTTGTGTGTAATTGCTCAGTTGGGATGGACATTTTGTCACATAATCCACAAAAGATAGCGACACTGTTTTTGAGTCCGTACATCTTCCCTACTGGTGTGCAAACTTGGTTTATTAGGCAATGTTTGGTAAGCATTGTTGAAATTTTGAAGTATTGGCAGATGTGTAATGTGACTATTGTTAAAATGGACACGATCTCTAATGAGATATTTTTTTATACACTCATTAAGAATGGTTTGGTATTTTATAACACTTTAATTTCTCAATAAACATTGAAATAAACATTAAATCAAACCTCAAATACAATCATTTCGGCTTTAACAAGTCCTTTAATTTCTTATTCTACGGAGAGTGGGACTAATTGATGTCGATATTTGAAATAATGGCCATTATAAAACCACTTAAACACGAATCACGTATCCTAATGAGGCTCATCTTCCCATTTTAACGAGCTGGATATTTTAAGATTTTATAAGTATTACATATTTCATAACATCTTGTTATAAAACTTTGATTTGGAAGTGTGACAAATTTTTAAGACTTCCGCTGACATTCTATTCAAAATTTAAAAAAAAAAAAAAAATAATCACGTAATATATTGCGAGTTTTTGTTCAGATACATTCTTTAGAAGAAGTCTATAAACAGGTGACAGGTGTGTTGATGATATTGCTGAAATTAATTATTACATAACATAGTTATTACAAATTTGATAATCATCTTATCGTGATCTCCGAAACGCTACTTTGATAATGGTAAGCATAAAGGATAGAAATACCGTCTGACAAAGTAATATTCAATATTTAGATATATATTTATAACATGCACACATAGATATCTTTGTAGTTGCATATTATGTACCTGCCATGTTTCATTTTTACAATGTAAAGTTTAAAGTGGAACAATGTAGAAAGGGTGTTGACTGCTGATTTCAGAGGATGTGGGTTTGATCCCAGGATAGCCGGCTGGTCTCTCATAAACAACATCCAGTACTGGTTCTACCCAGGAAAAGAGAATCAACAGCAATTCACAAAAGAGCTGATATCTGAATCGAGCTAAAATTAATATTGGAGTATTTTTGTATTTGTTTGGATTTTTTTTTTCAATTCCTGTTTGTTTAACAGCAAACTGCAATGAACAACACATTTGAATTAAGACTAAAAAGTGTTCTGAAATGTAATAACAAATTCTTCAATTTCCTGTAAGTCCCAGAAAAATTATAAAATCTTTAATAAAGAATTATATTGATAAAGAATTATATATTTTCTTATAGAAATTTGAACAACAATGTGATATCGTCAACAATTGAAGACATCAAGGAGGCGTTCACGGGTCTGTCGGCCCTAAAGAGGTTGAGCCTAATTAACAACAAGATTAAAACAATAACAAAGCAAGCATTCAGGGGCCTTGATAGTCTGGAAGAGTTAGCATTGGACAGGAACAACATCACGTCCATACAGGGGAACGCTTTCGAGTCCCTGCCACAACTGAACAAACTGTAAGTTCAGCCAAACTTGTTTTAGCTTTCACTTTTATTGAGCAGTCATGTTTTTTCTTCTCCTTGCAAGATATGTTCATTTTAAGTCGTTTTATTGCATTTCCTCTTTTTACATACAACAAATTATTAAAATTTGCAAAGAAATATTTGTACACATGTTCAGATTTAAATAAAGCTGGTAGTGGCATTGATTTAGTTTATATTTAGAGAAAAGGCTAGACAGACAGACGGCGATGAATTATCCTCACTATGGCAGTTAATCGCAATATTCCTAGTAAAGATTATTTTTTTTAGAAATTCATTTTTTTTCACTTTTATATTCACAGAACATTCAACACAAGCAGCCTGTTTTGTGATTGCCAGTTGTCATGGGTACCAATGTGGTTACGGGACAACAACTTTGAGCGCACAGTTGTCGCCAAGTGTGCACACCCAGATGTGCTGAAGGGCAGGAATATATTTGTGGTTGACTCAAATGAGTTTAAATGTGGTAAATGTCTAAACGCCAAACATAAATGTTATTTGTTAAAAAAAAGGTCAATCTAGGAATTATATGGACAAGTTGAGGAAAACTTTCATAAACCCGCTTAAAGGGACACACAGCTATCTTGGTGAAGTTCAAATTCGCAGTATTTCTGAAATGTATCCATTTTTAAAATAAAATACCCCAATATAACTACATACGTATAGATAACTCTGCTATGATTGGATGGTATTCTAGTATCTGTATATTTTATTGTTCTAGTTAGCATGACATTTAAAAATGCTAGATTATATGTATGAGTAAAATTTGATTTGATGTGTAAATATAAGTAATGTAAAATTAATTGTAACATCGTAAGAGTCCCTTTGATTAATTAAAACATTTTGGTGACTTTATTTCTTTTTAATTCCTTAAATTTAAGAATTGCTGACTGAATATAAGTATGCATTCTTAAAAGAAACCATGAAAATTTGAATATTGGAGTTAACAAAAAAAAAAAGTTTATTTTTGATCTTGCAGTTGGTCATTAATTATTTTTGCCAGTATTTAAAAACAGGAGTAAACAAATGTTTGTTCTTTCTTGCAGTTGGTCATTTTCTGAAGCCTGTGATAGTGATGCATCCCAAATCTCAGATCGTGTTGAAGGGAGACAATATTACGCTGAATTGTACGGCCGCTAGCACAGAATCTCAGGGATCCCCCACAGAGTTTAAATGGAAGAAAGATAATGTGGTATGTCATCTTCACAAAAAACCCAAACTAGTGAACAGTGTAAAAATAAAGTAGTAAAACTTCATATTAGTTTCTACATAACTGCACCATTGTCATGGTAGTTCAAATATTAATTTAAAAATTGATTATTATAAATATGATACTTGTTTTACATCACAAGAGTTTCCTTGTATTTTGGAGTTTGGGACTCTTAATTTTAATTCTCTATATTTCTAATATAGGGTTGTACTAAAAAATAAATTTTGCTGTGTTATAATCGAAATAGCAGCTACTCAAACTTTTGGTATTGACATTAATAGCATTTTTGATAAAAATAAAAATGAAAATCTGACTTATGAAAATAAATGACTACCTACCCACATAAACAATACGGGGTTTGGAGCACAGCAAGCAAACACTTTTACGAGGATGGTCTAAATTTTCAATTCTCTTCAAGATCATGAATATGTATATGAGGTCACCAATAAAACTTGATGTGACCTGTAATTGAGTTGAAAAAGACATACAACCCAATTAAAAGAAAAAAACAAACAAAACAATTTGTAATTAAATGTCACTTTTTCAAGGTTTGTAAATTAACTCATTTATTCATTATGATGACTGTTCAGGTGCTGGAAGATGTAGATACGGTGGACTTCGCCACGAGGAGTCAGAATCTAACACACTATGTGTCCAGGCTTCACATCAAGAATGCTGAAGACACGGATAACGGGAGATACCAATGTGTCATTTCAAACGAGTTTGGTGCAGCGTACTCAAAAAGAGCAAATATAAATGTTTATGGTAAATTATTTTGCATATTTCAAAAAGTTTGAGCTTAAGATAAAGAAAATATTTAACTGTCTTGGGCTGCTTTCACAAAATGCCTTGTGATAAATATCGTAGTAAGTCACTTTTTACAATTTCTTTGTCGTAAGTTGAAATTTTGATCAACATTTAAATGATTCTATTTCCCCAAAATATATTATTTTCTGCAAGATTTTGGTTCATTTGGATAAATATTTCAAAAATTATGAATAATTGTTGGTTTACGTTTATGGCGATATTTGTCGTAAGTTGTTTTTGTCAAATGCACCCCTGGTTCTAACATGTTATTTCTCATCTACCTGATAGCGATATCTTGCTCACACGGGTGTCTTGCATTGGGTGAATACATAATTCAGTCACATGTTGATATCATTATGCTGACGTAAAATCAATTTGTCTGATGCAAAACAACCCTTGGAGGAAGGGTCATACGTATATAGAAATGTCAGAGCCTTGTTCTCTGCACATACAGTGGGCTTAGCATAACACTGTTCTATCTACATAAAAAAAGAAAAAGAAAATAGAACATTGTTGCATTGAACCGTCAGTACCATAAACCGCTGACTGTTCCGTATCCCCAACACAATACTGTAACATAATCACTTTGTATTACGTACAGTTAGTTAAAATCAATGATGGTAGGTTTCGCCAAATTCTATGTCGTGTTTCATTCATCTTGGATGTATATTACACTTCTGTATTTTATAGACGATTGTCTGTTGTTGCTGCTAAATTCTTTTATCTTAAGTTGGATTGGTCAGTATATCAACCAAATGATGAGTAAAGATATTGCATGTTTAGTTAAGCCACAGTTAGAACAAAAGCTGTGATTAAAAAAAATCACTTTAAAAATAACCAACAGATTGTATATAGACGGTGTGGCTCGAGTAAATCCATAGTGTAAACCATGGAGCAAACATTTATTCCTTTATTACATGTTTGATAGTTTTATAGTTGTAACATGGAACCTGCGCAGGTGTGCAGGCTATAGAAGATGAATTTAAATTTACAATTTAACAGAAATCAGTTGAAATAATTGAAAATGAAGAAGGCTGTGACGTAACTAAAATTCTATATATGGCGGACATGGAGAAAGGAGAATCAATCTGGTTGTTCTCCTGGGAATATTTTGACAGTTTTCATTTGGTTTTAAATGGTCACTGTTTTCCAGTGATATGTTATTGCTTTTCTGGGTTCATAATAAAAATAGAATAATTTTCAGTGTCGCACTAATGAAAAAAAAGAAGTTGTATATTAACACAAGTGATAATTTGATATTTTATCGTTGACAGTGTTTCCCAAGTTTACAAAGCGTCCACAGAATGTTACGGCGAAGGCCCGTACAGAGGCCACATTAGTTTGTGCTGCAGAGGGTCAGCCTAAGCCCAATATCTCATGGCAGAAAGATGGAGGATTTGATCACTTCCCAGCTGCCCAGGAGCGCCGCATGCGTGTGATACCCGGGGATGATCATTTCTACATCGTGGATGTGAAAGCAGCAGACGAAGGTGTCTATAGTTGCACTGCGAAGAATGACGCTGGAACAATTGTTGCGAATGTTACTCTGACTGTGCTACGTAAGTAAAAAAAAAAAAATCTGTAAAACTTCTAACATTAGCTAACTTTTCTCTTCCATTCTTGTTATATATTTAAAGATATTTTTCAATTGCTCAGTAAATGGATGCTATGATGTTATGATATACCTTATTCCCCCATATAAAGACTCCTCCACCCCCATTTTGGTCTACAAAAAAAAAAAAAAATGTATATGGCCCCTTTTGAAAATCACACATACACTAATCAAACAAACTGTAAGATTGTGGAATTTCATGATATCCTTTGCATTACAGAAACACCTTCATTTGCTCGTCCAATGGAACCAAAGGTGGCTAATGTGGGAAGCACAGCAGTACTTGAATGTTTGGCCCAGGGCAGTCCTCGACCCAAACTGACCTGGTACCGTGATGGAAAACCCCTGGTTCTTAGCCAGAGACATTTCTTCACTGCTGATGACCAGCTTTTGGTTATAGTGGAAACTGAAGTACGGGATGCCGGGAAATACCAGTGTGAAATGTCCAACACGCTGGGAACCATCCGAGGCACCTCGACACTCACAGTTATAACGGGTTCTGTTGGAAGCTCGCGCCACGATGGAGATGGGGGACTGGACGATGAATCTACCACTACTGGAATTATAATTATAGCTGTAGTATGCTGTGTGGTGGGGACATCGTTAGTGTGGGTAATAATAATATATCAGACAAGGAAACGACAGGAGCTTTACAGTGCCACACCCACTGATGAAACAACACTTCCGGGAGAGGTTCCCAGCTCCGGTTACATGTCGTCAGACAAGGAGGGCAGCTACACACACGGTCTACCAATCACAAACATACAGGGGTACCAGTACCATGACATTCAGATGAAGGAGTCGGGTTACGAGTCCTCTTCTGGTAGATTTCGTGCGGCAAGGTCAGCGGCCATATTTCCTAGCGACGTGGATGATGGTGAAAATGTGCATCGTAATTATGACATGTTGGTTCCAAATGGGCATTATGTAGAACAATCTGATGGTAAGTACTGAATAAGTACTTTGCATTACAAATCAACTAATAGAGAATCTCCACAAAAAAGTTCTATCAAAACAGCGCTGTTGTCAAAGGAAATCATACATAAAACAGTAGATTATTATTTGCTATTTCCCAGACTATGCTTTCAGAGGAAATTAGGCTGGAAGCTTAAGATAGGTTTCACTGTATGTCTGTTCATTGAAAACTGCTAGCACGTTATTAAAGCTAGTAGATATGACTGATAGCTGAGTTCCCAATGGCTGATCATTAACAATTATGACATGAGAAGGAGCTTTTTAGCATTTGATCTTTCAAAAAAAAAAGGTCAGAACAGTGCAAAAAGCCGCTGTTTTTTTGGGGGGATTTTATGTCGTGAGCATCGAGAACATTCGAAATTCTAACTTGATATGAAAGGCATGCTACTTTCTAAACTGTGAGATTTAGGTTAATTTTGTTATTCATTTAAGGATTAAAAGCCGAATTTTGAGTTTTCATCAGGTGATGAAAAACATGAGGTCAGTTTAATGTTCGTGAAGCCGCAAAGGGCTTCTCAACAACATTGAAATAGCCCAATGTTTTTCATAACCCAATGAAATCTCAAAATTCAGCTTTTTATCTTTATATTTTCCAGCTATTTTAGATAAAACAATTGTGTTATTTCTGCCATTTCGATATTTAAAAAGCAAATTATACACATTAAACCGCAAAGCCAATGTCATGAATGTAACGGCGACGTTGTCAACATACTGAAGAAGTGTACACATTTGTAGGACAACTAACGGCAAATGTCGCGTGAAACTAACGGCAACGTAAAGTTTCACAAGCAAAACAAAATCATGCAACCAATGAAATGCAAACTGGTCCTTTTTAGCTCCACCCAGCTGCAAGTGTTTTTCATTGGGATATGAAATGCAGTAAATCTATATAGTTCATTTAGGTTGATTGCAGTGGGAATGTAAATATTTACCATTATTTGGATGGTAAGATTGTTCCTACTAACCTTAGTTGGATATCTTGAGCCTAAACTTTCCAAGAATTTTCCCTGAAAGTGTTTTACTATCTTTATTTTAAAATAATAATATCAAATGACATAAATTAGCTAAACATGAAATACATTGTTTCTTAATGTTTTAAGGGTCCATGTTTTAATGTTGTTACTTGCCTTTATTTATTTAACTTGTTTTTATTCCTAATTACAGAAAATAGCCTATCCAGTCACGAGTATCCTCGAAGTGATACAGACTCTTTGAAAAGTGAAGTGAATAGTATAGATAGCTCTCAGTCAAGTCGTCAACAAATACTGACCACATTCCACCCACACATCACAGCGAGCCGGGAACAAATAGCATCAAATCGTGATGGGATGGGCGCAAGTCGCTCTCTATCTTGTTCCGGCTCTCAAACTGTTTGTGATAATAATACTTCAGTAGATTCAAAACAGGACACTGGCAAGACGCAGTGCCAAGTTTTAGAAAATTCCGTCTCGTCGCAGACGGGTGATGATTTGGGGCATCAGTCGCAGCAGAGTTATTCCCCTTGTGATAGTGACACTGTAAATTTAGTGTGTAGACACTGTGGTGAAGATTACTCACCGAGAGACACGGCTCACGTGTGTAAGCATAATAACCCCCCATCAATACCTTCAAAACCATCAAGATTACGGCATGGTCGCCATAAAGAACACACACATTTTGACCGGGCCCAACCCCCAGGCATCTCACTTAGCAGCAGTGACATACAAAGTAAGTATATTGCAAGAATTTTTATTGGATCGCGATATAATCTTTGCACACTTTTGTAGTCAACAGAATGACAGTACTGTAAAATAATGTGGCTGAAAAATTGACATGGTTGAATGTAAGTTAATATGTAAAAACAATATGGAAATTGTAGTAAAAACAATATAGAAATTGTAAAGTAATATGTCAAAATGATATGGAAATATGTCAAAATGATATTGAAATTGTGAAGTTACATGTCAAAATGATATTGAAATTGTAAAGTTGTATGTCAAAATGATATGGAAATTGTATAGTAGTAATATGTCAAAATAATATGAAAATTGTAAAGTAATATGTAACATGAAAATTGTAAAGTAATATGTCAAAATGATATGGAAATTGTATAGTAATATGTCAAAATAAAATGAAAATTGTAAAGTAATATGTCAAAATAATATGGAAATTGTAAAGTAATATGTCATTGATATGGAAATTGTAAAGTAATATGTCAAAATGATATGGAAATTGTATAGTAATATGTCGTAATGATATGGAAATTGTAAAGTAATATGTCAAAATGATATGGAAATTGTAAAGTAATATGCCAAAATAATATGGAAATTGTAAAGTAATATGTCAAAATGATATGGAAATTGTAAAGAAACATGTCAAAATGATATGGAAATTGTATTAACGTAACATGTCAAAATGATATTGAAATTGTAAAGTAATATGTCAAAATGATATGGAAATTGTAAAGTAATATGGCAGTATAAAAATATGGTTAACTGTTAAAATGATGTGACAGCGTTGTTTTTGTAATTTGTAGTAAGTGATTTGACTTTTACATATATACAACCTGAAAGAAATAGAAATTTTAATTCATTGACATGGGGGAAACTCGATTAAAATTAAAATATTTCGATACTGTTTTTGGGACATACCCGTTTTACTTCACTAAAGAATTATATGAGTTTAGTATACTTTGAAAAGATAACAAGGGCATTTGCTTATAGTTGAGTACTTGTTGATTAAGAGTTTATTTCATGGCTCCTGTTTCGCCAATATACTTTATTGCCTTCAAAATTAAATATAAGAAAAGCAGCCAGATGATCATGACTTTAGACTGGTTCCAGTATAAAAAGTATATGGTTTCACTGATATGGGTTATTTAATAGATATATAACCAGTCATAATTAAGTTTTTTTTTTAAGTATTTAACTAAAAATTTAGAAAAATGTTGATGAAACAGAAGACTGATCAACTTTGCAGCAGTTGTATATTAAAATTTGTAGAAAAAATAAACATGCGAGGTGAAAAATGTCTAACATTATAACATTTATATTTCAGACTGTTTGGTATATGATGATAACATTCCCCCTTCTCCTTCACAGTTGGTTCCATGTCCTAGTGTGTATGTGCGTTCAGGTGAGTGAATGAGCTTTTGTTTTATACTAATTTATTTGAGCGCGATTGTGAAAAAAGCTCCAAACTTCTATGAACCGCTCTCATGTCTACTCCCTTGGTAGAACCAGTACTGAGTGTGTTCTTCTAAGAGGCATCAGACCGAACTGGGAATCGAACCCACAACCTCTGGCGTGAGCGGCTAACACTATCCACTACACTTTTGTTCTGCTTAATATGAGGTTTTCCAAGGCCAAAACAATATTATGGTAATTTAAGTAAGAATCATTAGCATGATACTTCAGTTTAGCTGCAATTAAAATGCTGCCTATGTAGAAAGTATCCGTGTTATAAATGAAAGCTTTAACAGTATACATTTGATTTACACAAATTTTGGTTTTCTAAACAATGTTGTTTAATACCAAATACTGTTGAAACAATAATTGTTGGGTGCTTTTTTGTGTGATTTATCTATTTGAAAAACTTACTTTGTTAGTTTTAATCCTTCATTTGTATTGTTATAGCACTCTGTATATAGATCATGCATACATTTGGAGCACATGATCCAGTAGTAGAGCGCCAAGCCCAGTGTCGGAGGATTATGGGTGGTTCTACTCTGAAAGACTTAAAGTGGAATTTGTTTAACAATCGAAGTAAAATAAATAAGTTTAAACGATAATTATTTATAATTAAACTATAATTATTTTATAATTATATTAATATTTTTCTACCTATTTAATTCAGATTACGGGCCTCAAGATGGTATATATGTTCCCAATGGTAGTGTGGGTGCTGGGGGAGCCTACATGCCTGTGTACCATCCAGTCAATACCTCATGTGATTGTCACATACACTATCCCGCCCCCACCTCACATCTACACCCTAGAGACCAAAGGACTCATAAAGAGCATAAAACTATACCCAATTCTCGTAACCAAAGAGTGAATGGCATTGTGGGCTGTGTGCATCACCATATGAACGGTGTGAACCCCACGTGGCACGGACATGCATATACCTTACCCTACATGCACCAAGTGCCAGTGACACCGCCGCGAACATCGTCGATGCAACAAACTCAACATCAGGTTTTGCCGCGATATAAAGAACATCATTCGTTGCCACGGCAACAGCATTCAAGGAGTCACAGTTCCAGTTCCTTGAAAAATGACCAACTAGAATTGTCGCAACAGCCTACAGAAACTGTTTAGTGGAGCATATACCTGTTTTATTTATTCAGAATTCCATTTTAAATTTTAAATAGCTGTTCATGTGATTTAATGTTATTTAAAATAAGCTGTAATGAAGGCCGGTGTGGTGCAGGACCTTTTCGTGAGATTTTTTTTTTCTGGAGATAATATTTGAAGGAATAAATTTGATTGATAAAATGTTGATTTAAAAATGAGATTCCTCTATTGTATACAATGATGCAACCTAACCTATCATTATAATACAAACCATTCCATTCTTAAATCTCTTTGTCATAGCGGATATTTCAAGTTTTTATTCCTCTGCCATACGAATGGTGAATAGGGCATTGGGTGACCTCTATCCATCCATTTGCGTGTGAGTGTCTGTCTGTCAAATTGGTTTCTAGTCAATAAACTTCTAAAAGGGTCCTTGTAATTAATTAATATTTGGTGTATAATTATAAAATATATACAGGTCAAGTTTGATATTTGTCAATGTTAGTGAATCTTACAGTTGTAACCTCTTTTCGATTTATTTTTCGGTAAAATTTACTGGCATATAGTGGAAGTATCCATGTCCTATGGAAACATTTTTAGTTGAAAATTACTGACAAAAAATCAGAACAAACAAATTTTCTTCAATTTTCAACAAAAAAAAGATATTATTCTTTCATGTATGTTAAAAACAACAAAAATAGACATGGAGCCAAGGAATTGTACGTTTCTATTGAGGCCTTGCCTTTTAGATTACGGCACCTGTATTTCACAGTAATCTTTCTCTAGATTAAAATGGTCTTATATTGTTAATCTGGCAGTAATTTCATGTTTTAAAGGGCTATAAGGAGGGGCAGTTGGTAATGAAGATCTTTAATACTATTTAGATTAATTTTCAACATCTGTGATGGCTAGTTTGTGAATTATAAGTAGAAGCATAAAAAAATACACTTCTAAAGGTACAAAATAGAAACTTATCAATGAATATAGAATATGCTCATTTTTTTTCTAAATTAGTACAAGTCGAGTATAAATCAATAAAATGTTTATAAGGCTCTACAATTTACTAGCTTACAAGTGCTAACTGTTATTGTGATATAGATTATTTGAAAACATTTTCGCCTAGATATTATCTTTACTTGGCTGTGCTCTGAACTCAATGTCAACTTTTTATAATTCTTTAAAAATGTATGTACGATTTGATATGAGGTTAAAAATTTCATTTCAAATTCATATTTTACTATTTAAAAAAAAAAGGATTTTTTTAATTTGATTTGCAAAAATAGCTTCTTGTCATCTTTATTATATCTGAATATACATTAATTTCAAAAATTTAACTGCCCATGGGCTCGGCTCAAACAGGAAAGAACTCATTATTAAGAGATTATCAGAAAAGGTCTCCACCATGCCTGTCATCGTGTGTGTTAAATATTGGTGCATAACTTGTTCATAGTTCAAATCTTGTATTAATAAGTATTATAAATAATTATATTATATGTACAGCAAAGCTTGAGATCGTGAATGGGCCAACAGTTGATTGGCTATCCAATACCTCATATTTTGTGTTTTAATTTACTTGTATGTTTAATGTGAAAATGTTTATTAATATGTTCTTTGCCAAAAGCCGAGTTAATGTGAAAGTGTGATGCCCTATGGTAAAAGATCAAGTAGAACAGTACTTGATTTGTTGAATATCACCATTCCTTCATCGAATATTGGTACTCTGTTGAATCAGTACTTGTTGTGTAGAATATTGCAGAGACGTACAAGCAATTAAGTCACTGATCGTTATTAATATTTCGTTTCTTGATTATTGTCAATACTCCTTAAATACTCCGAATATTTATTGGTATTCGGTTCATCAAAATATTGTCAGTACTCGGTTCATCAAATACTGTTTTTACATGTACATGATTGGTGGAATATTAACATTAATTTGTTGGTCGAGTTTCCCAGTACTGTATTCGTCAAATATTTATATAAATCGGTTTGACAGATATTCAGTACTTTCTCTGTGCAAATTGTCTTCAGTCCAGCTTCTTGTTTTCTCTCAAACAAAGCCACTATTTTTGTTTTGCTGGTATATTTACTATGAAAGTGCTGTAGATTAAAAATTAAAATATGATATGGCTACCTGTTAACAAGAAAGGTGAATAAACCGCTGGCGGTTCTCCTTGTTTTATAGGCTTTAATAGCTTTACTTGTTTTATTTGATGAGTGTGAGGCTAGGGTTATATACCAAATGCAAGACAGGATTCTCCACAGGAAGGAATGCAAGCACTGGGGTAGGAGCGCGTAAACACTTTTAACACATTTTCAAGCGCTGTGTGAGGCATTCATTGAAATACATTTCACTTTTAAAACTTGTATTAATCAGTTCAAATCATCATATTTAGTATCTTTCATTTTAGGCATTAAAATGAGAAAGGATATGCAAAGAAAACAAAAGATTTAAAGGAAATTACACTTTTGCAAAATTTTAATAGTCAAGCGCTGGGGTGCCCCTGAGCTTAAATGGCCTGTGGAGAACCCTGCAGTGAAGAAAAGTTGGATTAGGAAATAATTATCTTTGTGTTGATAAGAATGCAGTATCAATGTTCTTTTAATACTGGAGGCAGTTTTAAAATTCAAAATGAAGTATTTACACTTACAATGTATAAAAAATTACCTTTTTGGTGAAATGTATTCTGATACTCAATTTATATAATTAAGAAAACAATTTTCTCTTTTCCATTTTTTTTCTTTGTTTAAGAAGTATTTTACTTCTTAAATTCAAAGGGATATGTCTAAAATATATCCCAGAGAGCATCTTGATAGGAAAATGTGAATGCAATCAAGAAGTTTGAAAAAAAAAGAGTTTTGGTTAAAAATATATAGATATTAATTCTTAAATATATATCAAACAGTTTATTTAGTCAAAAGTGAAAAGTTGTGTTTAGTTTTAAAAATTCAGTTATTCATAATGTATATTTAAATTGTAAACTATAAACAATGTTCAAACATGCATCTCAAATAATAATACAAATGAATATACTGCAACTGCAACTTTGTTTACGCAAGTGTTGACTTGTTGAGTGATTGAGCAATTGGTTCTACAACTTTGCAGACAACCCTCATATGTCAATACTCAAAAATATTACATCATTTGTGGTTGAAAATAAATAAACAACAATATGTTGTTAAAAAACTTGCCAAGAATGTGCATTTATAATATCTATACCTGTCCATAGTTTTTGAATAGGAACCCACAACCCTGGCATTATTTTTATTTGTATTTACACAAACCTGAATTTCAAAGTTTACAAGGTACAGTTAATGGCAGAATGCAGACATGTTTAT
This sequence comes from Panopea generosa, assembly GCA_029582155.1. Taxonomy (NCBI): domain Eukaryota; kingdom Metazoa; phylum Mollusca; class Bivalvia; order Adapedonta; family Hiatellidae; genus Panopea; species Panopea generosa. The sequence goes on from CM055903.1 coordinate 44,185,706, forward strand.
TTTTAAATGAGCTTGTTTCGAAGTAATTGTTCCTTCGTTTTAATGGTAGAAAATAAAAGGTTTTATTTAAATGTTCACATGAACCAGACAACCACAAGGTCTTTTTTTTGTTAGAAAAATACTATTACTGCAATCAGTCAACTGTAAATGAACTATATGCTGAACCGAACAACTAACCCACCGCTTTTGTATTTTCAATATCTTCATCAAAATATTGAAAAGTGTTATTAACGGACAAGTATGTATTGATTTTACTTAGCCCGATTGCAAAATTCTGTACAATTACTCGTGTGCATCTGTTTTGCACGAAATACTTATTTTGCATGTGAAGGTTATTGCTTTGATTCTTTTTGAAAAGATACATGAAATGTCTGGTGGTATGTTAGCTGTTCTGTTAAATATAGACCAACTATATTTCATTTCTCGATGAAAAAACAGTTTCAACTGGAGCTAAAGTGTACCAGTTTGTATTTTATTAGAAACCCCGATATGGAAAAAAATAGAATTAAATGCAGCAAAAGCATTTCATTCATTTTAAATTTTAAGGCTTTTAAACTTGAAATTTTTTAGTAGAACATGTTTTCTATAATTCTCGACCAGATTTCTGCATTAAGTTTTATGTGTGATTTTTGGTATATGTAGGAATCCACTCTGACAGTGAATTATCATTGATATAATAATTATAGTGATAGTTAAGTGTCTTAAATTATATAAAAAAAAGGAAACATACTGGTACTGGTTTCAGTTCGATTTCAAATATAATTTGCTTGTGAACACTTTAAGGGTACTCGCCAACCGAGTTGTCTATGGCGTTGTTTGAAGATCACATATCTCTTACCGCTAAGGTTGCATGTTCGAGTCCGCTCGCTCCATAAACTATATGTGATAAAGTTTGGCAGTTACTTGTGGTAGAACGGTGGTTCTGCTCAGATTCATCCTGAGGTCTTCCTCCACCAGTAAAACTGGAAATGCCAATATAACCTGAAATGTGTTTAAAATGACATTAAACGCCCTTGTAAACTTTAATATGGCTAACTGACAAGTGCCCATAACACAGCAGTGTTCACCCTATGAAATAAAACTGATATTTCACTGGAACCTTTAGTATCCACGCTATACCTCTGTCAGTAATAATTCAATATTTTTTGTCGGTGTAAGTAACATGCACTGAAAAGTTTTTTATCTGAAAAAATAATACTAGTACTACGGGCTTAAATAGGTGGTCGACTTCTATAAAACTCATTCATGTATTGTGTTTTTGTTAGTCATTTTAAATGATTAGTTATTAGCATTTTTGTACATGTACAATACAGAAGTTCATACTGTTTGTATAGAATTGAACATTTAATTTAGTAAAATATGGAAAACAAAGACAACAAAAATAATAAAACTATTAAGAGAAATAATTATTTGTTGTTTTATGTTGGTATCCAATTAACGAGTTATTGCCTTGAGTCCCATATATAGAGGATAGAGAAGCTTACATTCGTGCTAGTTTCTTATTTTATATATTAAACAAGCCTGTAAAATTATTTAATAAATAAAGTAATAAATGAGCACGAATGTAGGATTCTTTTTATCCCATGACTTTGTGTGGGCAAAATGGAGAATAATTCGGGCATATTAGTTTCCGTCATTCATCGTATGATGTCTCAAAATAATGTGATATTACCATGATAAATCGATGTCGTTGAGATATTCAGGCAAGTCGTAAAAAAAGTTTGGAACTTTAGTTATGAGAGCCGAATTAAAGGGAAAAACACTTGAGTGATTAATTGGAAGTGATACTACACTAGGTTAGTGTAAAAAATATGTCCTGTTATTACACCCCTTTGCTGTGTATATCTGTATATCATAGTTGGAAAATATGATCACTTGTAGATCAAGCAGTGGTGTTTTAGTGGTAGATAGTAAAATCTGGCAAACAGAACATTGTGAAGTTGACCTCTTATCTCCAGATGGAACCAAATACATAAAAAAAACAGTTGTAGATGTCTCCTCATTTGGTAGTTAGTATTGATTTCTTGCCTCTCACCGCTGAGGTTGTGGGTTTGAGTCCAGTTCAAACAGTGAGCAAGTTTACAGAAGAGTGATGGTTCTACTTGAATTCTCATTATAAAAAGTATTGATCAAAGATTACCAGAACTTGCGCTGCAGTATCGTAAAGGGTCTATAGGTCTGTTTGTCCATCCAGAAACATTCGTTTGTTAGGGATATTTGTTCGTAACATTTGGTTGATTTTCATAAAACTGCAAAGAATTGCTGCAATTGGTCTGAAATCAAGGATGGCAACCTAAATTATGATATAATATTTGGCTAGATTTGGCTTTGTAACGTAAATTGAAATATATGGCAAAAAATATAATGGAAGGGAAATAACTCGATTTTCCTGAATTCAACCGATTTGTTGTTTTGTTCCTTGTTAAATTGTTACTTATATTATAATGACTAAACATCACAAACACTTCTACAAACAATGTATGTTAATAAGCCAGTTATATTTCTATACTATTTTAGGTTAAAGTTTTTTTTTATTTAGCTAACATCATAAACACGTTCATATCATGTTCTACGAACAATGTATATAAATAAGTTACCTAAATTTCTATACTTTAGGCTCTAAAACCTTAGGTTAAAGTTTTTTATTTAGATCATTTTTAATAAACATCATAAAAATATTCATATCATGTTCTACAAAAATGCATATAAATAAGTTCACAAGCTTCTATATTTTAGGCTCTCAAACGATACGATTGTTTAACTCGTTTTTTGAAATTACATTAAAATGTAAGGGAAATAACCCAATTTGACTAATTCCAAACGATTTGTTCCCTTTGTGAAAAATGTATGCATACATGGTCAAAACTCAACATTCAAACCAATTATAGGGGTCGAAATTCTAAACAAATTATATAGGGGTCAAAAACTATGTCTACACAATGGCAAAGGGCTTGGATTTCATTAGAATAAAATACATGTGTCTTATGAACAAACTATTTTTTATATTTGAAGAAAATATACTGCATTGAAAATCATTGACACAACTATGCATTTCAACATTTTTATTCAGAATAGTTGACATTTTACAAACTATCAATTGCAAAAGCTCATACTCTGCTCCTTATGAGACAAAATATTCAATTGGATTGAACAAGGGGTCAAAAGTCTTCTTTATGTTTCCAGAAAGGAGGGTCAAAGCTCTACATTGCATTATGTAAAAGAAATAGGGATCAAAACTCTACATCATATATCCAAAAAGAGGGGTCAAAACGGCAGCACATATGTACTAACCAAGTTAATGGGAGTGCCCCCACTCCGGGCCTAGCAGCAAGATAGAACCCACCCACCCACTCCCCTTTTCCCACCGTTTGCACGATTTAAATACAAAATCCGCTGACTGAAATTAGGACCGCGGGGCATCGTGTTCTTTCTAGGAGTCATAATTACCTGAATCATCATTCATAACGTTTGCCATCGTCCTTTGTAACGTTTGTCCTTTGTCATTTGTAACGTTTGTCAATTGTCATTCGTAACGTTTGTCCATCGTATTTGTAACGTTTGTCCTTCGTCATTCGTAACGTTTGTCCTTCGTCATCCGTAACGTGTGTCCTTCGTCATTCGTAACGTTTGGCCTTCGTCATTCTTCGTTTTCACATTACATTCCCTTTCTTTATGCTCATAAAATGACCTTTAAGATAACGTGTTGTTGTGTCATAAATCATCTATTTAATTAATTAATTCATTCGCTCGCTCATTCCGCAGACATTCGAGTGACTGGTGCATCCGGTCATGGCGCTTACCCTTTGTAAACTATAATAACTTATTTATTTTACTTCGATTGTGAAACAAGTTATTACAACTTAGACTTGGACAAGGACTAGGATGGAAAATATGAAAACGAGATTTTCCGCGGCGAGATTTTGCGTGAGCATCTTAATCAGTTGCTTTTCCTTCCCCATATAAATCTTTGCTGGGTAGAAACAGTATTAAGCATAATCTGAGATAAAGTGTCTTCCTCTAGGATACCTTACATAGCCGTGGCGGAGGATCGAACCCATGACCCTCCGGTTATGGGCCTGATGTCTATCGCTGATTTATGCGATAATGATAAATTGATGCTGTTGAAAAGACCACACTTTTGTAGTAACAAACGTCTGTGATAAAACAAGGCTAAATTGGTTTAGTGAGAATTGCATGTACTTGTAGCTAGATTAATTGTGTTTCAGGAGCTGAAATTCCCCGTGCAAATCTGGGATAATCGGAATCTCAGGACACTGTCGAGTAGAACTATGTGTAAATTGTACATACATTCTGGGTCACGTGATGCGGATTCTCTTCCATCTGAAATTAATCCACAATGAGTAAAAACCTTTTAATTGTCAATTTCATATTTTTATATTTCATTTTTTTTTAGTTAAAAATATACCATTTTCATTTTTCATGGGATAAGTTTCATCAGACTTGTGAACACAGACGTTACATTAGCGGAAGGTAACCGTATTAATATATACAGTTTGGCTAGTAAATAACTGTATGCTTTATGGACCTTGATTTGTTGCGTATACACATTCATTTTTCATCCACAATTTAGGAGTCATCAAACAGCGTTTATATTACCAAAGATGTTCGGAAACAAACTGAAGGATTTTCATGGATGAATAACCCATAAAATAGGAAACCACGCACTAGTTTGAATTGTTTGAACTGTAGCACCCTGGTGGCACCCACACTCATCTTCCAATCTTTACCAAACGAACTCAGTAGTTATATAACCTACAGTCTTCTTGAACTGGTCAAATATAATAATAATGACTGAGTAATGGCCCGTGATTATATATCTTTCTTTGAATGGGATTGAAAGCCACTTTCAACACATTTTATAATATATGATTGATGGCATATCTAGTTTAACCTCAGAATGAACCTGAGTAGAACCACCGTCCTTCAGTTATTAACTTTCAAACTTTCTCACATAAAGTTTTTTGGAATGAGCGAGACTCAAACCTACGAACTTAGCGGTGAGAGGTAAGTGATCTTGAGATGGCGCCCTAGATCACTCAGCCTCGGAGGACTCTCTTGAATCTAAAACATCGCTTTTGTGTAGTCTAGTTCCCGTGTTTATCATTGGATCTTAAAGAACCATGGCTATTTAACCATATTATCCCGGAATAGGAAAAATAGGATAATTAATGTCAGGGTTATGTCCTTGAATCATCAGTAATTGTACTAATTGATCCGTTGTTCACTCTAGTACCCGCATTTATCATTGGGTGTTGAACAAACGTACACGCTAGTTGTATATCGAAAAGATAATAAACATTTATTTGAACATCGAACTTTGACCTTTGAATCATTACCTTATTTTGCCACGGTATTTTTGCAACTGATCATTTAGATACAGTGTGGCCTATTGCTTTTCTGTTGGTATTTTATTGTTGTAGATAAGCTTATTTTACATCGTCACCGATTTCCCATATGGGCGATGCCCCTAGAAGAGTGTTTGTCTTTTTAGGTCTATGGGGGACAGTGCATGATACAGACAGATATACCGTAAGCTTCTTTTGGTTCTAAAGTGTGCTCGGTGTATAGCACCGTCACACGGACCCTCGGTTTAAAGTCCCATCCGAACGACTGTTAGTATTTTAATTGACCAGTTCCGGGGCTGACGTGCTGATGCTTTTACACAGCATTCACTATTATATACAATATCCCGTTGTGGGCTATCTCGGCATATTTATTAAATTATGAAACGTCGAAATAACGAAACTACAATTGTGTAAATTTGAAACAACAAAGGTGAAAAATCGAAACAACGATGATGAAAAGTCGAAACAACGAAACAACAAAACTACAGAGGTGGAAAATCGACAATACGATTTTACCATTGTTGTTTCCTCTTTTCACCTTTCACTATCGTTGTTTTGTTGTTTCGATTATTCACCAGCGTTGTTTTGTTGTTACCATTTGCTTAAAATAATAATATGGTGAAATGACCCCAACGGGACACCGTACCTGTAACATATAGTTTATTAGCACTATTTTTGAGACCCATGAGGAATAGTTACATATGTATGATTACAAATTTGACTACAAAATCATATCTAATAAACTTCATATAACATAATAATACTTGATAAATCACTTAATGCTGTGATATTTATGAACAAATATGCAGATTGGAGTTTTAGGCTATGTTCGACTATATATATATATATATATATATATATATATATATATATATATATATATATATATATATATATATATATATATATATTGTGTGGATTTCAATTATCTCCCTTTATGAAATAACTACATTATAATTTCGCTGTATATTCATGATCCATTGGGTTTGTCCTTTATATAGCGTGTGAATAGTTATAAATTCTTAACTGGCTCCTACTCATATCAAGCTATCAGTTCATGTATGTAAATATTGTCCCTTCAGTCCAGATGTGTTGCATGTAAAACTATCGAATATAAGTCATAGTTGACACTAATTTTATTGAGTTGGTTAATGTCATGATCTTGTGTCTTTGGTTAGCATTATAGCTAGTTGCGCTCGCCGTAATCTGGTCTGTACATTTCTGTCTGGTTATTGACAAATAATTATCTCCATATATATTATATATATGAATTATATCAAAATTTATACTATAAGAATTTGCACAAAAGCCGTGCAATTTGAGTTTGTAGATAAAAATCTATATACTTTTAGCTTGTCCGATATCGAAACATATAGCCAGATCAATGGAAGAAACCGTCAAATTTGACGTTATGCCTATATACCTGCCTGAGTGTATCGATACACCTTGAATCGCATTTCATTACATTTCGTTTCCGAGGACATATTTCCAGATATCGGCTTCCGCACAAATGAATGATACGATGCAATGGCCGCGTAATAATGAATTACCGCTGAAATGCAGTTCGTGTGATATAGTTTGTTCTGAAATGCAGTTCGTGTGATATAGTTTGTTCTCACTATAATTGATTAACATTGATTGCAGATCCAGACTAGGACATGCTAGATAGATATCTTGTTTATGTTTAACAGACTACTGTACATGTTTTGATGGGTAACGCTGTCTTTAAACATTAAATTGTTTGCCGTGCTCCTACCTACTCACTCAAAATTGCAGCCACCCAAACGCTTTTATTGACTTTCAAAGCGTTGATTTTTTTTTCATGAATTTTGTTTATTTTTCTTTAAATCAAATCAAAATCTGGCAAAATTAGCTACCTACCTATCCAAATGAAAAAAAAAAACTGGGTCGGAGCACAGCAAACAAATATTTTTTCAAAGGATGGCCTAACCTATACTGCGTTTAAAGTTGCCCTCTACAATTTCTATTCTTTATTTTATATAAACGATGTCAACAGTTAGCGTTGTATTGGTGTTATGTGATAACTTTCGATAACTTTATTCAAATAACCATAAGGGCTTAAAAGTCCATGAGAACACAAACATGTATACATAATATGTCAATACATTTTTCTTACATACTCAATGATAAAGAAAGAACCGGTATCATAACATCTATGTCAGGCTGTGAACATACATATAAAAAAAACAGTGTTGAAACAATGCATGATCATTTATACAGAACACGCTGCGTCTAAAACAGTACACAATTTAAAATAACTTGTGCCATAAAAGAGTTTAAAATTACGATCTAAAATAAATTATATCATTGTGTTTGTTGATCCGGAGAAGGCAACAATAACTATTTATTACTCGATATAAAAAAAAATTTCGTTTCTCAAATGCATAATATAGATACAGTCAGACTTGTCTTAAACAGCCAGTCAAGGGAAGGAGCAAAGTGGCCTTTTAAGACAGGTTCTTGCTAAATACAGGTTGTTTTGCTCTGAAAGCATAGAAATGGGAAAAAGCAAAGTTGCTTCTTAAGACAAGTGACTGCTTAATAGAGGTGGCTGCTTACACAGGTTTGACTGTACATGATATATATAGACCTAATTTGATAATTACTTTTTTAAAATTGTGTTAACTCTACCTTGTTACACTACCGGGAATGAAAGTACCAAACCCTTCTGTCACATGTGCTAATAGACTCATTCTGACTGATCAGATATAGCTGTTTTGGTATAACACATTCGTTAATTTCTTTTCAATATGTTTGCGATGTGTTATTCTATTAGAACTAGATACGCAACTTAAAACTGAAAAATTACACAATACGCAATTAGCAGCGAGACTAGATGGCATTACACGGGATAACGGTCAATTGAACGAATCTCTTCTCGATATTCAGTCCCGCACAATGCGTGACAATCTATTGTTTTTCAATTTTGAAGAGTGTGGACGTGAGGCTGATCGCAAGGAGGAAAACTGTACCGACAAAATTCTAGGCTATTGTGAAGATACACTCCAAATTCAGGACGCGCGCACGCAGGTGAAAATTGATCGTGCCCACAGAATCGGAAAGTATGATACAAAGAAAAAGCGTCCGATTGTTGTAAAATTTAACTTCTTCCGGGATAAACTTAACATTAAGCAGGCAGTCCAAGATAAATCGGAAACCACGGAAATTCGTGTAGGGGACCAGTACCCTAAACCTATTCAGGAACGTCGCAAAAAACTTATACCTATGCTGAAAAGAGCCAAAGAAGAAAATAAACGTGCAGTCTTATCTTATGATAAATTATACATTAACGGTCGAGTTTACACTGCGGACATGGTACCGACGACTTTTGCACCGACCGACGCAGAACCCATGGCTACCCATGCTCCATCATACTAGGATGAGGATGTGAAGCAGTTGAAATTTCTTCTCTGGAATGTCCAGGGGATTACAAACAAACTTATGGACAGTTATTTCTTGAATTTTGTGAATAAATATGACATACTTTTGTTTACAGAAACGTGGAACTCAAAAATTGCAAACGTTGACATTGATCATTTTGATTATTTTTCATGCCCAAGACCTAAATCAAACCGTAAAGCTAAAAGGTATAGTGGAGGTGTTATAATTTATTACAATAAGAAATATGCTAATAATATTGAACTTGTTAATTTAAATAATAAGGGTATTGTATGGTTTAAATTAAATAAATCTTATTTCGGAACGGATAATGATCTGTATTTCTGTACGTGCTATATTCCACCAGAGGATTCAAAGGTCTATAAAAGCGCTATTTCTCCTCTTTATGAATTTGATTTTTTCGACCAGTTAAATATCGATATTAGCAGGTACAGTAATCTAGGTGATGTTTACGTCACAGGTGATCTGAATGCCAGAACAGGTAAAAGGTCAGACACGGTTGATAACATAAACCTACAACGGTATGTTAATATGCCACAGAGCGACATTCACGTGCAAGATATCCCTTCACGGTCATCTCACGATAATGTTTGTAATAGCTTTGGGAACAAATTATTAAGCCTTTGTAAGGAAAATGGACTTAGTATTGTTAACGGCCGCCTTGAAGAAGGTAATTTTACGTGTCATAATTTAAATCGTAACAGGGTAGCTGCAAGTGTTGTCGATTATGTTATTACAAATTTTAACAATTTTCCATGTATAAATAATATAAACGTTTTTGACTTGACCGAGTTCTCAGACCATTGTCCTATCCATTCTTCATTAAATTTTGATAATTTACAGATGTATAAAACTGATAATTTAACTTATGAAAAAATAGTATGGGACAACTCTGATCCACAGGTGTTTCAAAACATATTAGAGGAACAAAAATACCTATTTGATAAAATATCCCAGAAGTTGATATCAAACAGCATTGATATTAACTCGTGTATAGAGAATTTTTCTGAAATAGTATATAACATTTCTTTTAAGACGAACGGACGTACTTTTAATAGCAGCCCAAAACGTAAGCTTATTAAAAAGGCATCTTGGTTTAATGATGAATGTAAAAATCTTAAAACTTTATTTTATAACAATAAGAGACTTTATAAAATGGATCCTACGGAAGATAATAGATTTCGTTTACTAACTAGTAGAAATGATTTTGCAAAAGCAAAGAGAAAAGCATAATATGTTTATTTTAAAAAAGAAAAAACAAATTTGTCAAAATTAAGCAGAAGTAATACACGTAAATTTTGGAAATACATTAAAAAATATCAAACGAAAAAAGGTAAAAATTATTCTGATATTAATTTGAATGAATTTTCCGAGCATTTTAAAAACCTCTCAAATACAGCTCATAGCCATTTTAACCCAGATGATGATATAAATATAGACAGAGAATCTTTGGATATAGCTGAACTGGATTGTTCTTTTACTATTGCTGAAATAAAAAATACTATTTCATCAATGAAACGCCATAAAAGTTGCGATTTTAGTAATAATGTAGCTGACTTTTTTATCGATTCAAAAGACTTTATTTCACCGTATCTTGTTCAAATATTTAATAATATATACGACACTGGAAATTATCCGGACTGTTGGGGAAAAGGTGTAATTATTCCTATACATAAAAAGGGCGATTTATCTAATCCGTCTAATTATCGTGGCATTACTTTAACAAATATAATGTCAAAAATATTCTCTCTCACCCTGCGTAATAGAATAAATTAATGGTGCGAGGCGGAACACACTTTTACCGAGGCACAATTCGGCTTTCGCGATAGTCATTGTACTACAGATTGTATATTTATTTTGCATTCAATAAGATAAAAAATCAAAATTATATTGTATTTTCGTGGATTATATGAAGGCGTTCGATACCGTTATTCATGATGCCCTTTGGATTAAGCTAGTTCAATCCGGTATAAGTTGTAAGATGGTTAACATAATTAAAGCAATTTACGGCAACGTTAAATCATGTGTTAAGTTAAATGATTTGTCGTTCTCAAATTTCTTTGATGTATCGCTAGGTTTAAAACAAGGGGAACCACTCTCTCCGCTTCTGTTTATTCTTTTTGTTAACGATATAAGCACTACTATTGATCTAAATGATTAACTGACAAAGATGTAGAACAGTTATCTTTATATATGTTACTTTTTGCTGATGACATAGCATTGTTTACAACAAATCCACTAAGTTTACAAAAACAAATTGATAATTTATTTCAATATTCAACCAAATGGGGATTAAAAATAAATGTAGATAAAACAAAAATTTGTATCTTTGAAAAAAGAAAACAACAACATAACCATGAATGGAAACAAACCGTAAAAATTTAACAAGATTTAGACTGAGTGCGCATAATTTAGAAATTGAAACTGGGAGATACACAAATGTACAAAGGGAAAATCGTTTTTGTAGAGTATGTAATGGGGGGTTGGTTGAATCGGAGTATCATTTTCTATTATGTTGTCCTACATATAGAACAATCAGAAGTAAATATATTAAACATAGTGCTTTTCCAAATATTAATAGTTTTAAAAACATTATGTCATCAAGGAATAAAAAAAGTATTTGTAATCTGGCAAAATTTATAACCGAAGCTCAAAAGCTTAGGCAAGAAACTTTAAACAATTTGATTGATTATTGATATGATTATAAATGATTCTGTAATTATAGATGTATAAATAACATGGCTGCTTCAGTTTGAATATGTGATATGTATGTATTTGATTGTATTACATCTAATTGTATGTATTTGTTTGTACATGTATTTCATATAATTGTATGTCTATGCCATATTTAAATTAATTTGAATGTGTAAATGGCCATAGGCAATGTTTTGCTGATATGCCAATAAACTTGAAACTTGAAACTCTAATATGTATATAACGTCTCTGAACACGCGATGTACACGGATCGACCCACATGCAGGGAATGACTTGTGAAGAAAGGACACTGTATTACAAAAGGTAATGTGTTCTTGATTGATTTTTGTTATTAAAACAGTATTTTAAATTTACGTAGCAAATATACATGTGAACTTTGCAACGCTACATGTGAACTTTATAAATATATTTGTGAACTTTCCAAATACACATGTGAACTTTGCAAATATACGTGAACGTTGCAAATATATACTGTGAAGTCATTAATTTTGCATGGGAGATTAAGGACTATCATATGGTCATACTGAAATTGAGACTTTCGTTGATTTCGAGTGGATCTTCGAAAACGAAATCGAATCACAACAATTTGTTCGTAAGCATGATTTTGTTAAATCCATTATGTCTAGAATTTACCTTTATCTAGAAAGATTGTTGTTGTATGGTGTTTAGCGTCGCTTTCAACAATTTTTCAGTCATATCGCGACGGTGTCTACTTGAGACAGTATTCTAAGCGCTGTCACACTGGAGTATCATGCCGCAGACACATGAAACTACGATGATGAAAATTCGAAATCATTTCGACTTTTCACCATCGCAGTTTCGACTTTTCACCATCGCAGTTTCGTTACCGTATTAGATATATAATTATTGTGTGTGTAGGTAGATCTATGAATGTTGTGTATGCAGGTAGATCAATGAATGTTGTCTGGGCAGGTAGATTTATGGCTGCTGTATGTGCAGGTGGATTTGTGAATGCTGTGTGGACAGGTCGATATATGAATGTTGTGTGTGCAGGTAGATATATGAATGATGTGTGTGCAGGTAGATCTTTGACTGCTGTGTGTGCAGGAAAATATATGACTGTTGTGTGTACAGGAAGATCTATGACTGTTGTGTGTGCAGGTAGATCTATGAATGCTGTGCGGGCAGGTATATTTTGGCTGCTGTGTATGCAGGTAGATATATGACTGGTGTGTGTGCAGGTACATCTTTGGCTGCTGTGTGTGCAGGTAGATATATGACTGTTGTGTGTACAGGTAGGTCTATGACTGTTGTGTGTGCAGGGAGATCTATAATACTGTGCAGGTAGGTAGATCTATAATTGTTGTGTGCGCAGGTAGATATATGAATGTTGTGTGTGCAGGTAGATCTTTGGCTCTGTGTATGCAGGTATATTTATGAATGCTGTGTGGGCAGGTAGATCTATGGCTGCTGTGTGTACAGGTAGATCTATGAATGTTTTGTGGGCAGATAGATCTATGAATGTTGTGTGTTCAGATATATCTATGCATGTTGTGTGGGAAGGTAGATCTATGACTGTTGTGTGTGCAGGTAGATATATGAATGTTGTTTGTGCATGTAGATCTATGACTGCTGTGTGTACAGGTAAAACTATGACTGTTTTGTGTACAAGTATATATATATATGACTGTTGTGTGTGCAGATAGATCTATGAATATTATGTGTGCAGGTAAATCTATGACTGTTGTGTGTACAGGTAGAACTATGACTGTTGTGTGTGCAGGTATATATATGACTGTTGTGTGTGCAGGTAGATCCATGAATGTTGTATAGGCAGGTAGATCAATGAATGTTATGTGTACAGGTAGATCCATGAATGTTATGTGGGCAGGTAGATCTATGAATGTTGTGTGTGCAGTAGTTCTATGACTGTGGTGTGTGCAGGTAGATATATGACGGATGTGTGTGCAGGTAGATATTTGACTGCTGTGTGTGTCTCTTATATTTGAAGAAACAGAATGACAATAAAACATGATGTCGTAAATCAATCATCGCAGAGGCTGGTGCCGTCGGGGGTTCGAATTCACGACCCGAGGGTCGATAGTCGGACGTATTTACTGTCTGAGTTAAAGGGACAAGTGTTATGATATTCAAATGATATTTTAAACTTCATGCCTCTAGTTATAATATCATAAGATTATATTGTTACAGCAGATTAATATTTTTCGCATACCACTTTGATATACAGTAGAACTTCGTTGGCTCGAACACGGATGGCTGGAACACCACGCATGGCTCGAACCACTTATCTGGTCCCGGCGGAAATACTATTTAAATTATATTATTCTACCTCCGATGGCTAGAACACCGAGTCGAACTAGAAATTAGGTCCAGCCAACATATTTACCTGTATACTGACACTCTGCGTTCAAACAATTTTGTTCAGTCCCGTCGGGTTCGATCCATCGAAGTTCTACTGTATTCATCTTTATATAGTTGGAATAAGTTCTATCATTCCGATATTTATTCAACCATTTACAAGAGTTATGCACTTTTTTTTCAACACAGGAACAAAAATAGTCGTAACATATGCTATGGTAATGTAACTTTACATAATAAGTATATATATTTTTCAGAAATAGATTTAAGTGAAAATTGCAGCGTATTTAGTAAGCTAATAAATGTGAATAGCTGATGTATTACGTAGCAGTTTAACGAATCTCTTAAGTACTTGCTTTGATTAGTAATACCGCAATTATCTAAAGCTTTATATTCCTTCTAGTGTTTCATGTTTAACAAAGTAAACACTAAAACATTCACAAAATATTTCTTTTGAAAACTGATTAGCAATATGTTCATATATGTGGAGATTTTTTTAATAGAGTAATTCAAAACAATGATATGCTAGTGATGCTGTATTAATATAAATATCAACCAATTACATTATTAAATCTCTTTATTCAATTAACATGCCTCGCGTAATGTATTATTGTTATCTAATCACTTGTTTTGATATTTAAGAATCAAGTGATATAAATAAATTGAGTATTCAATTTATACATACTCTTTTAATTAATTTTCTTTCTATGTCTGCTGAATTATTTCACAACAAAGACATTAAAACATAAATTTGTGCGAAAAAAATAAACCATTAAATAATGTTTTAGATTACAACAGAAATGTACTTGAATTTGAAGCGTTTTGAGGGTTCTTTAGTTAAAATATGAAATTAAAAAAAATTTATGCTTTAGATTATAGATAAAATATATAATAAACACACACACATTAAACTACACATAACTTGCAATATCACCATGTGTTAATAACCATTTCGGGGCTGAAAAACATCTGCATTGCATATAGCCGGCATATATAGCGAAATACATGCTGTATTTAATTGGGTACAATAATACGCTGTACATTAGGCACACAGAAAATAAATCCGAATTACATTTTATATCATTTTCAAATCGAAATTGAAGCAAGATGAAATTATCATATTTTTTATATCTAAATATCATCGTAAAAAGAATTTTATTTGCAATAAACGTATACGTTGTAACAGGTTGGCAAATAATCACAACTAAGGTTTATAAGACCTTAAAAATGACCGAAAACGTGTTTTGAGTAATTTTTATATAGAACATATAAGGACCATATATGCTGTTTTAAAACTAAAAAAGGAAGCAAGAAAACGTAAATATATTTTAATTTTTATTTTATCATAATAAAAGTAATATTTTCAACTAAATGACTAGACGTTGCAATAGGTTGGCAATTTAATATTGAAACAGTTATAACGATAAAATTAAAGTTCCCCTATATGTTTCTATGTAAACCAAATATCACGGTTAAGCCAGGTAAGTGATAAAAACGGTCGATATCAAGGGGGTAACTTTTCTCGATAAGGCAGTGAAATGTCTGAAATAGTCCCATATGAGATAGATCTATGACTGCTGTGTGTGCAGGTAGATCTATGACTGTTGTGTGTGCAGGTAGATCTATTTATGTTGTATGTGCAGGTAGATCTAAGAATGCTGTGTGTGGAGGTAGATATGGTAGATCTATGAATGCTGTGTGTGCAGGTGGATCTGTGACTGTTGTGTGTACAGGTAGATCTATGAATGTTGTATGTGCAGGTAGATCTATGACTGTTGTGTGTGCAGGTACATATATTTATGTTGTGTGTGCAGGTAGATACATTTATGCTGTGTGTGCAGGTAAATCTTTGACTGTGGCGTGTGCAGGTAGATATATGACTGTTGCGTGTGCAGGCAGATCTATGACTATTATGTATGCAGGTAGATCTATGAATGATGTGTGTGCAGGTAGATATATGAATGATGTGTGTGCAGGTAGATATTTGACTGCTGTGTGTGCAGGTAGATCTATGACTGCTTCGTGTGCAGGTAGATCTATTGCTGTTTTATGTGCAGGTAGATTTATGATTGTTGTGTGAGCAGGTATATCTATGACTGATGTGTGTGCAGGTAGATCTATGACTGTTGTGACTGCTGTGTATGCAGGTAGATCTGTGACTGCTGTATGTGCAGATAGATCTATGACTGTTGTGTGTACAGCTAGATATATGATTGTTGTGTGTACAGGTAGATATATGACTGTTGTGTGTACAGGTAGATATATGACTGTTTTATGTGCAGGTAGATATATGATTGTTGTGTTTGCAGGTAGATACTAGTATGTGTCTGCAGTGTGCAGGTATATATGTGAATGTTTTTTTTGTGCAGGTAAACGTAAGACTGTTGTGTTTGCATGCAGCGGTATAAAATAAATTTACTATAAATATTAAGATTTCAAGGACTCGGGTGTTCCAAATATTGCTGATGTTTTATCTTGATTTTTCTTTTATTGGTTTTCAATGAAAACAAGTCCCCACGACTAGATCCTTGAACCAAAAAAAACGGAGACATAATCCAAAGGAAAACTAATTATTTCACAGTATGTGAACGTTGCAAAGATACATGTGCTACGCAATTACAAATTCTACCATTTTATCTTTGCATCTGTTTAGGAAGAGGCAGTAAAATGATTTTTGAACTATTCTTCCGAATGAGGAGTTGTTTCTTGATGGATTTGACAGTACTTATTTATTTTTACTATAATCGACCATTATAAATTAGTTTAATTAAACATTTTTTTATTGAAATCGTTTGTTATGTTCTTAAAAATGGTAAAATTCAAGCTCGAAATCGATTTGTATATACTGTGTACTTATCATAAGTGAATAAAATGTCTTGCTGGAGTACAAAACACGTCGTCCTGGTTGGATATCAAATCCGTAACCAACCGATCTCGAGTCCCATGTTCTGCTAGCAGACCACACACGAAAATTTGCACACATATTTCTGTCATATCTGCATTTTTATAACAAATTTGAATAACAATTTGCTACCTAGGTGTTTATTAAAATATTAAAAGATGCTTATTTGCATTTTTATTTATTTATTAATAAACAACGAATCTATATTTTTTTTATAAAATATTACAGGTATAGTTTATACATATATGAAGAAATTTTACCATTACATTATTTTTCTTCTCCTTATTTTTACTTCTCTATTCATACCATTTACCAAAAAAATCACTAATTAGAGGGACATACGGCGATGTGCATAGAGTTGGATTATGTTCGAACATTAAATCAATCTTTTCGCATTTAACGTCAAAGGTACATACTCGGCCAATTCCGTCATCCTTCGGTATTAGGATAATCGGCGAGGTGGCCCGAATGATATAACGTATAAGGTGTAAGCCCACCATTGATTTTTGTTCTTTATTCGATAGTAAGTAATAAAAAGTTTGAAGGCTTGTCATTCATAGAGAGACCCAAATATCTGCACTTTCCAAATATGATACGAAAAGAAGGGGTCATTTGTCATATAAGAGATTGAGATTTTTTTGTTCAGTGTGTACACTGTAGACTTCCTAAATTATGTATTCCAAGCATAATTTTTTTTTCTAAATTCACAATTCAAACATGACAATGCTTTCAAAATGTCTATTACATCAATAATGCCATTCAAATTAGAAAATGAGCATTAAAATAAGGAAAATGCATTTTTAAAGAAGAAGAAACAAGGATTATTTATAACCGCCATTATACGCCACGGAAGCATTTCCTGTTTCCAATGGTGATACTATGCCTTTAATCACATTGAAATACAAATCTTTAATAGTTACTATCTCAAACTTCATTTAAGAAAGTGTTAAAAAGGTTGAATTAAACTAGGGAAGTTAAGGTGAATATGTCTCAGCCATTTTAGAATTCAGATTTTTTTAAAAATTGCCATATCTTGATTGTTTTTGTTATAGAAAATTATCATGGTTTGATGCAGATCAAGTGTAGACATAATTTACAAGTCTGCATATTGCGTAAAAGACAAAACAAAAAAAATAATCTCACAGCATGCATATCGTTATTATAGATGTAAAATTTCTGAAACGAGTAAAAGTACCCTATATACATGATGGTTACTGCCGGCAGAATCTGGTCACAGAATTCCATGCTTTTTCATTGAGGTTTAACCATACCTGACTCAGGATATATCAGAGAAACGAAGTTCAGAATCAGACTATTTTATGCTGGGGTAGTCTATCCCAGAACCTGATATCTCTCAAATTAAGTCTACTAACCACCAATGAAAAAGCAGGGAAGTCTATGCCTGTCCCACAATTCATAGGAAGTGACCGCTTACTAAACTGTGACGTCATCCAAACTTTCAGTTGAAGCAACTGACCAATCTACATGCTCAAATGTATGGGGTGCCGTTTTACTACTTAACCTCAATAAGTGATCTCACTCATTCGAATGAGTGATATCACCTATTTGAATGAGTGATATCACCTATTCAAAACGAATGAGTGATATCACTCATTTGGTTTAAACATATTTATTCATAAATTATGTACAGCATATTCCACAACATATTCAGTAAAAGGATTGAAACGAAAGAAAATATTTCTTATATAGTTTCTCTCCTCAGTAACATATACAATATTATAATTATTATTGTTATTATCATTATTATGATTATTGTTATTTACAAGTCTACAGCTTTACAGCGTTGTTAGATAAGTTTTTAGTTTTCGCTATTAAAACGCTTACTCGAGAGTATATATTTGTGGACAGCTTTAAAAATTTCGACGTTTGTATTGTGGGGGAGATGAGGTTCTCCAAAGAGAAGTGTGTTGAGGGTAACAGTGCATATATGAGAGATTGATGCAAGAAGTGTAGCGCGTTCGACATGATAAATAGGACAGACGAGGAGGTAATGATTTGTACTTTCAATTGCTCCACATGTACATAGTGGAGAATTTTCAATATTTTTTTGGAATAAGTGTTGTTTCAGCGTGCTACAATTTGTACGAAGACGAGTATGCAAGACCTGACATTTTCTTGTGCCTGTGTAAAAGTGTTTTGATGTTTTGGTAAGATTTTTATTTAGCTGGTGCTTAAAGGCATTGATAGAAACGGCTTGTCTTGTTTCAATAGGTAGATTGTTCCAATCACGGACAACAGATGGCATGAAAGAATTATAGTAGAGCGCTGTTCTCGAACTTGGAATTTGTAGGTCATAACTATTTCTGAGATTATACGGGGAATTTTCACCTATTTGGGATGGTACTAGTGTAGATAAGTAGGGAGGAGTCAAATGGTTTACCATTTTATAGAAAATAATTAATTTGTGTTTCGTCCTTCGAGTTTCTAGACTTTCCCACCCAACTTCTGTGTTTAAGTTATTAATTGATACAAGTTTTGTTGTTCCAGTTGCAATGCGTGCTGCTTCGTGTTGAATTTTTTCTAACTCGTGTTTTTCATAATTAGTGCAGTTATCCCAGATTGTGTTACCATATTCTAACAGTGTTCGGATAAAAGATGTATATATTGTCTCCAGGGATCTTCTGTCAAGCTGATATTTCAGTTTTCTCATGACTTTAATTCTTGACCATGCCTTATCCATAATGTATTGAATATGAGAGTGCCAGGTACAGTTGTTTGATAAAAGTATACCTAAGTGTTTGTGTGATTGTACTTCTGATATTTGTTGGTCATGCATATATAGTGGTGGATGGACGGGTTGATTACGTTTCCTAGATATAAGAAGCGATTCAGTCTTCGATGGATTAAAAGTTACAAGCCATTGTCTTGACCATTCAGTGATTTTGTTGATGTCGGAATTCAAAATTTGTGCAGCATTGTTTATATTGTTATTATGATCGATTATAAAGTACAGGCTTGTATCGTCTGCAAAAAGACGAATGTTAGATGCGATATCAGATACTATGTCATTAATATAGACTAAAAATAGAAGCGGACCTAAAATGGACCCCTGAGGCACTCCGGCCTTGATTAATGTCCAATCAGATTTGGTACCAGGCAAAACAACACATTGTTGCCTATCTTGTAGGTAGTCATTTAGCAAATTTATAAGTTGATTTGACATTCCTGCTGCTTTTAACTTGACTATTAGACCTTTGTGCCAAACTCTGTCAAAAGCTTTGCTTATGTCAAAAAATATAACGCGAACTTCTTTACCGTCATCAATAGCTTTACTGAACATATTGTACAGATAAGTTAACTGGTTAATTGTTGAATCACCAGGAACAAAACCAGATTGAAATGACGAAATAAAATTAGTATCACGAAAGAAATTATACATGTGTTTAAAAATAAGTCTTTCAAACACTTTGCCAATTACGCTTAACAGTGATATAGGTCTATAGTTATTAACCAAAGAAGGATCTCCTTTTTTATAAACAGCGCATACAAATGCTTCTTTCCAGACTTTTGGGAAAACACTTTTGGTAAGACAAACGTTAAATAAGTTGCATAAAGGCGTCGATAATTCATTAGCTATTTCACGCAAGACGTAACTGTTGATATCATCGGGACCTGAGGCTTTGCCTGTTGGCAGTGTTTTTAAGATACTACTTACATCGTTAGGCGATAGTCTAATAAATGAAATGATATCATTGTTATCACTTGGTAATATGATTGGTGGTAAAATATTGTCATCATTAAGAATTGTCTGTTCCTGGAAAAAATTATTTAATATGTTTGCTTTGGTATTGTTATCGGAGACAATGTTTCCATTATCGTTTAGTGGTGGGACAGCTGGTTTATCATTTGAATTGATAAATGATTTTAATGTTTTCCACCAGTCCTTTGGCAAAAGAGACGGTGAATTTAATTTAGAAGCTAAATTTTCGTAGTATAACTTTTTAGTTTTGCGTATAAGCTTGACAACGTCATTTCTATATTTTTTAAACCTGTTCCAGCTATAAATTGAATTGAATCTCTTGGCTTTTTTGTATAATCTTTTTCTAACCCTAATATTGCGCTTTATTTCACTGGTAATCCATTTCGGCTCATGTGGTTTAATTACAACAGTTTTATTTGGAATATATTTGTAAGAAATTTCCTTAAATTTTGCAGATAAGTTGCTAGCATACACATTTATGTCGTCAGTGATAACTTTTTTCCAGTTTGTTCCGTTAATTTCATTCTTGAATGAAGCATAATCGCCACGTTCATATTTCCAGACTTGTCTTTTAAAAGTAAATTGTTTCGACTTATTAAATTTAAAAACACCAAATATTGGACAGTGAAATCTAATATCTTGGTTTAAAAAAGGTTCTGCTACCCCACATGTTATCAAACTGTTTTTGTTGCTTAAAAGTAAAATATCAATCAAAGATTTGGAGTTCTCAGTATAATGAGTTGGTTCAGTAATAGTCTGGTATAGACCTAGCTGTTGACATAAATTATCTATTTTTGTAGATGAAGTTTTACTTAGCATATTATAGTTTAAGTCACCAGTGATTATAATATCCTTAATACCAGTATCGACTGCAAGGTTAATAGAATCTTCTATTATATTGGTGTAAACAGAGCTAGATCTAGGAGGTCTGTAGAATAATCCTAATAGTAAACGTTTGTTATTGAGTAATATATCGACCCATATACATTCAAGTGGGTTGATTTCAAGATCGTGTCTACGTTTGTAGTGTATTGTGTCTTTAATGAATAACATGACCCCTCCGTGGTTGTCTCCAATGCGATCTTTTCTTTCTGGTTTGTTAAAAGAAGGAATCATCATATCATCAGTTGAAACAGAATCATCGAGCCATGTTTCAGTAAAAGTAAGTATATCAAAACCATATAATTCGGAGTAGATGATATCCAATTTGTGCTTTATACTCTGAACGTTGTAATGTACTAACGACAAATTATTCGAGAAATCTAGAGCTTCGAAATTACAATGAGATGAGGTGGATTGAGTACTACTGACAGAGCTTGTATCAGATGTAAGTAGTTCAATGGGGCCTGGGTTTGGGTGTACATCTCCTGATAACAACAATATGACCGATAGCCAAGTTAGGAAAGTGATCGCAAATATCATAGATGCAATGCATTTAGTCAAGTCTATATTTTCTGTGTATGTTTTACCTTTGATTAAGTGTCTGTATGGGTGTACAATCGCAGAATGACATTGTGAATTCCAGTGTATATTAATGAGCAACGATAAAAGACACAATGGACATTGGTACAGTGACATTAACATTAATAGTTGCAACAACGCTGCAAACTTATATTTAATGCAGATCATTCGAATAAGTGATATCACCTTTTCAAAATGAATAAGTGATATCACTTATTCGAATCAGTGATATCACCCATTCGAATAAGTGATATCACTCATTTGAAACAAATCAGTGATATCACTCATTCGAATAGGTGATATCACTCATTCGATTTATCAAGCAAGAAAAAACCAGACTGATCCCTGCTTAATTATTCAGCAGTGAATACATGATGAAAATGATTCAGCATATATATATATATTTGATGTAGCAGTAAATGTATGATGAAATATGGCTGAAGCAGCCAAAGAGCCAATCTTAGAATTTATCAAAAGAAGTATAATAAACAATAGAATGCTAACATGTCCATTTATTTAAATGCTTTGATACATAATAATTTCCACCTCTGCTGAATAACCGCATTGTTACGAGAACGCCGAAATTTGCCTGTTTTTTGGTCACACACTGGAACAATGCAAGCAAATCGATTTTGTTGTTACAATCTTTCAGAACGGGTGTCTTACTCAGTTATAAATACAATATTGATATCTTTAGTATGTTTACACGTCAATATAAAAACGGGCAGACTCTATTACTTATTTTTAATTGTAAAATGTAAACTAATCGCAACGATTTGGTTGTTGCCAGGTTATTTGTTAATACTACCAACGAAGGCAACGCCGATTGGTAACTGGATCCCCAACTCGTATGGGATTATACATTATAAACTGACTTCCTGCATTATTAATAACTTTTTCAGGTACTGCTTCAGCGAAACATGGTCAACGACAGTCAGGTAAATCAATTTCAAACATTTCCCGCTTTATCTATCTATATGCAATTATACGTTTGACTGTTCAATCATGTGGGTCGGATATACGGTGTCCCAGTGGGGCCAGCGCGGCATATTTATTCAATTAAGTTAAGTCGAAACAACGACACTACGATGGTGAAAAGTCGAAACACAACAATGGTGAAAATTCGAAACAATGAAACTACGATGGTGAAAAGTCAAAACACAACGATGGTGAAAAGTCGAAACAAAAAATCTACGATGATGAAAAGTCGGAACACAACGATGATGAAAAGTCGAAACAACGAAACTACGATGGTGAAAAGTCAAAATACAACGATGTTGAAAAGTCGAAACAACGAATCTACGATTGTGGAAAGATGAAACTACAATAAGATCGTTTCGACTTTTCACCATCGTTATTTCGAATTATCACCCTTGTAGTTTCGACTTTTTATCATCGTTGTTTCGACTTTTCATAATCCTTGTTTCGATTTTTCACCATTATTAGATGTATCTAATCATAACTGCAAAAATAATAACTTATACATTCAACAAAGGACATAGTCAATACAAACAAAGCACAAAATAATGATAGCACCGTGATCATTCGGGAACTTGACATGTCGCTAATACAATCGTTCATACTCGGACAATTCCGCCATTCTTTAGTATTAGAATTAGGATATTCGGCGATGTGTTCCGATTGGATGATAAATGAAATTTAGCTTCAGTTTAATCATATTTTATACCGAATTATAATAATCGGCGATGTGTTCCGATTAGATGAATACTGTCTCAAGTAGACATTGTCGCAATATGACTGAAAAATTGTTGAAAGCGACAATAAACAGCATACAGCAACATACATCTCTGTACCATTCCACGAGAAAAATCAAAGTACTCAAAATAATAATCAGTAGTCGGGTTTCATGGTGAAAAGTCGAAACTACGATGTTGAAAACGCGAAACAACGATGGCGAAAACGCGAAACTACGATGGTGAAAACGCGAAATAATGATTGTGAAAAGACGAAACTACGATGGTGAAAACGCGAAACTACGATGGTGAAAAGTCAAAACTACGATGGTGATAACGCGAAACTACTATGGTAAAAAACGCGAAACAACGATGGTGAAAATTCGAAACTACGATGGTGAAAACGCGAAACTACGATGGTGAAAAGTCGGAACAACGAAACAACGAAACTACGATGGTTTCGACTTTTCACCATCGTAGTTGCGACTTTCCACCATCGTTGTTTCGACGTTTCACCATCGTAGTTTCGTTGTTTCGACTTTACTTAATTTAATAAATATGCCGCGATGGCCCCAACGGGACACCGTAATTTGATGAGCATGTACCAGAGCGTTTTTGCACAATCACTGGCAGCCGTGAACGTTCAAATTTGGTTGTTTTTAAACCGGGCGTTTATATCAACCCATGCGTAATAATTAGATGTAATGGTAACACACATTGTATTTTACCTGCATGAAAGTTATGATCTTATCACATGAAATAAAATAAGTGATTTAATAATGTTATTAAAAATAATTATGAAATAATATTGATTATTTTACAAGGAAAAAACGCCGAAAATCGTCCTAAACATATGTACTGCCAGGGGGCGCTTTAACGAGAAACTGCGGTACTACATTAAATAAAACAAAGCTCAAACAAAAGCTGAGACTTCATAGAACAATTGTACAGATTTTTGATGAATTACACCAGATGTCAAAAAATCCTACAGGAACGCCACGAACTACCTTAAACATGAATGGATTACGTTTTAATAGCACTTACACACATTTTTAAACACATTTTTCAGGGTGCAAACTACGACAACTATAAGTCAGCTGCAACTATCGGTCTGAATATAGCATTGTTTTCAAACACATTATCGGATATCCGAACGCTGACAGATATTGCAGATGAACATGGCGTCTACACAAATAGAATCATTGCCATGTTATCCCTTCTCGGAATTTCACTGTTCTTACAGGTGGTCATTGCATTCATTTTGTTGGCAATGGGTCTTTGTAAAGGACGAAATGGCGATGACATGGGCTGCAAGGCATTGTCAACCATGTGCCTCTTCATGACGCTGGCCGTTACCATCATCCAAGTAGCTACCGGAATATGGGGAACAGCAACAAGTGATTTTAAATCTTGAAGTGTACATAATACCAATCTCACTGCTATATATGTATTCCCATTAGAAAGCGCCATTTTATAAGACTTTTTTTATTAAACCCATTGATCGAGCCGGACATGTATATTGTTGTGCCATACACTGTAAACTTGTTACTTGTAGGGTGGGTGGGATGGTATATTTCTAGTTATGTATCATTACACGCTTACTATCCAGCGGATATATAAAATGCACCTATTTGATTGGCTAAGAAGTGCCAGAATCCAGACATTTTGCCGTTGCAAACGCTAAGAAACTTTGGATTTCAGATTACTGTAGTTCTGGATATTAGACAACATGTTCCATCACTTCCGGTATTTTTAATCTTCGTATGTATTAATTATTTCATTCATTGATTGTATATCATATTGTCTTGCCTTATCGGTAACTACTTTAGCCGGATAGATTGAATAATCAGCTATGTCATCCAATCTTATTGTTTTCATATTTTGCTCGCCATCTATTTAATAACACGACCTGGAGTGTTACAATATATAAAACTTATTAAAGTTTTACTCTTCCTTTGAATATGGTCCTTAAAAAGTAACAAGATGAAAATGTGAGAACAATATCTCTTCAAATATTTATATTTGGAAGTAAAATCATTCTAAGACTCATTATGTTTTTATATATCTGACGACAATGAAATATTAAACTTTTGACTTCTACCATGCGAATGCTAATGTGTATTATTGCAGTGTATGTGGGTTTAAAAAAAACAACATATTAAAGTCATTACAATATGCAGTTATTTCATTTGTTTTTTGGGAAAAACTTAGGACCTTAGGCAACAGTTCGAAATGTCGTCCCCGATATTGAGGGGAAACAGGTCTGTAGAGCATGCACAATTAAGCAATATATCAGAAACAACTACATATTTAATGATTTTCTTTGTAAGTATGCATTACACTGCCTATGGTCTCCCGTAGCCGAGTTGTCTAAGGCGCCGTCTCAAGATCACTTACCTCTACCGCTTAAGTCGAAGGTTCGAGTCCCGCTCGCGCCAAAAACTTTATGTGAGAACGTTTGCTAGTAACTTGCGAAAATACAATGACTAGGTTATGCACCGTGTATTACTAGTACAACAACATACTAAATCAACAATGGCGACAACAGAACATGGGTTGACACATGAAACAGTTCGTCCGAAGGGCATAACACTGTCAAAAAATGTTGCCTGCCTCTCCATGAACTATTTAACTCTGACTCGGGAATGGCAAACTAACCTATCTAAAACATTAAAAACGAATTACTATCCGTGTGCTATTTTTTCATCATTTATTCAGGAGATGCAAGTTTCATATCCTTCTGTATAAGTCCTTGATATGATGAAAACAAAATAAAACATAATTATTTAATGTAAAAAAATCCCATATTATTCTATGAATAATAACAAAAGACTATATTCATATAATACAGCAATAAGCTATTAAACTAACATATGCTATTTTTTTTATGAATGCTGTTTAAAAACATTGTATTGTACATAAAAACATTGCTTTAAATTAAAAAATGTTTGCAACAAGTATTTTTTTTTTATTAGCGTTTTCCAATTAGTCAACGGTTTGCTCGCATAATTTGGTCAACTAATAGTTGCTGTGAGCATGAAAGTCAGCGTTTTAGAATAGCCCGTGTATAACGCCTGAATTAGTTCTCGATTGTGACCTATATTGTGTCGTGTAAATATATGGTGTTTACACACGTATGCACACATATCGTATATAGAAAGTGCAGTATTTAAACAAAGAACTAATTTGTTGATAAAGATGGATATCCCAGTTATAGATTTCAAGGATATTGGATTGCATAATAAAGATGGAAACACTATTTCTTCAAAAGACATGGAAGCTGTTGGGTTGCGAGTGAAAGAAGTTTTAAGCACTGTTGGGTTTTGTTATTTGAAGAACCATGGTATCGACCAATCATTGCTTGACAGTTACTTTTCTGTCTCTCGTGAATTTTTCAACCAACCAATCGGATTGAAAGAAAAGTATACACGAGGAACAGATCTAAACTTCGGTTGGGTAGCTGTTGAGAGAGAAAAATTGAACCCGGAACGACCAGGCGACTTGAAAGAGGCATTCAACTACTGCCCGGCAGACGATCCGGGTAACTGGCCGGACGTTGAGGAGTTTCAGCAGACAAGTAAAGCAATGTTTGATCAATGTACGAACCTTTCGCTACGTCTGTGTGATGCATTATCCGTAGGTTTGGGTTTAGACAAAACATTTATGAGGAGTGCCCATGAATTCATTGGAGAGAAGAAAAACCAAACGGCCATTCGGAGTCTTTTTTACCCCCCGCTTTCACCTGAGTCACCTGTAAAACCAGGGCAAATACGTTTAGGTGAACACTCCGACTATGGTACGATCACGCTATTATTTCAGGATGATATTGGCGGCTTGGAGGTCAACATCCCAGGTAAAGGTTACGTTCCAGCAACACCAATAGAAGGTACTGTGGTCGTCAATGTTGGCGACTTGATGCAAAGATGGACAGCTGATGCACTTGTCGCAACTAAACACAGGGTTCTCATACCGGAAGCGGAAATAAAAAAGCGGAAATCACGCCAATCTGTGGTCTTTTTCGTACAACCTGATGACGATTTCGTCGTTAAGTGTCTAGATGGGTCGAACAAGTATGAACCTATATCAAGTATTGACTATCTTAATTATAGATTCAGTGTCACGTACTAAACTACAATATACAACATTTATGTAAAGTCGGCCATAGTCTAAGCAACAATGGATTTAACAATACTAGCCGCAGGCAAATTGAAACATGCTAAAACTACTGTACATAGCGAGTGGTAGAGGTCCAGTTTGGGCGATATGGATTACTTGTGGTTTGATTATATAGTGTTATTATATGAACTGAGGCCGGTTTCTATGAAGGGTATTATCCGCCATTATTCAGATTGCTTAATTACATATTTCAACTAACTTATCTCCAAGTTACGTTCACTCAAAAATGAATGTCACCTAAAAAACCTCCAAATTATTACTCGGAGGGAAACAGATACTTATCAACTCTGCATGCTAGAATCAGAAATAACTGCAGTTATTTGAATAGTGATATGTATTTAAACCATTTAAAAAATAATCCCGTCTGTACTTGTGGATATTTGACTGAAGATGCTGAGCACTACTTTTTTAAATGTGACTTATACGTAGCTTCAAGAATTGATTTTTTTCGCTCAATTAGAGCATTCCACCCAATAGGTTTGAGGTTAATATTATATGGCAATTCTAATCTTGTATACGATGATAATACTAAAATATTTAAAGCTGTACAACACTTTATTAAATCTTCAAAAAGATTTGAATCCGAGTACTAATTAAGAAATCCGTCATAAAAAGCATTGTTATATCCAATAAGAAAAAGAAAAAAAAAAAAAAAGCTTTCTATAACGATTGACAAACATTCATAATCAATATTGATATATATCTAGAATATGTAAACAGTTACCTTAATGACAACAATGTAGATCATACCGGGTTAATCTTTTTTTATTGTTGTGTTACAAGTCTGCATAGTGTCTAAATGCATCTATTGCATTCCTATTCCTTTTTCAGTCTTCTTTTTTTTTTAACCTTATAAGAACTAAATGGAATTGATATTACTGATTTTTTAAGAAATAATTTTTCTCTATTATTTCAATTGGTATTAACTGATGGAACTGTGTACACACTGTGGTACGTCTCTTTTCATTTTGTATTAACCCTTTATCATGTGTTATGCCATGTCGTGTTGTTATTTTCTTCCTCAATTATTTGTAATATTTTAGGGGAAGGGCCGTAACTAATGTTGTGAGAACTTGTGGCCCAACCCCTTTGCTGCAATTATAAATGCAATAAAATATGATTAAACCACTCAAGTGGCAACTTCTATGTGCGTAAACTACATGTTACAGGTGGAAAATTACAAATTACATTCACTTAAATGTTAACTGCTTGCTTCTACATATGTCAATTTGTATTAATTGCACTGATATTGCAAATTATAGTATAATTATTTTTTTCCAAAAGAAAATATTTAATGTGAAAATGGCTTTTTTGTTTGTTACCGATGGTTATTTCTGCAATTCTATATGACCTACAGAGCCATCTAGCGTCTGAATTTGTCTAATTTCAACATTATGACGTCAAGCGGCGCGGTCTTTTTATTCTGCAACAAAACCAACTACTGCTCCCTTTCAAAGTAGCGTACATTATTGGTCATCATTCGACATTATATGAAACTGACTTATTGACTTTGTCAATGAAAATAAAGTTTGTAAAGTAAGCATCACAGAAACACAGGAACTTTTTGTTGCTGATAGATAGGGCTCTCTCCATAAAACCACAGGTGACAATATAGAGCGACTCAATAGCGGATTCAGAACATCCGGCAGTAGCCACGCCCCTTTCAATTGAATATTCTCTCCCAAAAATCACGACTTATCCGCACGCCCGAAATACACACACGTGTTGAACTATGATATCATGAATGCGCCGCAGATGCTTACATAACCATTGGCATACGCGTAGGAGGGGAGGTGGAGCCATTTCCAGCTCTGTGGGAGTCTGGCCTAAATTTTCACCATCAAAATAACATACATTATTTTACCAAAACAATCTTTAAGGTTTATAATATAAAAAAAAGCATGCCCCTGTGTGATTTTTAAAGTGATTCCTGAATCAAGGCCTGTATATATTGTACATATTGTACTTTTTTAACAAGGGGCTCCTGTGATTTTTTCTCTGCTTGCCTTGCACACAGCCTTTTAAAAATAAATCCATGTGGTACATTTACCAATATCGTTAATATAGTGCAGTTCTCCTTAAGGCATAGTAACACCATTGCAAAAACGAAGTGCTTCCGTGGGGTATCGCATAATGGCGGTTATAAATAATCCTCGTTTCTTTATCTTTTTAAATGTATTTTCCTAATTTTAATGCTCATTTTTTTTATTTGAATGGCATTATTGTAGTATTTTGAACATTTTGATAGCATTGTCATGTTTGAATTGTGAATTTAGAAAAAAACATTGATGCTTGGAAATTGGGGTATGAATACATGATTTCGGAAGTCTACTTTCACTTTGTCACCAGTGTACACACTTGGGCAGAAAACATATGACACATGACCCCTACATTTCTCATCATATTTTGATAGTGCAGATGTTGACAAACAGTAAAATGTAAGTTTCACTCCTTAATATGGGTCTCTCCATGAATGACAAGCCTTCAAACTGTTATTATTTACTATAGAATAAAGAACAAAAATCAATGGTGGGTTTACACCTTAAATAGGTCTGCAAACGTTTAAAAGTCAGAATATACAAAAACAGTAAATAACTACAATATATTATGATATCCTAAAGGTTCACTGGAATTCAGCATGTGGCATCTCTAATATAAAAATGTTCCAAACCCCACTTCTAGTAACGATATTGTCAGCTCTTAGTGACATGGCGTAACGGATGTAAGGGTAGAACCAGTAAATTAAATTGGCGCATAAAGTGTCTTGCTCAAGGACACATCACATAGCCGTGGTGGAGGATCGAACCTACGACCCCAGATCTTGAATCCGATGCTCTACCACTGGACGACGCGCTCCACTTTAGTTCTAAATTCACTTGAAACAGCTGCAAACTTACTTTGCAAATATTTATTTAATTTACCAAAGCGACTGCTAAACAAAAAAAACGTTAACATCAGAGTTCAACCCAGATATTTGCATATTGAATTAGCATATTTTATTGGGGTCAATAGGCACAAAAGCTGAATGAGTACGCATGGTTGTTAGTGTAAATATAGTGGGTTCAACCTATAGGTCGGTTATAGGTTATATGTCTTGAGTAATTTTCATTAGAAAGTTTAGGGAGATAACTAATGATTTTTGTGTAAATGATCATTTATCTCCCTTATAAAAAAGCTGAAAATAAATAAAAAACACAAAAAGTAAAAGTAAATCAAGAGTCTAAATCTTATATGTCGTATTGTCATGTGTACTTGGGATACAGTACGATAATGCTAACTTTTGTAGTAATCAGCTAATCGTCTGTAAATAATAGCCTATTAAAGGGGCCTCACCCATGTCGCCGATATTTTTCGATTAGCCGTAAAAACAATAGCTGCATAAAACAGATAATTTACAACAGAAAACAAACAACGTATTTAACAACCCGTTAACAGCTACAGTCACATTGAATAGGAACTAAGGTTGGAACTGAGAAATATTTATAAATTCAAATCCCAATTCAAAATTGAATCTAAAACCTTCATGTCTTGACATAATATCGCGACGTTCATAAGTCATTTACATAAATACACTATGACACGCGTGATGCAGTGATAGAACATCGGACTCAGGATCGTAGGGCAGATGCACTACTAGACCGCGCGACCAACGCCGTAAGGTTATTTATCATACAGGTGTCTTTAATAGTAAATTTACATAATCGGTTTATCTACTTTATTAAACCATGAAATTACACAGCACGATTATATGCATATACACGCATCTCACTAGACCTTGGGAGTGTTTTACTGGGAATTTACGGGAGGAAAAGGACAGTCGTGTTTATGTATATTATATTGGTTTATATCCACTATTTTACACAAAGTATTCAGGAAACATCAATTTATATACATGTAATAGATATATTTTGTTAAAATAAGTTAACTCCGCAATAATGAGCAGAAAATGTGCATATTCCATCGTGAAAATCAGATATGAAGATTTAAATGATGGAGAGTCATTTCAATGATTGATTTCAGAATTTTGCTCAAATGTACAGTGGTATGTGCCCTTCAGAGTCGTATTGAACAGTTTTACAATATTTAACGCTATTAATATATTTTTTGGCGAAAGTCTACTTACCGATTGTGCGTTCGTAGTGCCCTAGCCGGTTCTGTGTACCTAAATACCTGGTGTGCACATTGGAGTATCAAGCCGCGACACATGGTACGATATTCCACCCAGTATAATGACATTGGGCCGACAAGACCTAGAACTGTCCTCTCTCTTAATAATGAGCGCCAAGCGAGAGAGCTTCTAGTACCATTCTTCAAGCCATTGATTTAACCCGGTCTGAGATCGAACTCACGACCGTCCGCATGCGGTGCGGAAGCTCTACCTAGACCACCGCTGCGTTTTTTCCCAGATATGATTTCTAGTCTAGAATAGAGGTTTTTCCACTTACCAACACACTAAAGTTAGCCCATATGATAATAATGAAAAAAAAAATGTTTTAAAAAACACAAAAACATTCATTTTTCTAGGCCAAAACGCGTTGGTAAATCTGTTTTGTAGTAAACCACAAACCTGTCACGGTGACGGAAATGACCGAGTTTGCACGATTGTGGTGGGATACACTTAGTACTAGTTCTGCGATTCTATTAAACAGATACAAGCGCGTGGTCCAGTGCTAGAGCAACGAACCGATGATCGGAGGGTCATATGTTCGATCCTCCGCCACTGGTATGTGTGGTGTCCTTGAGCAAGACACTTTTTTCCGCTTATGATTCTGTACTGATTCTACCCAGGAAGACTTAATAAAACTACTTTCATATCTAGCCATTGCCATCAAAATAGCTTAATAACAATCAAATATATTAAAATTTTGGATTCAGGCCATGCCAAATTTATGTCTTGGTCGTCGGATTTCCCACCCCTGTTAAATATGTTTTTAGAACCCCCCCCCCCCCCCCCACCCCCAAAAAAAAAAAACCACAAAAAAACCCACAAAAAACCCGCATCATTTCAATAATATTAAAAAAAAATGTGCATTTTTTTCAGAAAAAGTATCCCGCACCTATGTTAGAAAAAAAAATAAACGTGTATTTTCCGTAAACAGTCCTTTATTTTAGTTCAAACTCCACGGACTGGTTTACCCTACTTCCGGTTCGTAGACTGGCTACTGTATGCAGGTAAATTTTGGTTATGACCTTCCCTTTCACGCTTGTGTTGCCATAATCGTTTGATTGACGTGGAGTAAATGTGCGTACTTGCTTAATTTTAACTTCAAGTCGTCTGTCGAAGATGACAATATGTTCTAAATAAAAATAAATACAGGCATAGTGCCACCATTGCAAAAAGGAAGTGCTTCCGTGGGGTAGTCGCATAATGGCGGTTATAAATAATCCTCAGTGTATCATGAGACTATTTTGGTGTAAAAATTATAATGGAATTAGGTAAAAAAAAATAGTTTTTGGTAAAATTAGTCAAACACATCAAAATTGCATGTCGGTCAACATCTCGCGCCTGTATATAATGATCATGTAAAAAGTGGTATTTTGACAAAAGTTTCAGTATTTAATGCCTGCAATTTGGCAGTATTACTTCAAATTGGTAGTACTTAGTAAAAATGAGGTAATTATGAAATTAAAAAAAAAATTGTTTCCTTATAGGCATAGTGCCACCATTGCAAAAAGAAAGTGCTTCCGTGGGGTAGTCGCATAATGGCGGTTATAAATAATCCTCAATTCTTCTTCTTTAAAAATGCATTTTCCTTATTTTAATGCTCATTTTTTTATTTGAATGGCATTATTGATGTATTTTGAACATTTTGATAGCATTGTCATGTTTGAATTGTGAATTTAGAAAAAAAAAAAAGATGCTTGGAAATTGGGGTATGAATTCATGATTTCGGAAGTCTACTTTCACTTTGTCACCAGTGTACACACTGAGCAGAAAAAAATCTCTTATATGACACATGAACCCTACTTTTCTCATCATATTTTGATAGTGCAGAAGTTGACAAACAGTAAAATGTAGGTTTCACTTCTTTCATTTGGGACCCTCTATGAATGACAAGCCTTCAAACTTTTATTATTTACTATAGAATAAAGAACAAAAATCAATGGTGGGGTTACACCTACACCAAGAGTATATTGTTACTTTATAAACTCTGGCGTAATTTTAATTATCAAAAGTAGAGAAATCAAAACTTTCGCCACAAAAACCATCGATATATAAATACATGTATGTCGAACTAATTTTCTAACGAAGACTCGATATTTACTCGATTAATTTTATGTCTCTGGTTCTACTACACCACGTTGTTAAAAAATTTCAAAATGTCGGTCTTTGTGTTGTCTGCATGACAAAACAACCATTATTGAAAACACGGCAATCGTTTTGGAGTCTTATGACAGTTTTTTTTGCACGCCTCTGGAAAGGTTTCAACAGTTGCAAATAAAATATAGACGCACGAGTCTATTAAAAACATTGATATTCGTGAGAATGCGTCAGCCGAAACTGTTTCAGTTTCTTCACCAGATATGAAAGTGCAGGTGGCGGTTGATTTAAATTGCCGTTTTATAGAATTTGAATTATTGTCAGAAAGAAGTCCTTCAAGTGTCAAAGGATGTTGTGCATTTGAGCACCTAATGCAAACCACTAAAAGCAAACGAATGCCAAATAAGCCTAGTGACCCTCCACATGGACAACTGACTGGTCCACAAAAATTACATGTGATTTAATTGATATGTATTCTGATCTTGGGTGTGGCTGGTCAACTGATGCAATGGAAACAGCTAAATGTGCTATAAGCGAATTGACAAATTCACTTTGGTACATAGACCACTGCCATAAAAGGTTTTCTGACAATGCATGCCCAATTCCAAAAGTCTTTGAAAAATTCCAAGGTTATAACAGTTTCTCAAAGTTACGTCATAAAGTACCAGTAGTAACATGTGTAAAACTGACTGAAATGTGTAATGATCTAGTGAAAGTGTTGTCATTTCCTTCTATGAATTAAAATCGGAACACAATTTTAGTATCTCACATAGAAAGTATTTACAATGCTTGAAAAAATACAGAAACAGACATTACAATGATAATAAGAGACAAAATGAACTGTATAAAAAAATAGACACCTGCTAGATCAACCAAAGACACAAGTTGCGTTATTATAGCAACAAAACACAAAACAGAAGATAAATACTATAGCATTAATGCAGAGATTGAACGTCAGTGTGATTATGAATTTATTGATATGGATATATTTTCACCATCAGATTGGATGAAGAGAAGACATTTTATTAAATATCTAAACCAGTGATGTTGTATAGGATGACGTATGGTGGTAGTCTAGGAACTCTTAACTTTGTCTGGAGTGTACCTATTGATGATTCTCCATCACGTTCTGAGAAAAATTCTCAAGGACCCTCCCAAAATTTGACTAAGCCAATGAGGGGAATCGAACCAGGGTTGAATTGGTGAGAAGCGAGTGAGTAAACCACTGCGCTTGAGCTCATACTTACAATGCCTATAACTTTGTCATATCTTTCATCAAACGTACACGAATTATGTCCACATCACATGAAGAACTTCAAAAGGATATGGTCAATATTGATGAAAAAACCCTGAACTGGACAAACCATTACATTAAAATAATTTAGCTGCCCACTGTACACCAAAGCTATTTAATTATGAGAAACACATTTTAATTAAAGGGGCCTGGTCTATATCTTTATTTTTACCAAAGCACTATAACTCATTACAACTCCATATTTATATATATGAAATTGTATTTTACAAACTTAAAGTCTTTACATCTTTTACTAAACACAAAGTTATTGGTCATCAGTGTCATACCTTTTTAATTAAATTGGACAGAAAAAATTAGGCCTTGGATAAAATGAATTACATGTAAACTATTCCGGCATGTTTTAATATCTCTGTTTTAAGGATGAGCTTCTGCGAAGTATTTCAGAAGATAATTCATACATTTGCGGTATTTTTTCACAGACAAAGGACTTTTCATGAAATTGGCCGTTAGCTGTATCTCTGAAATGGAAATAGCATATTACAGTGGCACAGCAAAAACCTTTCTACCACCTGTTTGTACTTGTTGTGGTTCAGAGGACAATCTTCTTAATGACTATGATGAATACGTTGTAAAGCTTCTTGAAAAATATTCAGTTATTCGGCACTTGTTAGTTACATGTAGAGGGACTGGAAAAGAAGCCAAGACTTGGGGTCGAAAGTTTTTCAAGAACAAATAAGTTCATGAAGCAATTATCAATCCATCAGAAAAAAAATTGTCACCAGCCATTGTGATTAAACTGCTGAAGTTTTTGTATGAAACTTTACGTATTTAAAGGCGATTTTTTAACTTCAATGCTAATGTATAAGTCTTTAGTGAACTATGTAACCTTGATATTTTTCATTTTTAAATGAAAAACATTTGTATCTCAGAGTAATAATCAGGCCTGGTGCAAGCTAATAGGCTAATTTTGTGTAAATGTAATATTTGAATTAAATAATTTAAGCATTAATTCGGGAATGAAAACATTTGGGAAGTTTCAAACTTCACCAACTTTGAAGGTTTTCTCTTTAACTTAAAATGACTGAAACGTTTTTATTAAATCGTTTAATGTATCAGTGTACAGTATCCAAATGTTTTTTTCAATTTCCAATAAAAACATTTGCCTAATCTCTTTGGTGCAAACTATTGACTTATTTTATATAAATGCATTTGTATAAGTATTAAATTTAGATTTTGACCATTCATTGGGGTATGAACAAACAGATGAACATGCAAAATACATTTCATCCTATCGAACATGACCCATTGTCAGCTATTTTTTTTTTCTGTATAAAATTTGTTCCAGTGAGTTTGAATAAACCGCTGAAGATATTTGTGTGCAACATGTCAGCATTTTCTGTTTTATTCATTGATGTAGCCCTCGTATTTACCATTGAGTGAATTGATTGCATAACATTTGGTCAATATAATTTAATATTTCTACACAACAAAAACACTACAAAAACAAAAAAATACAAATTAAGTTATTGAACAGAATCCTGGGTTATGTTTCACAAAAAGCATACAATAAAAATAAATTTCTTAATTCCTTTATTGTATGTTCAATTTCAAACACATGTTCAAAATGATTTTATTTCATAGAATATATCATTATCTGCATCATTTAAAACATTTTTGGGTTCATTTCAATAAGTATGAAAAATATTAAGAATGATTCTTACTTTTCACATATTAAAAGCATTTTTTTTATGAAACGCAACGTTTTATTAATAGCTATATCTTTTATATTTTTGTGATTTTTTTACAAAAGCAGTACAACTGCATAATAAAAGAGTGTGTATATGTGTTTTTTTTGTGAAACATAACCCAGGTCTCTTCAATATTATCAACAACACATATTTTTTTATAATTTCGTTTTATTTAAAGACAAGAAGTATTACAATATTTGTTTTTTGTATAATAAATACTAAATTGTATAATGGTTTCCTTTGTATTTAGTATCGGTATAAATATATTATTTGAAGTTTCATTTTACTTAACACTTGAAGTACTGTATTTATATTATGAACTGTTTTTAGGATTTCATATTTTATTGATGGTTTAAGGGTTGTGGTTTATGTTTAAATTTGTGGTCTAAGTAGTGAACCACGTAGACCCGTATCTGACTGCAATTCATTTTTATGCAGTCTGATACAGGTCTACACTAGTCGCTTAAACCACTTTGTTGTGTTGTTCTCAGTGCTTTAAGGGTTAACATAATTGACAATTACGTATCAATTTGT
This sequence comes from Panopea generosa, assembly GCA_029582155.1. Taxonomy (NCBI): domain Eukaryota; kingdom Metazoa; phylum Mollusca; class Bivalvia; order Adapedonta; family Hiatellidae; genus Panopea; species Panopea generosa. The sequence goes on from CM055903.1 coordinate 44,223,300, forward strand.
TATCTGTTATTCTGTCCTGGAATTAATCCATAGGATTTGTGATAACTTCAGAGACAATTACCGCTACATATACATTATATTAAGCCAGATTGTGAACTAAAATTCTGGTCTATTGATTGATGGTGTCCGTCTGTCTTTCAACAATAACTGACATACATTTAAGTTAGTTAAAACTTGAAATTATGAATGATGAATCTTGCATACTCATGTTGCTTACATCAACACCTATAAATTGAGTGCTACAGTTTTAAGGTTGTTTAATGAATTAAATGGATGGTTCAAATAAAGATTAAACTGATGGAAATAGAAATAGACAGTTATAAAGACTGATTAAAATAGTATCATTTTCATAACAAATAATTAAAAAAAATCGCCTCTATTTTTCAAAACAACAATCCGAAGATCCAACTAAAATTTTTTTTCGCTCGCTCGCCCTTTTTTTTCAAAACAAAAATCCAAAGACCAATACATTAATTTGGTGTGGCCTCAACTGTGTGTAGAAAAGTGTCAAACATAACCTTTAACGTATGGTAAACGCGCCTGGTTTATCTTAGAAAAATAACATAACTTTCGTTTTTAATGTTTTAACATCTAAACTCCGTTAACTACAGTATGTATTTAATAAGTCCAGGCTTTTTTGTATATCTTCTGGAGTATTTCCTAAAATAATCATGTCGTCTGCAAAAAGTAATGAAATCATTATAAAATCACTATATCGCCTATCAGTAAACCTGAATTAATGTCTTGTTGTAAAAACAATTCTAAATGTTCAATAAAAAGAGAGAATAATATGGTCGAAATCACACTCCCTTGACGCAACCCGGCCGCATACTTGGTAAACTCTGATTAACTATTACAAGATCTTACACACTGTTTAACACTATGACACATATCTCTAATAATACGAAGAACCTTACCTTGAATTCCTTAGTTTTGCAATCTAAACCATAAAGCAATTCTGTAAACACAATCAAAAGCTTTTTTTAAATCGACAAATACACAGTATAAACGTTTATTTTCATTTAAATACTTTTGTATCACAGTTAATAAAACAAATAAAGCATCTAATGTAGATTTTCCTTTGCGAAAACCAAACTGTAAATCAGAAATTGTATTTGATTCATCACAAAATTGAGCGATTCTCTTATTTAATATTGATGTAAAAAGTTTAGACATACAGCTTACCAAAGTTATACCCCTATAATTGCTGACACTATTTTTATCTCCCTTTTTATGCAGTGGTACAATAACACCCTCTGTCCAATTCTCAGGGAAAAAACCGCTATCAAGAAATGCATTCAATATATCACACATATGTGCAGCTAAAATATCAATACTGTTAATAAAATATTCATTTAATAAAAAAACGCTTCCGTTTGATTTATCTTCCTAACTACGATGATGAAAGTCAAAACTACGATGGTGAAAGTCGAAACTACGATGGTGAAAGTCGAAACTACGATAATGAAAAGTCGAAAGTACGATGGTGAAAGCCGAAACCACGATGGTGACAGTCGAAACAACGATGATGAAAGTCGAATGTCGAAACTACGATGGTGAAACTCGAAACCACGATGGTGAAAACGCGAAATTCCATCGCGTTTTCACCATCGTAGTTTCGTGATTTCGTGTTTTCATCATCGTAGTTTCGTATTTTCACCATCGTGATTTCAACTTTCACCATCATGGTTTCGACTTTCACCATCGTAGTTTCGCGTTTTCATCATCGTAGTTTCGACTTTCATCATCGTGGTTTCGAGCATCGTGGTTTGGGGAAAAAAAATAATACGATGGTCCAAACGGAACACCGTACATATCAGTTTACTCAAAACTCGTCGCGAACACAAAAGCGCATATTGAAATAAATATGACTGTTGTGTATGTCTCTGTAGAGTACGGTGTCCCATTTGGGTAATCGCGGTATATTTTAAAATAAGTCTGGTCAGAACAACTAAACTACGATAATGAAATTTCGATAAACGAAAGTGTCGACTTTTCACCATCGCAGTTTCATTGTTTCTTTAGCGTAGTAGATATATAATTATTGTGTGTGTAGGTAGATCTATGAATGTTGTATATGCAGGTAGATCTATGAATGTTGTCTGGGCAGGTAGATCTATGGCTGCTGTATATGCAGGTGGATTTATGAATGCTGTGTGGACAGGTCGATATATGAATGTTGTGTGTGCAGGTAGATATATGAATGCTGTGTATGCAGGTAGATCTTTGGCTGCTGTATGTGCAGGTAGATATATGAATGTTGTGTGGGCAAGTAAATATATGACTGTCGTGTATACAGGTAGATATATGAATGCTGTGTGTCAGGTAGATCTATGACTGCTGTATGTGCAGGTAGATCTAAGAATGCTGTGTGTGCAGGTAGATCTATGGCTGCTGTGTGTGCAGGTAGATATATGAATGTTGTGTGGGCAGGTAGATCTATGTTTGTTGTGTGTGCAGTTAGATCTATGACTGTCGTCTAAACAGGTAGATATATGAATGCTGTGTGTCAGGTAGATCTATGACTGCTGTATGTGCAGGTAGATCTAAGAATGCTGTGTGTGCAGGTAGAACTATGTCTGTTGTGTTTGCAGATACATCGATGAATGTTGTGTGTGCAGATATATTTATGCATGTTGTGTTGGCAGGTAGATATATGACTGCTGTGTGTGCAGATAGATCTATGAATGTCGTGAGTGCAGCTACATCTATGACTGTCGTGTATACAGGTAGATAAATGAATGTTGTGTGGGCAGGTAGATCAATGAATGTTGTTTGTGCAGGTAGATCTATGGATGTTGTGTGTGCAGTAGTTCTGTGACTGTTGTGTCTGGAAGTAGATTTATAAATGTTGTGTATACAGGTAGATCTATGACTTTGTGTGTGCAGGTAGATAATTATATGGCTGGTGTGTGTGCAGGTAGATATATGAGTGTTGTGTGTGTGTAGGTAGATATATGACTGTTGTGTGTGCAGATAGATCTATGAATATTGTGTGTGCAGGTAGATCTATGACTATTTTGTGTGAAAGTTGATCTATTACTCTTGTGTGTGCAGGTATAACTATGACTGTTGTGTGTGCAGGTAGATCTATGTATGTTGTGATTGAAGGTAGAGCTATGAATGTTGTGTGTGCAGTTAGATCTATGACTGTTGTGTGCGAATGTAGATATATGATTGCTGTGTGTGCAGAAAGATCTATGAATGTCGTGTGTGCAGCTAGATCTATGATAGTTGTGTGTAAAGGTAGATATATGAATACTGTGTGTCAGGTAGATCTATGACTGCTGTGTGTGCAGGTAGATCTAAGAATGCTGTGTGTGCAGGTAGAACTATGACTGTTGTGTGTGCAAATAGATGGATGAATGCTGTGTGTGCATGTAGATCTAGGAATGTTGTGTGTGCAAGTAGATATATGACTTATGTGTGCAGGTAGATATATAACTGTTGTGTGTGCAGGTATATATTTGACTTTTGTGTGTGCAGATAGATCTATAAATGTTGTGTGTACAGGTAAATCTATGACTGTTGTGTTTGCCGGTAGATATATGACTGTTGTGTGTGCAGATAGTTCTATAAATGTTGTGTGTACAGGTAGATCTTTGACTGTTGTGTGTGCAGGTAGGTCTACGACTATTTTGTGTGCATGTAGATATATGAATATTGTGTGTGGAGATAGATATATGACTGCTGTGTGTGAAGGTAGATATATGACTGTTGTGTGTGCAGGTATATCTTTGAATATCGTGTGTGAAGGTAGATCTGTGACTGTTGTGTGTGCAGGTAGATCTATGAATATTGTATGTACGTGTAGATCTATGACTGTTGTGTGTACAGGTAGATCTATGACTGTTGTGTGTGCAGGTATTCATTATATGTTGTGTGTTCAGGTAGATCTATGAATGTTGTGTGTGCAGGTAGATCTATAAATGTTGAGTGTTCAGGAAGGTCTATGAATGTTGTGTGTGCATGTAGATCTAATGCTGCTTTGTGTGCAGGTAAATTTATGAATGTTGTTTGGGAAGGTATATATATTAATGTTGTGTGGGCAGGTAGATCCATGAATGTTATGTGTACATGTTGATATATGAATGTCGTGGGTTCAGGCAGATCTATAAATGTTGTGTGTACAGGTAGATCTAAGACTGTTGTGTGTGCAGGTAGATCTATGAATGTTGTATGTGTAGGTAGATCTATGACTGCTGTGTATGCAGGTAGATATATGACTGTTTTATGTGCAGGTAGATAAATGAACGATGTGTGTACAGGTAGATATATGACTGCTCTGTGTGCAGGTAAATCTATGACTGACATGTGAACAAGTAGATCTAAGAATGCTGTGTTTGCAGGTAAATCTATGGCTGTTGTATGTGCTGGTAGATCTATGAATGGTGTTTGTGCAGGTAGATCTAAGAATCTGTGTGTGCAGGTTGATATATGACAGATGTATGTGCAGGTAGATCTATGACTGTTGTGTGTGCAGGTAGATCTATGAATGTTGTATGTGCAGGTAGATCTTAGAATGATGTGTGTGTATGTAGATCTGGTAGATCTATGATTGTTGTGTGTGCAGGTAGATCTATGAATGTTGTATGTGCAGGTAGATCTTAGAATGCTTTTTGTGCAGGTATATGTATGACTGTTGTGTTTGCAGGTAGATATATGATTGTTGCGTGTGCAGGTAGATATATGAATGCTGTGTGTGCAGGTAGATATATGACTACTATGTGGGCAGGGTAGATCTATGACTGTTGTGTTTAAAATTAATGTGGTCTATGACTGTTGTGTGTGCAGGTAGATATATGACTGCTGTGTGTGCAGGTAGATATATGGCTGCTGTGTGTGCAGGTAGATATATGGCTGCTGTGTATGCAGGTAGATCTATGACTGTTGTGTGTGCAGGTAGATATATGAATGACGTGTGTGCAGGTAGATCTATGACTGTTGTGTGGGCAGATATATCTATGACTGTTGTGTGTAAATGTAGATATATGACTGTTCTGTGTGCAGGTAGATCTATGACTGTTGTGTGTGCAGGAAGATCTACGACTGCGGTGTGTGCAGGTAGATATATGACTGTTGTGTGTGCAGGTGGATATATGACTGTTGTATGTGCTGGTAGATATATGACTGTTGTGTGTATAGGAAGATATATGACTGTTGTGTGGTGTGCAGGTAGATCCATGACTGCTTTGTTAGAAGGTATATCTATGACTGCTGTGTGGGCAGGTAGGTCTGTGACTGCTGTATGTGCAGGTATATCCATGACTGTTGTGTGTGCAGGTAGATATATGATTGTTGCGTGTGCAGGTAGATATATGAATGCTGTGTGTGCATGTAGATCTATGACTACTATGTGGGCAGGGTAGATCTATGACTGTTGTGTTTAAAATTAATGTGGTCTATGACTGTTGTGTGTGCAGGTAGATACATGACTGCTGTGTGTGCAGGTAGATATATGGCTGCTGTGTGTGCAGGTAGATATATGGCTGCTGTGTATGCAGGTAGATCTATGACTGTTGTGTGTGCAGGTAGATATATGAATGACGTGTGTGCAGGTAGATCTATGACTGTTGTGTGGGCAGATATATCTATGACTGTTGTGTGTAAATGTAGATATATGACTGTTCTGTGTGCAGGTAGATCTATGACTGTTGTGTGTGCAGGAAGATCTACGACTGCGGTGTGTGCAGGTAGATATATGACTGTTGTGTGTGCAGGTGGATATATGACTGTTGTATGTGCTGGTAGATATATGACTGTTGTGTGTATAGGAAGATATATGACTGTTGTGTGGTGTGCAGGTAGATCCATGACTGCTTTGTTAGAAGGTATATCTGTGACTGCTGTATGTGCAGGTAGATCTATGACTGTTGTGTGTACAGCTAGATATATGACTGTTGTGTGAACAGGTAGATGTATGACTACAGGTAGATATATGAATGTTGTGTGTACAGGTAGATATATGACAGTTGTGTGTGCAGGTAGATATATGAGTGTTATGTGTGTAGGTAGATACTAGATTGTGACTGCAATGTACAGGTAGGTGTGTGAATTTTTTTTTGTGCAGGTAAACGTAAGACTGTTGTGTTTGCAAGCAGCGGTATATAGTAAATTTACTTTAAATATTTAGATTTCAAGGACTCGGGTGTTCCAAATATTGCTGATTTTTTTTTCTTGAGTTTTCTTTTATTGGTTTTCAACGAAAACAAGTCCCCACGAGTAGATCCTTGAACCAAAAAACCGGAGACATAATCCAAAGGAAAATTAATTATTTCACAGTATGTGAACGTTGCAAAGATACATGTGCTACGCAATAACAAATTCTACCATTTTATCTTTGCATCTGTTTAGGAAGAGGCAGTTAAATGATTTTTGATTTGAAGATAACAAACTATTCTTCCGAATGAGGAGTTGTTTCTTCATGGATTCGACAGTACTTATTTATTTTTACTATAATCGACCATTATAAATTAGTAAAATTAAACATTTTTTAATTGAAATTGTTTGTTATGTTCTTAAAAAATGGTAAAATTCAAGCTCGAGATCGATTTGTATATACTTTGTACTTATCATAAGTGAATAAAGTGTCTTGCTGGAGCACAAAACACGTCGTCCTGGTTGGCTATTAAATCCGTAACCAACCGATCCCGAGTCCCATGTTCTGCTAGCAGACCACACACGATGTTTGCACACATATTTTCAAATCTGCGTTTTTTATAACAAATTTGAATAACAATTTGCTACCTTGATGTTTATTAAAATATTAAAAGTTGCTTATTTGTATTTTTATTTATCTATTAATAAACGACGAATTTATACTTTTTTATAAAATATTACAGGTATAGTTAATACATATATGAAGAAATGTTACCATTACATAATTTTTTTTCTTCCTTATTTTTACTTCGCTATTCATACCATTTACCAGAAAAAAATCACCATTTAGAGGGACATACGGCGATGTGCATAGAGTTCGATTATGTTCGAGCATTATGTCAATATTATTGCATTTAACGTCAATCGTACATACTCGACCAATTCGGATAATCGGCGAGGTGGCCCGAATGATATAACGTATAAGGTGTAAGCTCACCAATTTGTTTTTTATGCTTTATTCTATAGTAAATAATAAAAGTTTGAAGGCTTGTCATTGATAGAGAGACCCAATCTCTGCACTATCCAAATATGATGCGAAAAGTAGTGTGTACACTGTTAAGTTGGGAAGTTAAGGTGGATATGTCTCAGCCATTTTAAAATTCAGATTTTTTTTAAAATTGCCATATCTTGATTGTTTTTGTTATATAAAATTATCATGGTTTGATGCAGATCAAGTGTAGACATAATTTACAAGTCTGCATATTGCGTAAAAGACAAAACAAAAAAAATAATCTCACAGCATGCATATCGTTATTATAGATGCAAAATTTCTGAAACGAGTAAAAGTACCCTATATACATGATGATTACTGCCGGTGTAACATTAAATTTTGACCCCGGTGAAAAATGACCCCAAGGGTCATTTGTCAATATTGAAAATTGACCCGTGTCACATTTCAACATTAAATTCTGATAAAAAAAGTCGTTGAAAACTGATCAGTGTTAAATTTTGATCAGACATGGGGTCCCTTTTTAAAGGTTTGTTAAATATTCACATCACATGACTGCTGTCGCATGTTGTAACAATTAAACAAAAACCCTTGTAAGCTTTGTTACGGTGGTTGCTATGATTACAAATGGTTGCTATAGCAGTTAGTGATAATAACAAAAGAAGAACAATGCCTTTTCAAATTGACATTGACAAAATCAATGCGAACCATTTGATATAATCATATCATTATATAATACAAGACAACTCCCTTTAATAGCAATGTACAATCTGCATTCTCGTTTATGTTTAAGCAGTTAAAATATATTATCATATTACAAAAAGGTAATAAAATGGAACGAAAATAGGAAGGTATTGGTAGAAAAACAAGACTGTAAGACAGCGTGCTGGACTGATTCGCACTGCTTTGTCAATAAATACTAAAGGACTCACACCACTATTATCTCCATTGAGTACTCCGGACAGATGAAGGAGGTAGAAATAAAATTTTAGTTCTCCTTTTCTTCTTTTTTTCAGGGCTAAATACTGCAATGTTTTGTTTTTTGCTAGCTGAGTTAAATGGTCAGTATTTTAGAAATCACCACTGAAAATTTGATGCTGATACCAGCTTTCTGGACAATTCTGTGTCATTTCAGAATTGTTGGTTCGAACCGCATCTAGGGCAAATAGTTAACATAATATTACACTGGAAATTGATAGGTCTCACAAAAGCATTGAATTTAAAAAAAAAAACCTGGTCAAGGTATACTTTTTTTCCTTTATAATTGCATATCTTGAATCAGTGAAGAATTTGAGCTCAGACACATGCTGCAGAATTTAATTTTTCACTCTGTTTTGGACCTAAATGTTACAATGGAGCCTTATGGGAAATGTAATAGTGGTGTGAGACGTAAAGACCTGACCAAGTTATATAATTTGTTACACACATGCACTTTTCACACACAAGTGAGTGTTTTAAGTTTTTGGTTCTGTATCTGTTTCTAAGTTAGTAAACGTTTTAAGTCAGGAAAGAAGTCTAACCAAGATTTTTGTTGGTGGTTTGTGGTTGACACTGCAACTCTTAGTGTAACAAAAATATTGTGCTACACTAAGGGGCGATATGTGACATATTGTTGCAGTATGTAACACAATATCTGTTTATTACTGATACGTATTTTTTTATGTAACGTCCTTGATATTGGGGGTGGGATGTGTGTGTGGGGGGAGGGGGGAGTGGGGGAAGGGTGTGGATATTGTGCTTCAGAATTTATTGTTACTTATTTTCTTATACTAATGTTTGCGGTTATAAATAACCCTTAGTGTAACAAACATATACCTATCGCCGAAATACGATTTTCTCATCAAATCATATCCATATAAAACTTATTTTGTTACACTCAGGGTTGCGGTTATCAGCTTTAACTTGTGTAATTTAAAAAAAGCTACATAATAGTTGATTTAAAGAAACAGCCACGTAATGTTTCAACTGTTTTTCAACTGTCCAAAAACAAGTAACCCTAAACCTTACCCATTCGTGTGTGCGGACGGACGAACATGCACAACACCATATGTCCCCATTCCGTCGTAGCATAAATTTCTAGTTTAACAAACATTGTTACCTTAATAGGACCTGTTGCATGATATCAAGATGCACGGAAAACTTTAACCAGCATTTTTAAGCAGAACAATCGCCATTATTTGCATTACATGATTATATGATTGTTTGATAACCCTGAAGACTGGTGAAGTATCAAATCAATCTAGTAGGTGTGGTTACTGATATATTTGCATGATAGTAACTTGCATGCACAATTTTAGCCGAAAGTGTGACGCTGATGCACGGGAGATGAAGAAAGAGAGAGAGAGAGAGAGAGAGAGAGAGAGAGAGAGAGAGAGAGAGAGAGAGAGAGAGAGAGAGAGAGTACCGGCCGTTGTTATATATAGCGTATATCAACATTTTCCGATTATAATTTACACTTTATATCCACGAGAACATCCGAATTTATTATAGCAGTTTTCAATCTTGAAATGTGGTCCGGCCGACTATTCAGTCAGTTTCCAATTGTTTGTGATCAGATTTTAACGAGGGTCAATTTTACACGTGTGGGTGGGTCATTAAATTATGGTCGGGGTCAGTTTTTAATGTTAAAAATGGATCACTCATCCGTTGAAATGTGACCCATGGGGTCATTTTTCAACGGGGTCAAAATTTAATGTTTCACTGGCAGAATCTGGTCACGGAATTCAATGCTTTATCATTGAGATTTAACTAGACCTGATTCGGGAGATATCAGAGAAACGAAGTTAAAAATCAGACTATTTTATGCTGGGGTAGTCTATCCAAGAACCTGATGTGTCCCGAATAATGTCTATTAACCACCAATGAAAAAACAGGGAAGTCTATGCCTGACAGGCACAATTCATAGGTAGTGACCGCTTACTAAACTGTGACGTCATCCAAACTTTCTGTTGCAGCAACTGACCAATCAACATGCTCAAATGAGGCTTTCCCAACATTGCTATTTAACAGACCCGATCGGGAGAGCTGGGTCCGTACTACAGACTAATTCTGGGGTATTCTAAGTTCATATTTTCATCACGTAGATAATTAATTTTCAGAAATAAAGTTCGGTGAAAATTTGTCCAAACTGTCGCGTGTCCCTAACATCATGTTATCTGAAAGTAAAGTAAAATGGGATTATACATTTTAAACTGACTTTCTGCATTATTAATAACTTTTTCAGGTACTGCTTCAGCGAAACATGTCCTCCGACAATCAGGTAAATCAATTTCAAACATTTCCTGCTTTATATATCCATATGCAATTATACGTTTGACTGTTCTATCATGTGGATCGGATATACGGTGTCCCAGTGGGGCCATCGCGGCATATTTATTAAATTAAGTTAAGTCGAAACAACGAAACTACGATGGTGAAAAGTCGAAACAACGAAACTACGATGGTGAAAAGTCGGAACACAACGATGGTGAAAAGTCGAAACAACAAAAGTACGATGATGAAAAGTCGGAAACCAACGATGATGAAAAGTCGAAACAACGAATCTACGATTGTGAAAAGTTGAAATTACAATAAGATCGTTTCGACTTTTCACCATCGTTATTTCGAATCATCACCCTCATAGTTTCGACTTTTCATCATCGTTGTTTCGACTTTTCACAATCGTTGTTTTGACTTTTCACCATTATTAGATGTATTTAATCATAACTGCAAAAATAATAACTTATACATTCAACAAAGGACATAGTCAATACAAACAAAGCACAAAATAATGATAGCACCGTGATCATTCGGGAACTTGACATGTCGCTAATACAATCGTTCATACTCGGACAATTCCGCCATTCTTTGGTATTAGAATTAGGATATTCGGCGATGTGTTCCAATTGGATGATAAATGAAATTTAGCTTCAGTTTAATCATATTTGATACCGAATTAGGATAGTCGGCGATGTGTTCCGATTGGATGATAAATGAAATTTAGCATCAGTTTAATCATATTTTATTGCATTTATAATTGCAGCAATGGGGTTGGGCCGCAAGTTCTCACAACATTAGTTACGGCACTTCCACTTAAATATTACAAATAATTTTAAAAACATGACATGGCATAACACATGATAAAGATTGACAGTTAATACAAAATGAAAAGAGACTAACCACAGTGTGTGCACAATAATCCATCAGTTAATAATTAGTACTCGGAATCGGAATACTTGGAAATTTAGCTTAGTCAATTTATCTGTCAGAATTTGACATACTTACAGTCATTTGCGTTGTTTATGGCCAACAATTAAACGATACCATATAATTATAATCTTCACTGTGTGAAACTTGTGATGCTAGAAGCTTTTTCGCTAAACGTCTGGTTGACCTGGTATCATACCATGTGTCTGCAGCATGATACTCCAGTATGGCAGTGCTCAGAATACATGTACTGTCCCAAGTAGACACTGCTGCGATATAGGTGTAACCCCACCATTGATTTTTGTTCTTTATTCTATAGTAAATAATAAAAGTTTGAAGGCTTGTCATTCATAGAGGGTCCCAAATGAAAGAAGTGAAACCTACATTTTACTGTTTGTCAACCTCTGCACTATCAAAATATGATGAGAAAAGTAGGGGTCATGTGTCATATAAGAGATTTTTTTTCTGCTCAGTGTGTACACTGGTGACAAAGTGAAAGTAGACTTCCGAAATCATGAATTCATACCCCAATTTCCAAGCATCATTTTTTTTTTCTAAATTCACAATTCAAACATGACAATGCTATCAAAATGTTCAAAATACATCAATAATGCCATTCAAATAAAAAAATGAGCATTAAAAATAGGAAAATGCATTTTTAAAGAAGAAGAATTGAGGATTATTTACAACCGCCATTATGCGACTACCACACGGAAGCACTTCCTTTTTGCAATGGTGGCACTATGCCTATAACAGATCTGGTAGGCCTGGTGTCAGTATAATGTGACTGGGAGGGGTATCATACCATGTGTCTGCAGCATGATGCTCCAGTGTGGCAGTGCTCAGAATACATGTACTGTCTCAAGTAGACACTGCTGCGATATAACAGATCTGGTAGGTCTGGTGTCAGTATAATGTGACTGGGTGGGGTATCATACCACGTGTCTGCAGCATGATGCTCCAGTGTGGCAGTGCTCAGAATACATGTACTGTCTCAAGTAGACACTGCTGTGATATAACAGAACTGGTAGGCCTGGTGTCAGTATAATGTGACTGGGAGGGGTATCATACCATGTGTCTGCAGCATGATACTCCAGTGTGGCAGTGCTCAGGATACATGTATTGTCTCAAGTAGACACTGCTGCGATATAACAGATCTGGTAGGCCTGGTGCCAGTATAATGTGACTGGGTGGGGTATCATACCATGTGTCTGCAGCATGATACTCCAGTGTGGCAGTGCTCAGAATACATGTGCTGTCCCAAGTAGACACTGCTGTGATATAACAGATCTGGTAGGCCTGGTGTCAGTATAATGTGACTGAGTGGGGTATCATACCATGTGTCTGCAGCATGATATTCCAGTGTGGCAGTGCTCAGAATACATGTACTGTCCCAAGTAGACACTGCTGCAATATAACAGATCTGGTAGGCCTGGTGTCAGTATAATGTGACTGGGTGGGTTTCATACCATGTGTCTGCAGTATGATACTCCAGTATGGCAGTGCTCAGAATACATGAACTGTCTCAAGAAGACACTGCGGCGATATAACAGATCTGGTAGGCCTGGTGTCAGTATAATGTGACTGGGTGGGGTATCATACCATGTGTCTGCAGCATGATGCTCCAGTGTGGCAGTGCTCAGAATACATGTACTGTCCCAAGTAGACACTGCTGCGATATAACAGATCTGGTAGGCCTGGTGTCAGTATAATGTTTCTGGGTGGGTTTCATACCATGTGTCTGCAGCATGATACTCCAGTATGGCAGTGCTCAGAATACATGTATTGCTCAAGTAGACACTGCTGTGATATAACAGATCTGGTAGGCCTGGTGTAAGTATAATGTGACTGGGTGGGTTTCATACCATGTGTCTGCAGCATGATACTCCAGTGTGGCAGTGCTCAGAATACATGTATTGTCTCAAGTAGACACTGCTGTGATATAACAGATCTGGTAGACCTGGTGTCAGTATAATGTGACTGGGTGGGGTATCATACCATGTGTCTGCAGCATGATACTCAAGTATGGCAGTGCTCAGAATACATGTACTGTCTCAAGAAGACACTGCTGTGATATAACAGATCTGGTAGGCCTGGTGTCAGTATAATGTGACTGGGTGGGTATCATACCATGTGTCTGCAGCATGATACTCCAGTGTGGCAGTGCTCAGAATACATGTAATGTCTCAAAAAGACACTGCTGTGATATAACAGATCTGGTAGGCCTGGTGCCAGTATAATGTGACTGGATGGGGTATCATATCATGTGTCAGCAGCATGATGCTCCAGTGTGGCAGTGCTCAGAATACATGTATTGTCTCAAGTAGACACTGCTGTGATATAACAGATCTGGTAGGCCTGGTGTCAGTATAATGTTTCTGGGTGGGTTTCATACCATGTGTCTGCAGCATGATACTCCAGTGTGGCAGCGCTCAGAATACATGTATTGTCTCAAGAAGACACTGCTGTGATATAACAGATCTGGTAGGCCTGGTGTCAGTATAATGTTTCTGGGTGGGTTTCATACCATGTGTCTGCAGCATGACACTCCAGTGTGGCAGTGCTCAGAATACATGTATTGTCTCAAGTAGACACTGCTGTGATATAACAGATCTGGTAGGCCTGGTGTCAGTATAATGTTTCTGGGTGGGTTTCATACCATGTGTCTGCAGCATGATACTCCAGTGTGGCAGTGCTCAGAATACATGTATTGTCTCAAGTAGACACTGCTGTGATATAACAGATCTGGCAGGCCTGGTGTCAGTATAATGTGACTGGGTGGGTATCATATCATGTGTCTGCAGCATGATACTCCAGTGTGGCAGTGCTCAGAATACATGTATTGTCTCAAGAAGACACTGCTGCGATATAACAGATCTGGTAGGCCTGGTGTCAGTATAATGTGACTGGGTGGGGTATCATACCATGTGTCTCCAGCATGATACTCCAATGTGGCAGTGCTCAGAATACATGTACTGTCCCAAGTAGACACTGCTGTGATATAACAGATCTGGTAGGCCTGGTGTCAGTATAATGTGACTGGGTGGGGTATCATACCATGTGTCTGCAGCATGATACTCCAGTGTGGCAGTGCTCAGAATACATGTATTGTCTCAAGTAGACACTGCTGTGATATAACAGATCTGGTAGGCCTGGTGTCAGTATAATGTGACTGGGTAGGTATCATACCATGTGTCTGCAACATGATACTCCAGTATGGCAGTGCTCAGAATACATGTATTGTCTCAAGTAGACACTGCTATGATATAACAGATCTGGTAGGCCTGGTGTCAGTATAATGTGACTGGGTGGGTATCATACCATGTGTCTGCAGCATGATACTCCAGTGTGGCAGTGCTCAGAATACATGACTTTCTCAAGTAGACACTGCAGTGATATAACAGATCTGGTAGGCCTGGTGTCAGTATAATGTGACGGGGTGGGTATCATACCATGTGTCTGCAGCATGATACTCCAGTGTGGCAGTGCTCAGAATACATGTATTGTCTCAAGAAAACACTGCTGTGATATAACAGATCTGGTAGGCCTGGTGTCAGTATAATGTGACTGGGTAGGTATCATACCATGTGTCTGCAGCATGATACTCCAGTGTGGCAGTGCTCAGAATACATGTATTGTCTCAAGAAGACACTGCTGTGATATAACAGATCTGGTAGGCCTGGTGTCAGTATAATGTGACTGGGAGGGGTATCATACCATGTGTCTGCAACATGATACTCCAGTATGGCAGTGCTCAGAATACATGTATTGTCTCAAGAAGACACTGCTGTGATATAACAGATCTGGTAGGCCTGGTGTCAGTATAATGTGACTGTGTAGGTATCATACCATGTGTCTGCAGCATGACACTCCAGTGTGGCAGTGCTCAAAATACATGTATTGTCTCAAGAAGACACTGCTGTGATATAACAGATATGGTAGGCCTGGTGTCAGTATAATGTGACTGGGTGGGGTATCATACCATGTGTGTGTCTGCAGCATGATACTCCAGTGTGGCAGTGCTCAGAATACATGTATTGTCTCAAGAAGACACTGCTGTGATATAACAGATCTGGTAGGCCTGGTGTCAGTATAATGTGACTGTGTAGGTATCATACCATGTGTCTGCAGCATGATACTCCAGTGTGGCAGTGCTCAGAATACATGTATTGTCTCAAGAAGACGCTGATGTGATATAACAGATCTGGTAGGCCTGGTGTCAGTATAATGTGACTGGGTAGGTATCATACCATGTGTCTGCAACATGATACTCCAGTGTGGCAGTGCTCAGAATACATGTATTGTCTCAAGAAGACACTGCTGTGATATAACAGATCTTGTAGGCCTGGTGTCAGTATAATGTGACTGGGTGGGTATCATACCATGTGTCTGCAGCATGATACTCTAGTGTGGCAGTGCTCAGAATACATGTATTGTCTCAAGAAGACACTGCTGTGATATAACAGATCTGGTAGGCCTGGTGTCAGTATAATGTGACTGTGTAGGTATCATACCATGTGTCTGCAGCATGACACTCCAGTGTGGCAGTGCTCAAAATACATGTATTGTCTCAAGTAGACACTGCTGTGATATAACAGATATGGTAGGCCTTGTGTCAGTATAATGTGACTGGGTGGGGTATCATACCATGTGTCTGCAGCATGATACTCCAGTGTGGCAGTGCTCAGAATACATGTATTGTCTCAAGAAGACACTGCTGTGATATAACAGATCTGGTAGGCCTGGTGTCAGTATAATGTGACTGGGTAGGTATCATACCATGTGTCTGCAGCATGATACTCCAGTGTGGCAGTGCTCAGAATACATGTATTGTCTCAAGAAGACGCTGATGTGATATAACAGATCTGGTAGGCCTGGTGTCAGTATAATGTGACTGGGTAGGTATCATACCATGTCTCTGCAACATGATACTCCAGTGTGGCAGTGCTCAGAATACATGTATTGTCTCAAGAAGACACTGCTGTGATATAACAGATCTTGTAGGCCTGGTGTCAGTATAATGTGACTGGGTGGGGTATCATACCATGTGTCTGCAGCATGATACTCTAGTGTGGCAGTGCTCAGAATACATGTATTGTCTCAAGAAGACACTGCTGTGATATAACAGATCTGGTAGGCCTCGTGTCAGTATAATGTGACTGGGTGGGGTATCATACCATGTGTCTGCAGCATGATACTCCAGTGTGGCAGTGCTCAGAATACATGTATTGTCTCAAGTAGACACTGCTGTGATATAACAGATCTGGTAGGCCTGGTGTCAGTATAATGTGACTGGGTGGGTATCATACCATGTGTCTGCAGCATGATACTCTAGTGTGGCAGTGCTCAGAATACATGTATTGTCTCAAGAAGACACTGCTGTGATATAACAGATCTGGTAGGCCTGGTGTCAGTATAATGTGACTGGGTGGGGTATCATACCATGTGTCTGCAGCATGATACTCCAATGTTGTAGTGCTCAGAATACATGTACTGTCCCAAGTAGACACTGCTTTGATATAACAGATCTGGTAGGCCTGGTGTCAGTATAATGTGACTGGGTGGGGTATCATACCATGTGTCTGCAGCATGATACTCCAGTGTGGCAGTGCTCAGAATACATGTATTGTCCCAAGTAGACACTGCGGCGATATAACAGATCTGGCAGGCCTGGTGTCAGTATAATGTGACTGGGTCACATCAACCCATGCGTAATAATTAGATGTAATGGTAACACACATCGTATTTTACCTGCATGAAAGTTATGATCTTATCACATGAAATAAAATAAGTGATTTAATAATGTTATTAAAAACAATTTTGAAATAATATTGATTATTGTACAAGGAAAAAACGCCGAAAATCGTCCTTCAATTGTGAAACAAGTTCTTGCAACTTGGACAAATCACGCTCGAAGTCTTCCTGTGTATATATAACCAGTACTAAGCACATGTGGAAAAATGTTTTGCTCAAGGACACCATACATAGTCGTGGCGGAGGATCGAACCCACGACCTTCCAAGCATGGGTTTGGTGCTCTACAACTAGACCATGTGGTATTTTCTAAATCATGGAAACAAAACTCCTCTAGAATCAAACAACATATTTAATTTCTGTGATTATGGTATCAAAGGAAAGGGCTTGATTGTAAATTTGGGAGATTAATTTTTCTTTTTTAAATTAAAAGAAATGAAGAATTTTTACGCTTAATGTTATTTTTTGTGATCATTTTCTCTTTTCAGCCCCCATTTTTAAAGTAAGAAATAAGAAAAACGACTTTGAATATCGATATAAAACTTTTGCCACAGATGGAAAACTTACTTCTTCATCTTTTTACATAACATTTCTATTTTTATTGTGTTTGTTTAAACGTATTTATTAAATAAAGACTACTGTAACGTTTTTTATTAAAAAAAAATGTTCGTGAAATTTTCAACATTTTTCGTTTTCAATCCGTAAAAATTTAAATTCAGAGAAAAATATTAAATAATTGATAATTGGAATTAGTTATTTTTTGCAGTTTTACTTTAGTAAAAATATTATTTAATTCAGATAAGATTCGAAAAGCTATTTAAGAAACACTAAAAGTGCCGTGCACATTATATTGCTATTAGCCTGCCAGTCTCTGTAATTAAGTCACTGATTTTATGTATAATTTCTATACTTGATCATAATTTACTTCTAAAATGAGATGTTGACTGCTTGAAACAGCTTTTGAGGTTTCTGGCAACGCGTTAGTCTGGGACCCTGTCCAACTCCATTCCATAATCTTATGTACCCGAAATAAATTTTGGATGGTAATTCAGAACAAAGATATCATTCAGCGATAGAACGAGACCGGGTTTGTTAATGTGTTGATGGCCTATTGACTTAGAAACTCTGATTTTGATCAAGGGGTCCACGTTTGTTTCTTTCCTTGTCTCTATATATACGTTAAGGGACCTGTCCACTCCCCCCCCCCCCCCCCCCCCCCCTCATTAAACGTTATTATCCACTCCCCAAGCTCCTGTGTGTAAATTTTAAAAAGCTGCTTATTTATTGTTTTTGGTCTAATGTAACAATAGTTCTGCTTTGATTCTAGTTTTATTGTTTGGTTTTAATAATATGCTTACAACTGCATGAACTGTAATTACTAAGTTTCGTAAAAAAATCTTGACATTTAGCCTGATGCAGAGGTGAATGAGTGTAACGAACGGTAGACTCGGAGGTGCAAGTCCTGAACGTTATTCCGTTCTTTGAAAATGAATCATGTTTAATTTAAATGCTTTTGTTTTAGTTTTGTGAAATTCAGGGTTTGTGTAAGCCATAAGTAATGACCATGTCTTATATAAAAACAAGGACTATATAAGTCCTTGATAACATGATATGTCACTTACATCTCTTCGATGTCGGTAAATAGCTATGTAACTATGTATATCTACATAGCAATACTATCAGCATTTTACGTGTCACCGACTAGATCTATCAATTTGATAAATACAATTTTGTATCGTCTACCTTGACTAAATGTTGATAACTTCTACTTCTACTTCGATACTGCCCAGGTCTAACGCATCGCGGGAAAATGACGTCATCAAAAAGGTTAAAAGCACTAGGAATATTTATATTTATTAACGATAAAAGCCTCTGTATGCCTAGGCTGTGTATTTCTGCAGATGAATGTATGGCATACGAACGACCAGTAGTTTTGTGACGATTTGTGGAATAGTAGATCTATATCAACATCGGTGGCACCCGCCTTTACACCCTCGTCGTTCATGCCATGTCACTGACGTAAGATATTTTAAATGTCAGTAAATTACGTCACTCAGATAACGTGGAAAGCGAAACTATTTAGTGGCATTACATTATCAAAGGCAATGTGGTCAGCACGTACGCAGTATCAGAAGGTAACGTTCTTTTTAGCTCACTTTTTAACTTACTCCTGGTTGGCACAACACGACGTAATTTAAGTGGTCTTTTCTCACCATTCACGATACCTAAACCACACATGTTCGAATATATGAACAAAATTTGATTTGAAGTATACAGCGTTTTTGTTTTAGAAGCTGTTGCTTGAAATTCTAATAACGCTACTTTCCATTTTCTTCAGATTGTAGTGCTGTTTTCAAATGTATTTTGAAATGCCAAGATTTATTGTCTGGAAAATAAACATTGCTTTTGTCACACTGTAGATAAACAATCATGTTTGGTGTCCATGAATAGCGCGGGTGTGAGAGGTAACCTTTAAGGTCAGCAATACTGCTGCTCAGTGTTAGAGCGAGCGGAAACGAATGTGAACCATTGATTGTCTGTCTCATACGTAATGTCGCTTTGACAAAGTAAATAAACTCTCTCTTCATAGTGGACACATATTGACCTAGTATTAAACAAATAAAACAAGCACATGTACATGATTTTATTAAACTTAAGTTCCTTGACCAGTCAGAGCGCACGAATCTAACATTATGTGATCTAGGTATAAACTTGAACCACTGACATATGCGCCAAAAAGGTTCGACATTGCGCCACTTCCAAAAATTCTTGACCGGTCAGAGCGCGCTAATCTGTGATGACGTAGGGTTGACCTAGATATAATCTTAAGGTGAAGATAACCTCGACACTGACCTAGATAATGACCTGCATCACTTTGCGCCACCTCCACGGACCGTCATTTGCTACTACTCACAGAGTTGAAATCGCTAGCATCTCAATTTCGCTAAAATATTCTGATTAATAACATTAGATATTTAAAAATTAGTCAATACGGCCCATACTACTGTACATTTGAGTGAATTCTCTCTATCATTTATAATGTAAGTGATGTACTAATTATTAAGAATATTCATATTGTGAAAATACCGCTATTTTATCATGACACATGGCAAATTTGAGAACTTTATGAGATTCATCTTTCGTTTTGATCCTATTTTTAATGATTCACAACTGTAAAGATTACAAATAAAATATGTTTAAACTAATAATATAAACGAATACTTATTCAAATAACATATATACCTCATGCAGGTGGAGCATTTTTTCTATTTTTACGTTTCTAACATCCTACTTTCGTTTTTGTTTTCCGAGAAATTTTTGTTAGCAAGCATACAACTTGTAACAGTGTTTCATTTACCCCTGCGTCCTGCGTCTTTGCGGCAGACACACAATTCTGAAATATGTGCATCTGCTGGACGCAGAAAAATCGTAGCCGATACGCCCCGATTATCTCAAATGCAGACATTTAATTCCCGACGCATTGTCGTCTCACACCACTATTGTAAACATTTCCCATAGGGCTCCATTGTAACATTTATGTCCAAAACAGAGTGAAAAATTAAATTCTGCAGCACGTGTCTGGGCTCAAATTTTTCACTGGTTCAAGATATGCAATTATAAAGAAAAAAAAAGTATAACTTGACCAGGTTGTTGTTTTTTTTTAAATTCAATGCTTTTGTGAGACCTATCAATTTCCAGAGAAATAATATGTCAACTATTCGCCCTAGATGCGGTTCGAACCAACAATTCTGAAATGACACAGAATTGTCCAGAAAGCTGGTATCAGCATCAAATTTTCAGTGGTGATTTCTAAAATACTGACCATTTAACTCATGCTAGCAAAAAAACAAAACATTGCAGTACAAAGCCCTGAAAAAAGAAGAAACAAGGAACTAAAGTTTTATTTCTACCTCCTTCATCTGTCCGGAGTACTCAAGGGAGATAATAGTGGTGTGAGTCCTTGTGCTTCTTGCACACTGCTTTGTAAACACTAGTGCGCGCGCATCATCGATTGAATTTCAAGACATCGGGTTATTAATTTACTGCATCGCTTTCTAAACAATGATGCGGGCGTATCTAGCTTAATCAATGTCACCGAGTGGTAAATACGCAAGCTGCTTGCCGACCTTGTAGCTGCCTTTATACAACAACGCCAGGGCTTGCAAATATTTTTGAGAATGCATCATTATATCTCCTGGAAATGCCATCAGAACGCATGGAATGTATCTTGATTTTTTTTTCTGATGGGGAGAGGGGCATGTTCCCCAGACCCTTCTCCAACCATTCTAGAACCCTATGGGCTTGAACATCATTTTAAGGTCAGCTACGCCACTGTCAATAAAGGAGATACAGTGTTTAATTTATTTGAACCAAATCAACAAACGTTGTCATTTTTTTTTATCAGTCTAAGCTGCACAAGTGTTTTTTTTAATGCTATTAACTGTTCTAGTCAGTGTTTACTGTTGTTTTATACACATTTATGCTTGTGGTTGTTTAAATGGTGCACAGCTAAAGGTTCACACAGTGCAATGGTGAAGTATCTTCATTTTCACAATGTTATATCATTTGAAAATATAATGATTTAGTTAAAATGTCTCGAAAAATGGGACTCACGCTTTCATTTTTTGGACTCACAGATTTGTAGTCCAGCGAGTCCTGGGACACGTACATTGAAATTTGTAAAAAAAACACTGCTAGTACTGATCTTTTGCGTCGAAAAACACTTTCAGGGGGTGATCCAGGATTTCAATGGGGGTGCACTTAAGTTAAGGGGGCGCAACATAAAATCTGAATGAGCACGCATGGTTGTCAGTGTAAATATAGTGGGTTCAACCTATAGGTCGGTTATAGGTTATATGTCTGGAGTAATTTTCATTAGAAAGAAAATGGAGATAACTAATGATTTTGTGTAAGATCATTTATCTCCCTTATAAAAAAGCTGAAAATAAATAAAAAACATAAAAAGTAAAAGTAAATCTAGAGTCTAGGTCTTATATGTCGTATTGTCATGTGTACTTGGGATACAGTACGATACAGCAGAAATTCTAACTTTTGTAGTAATCACCTAATCGTCTGTAAATAATAGCCTATTAAAGGGGCCTCACCCATATCGCCGATATTTTTTGATTAGCCGTAAAAACAATAGCTGTATAAAATAGATAATTTACAACAGAAAACAAACAACGTATTTAACAACCTGTGATCAACTAGAGTCACATTGAATAGGAACTAAGGTTGGAACTGAGAAATATTTATAAATTCAAATCCCAATCCAAAATTGAATCTAAAACCTTCATGTCTTGACATAATATTGCGACGTCAATAAGTCATTTACATAAATACACTATGGCACGCGTGATGCAATTGGAAGAACATCGGACCCAAGATCGTAGGGTCAGATCACTTACCTGTCGCCGCTAAGGTCGTAGGTTCGAGACCCATTCGCTTCAACAATTTTATATGAAAAAGTTTGCTAGTTACTTTGGGAAAGATTGTGGTTCTATTCAGATAGAACAACCAACGCAGTAAGGTTATTTATCATACAGGTGTCTTTAATAGTATATTTACATAATCAGTTTTTTCTACTTTATTAAACCATGAAATTACACAGCACGATTATATGCATATACACGCATCTCACTAGACCTGGGGAGTGTTTTACTGAGAATTTACGGGAAGAAAAGGACAGTCGTGTTTATGTATATTATATTGGTTTGTATCCAATATCTTACACAAAGTATTCAGGAAACATCAATTTATATACATGTAATAGATTTATTTTGTTAAAACTTGATAAGTTAACTCCGCAATAATGAGCAATAAATGTGCATATTCCATCGTGAAAATCAGATATGAACATTTAAGTGATGGAAACTCATTTCAACCATTACAATATAATTTCGCTGAAATGTACAGTGGTATGTGTCCTTCAGGGTCGTAGCCGGTTCTAGGTACCTGGATACCTAGTGTGCACACTGGAGTATCAAGCCGCAGACACATGGTACGATATTCCACCCAGTATAATTACACCGGGCCGACAAGACCTAGAACTATCCTTTTTCTTAATAATGAGCGCCAAGCGAGGGAGCTTCTAGTAACATTCTTCAAGCCTTTGATATAACCCGGTCTGAGATCGAACCCACAACCATCCGCATGCGGTGCAGAAACTCTACCTAGACCACCGCTGCGTTTTTTCCCAGATATGATTTCTAGTCTAGAATAGAAGTTTTGCCACTTACCAACACACTAAAGTTAGCCCATATGATAATAATGAGAAAAAAATGTTTTGAAAAGCACAAAAACATTCGTTTTTCTAGGCCAAAACGCGTTGGTAATCTTGTTTTGCAGCATACCACAAACCTGTCCCGATGACGGAAATGGCCGAGTTTGTACGATTGTGGTGGGATACACTTAGTACTAGTTCTGCGATTCTATTAAACAGAACCAAGCGCGTGGTCCAGTGCTAGAGCAACGAACCGATGATCGGAGGGTCGTATGTTCGCTCCTCCACCGCGGGTATGTGTGGTGTCCTTGATTAAGACACTTTTTCCGCTAATGATTCTGTACTTGTTCTACCCAGGAAGACTTAATAAAACTACTTTCATATATAACCTTTGCCATCAAAATAACTTAATTACAATCAAATATATTAAAATTATGGATTCAACTGTGAGTAGAAAAGCGTCAAACGTAACAGGTAGACGCGTCTGGTTTATTTATGATAAGATGCTTAGAAAATGCACTAGCCTGTTCGTGGTGTCTAACCATATATAGCGCAACAGCTGCGCACATTATTCGCTTTTTTCTACGCTGCAGGAATATAACATAAACAGGTTAGCATTTATTTGTATTTTTATAGTTTACGCTGCAGGAATGTAACATGTATCAATAGGTTAGCATTTATTTGTATTTTAATAGTTTACTCTGCTGGAATAAGATGGATATGCTAGCATCGTTGTCACAATACATGTGCACATTGCTTTATAGTCTACATGTATGTTACACTGCCTTCCTGCATACGTCCAACTAGTCAATATTCTGAGTAGATGCAAATTATGTACACGTCGGCACTTTTCTCTGGCGTACGTACGGCTTTTAGGTTTTACAAATGTTCTTAACATGCATGCATTTTGTATAAATACCCGGTCCTTCCGTAGAATCTTGCAGCTAGTTTTATTGTGTATCAGACATGTTGCAAATTTGTAGGCCCACATAGGCGGACATAGTATTTTCAGCCGACAGAAAGGGGCGGAGAAGTTTTATGTATTTCACCATTTTTCACTGAAATAATAGTTTTTTTTGAGTATTTAGGAAATCGATCTTGGGCTGGCTGACCCCTAGTTCATCCCTTTAGGTCCACCAGTGTACCATACAGCTGAAACTGTATATTTACATTATTCAACAACCAACGTTTACATTACACGTACAAAAACTATGCGGTAGTCTGGTTCCCTGTCCTAACAATAAATAATAGATTTATCGGTAGAAGTCGGGCAACCAGACTAAATCGGCGACAACGTTGATTGCCTTTAAAGGCATAGTACTACCATTAGAAACGGGAAATACTTCCGTAGTGCACTTTCTTTATTTCAATGCTCATTTTTTTTTATTTGAATGTCAGTATTGATGTATTTTGTACAAATACTTATATGGAAAGACAGGAAACTTGCATTTCTCTACTAAATGTTTACAAAATAGTATGCCGATAATTATTTATTTGGCAAATTTATCATTCAATTTTCACAGGTAACTGATTTCTTTTACATAACATGTATGGTGTATGTAACCTTAGAATTGTTTACTTTTTTAAGCACGCAAAATGAACTTGAATTTAAAATATTGCAATTTGAAGTACTTTCCTTGATTTGTAGTTGCAGTATATAGCTTTTGTTATCACAAGTAGGCCTACTTTAACAGTCAAAGTTTAATTTGATGGGAATGGTCTCGTTTTTAGAGAATTACATTGTGCAAAGAAAGAGTTTAAGTTGTATTTCTGAGATTAATGGAAGTTAAGATATTTGAAAACGAGATTTTGCGTGAATACTTGAGCGTTCATAATATCTGAATCAGTTATCTTTCCTTCTCTATATAAGTCCTTGGTTTTAATTATGAATTTAGAAAAAAAAAATGATGCTTGGAAATTGGAGTACGAAAACATGATTTCGAAAGTCTACTTTCAATTTGTCAATCATGTTTACACCGAACAAAAATCAAATTTGTCCAAGAATATAACCATTTCTGATGGTCATGACTGTCGTGCGCTAACCGGACTGGTTCTACACTGGATGTGATAGGAGAGGACCAGCCAACACAATTGACGCTACCTGTTATAAACCTGTTACAAACTTGTATTTTTATGCCTCCCAAACATTTTTTGGGGTAGCATATAGTAATCGCAGCGTCCGTCCGTCCGTCCTTCCGTCTGTCCATCCTTCCGTCCGGTATTTCGTTTCGTTTCATCTGTATAGGTGGATTTTGTTGATACTTGCTACAAATGATCAACATAACATGACGACGTGTCGCGAGTAAGACCCACACCCGTACCTCAAAGGTCAAGGTCATAATTTGAGTTTGTTTGACAACACTTTGAGTTTGTGTGAGATTTTGTGTCATTCATTGATCTGTAACTTACATTTAGGGGTTTTAAAATAGCTTGACACAAGTGATCAGCATGTCATGATAATGTTTCATCTCCATTTAACTGTTGAAATACACATACCATTACATCAGATGTCAAGCCCAAGGTTACACAAAGGTCAAGGTCATGCTTTAATGTAAAAAAAATTGCATTTCTAGTCTGAAACATTAGTCCATTACTCTTGATATTCATGGATACATCGCTACCTATTATATCATATATTGTTATTTTTCACAGACCATTTGGGGGCATGTGACACTTAACAGTGACATTTCGTGTTTTCTCATGTTGTTGTTGCTGCTGAGAAAAGTGAAGGGTTGTGTTGTATATAATTAAATGCACTCTGCATGGTAACATGATACACACTATCTTGCATGTATCCGGAGTATATAAACCTATGCCACTCTGGTCGCTGTTGTAGTCTCAAATAAACATACACATTTTTTACACATATTTACAGCAACTGACTTGTGATTTATTCAGAACAATACATATTACAACAGGTTGCACTGCTCTTATGTAAGCTAGATAATTGTGCTGTGAGGATTAATGTATTTGTTCTAACGAATTTCTGTTGCCATGTTAGGTAGGTGTTTTTGTATTTGTATTACGTACACCAATTAAAATACACTGATAAATTAGATTTTTCTTTCTATCGTCGATTAATTGATCGTAATTTGGTGCATGTTGATCTTTAGTCGTGCATATTTGGCCAATTCTGTCCTAGTCCGGGTTATAATCTGTGGAGGTAACCAAATTTCCCTATCAATAAATGAGCGAGTTAAAGGAGATATATCAAGAATTTTATTTTTTTTAAAAAATGGCACATTTTTTTTATAATATATCATCATGCCTGTACAAACTCATTGACCCCATATTGCCAAAATGATATCTATTTAAGCATGGCAAAATAATATATTGAAAAGGAATTTCCTAACTTGGACTAGGTTTGATTAAAACAGATTTCCCGCGTAAACTTGCAAAATATTTTGTGAAGCATTATTTGACTTATGCGATTTCATTTTGATTTCAATTTGATCCGTTGAAAATGTTTCATCTTAGAAAGAGTCTAAGTGACGCTGCGATTGTTGTCAAGCAGTATTCAATTGCTGTCTGTTTTTAGAAAGAGGATTTCGTTTCAATCTTACCACTCCAATTTAGATATAGATTTTGTCACGTTTTGGTGGAGTTTTATTTATTTGTGATTATGATATGCTTTTTATCCATTTAACTTTTTATAATTTTATTTTTTGAGACAAGCATAGCGTCTTCCATCTGTTGTACTCCTTTTAAGCCTAAGAACGACAAAATTACACGTACGTTTACAACAGCTTTTGTATAATGATGATAACGGTTCCGCAATATCAATACCGATACATTACATTGCACACAGTAGTTGCTACTAGGCGATATCCAAATGATCCTATATTTTATGTTTTGTTGATGAATTATAGAGGTTTCCCAGCGGATTATGATAATTTCACTGTTAAAGTAGAGTGAAATTATCAGTTGCAATTTCACTCTGGTTAAATATCACTCGTGGATACAAAATATTCTCAATGTGAACTCACACACTCAAAAAGAAGAACAACAACGCACGCACGCACGCACGCACGCACGCGTGAGCATAACAAAACAACAACAAAACAAAACAAAAAACAACAACAAAACCTACAAACTAACACACAAAATCAACAAAACAAAATAAACAACATTTTATTTTATATTCTACTTAGGTAAGTATTAAATATTATTTCGTTCATCTGATTTGCAGGTTTGTGAGATGGACTCAGATGAAATGTTGGCGCTGTCGGATACACCCACTCAACACTGCACTCAACATAAAGGTGAACAGCTGCGATATTACTGCAAGTCCCACGATCAGCTCGGGTGCCAGCGATGCCTGACCACTGACCACATCGGCTGCCAGACGAGTAACGTCACAGACGAATGTACGGGTGTTGTAGACAGCTCCGAATATAAACAACTTCTGAGCAAACTGAAAAGCCTGGAGTTGAAGTGTGACAGCACCATTGAGTTGTCAAGGGAAAACGCAGACCATAGTAACGAGTACCATTACCGAGCTGTAGAAGAGATGAGGAAGTTGGTCTCGCAACACAGAGATCATGACTTAAAAAGATTGGACTCAGTTTCCAACACGGCATTGATCATGAAAGAAAAAATACGAGCAGCAAAAGCTGAACTAATAATTTTAGAAAGGAACAAACGAAACAGTGCACTGTTTGTAGCTATGAAGAAAAAATTAAGCCACATGCAACGATTTGAACAAGGTCTTTGTAAACTAGAGGCAGAGAATAACATCAGTAGATACATGCTGAAAGAGATGGACGAGCCAACGGCTCCGGGTAAACGTCTTGGGTTGCCACTAGAAATAGCAATGCTGCCCGTACTTGCTGGATGCATTAACGTCAGGACCAGCAGCAGCGACCAGGACTGTTATCTTTCAGGATTTTGTCTGTTGCCACAAGGAAATCAACTGGTCAGCGTTGACCATAACAACAAGAAGATCAGGCTGGTAAACCTCCAGACAAACATGGTCGGATGTGAAGTTAAGCTGTCAGATCAACCGTGGGATGTGACAAGGATAAAAGAAACTGAACTCGCCGTGACTCTGCCGTCGGCGAAGAAGATCCAGTTTCTCATTAAGGTCGCCCACACAAAGCTGGGAGAAGGGCGGAAAATAAATGTCACTGGTGCTTGCTATGGCATATTCCATAACGATGGAACGCTCGTTGTTACGTTTCTCAATCCAGGGAAAGTCCAGGTTCTTGGAATGGACGGTGCAGTGTTAAAGAACATAGAAAAAGATGCAAGAGGTGCACAACTCTTTGACAACCCACTCTATGTTGTCATTAATCCGAGCAAGACCGGAATTTACGTGTCTGATAGAAACAAGAACACAGTGACATGTGTTGCAACAGACGGTGCCGTGAGAAGCGTCTACAGTGACAATCACCTGAAGAATGCGAGGGGCGTGACAGTAGACAGGAACGGCGTAATGTATGTTTGCGGCCAAGAGTCCAACAATATTCACCAAATCACATCTGAGTGTAGTAAGATGCAGGTACTCCTGGGTCATGACCCTGCTCCGCCATTCTCAATGGTCTACTCCGATATCGTTGAAAAATTGTACGTTGGTGTCGGGGCAAAAGGAATTGTGAATGTGTATCAGATGAAATGAAAAGCACGCTTTCTGAAAACAATTCAGATTAAGTTGTACATGTATTTGAAAACTGTAACATATGTTTCAATATTACGTTTCGTGAATGTCATTTGTTTCTTAACGTAGTGTCCCATTGAATAAGGTGAAGGTTTGGTAGTTGGCCTCATGTTGAGAAGGTTGTGGGTTTGAGCACCAACCATTTTATACCTAATACGTGCAGTTTTAAATGAACTTTAGTTGACTTTTCTTTGTGATGAAAACTAAGTTCGTGAGTGATCCAAATCTGAATAATAAAACATAATGTCAGTAATTTTACAAAATATACTTTCTGTTTTCATTTATTGTTATCTTCATGAAGACATACCCTTTCAGTATAGATGCCCTCCCAGCGGTGTCCCTGTTCCCTGGATCTCTTTAAAGTAATAACCACTGTTCCCCAGATCCCCAAAAGTATTTGCCAAAGTTCCCCAAAAGTATTTCCCCAAAATTTCCAAAATTAGGTCTGTGATCCCATCCCTGGATCTCTGAAAGTAACAGCTAATGTTCTCCAGATCCCTAAAATTAATTGGTAAAGTTCCCCAGATCTCCAACACCCCTTGGAGGGCCTCAGTATAACAAAATGTATAGGGGTTGTAACATCGTCTCGAAAAATCGGTCGCTAGACCTAATTATCGATTAATGTGGAAATTGAAATACAATTTAACATTGCAAATGAGTGACCGGAAGTGAACGGAACTGAACGGAACTGAAAAACAAGATGTGTGATTAATTATAAAATTATCAAGGTGTAGTAGATTGTAAAACTTTATTATATTGTAAAAACTTCATTTTCAAGGTGTAGTAGATTGGCAAAATTAAGACGATTTTACAATACCAGTATTGCGTCTGGCAAATCGTTACAATGGTGTTTCGTTCAGCAGCTTTGCAGTATTGACTCTCCACACAACATTATCATCTTGAATTTAATGTTGATTCTTTAAAATATGACCAGTGTTAGGTGCATTGTAGTTACATGCCGTTGAATTGTAAATATATTTGTACATTTTGCTAATAGTGTTAGATTCTGTAAATGATATGTGTATCGTATATTACCGTAAATGAGTATTACATTTATAACATAATTGTTAATCACCACAATAACTCCGTCCGTCCGTCCGTCGTACACGTACGTCTGGTGCGGCAGTTGTGGGTTGCGTTGCCAGTACAGAATGGCATTGAGTTTTTTTTTGGTACTTGTGGGGTGCAAATGCGAAATGTGTACAGTATTGCATTGTGGGGTTAATTCCATTTTTCACATTTTTCTTTTACTTTTTTCTCACCTTTTTTTCATTCTTTTTTAGTGTCATTAGGGTTGGATCTCAAGATTTGTGACATTAGGGTTAGAAAGAAAATAGGTTTTGTTTTATGAAAAAAAAAAGATGTTTTATAACATATAAAAACCGCACCCCACAACATCACTTCCATCAGAACGTCCATCTGTCCTGTACTGTACGGATAGCTTTATCTAAAGAAATAAAGCATACATCGTTCATGGCAAATACACCTTTCAATAAAACAACTGTCATAATATAAAATTATACATTTTATTAATCTTGGTCGCATTAATTGACACAGTTCAATGTCCATACTTGTACATAATCAATATCAAACCTAGGCCCGGGATTAAGTTTGACTCCTGAAGAGAATAACAGAAAATCGGATGCAGGGAAAAGTGCGAACCGTTACATATATATATATATGTCTACATGAGACCGGACGTGGAGAACTAAACATCGTTCTCTGAAACAGCTTGGTCTCTTTCTAAGTCTTTCAATGCCTGGATATGTTTGGATATATTTGTGAATATTCGTACATACTTTTCGTCTTTTCATTTTGTTGCCCACTCATTCAGATGTGATAAGTTTCTTCCCTTTTCATATAATGGTTCTATAATCCTAACCAAAGAAGAGGAAAAGTGTATTGGAATAATCGTTCGGTAAACACGTGATGCAGGCGGAAATAACCGAGCGTTGCTCGATTCTGTTTGGGTAATTAGTTGTGTTAGCATACTTAGTGCAACACGCTAGTATTGATAAAAACACTATTATTAACAATAATATTTATACATTTAATACTATTAGTTACAATACTAATATTGTAAACAGCAATTTTATTTTCATGATGAAAGAAATGTTGACGATACAGATTGCTCGACTACTCATAAATACTCAACAACGAAAAAAAAACAAGTAAAAAAAAGCTCCGATATATAGTATATGTATAATGTTTTGTTTCCAAGGGCCGTTATTACAGAAAAACACATAAAAAGTTATTACTGAACCATTTATTTTCATTGAAGTGGATTGCTATTCTTTCTGATCTATTGACCCGAAACATGACTATTGATCGAAACGGTCAAATCTGAAACTATACAGAAATTTCAGAACTTTATGTACCCAACTTTAAACATTTTAAATGGAATCTACCAGAATTTTTTTCTAAAAATGCGTCCCCACCACCCAATATATCATGCCTATATATATACCCATTGACCCCGTATTGCCAAAAGGATATCTATCTAAATCTAAAATTATGTATTGAAAAAGGATTTCCTAACTTGGCCTGGCTACACGTCTACGTTAGACTAAAATAGATTTTGCGCTTAAAATTGTTAGATATTTTGTGACGTATAAAATGAATCGTGTGATTTCATTTTGATTTAAATTTGATCCGTTATAAAGGTTTGCAGGTAGTAAACATTGTTCCAACTTAGAGAGAGCCCGAATGACAATGTGAAGGTCGGCAATAAGTATTTAAGTGCTGTCTAATTTTAGAATTTCGTTTCAAGTTTACTACTCCAATTTAAATATCGATTTTGTCATGTTTTGGTGGATTTGACGCTATCATTGTCATACCAATTATTCGGATTGTATTTATTAATGATAACGAGATGCCTTTTATCCATTCTAATAATTATTTTATTTTTTAAGATAATTATAGTAAATTTCCAGATATACTACTTTTAAGGGGCACATGGCAAATTTGATATTTTTCACTTAAAAACAAGAGTTGTCAGAAGACAACAAAGCTCGCCAATGGGATAAAACTCACCACCAATGCAAAGATTGAGATTGGAGGCAAACACCAAACATTAAACGCATCTAAACGCATAAGTTTAACCTGGGTGTCTACAGACGAAAAATTAAGCCTTAAAATTAATCCTAAAGGGCCATAACTTTGCCAAAATGCAATCCAGAGTTATGTTTATTGTCTCTGTGTGCTTCAATGATGATGGTTAACACACATGGGAAGTTTTATTCATATCCAATGAGTGGTTACATAGATATCTTTCGTGATAAAAAAACTTTAACCTGAAAATTAAGTAAAAAAGGGCCATAACTGTGCCAAAATGCAACCCAGAGTTATGGTTTTTGTCTCTGTGTGTTTCAATGATGATGGTGAACACACATGCAAAGTTTCATTCATATCCAATGAGTGGTTGCATATATATCTTACCTGATAAAAAACTTTTTAACATAAAAAATTAAGTCTAAAAAGGGCCAGAACTGTGCCAAAATGCAACCAAGAGTTATGGTTCTGGTCTGTGTGTGTTCCATTGATGATGGTGAACATACATGTGAAGGTTCATTCACATCCAATGAGTGGTTGCATAGATATCTTAAACTTAAACGAAACTAAACTCAAAGTTTAACTTGGGTGTGTAAGTCGAAAAAGGGCCATAACTGTGCCAAAAAGCAATCCAAAGTGGTGGTTCTTGTCTCTGTGTATTCTCTTGATGATGGTAAAAACACATGGAAAGTTTCATTGACATCCAGTTCGTGGGTGCATAGATAATTGAAACTTAAACGCAAAAGTTTAACCTGGGTGTCTACAGCCGACGCCGACGACGAAGCCGGGGTCATGACAATAGCTCTCCTTGGACTTTGTCCCAGCGAGCTCATAAAAAGTACTTAGAATACCCCAACACTATGCGTACCGATTCTTAATTTAATTTCTGTTTTTGAAAACTGCATATTTCTTGAAAATTGTTGAAAGACGTTACTAAAACAGGATAACGGATTAATTTGGCTTAAAATGACAGTAATGGTCATTAAAACGTTTCAGAACTCCTCCCCCTGAACACAAAATTTGTCTTGTATCTGGCTAATTACTATAATCGCGACTGCGTTATGCTACGTTTACACTATATTCCCGGCGGCCACGGCAGCCCCGTTTTCCCGAAACGTATTGCGCCGTGGGATTCTGGCCATTTTTGTCTCCATATCCAAGTTTGGTTAAGTTGTGCTAAGTTTCCTTACAGTTTATCGCGGTATCCGTGACGGGCCGTTGAGGCGGTGAAGCGGCTCCTCCAAGGCGCACTAAGGTTCGGGCCGCGGTCTACCAGGGATGCATGTATGTTGCTTCCCGGTCCGATGCGTTCTGATGGGATCTCTCACGTTGTTCACGTCTTCATCAATGTCTGATGCGTTTTTCACGTTCTGTCAAGGCCTCCTACGGATCAAACGTGGAAGCCGGAGAGCTTTGGAGCACGTCTGTGCCCACGGTATAAAGAAAACCCCTCAAGCAATAGCAATCATTTTATCAAGATGCTTCAACGAGTAAACATGAATGCCCAAGACGAAGAAGATTTTGTGTTTTCTTGTTTGTTTGCTGCAGTTATCCAGTCTTTGCGTCAGCAAGAAGGCCAACAGGAATTGCAAAGAGCGCACCAGGCAGGAAGAAGACGAAAAGGCGGAGGAGAAGACCAAGAACCCTATGGGTTCGCACATGGTTATCGGAAGATAGAAGGCAGCAGCTAGGCCACTACGCAACGTTTCTCACCAGGGAGCTCCGCAACGAAGATATCAACCTCTTTCAAAATTATCTAAGGATGCCCCCAGGGCTCTTCGACGAAATCCTTGAAAAAATAACACCAGTTATCGAGAGACATGACACGAAGTTCCGCTCTGCCCTAAAACCTGGTCTGAAACTGTCAGTGACTTTGAGACATCTGGCCACTGGGGACAATTACTGGTCATTCTCTTATGTGTTCCAGTTCCGGCAGTAAGGCAGCCATCTGTCATATGGTGCCAGGAGTATGCAATGCCGTCGTCGAAGCCTACAAAGATGAAGTGTTTGCCGTTCCTGTGACACCAGATGAGTGGAGATCCCTTTTCCGGGAATTTGAAGACGAGTGGAATTTGCCTCATGCAGTGGGAGCTCTGGACGGGAAGCATATTGCTATCAGCAAGCCACCCAACACAGGCTCCTTGTATCACAACTATAAGGTTTTTTTTTCAGTATCCCTCTCCTCGCCTTGATGGATGCCCAGTTTCGTTTCATATGGATTGAAGTCGGTGGAGTGGGACATATGTCTGATGCCCAAATCTATAATGACTCCGAGTTCAGTGAACTTCTCGGAGAATCCGGAATAGGCTTGCCACCACCATACTTTATCCTCGGAGACGATGCATTTCCCTTGAGAAGCTACCTGATGAAGCCGTATGGGAGAGAGTGATGCCAAGATAAGAACTCATCTTCAATTACCGGATATCCCGTGGAAGATGTATGGTGGAAAATGCGTTCGGGATCCTGGCAAAGAGATTTAGATGTTTCCTTGGAACTTTGGAACAGGGACCAGACAGGTCAGTATCATTTTGTTACTATAACAACGTTTTCATGATACTGATAGATTGGAGTGTTACGCCGCTTACAATTTTTTTTTCAGCCACGGCAAATTTCAATTCAGCATATGGTTCCTGGGTTTCACCAGTACTAGGCTGGGGCTCTATTCTGTCTTGCCTAAGGACACCCCAACTGCAACTGCACTCCATTTTGTTTGTATTTTTTTCTTTTGACAAAATCAGTGTTTAGTCATTCTATGAACAAAAACATCATTTTTGTGTCTAAACTTGTATGTATAAAAAAAAGAATTTTGTTGTTGGAGATAGGATTCGAACCCACGACCTCCGTAGTAATAAAAATATAGGCAGACGCTCTATCGACAGAGCTACGTAGGCGTGTACATACACGGTATGTCAAAAAAGCTTTAACACCATTGACTTTACCCGTTAGTCACGGGGTAAAAATTGCGATAGCAACAAACAGCGAAATCAGTTATTTGCAGCGTTTCTTTTGTAAGATAATCTGTATGATGTCCTATTTACAGTTATAACACTGAATTTCCCAAAATTGAACTTTTTTCCTTTTTTTTCGTCAGTTCATCAAACGGAGATTAGTTGTTTAACTATATGATTAATAGATTTGAATCAAATAACAGTGAGAGACATAATTGAGGCTGCTGTCGTGCTCCACAATCTCCTGAGGAGAAGGGTTCCAGTCATCCCAGTGAACAAGGCGGACCATGAGGATGAGGAACACAATCTGGTTCTTGACAACTGGAGAGACGGGGTTCAATGGCAGGACGTAGACGTACCAGCAGAAAGAAGGAACAGAGACACCCTAGACGCGAAGCAGCAACGGGAGTACCTTAAAAGATACTTCAATTCCGATGCTGGTGCTGTAGAGTGGCAGGACAGAATGATCAATCCCCAGTGAAAGACAAAAATACTTAATGACTTATGCGACCAACAAATTCGCCGACCAGACTGCACAGCCGCGTAGTCTTATCAGTGGCTTTATTGTTCATTTCTTGGATAGTGTCTTTCTGTATAACTTGTGTACCTAATTTCAAAACTAAAAGTAGTCTTTGTAAATGACTGGACTGGATAACTACTAGATTGGACATCACCGAAGACATGTTTTGTCATGACGTACAAATTCCTCGTCAACTTCAATCATACGTAAATAAGTTCAAAGACCAGAGTTTGAGAAAACATTTCTTAAGATACTTCTTTATTGACAGAATGATGGTAAAACAAACCAAGGTAAAACAAATTAAACAATTAAATTCTTGACTAATTTCTATTATATAATATAAAATTACTTAATCCTGTACTTTGTTACCAATAAAAAAGCTATTGAACTACTGATCTCAATAATTGTTTCGTCTTCCCTAACATTCTCTCACAAATCATATGTAGTCTTCTATCATGAATCAGTTTTGATTATGTCCTCAATTTTCTACGGATTTCAGGCTTATCATAAAAAAAACAACAAAAAAAAACAACAACAAACAAACAAATAGACAACACATATTAGTTTGCATTTGTAATAAAAAAAAGTAGGAAACACTTCACTTGTCCCGCCTAGTCCAGTTGCTTCTCATTGGCTGAAGTGCCAGAGCTTCTGATCCTTCTCTCTTTGCTGGGACTTGTCATGTTGCTGGGGATCTGACCCGCCAAGAACGAGATAAGAGTCAGAGTTAAGCATCTGGCTGTATGAGATGTCTTGCTCTTCGACAGCTGATGTTGATAGCGACTGGGTTGACGATTGTCGCCGTGGTTGTTGCTGATTTCCAGTGATGGGCGGTGGACAGATGATGTTCATCTCAGGAAACTGCTGCTGCACCCACGATCGGCCCATTGAGTGCCAGAGATCGGGTGAGGTGGTAACCTCAGACGGCCACTGGGATGGAGACGGCTGCCACTGCCGGACCGAATGCTTCCTTGGACGAACGGTTGGACGTTGGGCTTGAAGCTCTCCGCACGCAGTTAGGTGTCGCTGGCCAGCCGGGCCAGTGTGCTGAGATTTTACCAACCAGAGCTGCTGTCTCTCCGCTTTGTTATGGCACTCGTGCAACGCCCCTATGATTCTGGCTTCTGCTTTTCGTCGGATAGCTGGTTGGAGGCTTCGAAGACTTCCATCGACGTAGCAGCCAAACGCAGTTGCTGGATGTGCCTGATTCTGTCGCTGGGGGGGGGGGGGGGGGGGGGGGGGGGGTTCGTCGTCGGCTGCTCAGACTCAAATGAAGCTCTCCTGCCTGGCGCGTCCTTTTATACACCTTCCAATATCGAGCGCACCGTGTCAGACCGTAGCAGAACTCAACGTACCGTAATGCTTCGGCCTGCAAAGCGTCACACATCGGGACGCACCATAATTGCAACGTTACGAAACGGCTATCGTTCACCCTAGCTTACCGTGAGAACCGTAACAAAACGGAACACAACGTGACAAAACTGGAAAGGAACTTCAGATGCCGGGGAATACATACGATTCCCGTCCCACTACGGACCACTTCCAAGTTTTTGTAACAGCCTATTACGTATTGTCACGTTTTGTAGCGTTTACTCAGTTTTACTACGGCCTATTACGTTTCTCATTCGCACAGTGGCTGCTGCGGCTGCCGTGGCAAATTTTTTGACAGTTTAAAATTTTGGCCCGGCATCCACGGCAATTACGGTCTGTCACGTTTGCCTATCCCGTCCCCCCCCCCCCCGCGTTGTCTCACGTTCATCCCGTTTTCCCCAAGGTGAGCTAAACCGTGATTGCCGTGGCCGCCGGGAACATAGTGTAAACGTAGCATTAACGGCAAATTTAATGGTAGAGTGCGCTAGGTAGGGGAAATAAACCCTACGCTGTTTTGTTAACCCATTAACTGGAGTTGTCTCGCTTCTATAACTTGTGCTTGTAAAATAATGTGGTTAATATTATTTATATATTCCTTTTACTGTCACAAGATTAAAATGGTAAATGCGGTATCAAGTATGAACTTAACTATACATGTGTGTTGTTGCATGATAAGCTTTACATACAGAAGTTATGAGGTTTTGGATTATACAATTTTGACAATAATTTAGTTTTCATTTTAAGCGCGATTGCGAAAAAAGTTCTAAGGTTAACACAGGAGTTTTAGACAGACCTTGGTTACGTTTACAGGGGAGTTTTAGTCAGACCTTGGTTAGGCTAACAGAGGAGTTTTAGACAGACCTTGCTTAGGTTAACAGAGGTGTTTTAGACAGACCTTGCTTAGGTTAACAGAGGTGTTTTAGACAGACCTTGCTTAGGCTAACAGAGGAGTTTTAGACAGACCTTGCTTAGGTTAACAGAGGTGTTTTAGACAGATCTTGGTTAGGTTAACAGGGGAGTTTTAGACAGACCTTGGTTAGGTTAACAGGGGAGTTTTAGACATACATTGGTTACGTTTACAGGGAAGTTTGAGTTTTAGTCAGACCTTGGGTAGGCTAACAGAGGAGTTTCAAACAGACATCGGTTATGCTTACATGGCATTTTAGAAAGACCTTAGTCAGGTTAACATGGTGAATT
Source organism: Panopea generosa (assembly GCA_029582155.1). Classification (NCBI taxonomy): domain Eukaryota; kingdom Metazoa; phylum Mollusca; class Bivalvia; order Adapedonta; family Hiatellidae; genus Panopea; species Panopea generosa. The sequence goes on from CM055903.1 coordinate 44,261,312, forward strand.
ACAACTTAGGTAGAGACAGAAACAGTTATTGGTTATTAAATAAACATGTGAATAAAATTGAGTTAAATGAAACCAGCCTAGTTTGAGCGTCTGTTATGCCACACTGCTTTCGAGTCCGCTTCGTGGGTAGAACCACTACTGAGTGTTTTCTTTTGAGAGGCATGGGGTCGAGCTGGGGGTCAAACCGACAACGCGTGAGCGGCTAACACTGCATTCATTACACTACTGCCTCACTTGACCATAATTATGTATAATCTCGTTGGGTATACAGGCCTATGACAATCGGTGACAACGTGTTTTTCGGATGTCAACGTTATCGCAGTATTAAGTTTATTTTGAAGATCCACTCAACTTTCAATATTTTATTTAGCGACCATTACAGTATATCATATCTGGATAACGGCCAGAGATGTGTTTAACATTTCATTTTATTTTTCTTTGGTTGACATTAGATTAAAATAATAATCGTGCTATTTACTACGTATAGTATAGGATATAGCATTATGTTTTCGTTGTTGTTATTTTTTTACAGGTCGACTATTTTGCCACTTTTCATTTTAAATATAGCAAGTAAATGTTAAATTACATCTAAACATAGCGTCGTGGTCCCTTGTCCACCTCAGAGTACATGGGTGGTGGGGTGGTTCTCTCGTTGTCCGGGTACGGCGGCGGCTGATCAAAACTCGTCTGAGGATGATAATGCGTGTATTGCTGGCTATTGTCACGTATGGAACTTTGAGGTTCTTCTGTCGCTGTAAAAAGCAGGAATTTGTGACATCAGAATTAAGACTCACTACTTGTGACATCATAACAAAATTTCATCACATATGAGATCACAATTAAATGATTCTCACGTGACATCATAATTAAAAATGAAATCATATCATTTATTAAATCAATATTTATTTAGCTATACTACTTACGGTTATTGTTCGTATGCTGATGTTGTGCAGATGTCCGATTATAGACGAATGCCTTATATCTCAACCAGCAGACGACTACAACGACCGACGTGACAACGACAAATAAAACGAACCCAACCACGAGGAAAATAATGACTTCCTGTGACAAGCTGAAATAGATTTATGGTTAGTGTAACTGAGTATTGACCTCTTCGAAATCACGAATTATCGTCGCGTGCGAGAGCGAGATTTCGCGCGAGACTATGAGCTCAGGGGATTTGGTTTCACCGCGGCCGCTGCTGAAACAATGTAGATTTCACGTAAGTAAATTGAATTTTCATACATTAACAACATAGATATTTATTTATTAAAGCAGTTTAATAAAGTTTAATTTGAGAGAGTATGCTAGTATCAATGATGAACATAAGAAATGATGCGGTTGTTGACCATGATTACCTTTTTATTGTGACTTTTATTACTGTTGTAAGTGGGTGGTGTTAGCATAATTCAAAATGGTGTGTGTGTCTTGTAAATAAGTGTATATTATTAAGAAAAGTTATTCTTTCAGAAGAAATTACTTAGTTTGTTTCAAGAACATAATTCATTATAGATATATAAAGACGAGTTAGAAGTTTAAAACTCCGTCTCTGAGACAGTTTTGTACCAGTTGTAGTAACCTAGTTTCAACACAGAAACGAACATTCCCGTGTAATTATACTGTACATGTTTCATTATATTTTTTTTATTTTATTTTTTTACTCATCAAATATTTATTAGTGACTTAAGATTATTGTTATATGAATTTTATTTCAGTTCAATTAAAATGCCGTCGGATGACTATTGTTGTGTATCCTTGTGAATTCACGAGAGAAGTAAAGTTCCACCGCGTTCTACATTTTACACTATTTCAAAAGAGCCCAACAGTGACAGTCTAGGATCAAACGGAGTTATAAGGATCAAAATGGCAAACTTAAGCCATGGATACCCACAGCCAACTGATGAAGAAAACCCAACTATCCTCCATCTCATATGTCGACAGTCTGGAAAAAAAATTACGGCCTTCCATATTTCCAAACAGACGGAATATGCTTGTAATTCATGTTTAAGTCTTAAAAAAGAATAAATGTTTTCATCTGAGATATCTGAATTAATATATAAGCATCATTTTCAAAAATGTACCTTTTTGGAATTTTTACGCATCTAATCCAATAAAACAAATCTAACCACAATTTCACTTTACTTAAAAATAGGTTTTGCTTGTTTAACCTATATAAAACTAACATTGAAATAAAGAACTGACATAAAAAATGAACATTTATTAGTCTCTCTTTTATATCAGAGACGAATGATAATGAGACGCAATATGTATATCAACCATCACGGAGATTGTGACCGGTGGGGATTCAAACTCGTGACCCATGGATTAATATTCAGACGCATTAATGACTGAGCTAATCGGGCCCGGCAGTCATTACAAAAGCAAGTATGACTGAATTTGTAAAATATGAAAATAACCCTCCGCTTGATAAAGAAAACAAAAATAATATTGCGGTTGATGTAGACCCAGATCAGCCTGCACATCCAAGCCGTGTCATCAATGTATGCACTGTTTGCTACGCAGTCAGTAAATTATCAAATTCACCATTTTAAATCAGGAATGGAATTTAAGCAAAAAATGGTCCATTATATATGTTTAACGGGCTCATAGAGAATAATAAATAAACCTTATTTAGCTAAAAAAAAAAAGAAAATATATGTGACAGCTTTTTTTATATTATCATATTAAACTGGTGCATCCATTGCTGTAATGGCTGATGATATGTTAATTTCATATTATTTTAAAGTAAATTTAGATGAAGCGTTGCTGAGTGGTATTTTTAATATTTTTTGTTTTATCATATTGTGTATTTTACATATAACTAGCCCATATGACATCGTTACCCAGTCTACTAGTTACCTGGACAAATAGGATTTTTTAACCTTTGATGGATAGTGTCATATGGAATATATTTGCCTACAGGCATAATGCACAAAATGTATGCTACTGTCCAGTTACTGGCATCCTGCTGAGCTTGCATAATTAACCAACACTACAGTCACGCCATGTGGTAATGAGAAAAAAACATGCATATTGTACCCCAATTTGCATAATTCACCACAGGTTTTATGACCCCAAGGTTTAAGATAGGATGTATGTTATATTGCATAGTATTATGGACAATTACTTAAATTAAACATTTTCAGTTATTTATGGGGTCAATACCAATGGTAAGAAATTATGTAACGTCCGTCCCCTTTTTGTAATGTTCATCCCCTATATTAGAGCGACATTAAACAAAATCTCTAAATTTTTGTTCATTTTTTTTTGGATAAATTATTCATATCTTAGATGCACTCTGCAAACATAAAATACTTAATATATTGAAGAAAAAAAGTGAAATTGATTCTATAAATTCAAAAAAATAGAATGAATATGCAGGTGGGGGAGAGGGGGTGGGGGGGGGGGGGGCGCTACGCGGACGGACGTTCCATTTCCGTGTATATCTTTCCAAAATGAACATTTTTTTTTTACATTTTATATAGTACCTCGGTATAACAGCAGGTGAATGTGTATCATTCTATTTATCTTCTTGGAAGAATATATACCAGGGATGCAGTTTTTGTCACAAATTGAAATTTTCTGAGTTTATGTATCATTTCACAAATACACTATTATTAAAGAAAGCAGATATATCTCTTCGTGTTCATGCATTACAATGTGATACACGTAAATGTTGTGAATATGATAAAATCAAAATTGTATGTATAATATTTTGTGTAATTTGTATCCGTAGTATATGGTGTAAATTTATAATAAATATATAAATTTTTTCGTTAATACAATAAATGTATAAACAAAAATAAAATGTATTTTAGTTACGTTTCAACCCCAAATAATAAAATCCAATACTATCACACACTACCAACAAATACCGTAAGTAAATGATTGTGACACGTAATAATAGTGCGAAACACTGTAAAGTTTATGCATTCACATATGTGTGGTACGAAACCTCAATTTGGTGGTACGAAACGTCTGTAATTCATTCAAACCTCTCTAAAATAAAAGAAAACCATAGTGATTTTTTTGGAAAAAACAACATTTAGATTATATTGATATGTTATAGTCATAATGTTTTTGTTTTTTTTAAATCATTTACCTACGTTTTAAACAAAAAGGCCCATTAACTGTGCAACATGCATGTCGTCAGTTGGGTCCGAAATTTGGTAGATAATACTTCTATAAAAAGACAAGAATTATTAATAAACAAATAAAATATAACCATTCCCTATTTGTAAATGAAAGAAGGGATATTGATAAAAAAAATTTTTTAATAAACTTCTCAAGTTTACAAATTACCCCAACCATCACCAGCAATCAAGCATTAGTTAAAGTATACAAACACGCACAAAACGATAAAAAGTAATTTTATTTTATCATGAGAAATTTATTTTTTTATTTTCTTTCATATCTTGTATTGTTTTCTTTCTTTTTATGACTGTTTTATGTAACTTTGTTGCAATTGTCAGAAGTCTGATACTGTCAGAAGCACCACTGCGGTTTGTTATGGTGTGACGCGATTCCCCTGAGCTTAAGTCACGCACATATATCGTCACGCACGAGAGCGAGATTTCACCTTTTCGAATTGGAGAATACTGATGCGAAAATGGTGTCTACCGAGCAATAATAATGACATTTTTTTTGTAAAAATTTCCATGTTTTGGGATTCTGTTTAGTAAATCTTCGCTAAATGTGAATACTGACTATACAATGTATATTTCATTAAATGTGTAACACTAATAAGTATATACACAATGTGCATGTGTATCTTAATAAATCACATTAAAATTAACAATGCGATTCGAAAAGGATAAAGAGCAAAAAATACTCGCCATAGATTCGTTTTTAATAGCTTGTTTAATACATTAAAATAACACTGTTGTCTTCAAGTAATATTGTCGTTTAGTTATTACATTGAACGACTTACTTGCAGCATTCGTAGAAGAGGGTGTCGTCAACCCGGCAACAGCCAAATACGCAGTAGTTGAATTCCAAGTCGTTATGTTTACAAAAGTCCCCGGCTCCTCGTACACGTACTATGTTATAATAAGAAGATAATATATATGTGAAGTCTACATGATAGTTCACAGAGACAGATACGGATGGGCAGGGCAGGGCAGGTGTCTATCAATGTAAGTTAATTGAAGGCGAAAGTAAATGGGAGGTGGCTAGCAATGTAAGACAATTGAAGGCGAATATAAATGGGAGATGGCTTTCAAGGTAAGATAATTGAAGACGGATATAAAGGGGAGATGGCTATCAAGGTAAGATAATTGAATGTGAATATAAATTTGAGGTGGCTATCAAGGTAAGATAAATAAAGGCGACGATCAGTGGGAGGTGGCAATTAAGGTACTAAGATAATTGAAGGAAAATATAAATGGGAGGTGACTAGCAATGTAAAATAATCGAAGGCGTATATAAATGGGAGGTGGCTATTAATGTAAGATAATTGAAGGAAAATATAAATGGGAGGTGGCTATCAAGGTAAGATAATTGAAGGTGAATATAAATGGTAGGTGGCTATCAAGGTAAGAAAATTGATGGTGAAGATAAATGGGAGGTAACTATCAAGGTAAGATAATAGAAGATGAATATAAATGGGAGGTGGCTATCAAGGTAATATAATTAAAGGTGAATATAAATGGTAGGTGGATATCAAGGTAAGATAATTGAAGGGGAATGTAAATGGGAGGTAACTATCAAGGTAAAATAATAGAAGGTGAATATAAATGGAAAGTGGCTATCAAGGTAAGATAATTGAAGGTGAAAATAAATGGGAGGTGGCTATCAAGGTAAGATAATTGAAGGTGAATATAAATGGAAGGTGGCTATCAAAGTAAGATAATAGAAGGTGAATATAAATGGGAGGTGGCTATCAAGGTAAGATAATTGAAGGTGAATATAAATGGGAGGTGGCTATCAAGGTAAGATAATTGAAGGTGAATATAAATGGGAGATGGCTATCAAAACAATAAAATTTCAGGTGAAGATAAATGAGAGGTTGCTAGCAAGGTAAGATAATTGAAGGTGAATAGAAATGGGAGGTGACTATCAAAATAAAATAACTGAAGGCAAAGATAAATGGGAGGTGGCTAGCAAGGTAAGATAACTGAAGGCGAATATAAATGGGAGTTGACTAGCAAAGTAAGATAATTGAAGGTGAATATAAATGGGAGGTGACTATCAAAATAAAATAACTGAAGGCAAAGATAAATGGGAGGTGGCTAGCAAGGTAAGATAACTGAAGGCAAATATAAATGGGAATTAACTAGCAAAGTAAGATAATTGAAGGTGAATATAAATGGGAGGTGGCTATCAAAATAAGATAATTGAAGGCAAAGATAAATTGGAGGTGGCTAGCAAGGTAAGAAAACTGAAGGCGAAGATAAATAGGAGGTGGCTAGCAAGGTAAGATAACTGAAGGCGAAGATAAATGGGAGGTGGCTATCAAGATAATATAATATAAGGTGAAGTTAAATTAGACATGGTTAGCTAGAGAGGATAAAACCTATGTAGAAGGTAGGACGTTGATGCAGGATATAAAACAATGGACATTGAAGGAGAAATAAAACAAATTGTTAAGCAATAGACAAATTAACAATTAACAAAAACGATTAACAATTTTACCTGATACTGCTGTCAAAATGAATAACTGTATGACGAGTATTTCTAACGTTTTAAAAGCTGCCATCTTTCTTCCACAAACGTTCAATTCAATATTTAATTAACGTTTTATTTCAAAACATCACGTGATTATAGAATGTATCAAGGGCAGATGCACAATGGTGTTGATTCTTCTCTTTAAAAACACTTCTAACATGTTTCGAAAACTTTAAAAAAATAGCTCTGATTAACGAACGTGTTCAATAGTTCAACTCTGTTATTTACAAAGTTCTCTGGTTAACTATTAGGGAATCATAATTTGATATAAGGGTCTCACAAGGGCTGCCCTGTATGCTAAATTCTGAATCCGACCCTGGAGCTCAGGCATATGTAGATTTTTATAGATTGCAACGGTTCAACAATTTTAAAATACTTTGTTCAGATCAGATGTTTCAGATTATTGTATAGTAGTAAAACACAATTTGATATATATTTATAAACATGTAAACCTTTTGTTTAATTGTTCGGATAACGCAATCTGTTAGTTAATAGTTTTCACATTGTTTGAGATGTCACGCCCGTCTGTCGTTTATAATTATATTTGTGTAAAACTTCCACATATATAGTCCAAGAGCAAACAAATATAAAAAAATCTCACGTAGCACCCCTTGGACAGAAAAGGTCTGTCAATTGGAAACGTTTGGTAGATACATATAGATCATTATCTGACCTTCAGTACTAAAGCAATGTGGTATCACTTTCAAGATATTTTGGGTTAAAAATATGAAAAAATAGAAAAAATCGCCATTTTCTGGAATAATTAAAAATAGTACATTTATATGTATACTGGGTTTATAAAAGCTTTGCAATACATTGATATATATACATATATGCTATACAAGTCAATGTCTACTGAGTCACTGACACTGTGTGGGATTTTTTGGTTAAAAATAGGAAAATTCGAAAAAAATCGCCATTTTCTGGAATATTTGAAATTGAGATATATTTATGTATGCTGGGTTTATTAAAGCTCTGTAATACATTGATATATATATACATATATGCTATACAAGTAATTTTCTACTGAGTTATTGTCACTGTGTGGTATTTTTGGTTAAAAGTGGGGAAATCGGGAAAAATTGCCATTTTCTGAAAAAATAAAAATTGAGATATTTTTATGTATGCTTGGTATATTGAAGCACTGCAATACATTAATATAAATACATATATGCTTGAAAAGTCAATTTCTACCGAGTTATTGCCACTTTGTGACATATTTGGGCTACTTGCAGCTCAATGTATCACTGGATTCATTAGTTCTTTAGTTAAAATAGGCAAGAGAATAGCTCTTAATCTATGAAATTCCTCTGACGTCCACCGAGAAGAATTGTTGCAGTTAGGTTAATCTGAACATTGTCTGAAAGGTGCTTCAGTTCATGTGAGAAGTGCGTCTGTGCCTTGTATTTGCCCAATAACCTTGAATGTGCTGCTGATGACGCCAGATACCGATTGCTCTGTCAAAAGAGACTGCCGAACAAAATATGTAACCATTGTCAAAAAGCTTAAAGCATCACTTACTTACTTTATGTATAATGTATATCATTCAAATATTCCAAGTTATATAAATGTTCTTTTCCCGCCACTAGTTGGTGCAACAACTGAATACCCACTTAGAAACATAGATAACAATACTTCTCCTTACTGTAGAACAGACAATGCGAAAGTCATGCATTTCCTCTTCTATTTCTCTTTGGAATCAGCTTGATGACAATATTAAAGCAGCGCATTCAATTTTAATCTTTAAAACTACATTACGCAAAAATACTAAATTTAAAATACCATAATATTATTCTCATTGCAAACGATGTGTCTCAGTTTATCATGCAAGGCTTAGAAACAACTGTAGTAATCTAAATGCCGATCTTTGTAGAAATCATCTACACCCATCACCGTTCTGTGAGTGTCAAGATGATGTCGTATCATTTCTGATCACTCGACAGCAACCGAATCTGTGCAGACTGTAGCCGTTTTCTTGATCATTCGGGAAATACAAGGAATTTTCTGTGTAAACATTAGCACGAGTGTTTTAAAGGTGCGAAAACTGTCTTGTTACCGAATATACTTTCATTTTCTTTTATAAGCAACACCCTCCTCAACATTATAGTTTTACCCCATTCGGTCTTCAACTAGTGTTAAATTATTTTAGTGACGGTTTTATGGTGAAAAATCAGCGTAACGATGGAGGAGCTGGTGGAGCTGTTTGAAAGTTGCGTAACGCTGGAAGATGTTGGATCTACTAAAAGCACTTTTTCTAAGGCTTCTCATGCAAGCGGTCAACTTTTCGGTTATAACTCTGTTGTAAATATATTTCAAAAATGTTATTATGGTGAATGTATGTACTGTAAAGAAAATCAAACTCATAATTGCCATTATGGGCTGTATAAAAGACAAATAGATTGTAATAAGTATGAAATAACGCACAACTAACACTCTAAGCACAGCTAAGTGTAATCAGTTACACGGGAGGTTTTTGGTGTGAGTTAGTGCCAGCCATTCCCCTTGATAAGTTTTTTTTTATATTGGACTCATCGTACGGTCCTACAGAAAAGTATTGAATCGGGTCACAAGTTATGATATTCCTGTTGAGTGTAATTTTACTAATTTAACTTGTCCAATTACGATGCACAATATTTACTTCCTTTTCTTTTATGAAAGTATGTTTATATTATTCACAGGGGATTTTTTATGCGAATATCAAGAACAAGCACTGTTTATCCAGTCCACGAAAATGATCAATGCAGTGCACAGGACGAGTGAGGTGAAATAACCGATGGCCCTATAGTGATAAGGTTAAACTTATAGCTGTTGATTCCCATGAAGGACCTGAAAAAGTGTCAATTTACTTAAATATTTTTTTTCTCTTTTTCTTCCTTATTTTTCAGTGCCATAACCGTTTATTCATGACTTCGATACAGTAAAACGGATGTTTCGAAAAAAATCTGAATTTTTCACATTTCGACACGAACAATTGTCAGTTTCTTAGATTAATCCTAAGTTTTGTTTGAAAATAAGGATATGCTTTTAAAATTAGATGACCACATTATTTAACTTACTATACAGCTGTTTATCTACTACACTAAACTTTCTCAATGCGTTGTCTAATCGAGAAAGCTCATATGATAAGGGTTCAAAATACGTGGTAAGTCCGAATACCAGTTTGGCCACATCCTCAAATATCAGGAAGATTCGATATGGGACAATATCTGCGTCTTCAGCACTATCTCGAGGGCCATTACTAGTCAGACAACATCACAGGAAAGACGAATCAAAAATACTCCAGTCTAAAAGACTTTGCAGTGAATTTTAAATATTATAATAGGATTGTTGAGTTTTACTCTGGACTTTTTGAAATAAAATCAGCAAACAAAGACAGTCCTTTTTCCACTTTATTGCAAAAACTGAACTTCAGTAATATAAAATACGAAATAAATAGGCAATCACATCCCCTTAATCAACAAAACCATTTTATATTATTTATACAAAAGGTGTGGGTCCTCCGTGGCCGAGTGGTCTAAGGCGCCGTCTCAAGATCACTTACCTCTCACCGCTATGGTCGTAGGTTCGAGTCCCGCTCGCTCCAAAAACTTTATGTGAGAAAGTTTCCAGTTACTTGCGGAAGGACGGTGGTTCTACTCAGTCTGAGGTCTTCCTCCACCAGTAAAACTGGATATGCCATATATAACCTGAAATGTGTTGAAAATGGCGTTAAACCCCATTCCAAAAAAAAAAAAAAAAAAAAAAAAAAAATTATACAAAAGGTGGGCTAACTTTATCAAACATATTGGTGCTAAAGGGAAACATGTTAGTGTTACAGACTTTCTGATAAAGAGCATTTTTTCTAAAGAAAATAATACAAGTTCTTAGGTAACAATATCACCTTCCTTATATTATATTATACTATATGTGTTTTCAAATACAAAATTATAATACTGATATAAGATTAGTGACATGTAACTTCATATATTTAATGTTTGATATCTAGTCAATACATGCTAGTCAGCTCCTTGAGTTTGATATAAATGTTTATAACTAGTCAATGTGCTTCTGTCACTGTTTGTATTATATACATGTGGTTCATTTTATATTTATTAATATATTGCTTATATGATTGATGCCTTTATGGGCCTAGTTGCTGAATAAAACTTGAAAACTTGATGTTGCAATAAATATTTCTCCATGTCTACACATAAATCAATCTGTACTCCAATGAAAATAATAATCTCCTATCACTGCGATACACACCTTAATAGTTTAATAAGATTAGTTATTTATTTTATAAAGCTAGTGCTGGCTTACAAGTTTTGAAACAATGAGTAAAACATCTTTAAAAATACAAAATGGTCGTGACTATTATTTTATCACACAGTTCCAAACGTTTTGTCATTGATGATTTTCAGTCTTTTAACCATTTACTAGAAATTTGCCATTTAATAAAACAAATATATCATTTCCTTTCCATTTTTCGCTATAGTATTAAAGACAAAGCACTGTGACATTCCCAAAACGACCTCAATACATACATAACATACTGAGAATCTTCCGTGTGGATGTTTTGATAAAATCGATATGTCTCGTGTGATAAAAGTATGTATGGCAATTTTTAATTTGATTTGCCTTATATGAGCCTATTTCATCGTCGTAACATATTGTAATAGTTTTACATTATATTGGCAATCCAGCAGACACGTGTTTGTATCGAAAACAAAAAAAAATGGCTTTGAGTAAATCCACCATCCTCCAGCGTTACGCAACTTTCAAAACAGCTCCACCAGCTCCTCCATCGTAACGCTGATTTTTCACCATAAATCCGTCACTAAATCAATTTTACACTAGTAAAATACCGAATGGGATAAAAAATATAATGTTAAGGAGGGTGTTGCTTATAAAAAAAATGATATATCAAATTATGTTTGGTAACAAGACAGTTTTCGCACTTTTAAAACACTCGTGCCAATGTTTACACAGAAAATTCCGAATGATCAAGAACACGGCTACAGTCTGCACAGATTCGGTTGCTGTCGAGTGATCAGAAATGATACGACATCATCTTGCTCGACTCAGATTTTCCAAAAATTATCAACAATAGTTAAAAAAGATAGTTTCCTTACCGCTGATCGCGAATCCCACCGTCATTCAACGTTACCTCCACCGCCTCCGCCGGAAACGTTTGGACACGGTGTTTACATCCATTAAATATTAATGTACTATTGAGTGGAAGTGAAACTATATCCATAGAAGATAATATAACTATTGTAGATGCTAACTTTATTAAAGATACCCATAGATTTTGATATAATAATAATAATAATAATAATAATAATAATAATAATAATAATAATAATAATCATAACAACAATGATTATAAATAATAAATGAGTTTTAATATATTATTGTGTGCAAGTATGTCCTGTCCAAACACAAAGTTATGACATCTTAGAATGCCTGTCATAAGGGAGACAAGAATATATAATCAAATACTTTTCACTATTTGTTATCTTCTTATAAAATTTCTCTCTCTCTCACTCTCTCTCTCTCTCTCTCTCTCTCTCTCTCTCTCTCTCTCTCTCTCTCTCTCTCTCTCTCTCTCTCTCTCTCTGAAAATCATGAAGGTTTCCCATCCGCGATATCTCCCAACCTTGAGTAGACAGACAGTGAATTTAAACACGACCATCTGTAAAGATATGAATGAAACTTTGATCGGCCAATCGTGATTTTAATGCACAAGCCTATCACAATTATGTTTATTTTTATATATTCATTTTACTAATTTTTTTTCACAATACAATTATAGTTGTTTTGTTTTGTTGATATAAGGTAATGTGTTTAAGAATGTTCGGACCCCCCCCCCCCCCCCCCTACATGTATATCTAAATTGGCAAATGGCACGAAATTTGAAAAATATATGGACACAAGTAAAACACCATAATGCATTTTTTTTCATTAAATATTGTTTTGGTATGTAAATGTTGACTGATGTGCAATCTACATTAATTTCATTGATTTCTGTCCCCTGGATAAATACCCACATATATGTTAAACAAAATGAATAATGCTGTGTAGCTTGACATTAATAATAGTAAACGTTGTTGTTGCTGTTGTTGCTGTTGTTGTTGTTGTTGTTGTTATTGTTGTCTAAGCCCTGCATATTAAATTAATATTAACCTGCGGGTTTCTGTAATTTAATGAAATACAGATAAACTGTTATGAAACCATTGTTTTGATTAAACAAAGGAAACACCGTACCTGGGTTTATCCCGAGTAGAAAACATATATAAACAGAGTGTATACATGTTAAAAAACAAAACTCCGATTTTATATTCATCCATAGTTTTATATCCAACGGTTAACTCTTACCAAAAAATTACATTTTAACACTTAATTGATTTGATATTTAATAACAAGGCAACATTGAACAATGGTACTATTTATATATATTTCGGGAGCCGATCAATAATCAAAGGGACACTACGGTGGAGATGTTACTCGGAGTACTGGAAAGTAGAAACATTGCCAAGTGGTGTGGTATTAACAATGGCGATGCGTAATATGTATACTAAACTTATGTCAATTTAAACTTATTTAGTTTGCTTCGATCGTAAAACAAGTTATTACAACTTTGACAAATCACGCTCGAAGTCTTCCTGGGTAGAACCAGTACTAAGCATATGCGAATAAAGTGTCTTGCTAAAGGACACCACACATAGCTGTGGCGGAGAATCATCGAACCCACGACCCTTCGATCTTAGGTCCGGTGCTGTACCACTGGACACACACTTATCCAAATTAATGTTCATTTGGTTGATTTAATATTAAGATAAAAAACTTTACCTTTTGATTGAATAATTTATGGATGGAAGTAAAATATTAAAAATCACGTCTGATATGCAAATAGCTACCAAAAATGGTTTTCCTTCAACAAAAGTTTGATATACTACTAGTTGCACATATATTCTGGAAACTATGATTATATTTACATTACATTGATACGTATACATGCCTAAGTTGGTAACGCATCTGACTATCAATCCAGGGGTCGCGAGTTTGAATACCCGCCCGGCTACAGTCTCTGTGGAGATGGTCATAAACATTGTTCTGCGACCATGAATCTCCCACCTCTGAATATGTGGGGAAGTAGTCAGTGACTTGCAGAGATAAGGTGTGTCTAGTACTGTAATCATATGAATGTATATGTGGTAGGTGCAAGGTAATGTGCAGTTTTGAGGTAAACTGCGCATTTCCTTTTACTTATGAAAATGTTGTACTAACAATAAATTACTATTAAATGGAAATTAATTATTGTTTTGCCGTTAGAATTAAAGCTGTGCTCCCTGTTTTTGATGAAACTGCAAGGAATATAAAATCTGTAAACTTTATATTTATTTTCATAGTTTGGGTTCACCAACTTCAGGGGCCACCATAACATGATAAAAATGACACGTTTGTCCCTATTTTTGTACTTTTTCATTTGGGTCCAAAATAGTATTTATAAAGCAGTAACAGCAAATGTTATGATGTACTCGTTTGTCTGGGAAACGCATTAGTGGCATTTAACATAAATCTTATTTATTTTGCAATTAAACCTTTGCTGCATTAGAAATGCCAAATGGCTCCCGTATGTGCGCAAAAATCATAATGTTTCACCATAGGGCACAGTTTATCTAGGGAGACAACTCTTGTCAACCTTTTTTATTAAAAAAAGCATAGTTATTCCCCTTAATATCAGACACTATTTTTTAAAAGAATGATCTTATATAAAAACCACTGATATTGTGTTGCCATAGGTCAAGGGACATTTTGATGATACATACACCTCAAACAATACTATAAGCACATGCTTTCCCGGAATTATCTTATCGTATGTTTATTGATCTAGAACGGTTATTCAAAGATTCTGTTTGTGAAGTGTTTATAAATGAACGTCCATATACCGATACAGTACTTAGATCATCGTCATCGTTTTAACAAACTCGCATTTTAGTGAGACAAACAGCAATTTTTATGAATTCTCACTTGACACAATTTCTGAAAATTGACAATTCATCTCATTTGTGCAAAAATGTGTCATGTACATTTGAAACAATTAGGCATTTCGGCACCTTTTGCACAAACAGGGTGTTATACCTACATAATTATGTAAATTTATATGTTGTTAATTTACCACAGAAACTATGTTTATTCCTATTTTCATTTTTTTTTTGGAAAGGTGAATAACTCTTCTAAATGGTTTAAAGGCATCCGATTTTTTGCATTTATTCTTAAGGAATTTTAAAAAAAAAACCTCACATTTTCAATATAGCTTGTTTTCTTTTTAAAAATAATACGCACATTAATTTATCATATCATGAGCTTGACACGAATAGTTTTAAAAATATTGATAATACTTTTAAACTAATATAATGATGTTCCAGATTGTAATATTTGGAGATAGATAACTTAATGGTTGTACGTTCACAGATGTAAAGATTAATTTGATGCGTACGCATGCATGAAATAGATATCAGCATTGCCGTGTATTCCTTTAAGATAATTTACGGATGGAAGCTGAAATTTGGTGGTGACATACCAAGTATGCATAGTTCTTAACACAAACGATTGCTGTTCTTTCTCTCCTTCTATCTTCTTTTTTATGATTCTGCATTTAAACGGTGATGCAGAACAATGCTGAAATCAATTGTACTCATATTCACGCTCCAGAACAATCTCAACCTCTATGCTGAGATCAATCACAAAGTGGTACCATCTGAAAATTCATATTTTAGGTGTATCAAACTAGTGATTTCTTGCTAGTTTTGAATCGCATTTATCCAAATAATAAAAAAGCTGTCCATTCACGCCTTATTTAATCAGGCTAATAAACTTGTATGCAATTAAGTCACTGATATAATTATTATCATAATTGTTATTATAATCATATATTATCAAATCATTATATTTATTTTATATAGATGTATTATCATTATTATTATTATCATTGATAATTTACTAAATCTAATATATCCTCATACATCTCTGTATTCACGCAAGCACTCACATTCACCTAATTATCCTCGGTGGATTATACTATCATTATATGATCTGTTTGTATAAAAAACAATGTAAAATTATTCTGATAACTATGTAAAGAATGAAATTTTAAGATTTATAAAAAAAAATCCGCGTATTATATAGAACAAAGTCTCTTTATAATTCCTTGTATAGAACAATAAAAGGTCTTACTGATTCGAGCAGGCAACCAAAATAACACAATTTAACAGAGAGTGTGTAGCTTTATCTAAATCTCGTGACCTCTCGTGAAATATCGGAAAATTTCTCCACATCCGGGTAGTGTTTTGTTCAAACTAATCAAGGAAAACAAGCTGAGTTCGACTCAATTTTAATGTTTTCAAATGTTTACCAACATTTATGGATCTTAATCATGAATTCGAACTAGCGTTTTTATAAAATATATCATTAAATGGATATTTTAAATTAATAAAGTTGATTTAGGCATAACGGAATAAAGTAAATAACGTTTGTGTGTGTGATACTTTTTTTTATAGAAAACCAGAAAACATGGGGTGTGCGGTAAGCTCGGATGACAAAGCGGCACAAGAAAGATCAAAAGCAATTGACAAAGGTCTAAGAGCTGATGGAGAAAAGGCTGCCAGAGAAGTCAAATTACTTTTATTAGGTTTGTGACTTTACTTTTTCATAGTGTTCACTTATAAAATGTTTCAAAAAGGGGAGATCATGCATTTGGACCGCGCCCTCACTGGTGCAGCAACCGTTTTTAAAAAACAAGTTGGGCAATGACCATTTCGAGTGTCAGGAGCACATAAATATATTTGTTTGTTTCGGATTCATATCTGTTATAGTTATTGTTTTTTATGACTTTTTTTGTTATTTGATGTCTTGTTTATGTTTGGTTATTTTTTTGTAAAATGTTTTGATTTAGAAGAACCATTATTGAAGTCAGTTTAATGGCATGTAAACAAAATTAGCTGAACAATTAATGTCTGTGCATCATACTGACTGTCCATCGGACTGTCCTTCCCATCTTTCGTATGTAACAATTTCAGGTCAAGGTTAATGTCACTGTTACTTAAAATAGAAAATCTCTGTCAACGCTTACCGGCATTATTTTGCATCAGATGCAAGTTACACAGAACTGCAATATTACACAAAAATCCACCAGCGTTTTTTCTTCTATATTTTGATCAACATAAGTCTGTGTGTAAATTTGATATGGAAGCATATTGAAAGCACTACAGAACAGAACAGACGGACGGATGTTCTCACGTTTGAGTATTTGATTGGCTTCTTTGTGCCCAGCTTATTACTCGTGTGGCTGAATTTTACTCACACAAAAGAAAAAGTCATATAAAAGTTGTTTTTAAGTGTCTAGCCCATGTGGTTCCGGCTAAGAATAGAATCACTGTCGATCTCTGCAGAGGGGTAGGAATCCTCCGAATGGGTGTCATGTTCATTTTATCATTTTTTGTCATGTTCACTATTGTGGTTAAATTATCAACCCTGTGTGGTTCCAGGGAGCCATATTAGTGATGGCAAGAATAGGATCACTGTGGCTTATGCATGTCGTAGAAAGTGACAATTTGAGTAATACGATAGAATTTGCTGAAACTCTGCAGGTATCAAGGTTCTAGGTTCATTCTGCATATATATTCACAGGGTTTCCACTGGCCCCATTTTTTTTTTGGCCACCATAAAACGAAAAAAAATAAAGTACGCGTGGGGGAGGGTTCCGCCATTTTTTGTTTAGCTGTATTGATATACACTATTTTAAGCATATCTAGCACTTTTATGGTGTGTTATGTCTTTGACTGAATTTTGTGATTTTATAGCTTATTATAAAGAGTATGGATGAATTACACAATTGTAAATAAATAAACAAAAACCGTAAAACATTTTCCATTCTTTTATTCTTATTATTTCATCATTGTTCACATACAAAAATGATCAGCGGTTCACATGCCCAGATTTTTATTACCAAAACTCCTTGCGGTATAATATGAAATTTGTTAACATAGACTTAAATGTGTTAATTATATGTAGGGTTAGCTCCCCTTAACATTATGCATGTCTAAATCACAAGTTTTAGAATTTGAATAAGACCGGGAGAAGTGAGAGAATTGCAGGAGAACTGACTATGTATCTATCAGTATGCCCAACTTATTATGTTGTATTTAAGCTTTGTTCTTTATTGACTATCATTTCTGTTCTGTCGATTCAGTATATTTAAAACATTATTTTAAATATCTTTCTCTTCTTTTCTTATTATTGCTGTAATAACATACAATAATGGCAATGTCAAGTCTACAAAGCTATTCAATCTATCCAAGAGAACTTGGCAATATGATAAATAAATGCAGTCTATGATAGTCTTCAAATATCTAGAAAGTGCAGCTAGTCAACTATATTTCAAATATTAAAAAAAAACAACACATAATTGATCTTAATTGTTGTTTTCAATACTATATTTAAATCATGCCAAAGAAAATTATACGGTTAAACTACACAACCAAAAAACAATAAGTTCATTACTATAATACCCCACCCACATTTGTCTTTACCGTAAACTCAATTTAAATATCAATTTTCACGTTTTCACAGAAATTTTTTTATATACATACAGTTCCAATAATTGTAAATCTACGAAATATTTATAAAATTACCAAGACCTAACGCTGACATTTTACATAACGCGATCGATTGCAAATTATCTGCAAAAACCTAATCAGCTTTTAGAAATCGTTACCATTTTGGCAAAGGGAGATAATTTTATACTCTTCATACTGGAGAATTTGAGAGACACCCGCGAATTACGTCATCGTCTATTTTTTTGTCATTGCTCGGGTAGATGGTAAGAAACGTGTACCTTGGTCGTAGATATCCGACCAATCAGAGCGGTTATTAAAAATAGGTTAATTTATATTCAAAGCTATCCGCCAATCACATTAGAGGAATAAAAATAGATAACTGAATATGCATGAGAGGTTTTCCAAAGTCGCATAATCGGGCATGTGGTATGATAAACACTGCGGGGGTCAATTGTTTATACTGATTAGTTACGTCTTAAAAAAGTGCTACCTCAATGTTTTTTTTACCTGCATAATTAGTTTTGATTGACATATTAATAATAGAATCAAAGGCGCAATTTCATTTCGTTACAAACTGTAAACAATCATCATCACGTGTCGGTGTTTCAATCAACCATTAAAGATCTAAGTACAACCGATGTTTATTGTTTTACGAGGAGGTGATAAAGATAAAAGGTGCCGCATTTTACCTCCCCTAGTCATGCTACTATATGGCATGTCACACGTGGGTTGTGTACTGTGTACTGTGTACAAGCTGTGTTTTCGGCTGTGTGATATTGATGTTAAGGCCAGATCGAGGTGTTTTGGAAAGGGAAATTTCGTGTATATAAAAAATTCTTCTTACGGCAAATCATTTTTTCGCCATTTTTTTTATTTTTTCGCCATTTGCGAATTTGGCGAATGACAGCGGAAACCCTGTATTCATTTGTTGGTGTATTTTTTTAACCTGTATGGTAATTATTTTTTTATGTACATGTAGAGTGAACCTGGAATCTTCCTTCCTGTTGGCGTTGAATAACCTATAATGTGTTGGTACACCGTAAAACCTCATTCATTCATTTTAAGTGTCTAGAACAGCCACATACTTTTTAAACTGTTTTTTTAAATGGCCAGTTGAAAAAAATTGTTACACTAAGAGAACCTGTTTTATAATCAAATGTCAATAGTATACATGTATCAAACATATGCTTACCCTTAGTGTAAAAAAAACTCTTTTTTTGTCTAAGGGTAGAATGTCCTCATCACATGCAGAAGGTCGTGGTTTGGTCCCCGGTCGGGTCATACCAAAGACTTAAAACTAGAAGCTCTTGGTACTAGAGGATTCCTCGCTTGGTGCTCAGCATTTAGATGCAAGTTGTAGGTCTGGTTGGTCCAATGTAGGTATAATGTGACTGGATGGGGTATCATACCATATGTCCAGTGTGGCAGCGCTCAAAATACTGTCTCACGTTTACACTGTCACAATAAAACTAAAAAAATTGTTAAAAGCAACATTAAACCCCATGCAACAGCGTTTGTTTCTGAAAACAAAGAGGTAGTTAATGGATCTCCATACATGTATCAAACAAGTGTCCTTCCAAATTTTTTCAGTATGCAAAAACAGGAAGAACATAGTCATGCATCCAAGTGTCACGCGTAAACGTTATCTCAGTTCAATTGGCTGTGATAAAGATAGCATGTTATGTTATTCAATAAGCTTGTAAAGTTAGTTATAAATCATGCATTTTTACTGATGAGGTTGTTCTTTGAAGGGGATTGAAATCTGTGTGGTTCCTGAGTTAAGAATAATATCACTTACAGAGTGTGTGTGTGGGTGAGGGGTCCTGACCTATAGTGACCAGATTATTATTTTTTGCCACACGTTCATTATTGGAGTTGAATTATCAACCACTGTGTGACACTTGGGTGCCAAATGAGTGATGGAAAGAATAAGGCCGCTGCAGTCTGCAGCTCATGCTTGTCATTTATAAGAGGTGTCAGACTGAGCTGTGGTAAGATTTGCTGTAACTCTGCTGTTCTGCTGTTATCAAGGTTGTTGGTTCATTCTGCATATTTATTCATTTGTTGAGGTCTTCCTTTTTCAATCAGTACTGGGAGTGCTATGAGTTCTATGTTAATGATATTTCTATGTTTATTGGATATATATATATATATATATATATGGAGATTCCTTCAAGTTGGCATCATAGAGTCTTTTATGTGTTAGCAGGCAGTTACGCCACGATTCATTCATTCATTGAGTGACTAAATGTAAATAAATGACATTATAATTATCAAAAACCTAAAGTTGCTTTATGATTTTACGTTTCAATGCTTTAAAATGCAAAGTTCAATAAAAAAATCATTGAATTTTATTTGCCTTACACGAAATTCAACAAATCATAGAGTTTTTAAGAACCCCAACACTTTAAACTTTTGAAAGAAATATGCTTGTGTTCAATGCAATTGTCTGCTGCCACAAGTTTTGTAGGCAGTTTAAAAACACATGTTTGTACATGTATTCTATAGCAGATTGTTTTTCACAATTTTATTTAGAAATATTTGATATTTATGTTAGATGTGTTATTGAATAGACACACACGCTGTTGTTGACATTTGTATCAAAATGTCGCTATTCATGGATATATTAACACTCTTTTTTCTTTCAAAAAAGTGTGACAGATGTAATGTTAGTCAGGTGTGCAGATGGTTGTTAGTAGTTGGTCAGATCATAACAAACCTAGAGTTGGTCAGTATGCAGATGGTTGTCAGTAATTGATCCGATCATAACAAACCTAGAGTTGGTCAGTATGCAGATGGTTGTCAGTATTTGGTCAGATCATAACAAACCTAGAGTTGGTCAGTATGCAGATGGTTGTCAGTATTTGGTCAGATCAAGACAAACATAGAGTTGGTCAGTGTGAAGATGAGTTATCAGTACTTGGTCAGATCATAAGAAACCTAGAGTTGGTCAGTGTGAAGATGAGTTATCAGTACTTGGTCAGATCATAACAAACCTAGAGTTGGTCAGTGTGAAGATGAGTTATCAGTTCTTGGTCAGATCATAACAAACCTAGAGTTGGTCGGTATGCAGATGGTTGTTAGTACTTGGTCAGATCATAACAAACCTAGAGTTGGTCAGTGTGCAGATGGTTGTTAGTACTTGGTCAGATCATAACAAACCTAGAGTTGGTCAGTGTGCAGATGGTTGTCAGTATTTGGTCAGATCATAAGAAACCTAGAGTTGGTCAGTATGCAGATGGTTGTCAGTATTTGGTCAGATCATAACAAACCTAGAGTTAGTCAGTATGCAGATGGTTGTCAGTATTTGGTACCTAGAGTTGGTCAGTATGCAGATGGTTGTCAGTATTTGGTCAGATCATAACAAACCTAGAGTTGGTCAGTATGCAGATGGTTGTCAGTATTTGGTCAGATCAAGACAAACGTAGAGTTGGTCATTGTGAAGATGAGTTATCAGTACTTGGTCAGATCATAAGAAACCTAGAGTTGGTCAGTGTGAAGATGAGTTATCAGTACTTGGTCAGATCATAACAAACCTAGAGTTGGTCAGTGTGAAGATGAGTTATCAGTACTTGGTCAGATCATAACAAACCTAGAGTTGGTCGGTATGCAGATGGTTGTTAGTACTTGGTCAGATCATAACAAACCTAGAGTTGGTCAGTGTGCAGATGGTTGTTAGTACTTGGTCAGATCATAACAAACCTAGAGTTGGTCGGTATGCAGATGGTTGTTAAGACTTGGTCAGATCATAACAAACCTAGAGTTGGTCAGTGTGCAGATGGTTGTTAAGACTTGGTCAGATCATAACAAACCTAGAGTTGGTCAGTATGCAGATGGTTGTCAGTACTTGATTAGATCATAACAGACCAAGAGTTGGTCAGTGTGAAGATGAGCTGTCCATTGTCAAACTACCAGTAATTCAGTTTAGTGTAACTCTAATAACAGAATTGTAAGTCTTTAATACAAAAAAATGTCCTGACTATTAATTTATAAAATGCTAAATAGCAAACATTGATGTTCAATCAAGCTGTAGCTCTTGAAAGGCTTTTAAGGCTAAAGATTGTGAGTTTGATCCTCATCTTAACCCCATGGCCTGTAAAAAACAACACTCAGTTGAATTCTAGAACTTCTATCCAGGAAGCGTACTAGAGAGTGATTCATATAAGTTCTGACATTACTTCGCAATTGAGCTAAAATAAATTAACAAGTATAACCTGAACCAAGCAGCAGTTGAGTGATCTTGATCAATTGGCGGCATTGTAATCATCTCACAATCTTGATCATGTTCCAGCATGTCTATTGATGATTAAAACCTTTAAATGTGTTTGAAATAACCCCCAGACAGTCCAAGCGAGAGTAGATATACACACATCAGCAGGTTTGGAATGAATGCAGGACTTGATATTTACTATCAAAGCTACTCATCTTCCCTTTGCATTTTTTTTCCCAAATCAAAATCAAATAAATATTAAGGTTAGTTAATTCTTACTCGTGGACAAATGGTTACTAACTCGTCATGGCGAGTGTAAGATCAGAATTTTCCAGTCCCGGAATGCGGGGGATTGGGATGACCTTAACTACAGCTCTTGGACTTTCTTATTCCCTGTTAAAGCACATTAATTAGGTTTTCCTACAGAATCTACTAGTTGACCCTTTTTTGCCAACCATTTATTCTATATTTCCAGTTGTATATCATGTATGTATGTATGTATATATATATATATATCTAGATGTAATCTGGATTTAAATGGGGGTCTAAACAATTAAATTGACAAACAAAAAAATCAGATAGATTTGTATATATATATGTATACATACATACATAAAAATAATTATAATCACGTATCTACAGAGTACTGGTATATTTATTATTACAATTCATTTAGTGTTTTATCACATTATATGCATTGATAATAAATAAAGTATAACTGTATGCCCAAAATATTATTTAGTGTGCTTGTTCCCGTGTACTATCATTGGGTCCTATTGTGTAATAACTTGGATTTAATGTCTAGACAATGCTTCATTAATATATTAGCAATAGCAGTTACAAATATATATAAATGGTATATATACATGTAAAACTGTCTCATTTTGTCAATAGCATCCCAGGGTTTCCACTGGCCCCATTTTTTTTTTGGCCACCATAAAACGAAAAAAAAAAAAGTATGCGTGGGGGAGGGTTCGGGAGGGGGGTTACCCCCCTCTCGTCCGCCATTTTTTTTAGCTGTATTGATATACACAATTTTAAGCATATCTAGCACTTTTATGGTGTGTTATGTCTTTGACTGAATCATAAGATGCTTAAGGGCTTCAACACAACAGTCAGAAAGTGAGAGACATACAAAAACTTGAAATTTGAGATACTTTTCAACAGCCCTTGCGCTCTCGCACCCTTGTCTTCACTCAATACACTTACCAATGGACTGTAGTTATCAACAAATTATGTTGATTGTTGCAGATCAGATTGGTGCTTTAGTGCTTACAATTTGATATTATGCAGTGCTCCAAGAAAAAGAACATTTGGGACTAGCCCAGGGCAAGTATGTTGAAAAAATCTACTTGCCCTGGCTGAAAAATAACTTGCCCTGATCAGCGGTTCACATGCCCAGATTTTTATTACCAATACTCCTTGCGGTATAATATGAAATTTGTTAACATAGACTTAAATGTGTTATTATATGTAGGGTTAGCTCCCCTTAACATTATGCATGTCTAAATCACAGTTTGAATAAGACTGGGAGAAGTGAGAGAATTGCAAGAGAACTGACTATGTATCTATCAGTATGCCCAACTTATTATGTTGTATTTAATCTTTGTTCTTTATTGACTATCATTTCTGTTCTGTCGATTCAGTATATTTAAAACATTATTTTAACTATCTTTCTCTTCTTTTCTTATTATTGCTGTCATAACATACAATAATGGCAATGTCAAGCCTACAAAGCTATTCAATCTATCCAAGAGAACTTGGCAATATGACAAATAAATGCAGTCTATGATAGTCTTCAAATATCTAGAAAGTGCAACTAGTCAACTATATTTCACATATTAAAAAAAACCCCACAAAATTGATCTTAATTGTTGTTTTCAATACTATATTTAAATCATGCCAAAGAAAATTATACGCTTAAAGTACACAACCAAAAAACATAAGTTTATTACTATAATACCCCACCCACATTTGTCTTTACCGTAAACTCAATTTAAATATCAACTTTCACGTTTTCACAGAATTTTTTTTATATACATACAGTTCCAATAATTGTAAATCTACGAAATATTTATAAAATTACCAAAACCTAACGCTGACATTTTACATAACGCGATCAATCGCAACTTATCTGCAAAAACCTAATCAGCTTTTAGAAATCGTTACCATTTTGGCAAAGGGAGATAATTTTATACTCTTCATACTGGAGAATTTGAGAGACACCCGCGAATTACGTCATCGTCTATTTTTTGTCTTTGCTCGGGTAGGTGGTAAGAAACGTGTACCTTGGTCGTAGATATCCGACCAATCAGAGCGGTTATTAAAAATAGGTTAATTTATATTCAAAGCTATCCGCCAATCACATTAGAGGAATAAAAATAGATAAATGAATATGCATGAGAGGTTTTCCAAAGTCGCATTATCGGGCATGTAGTATGATAAACACTGCGGGGGTCAATTGTTTATACTGATTAGTTACGGTCTTAAAAAGTGCTA
This sequence comes from Panopea generosa, assembly GCA_029582155.1. Lineage (NCBI taxonomy): Eukaryota > Metazoa > Mollusca > Bivalvia > Adapedonta > Hiatellidae > Panopea > Panopea generosa. Next base: position 44,286,287 of record CM055903.1, read on the forward strand.
CCTCAATGTTTTTTTACCTGCATAATTAGTTTTGATTGACATATTAATAATAGCATCATAGGTGCAATTTCATTTATTTGTTACAAACTGTAAACAATCATCATCACGTGTCGGTGTTTCAATCAACCATTAAAGATCTAAGTACAACCGATGTTTATTGTTTTACGAGGAGGTGATAAAGATAAAAGGTGCCGCATTTTACCTCCCCTAGTCATGCTACTACATTGGCATGTCACACGTGGGTTGTGTACTGTGTACTGTGTACAAGCTGTGTTTTCGGCTGTGTGATATTGATGTTTAGGCCAGATCGAGGTGTTTTGGAAAGGGAAATTTCGTGAATATAAAAAATTCTTCTTACGGCAAATCATTTTTTCGCCATTTTTTTTTTTTTTTCGCCATTTGCGAATTTGGCGAATGACAGCGGAAACCCTGGCATCCGCTTTCGTCACTTGGGATGTGTATCTACTTTTATCAGCATTCCAGTATTATCTAGGGAAAATTAAACTTTTACCAGAAGACTCGTCTGGGTTTACATTGTTTAGAAATGGTAACATTGCGACCAAATTAAAAAAAATTTCACTATATAGTACAATGGCTTCTTGTCGAAAGTGAATGTCAATATTTCCACATAATATGGCGACAAAAAATTTCCAAAATAGAAAAAATAGTGTTTTTTTTAGGGAATTTTTTCTTACATTCAGGCTCTTTTTATCTCCAAGGCTTGGGCCTCTTCCCAATTTCCAGGAAAAAAGCTCTTCATTTAAAATAACAAAATGTTAAGACTAAAATAATGACCTTGACCTAGTTTTTTTTTGAAATCCCAATTTCTCATACTTTTGAAGCTGTGAGCAAACAAATTTCAAGCACTAACCATATATATAAACCATGTCTAAGGACACATGTCAATGGTGTTGCCCTATTTTCATTTTTGTGGTTGGCAATGTGGAAGCACATGTGTACATATTATTTGCTAAACAGACTCACAGATTAGTCTGGATATATATTCATGTATATTTCACATGAAAATTATGTTTATTTATTTTTATATTTAACAGGTGCTGGAGAATCAGGAAAGAGCACAATTGTTAAACAAATGAAGTAAGTACAAAGTCATGCCCATGATTTAACTGGTCAGTGATAATTAACAGATTATGTAGCATATTCCTCCTAATAAACCTCCCACAAATTTTGGTTTAAATTTTTTTTATATCAGTCAACCTAATTGTAATGTGTAATTGTTTGTGAAACAGTTATCAAGCGCACTTAAATAAATGGGATCAAATTTTTTTTCCAGATCCATTGTAATTTGTATGCAGTCTTGTTTCCCGCTTTTTCGTCATTACGAGTGTTACTTTCCCCTATGAAAGAGACCCACCCCCATTTCTGTACCCCCATCCTCCTTAAATTGGGACTGTTATTTGATGTTAGCAAAGTAACATGTTTTTTAAATTGTGTATATGTATATGTCGTCTTCCTTTGGCAAAATACAAATCAGAATTATAGTGTTAAGTGTTGCATGGGCAAAACACTGTTACAATTAAACATGATTAAAAATTGAACTGCTGATTAAATTATTTTTTGCCATGTGCAAACTTATGATACAATGTAAATGTGACCCTAGCAGAGTTCACATCCTACTTACACTGAATCTTAAGAGTGAGAAAAGTTCTCAAGTATGTCATGTGATCAATAGTACTTATTTATATAGTCCCCTAGTCAGAGATGGCGCCATTTCCATCATGGGTTCCAAATGTCATTTATTCATGTTGGACAGATATAGTTTGGCTTAGCAACATTTCATCTTATTGTGCAATGATATATGCTTAATCTTCATTGATATTTTTAATTTAAAATATAAAAGTTGGGTGGGGGTGGGGGTAAACCTTTTTTTTTTAAACCTAGCATTCTAACTTCCTTATAAATCTGAATCCTAATTTTATTCATCACAACAACTACTCTAATACCACAAATAAGTTTCTGAATGAATATGAAAATGGTGAAAGTAGCATTCCATTTTTTTTGTTTCTAAAAATTCAACCATGTAAATGCGAGTTTATAAAAAAACAACAAGGTTGGTTGGTAGAAACTTTTTTTTAAAACTTTATTATCAAGTGCTTATATAGATATTTGCTTTGATCCCGGGATTTTCCTGTCCAATAAAAAAAACACGGCAAATTCCGGAAAATAGCCCGATGTTTAAACTGAGATTAGAATGTCGGCATGCGCGCCTCGATACCATATACAAGAAAATGGCTAACAATTTCCTTGTGTTATAACTTATTGCGGAGGAACGTTAAATGTCTAGTTTGCAAATTATTTGATAATTATAATTGCGTTGAAATGTAGAAAGATTAAATACTGTAACAATTTCAGAAACGATTTTGTGTCATTCTTTTTTCACAATTTTTCAGATTGTTAATTTTTGGTCTTGTGGCACCGTTGTGCTTCGAATTTCAAGTCACACTTTTTTAAAAGTTTCGGACGTGTTAAAGATCGTCTTTGGTATACAGTTTTATATATTTATTTTCTTTACCGTTGTTTTGGTGGTAAACTATATGAAAAACCATACCACTACGAGATATATGCCAATTAGTCGTGCTGTGTCTAATTTGATTGTAACACCTCCCATGTGAAATCACGTTGAAAGTTTCTATCATCTGCAATCTGATTGGCATTCAACCGATAAAGTCGGAGTTTATGTATCTTGGTGATTTTTAGAACAATGATTGACATTCACAGTGTCAATTAGTTTGTTTTTACAACAAACTGCAGTGTAGTGAAAATATAATACACAGGATATTCTGATTACGGGAGATTTTGACTCTCGTACAGGAGTCGCAGGTTTTCACTTTTGATTCTGAGAGACTACCGCACAATGCGGGAGACATCACATGTCTGGCCGTGTTTTTTGTTTTTTTGGACGAAAAAAAAAACAGGATCAAAGTGGATATTTTCTATACAGCAACAATCTACATAAGCACTTGATAATAAAGTTAAAAAAAAAGTTTATACACACCAAGTTAGAATGCTAGGTTTAAAAAAAGGTCTAATTGTTCCAATTCTGCCTTTTGTATCTTTGTCGTTGTTATCATCCCAATCTTTTCCCCCCGGTGAAGCCAAAATTGAATAGAGACATGTCGAAAGGTGTTGTTCATTATTAATATCAATAAATCATAAATTGATCTTCTAATGTCATAAAATATAAAAGAGAAATAACTGAAGCCGATTGTACCCCGGAAGATTTACGCCGCTTAAAGGGATTATATTGGCATATTACCGTCAATTCCCAGACCTAAATACACACGCCCAGCATGAAGATACACTTATAACTTAGAGATATGCTCGTCTAAAGTTTCTAATTGCATAACCTCTTCAAAACAAACATCAGGTATATGAAGCCACGTTTTTGTTTTTGTTAACATTTGCCATTTTCAACAAACCGCTTTCGGGTTTCCGATCAGTCATCGTATGACATCATGAAGACTCGTTCCCGATCTCGTTTTCAAGGCTTTGTTTGGGAAGTTTACGGAGTTCAATGTAAACATTGCCCAATACTTTATTGTGGGACGTATAAAAGTTTTGGCCAATATTCAGTTACTATTAATTTGATAACTTTCAAGTAAATAAAGGTTATACGTCAGTATATAAGCATTATTTTGTGCACACTGCATAAAGGAAAAGTCTGGATTAAATGTGTGTTTGTGTTACTTGCCAATATAATCCCTTTAATATATTGTGTCATTAGAACAGGTTAGAGTTATGTCGCTTAGTTTGGGCCGCTTAGTAATTCTATGTTATGTGTTTTCGCATTCGCTGTAATGCTACAAATCTATAATCAATGATATTACATGCTCATCGGCAGGTGCATTTTAATTGATTCAATGATAAACATTATCAGCTCAGGTTTTGATGCTTTTTAACTGATTTCTTAATTTTAATTTAACTCTACACTCCATTAGAACACAACCGGACCAAGTATTTACTAGACTTTGTCGGTCGGATGTGGGTTTATGTCGAACCCTGGATTTGTGATAACTTCAGAGACCATTACCACTACATGTACATTATATTAAGCCAGATTGTGAACTAAAATTCTGGTCTATTGATTGATGGTGTCCATCTGTCATTCAACAATAACTGACTTACATTTAAGTTTGCTTAACGCAACAGAGCTAGTAAATAAGCATAAAACTACTTTGAAATTAAAAATCAAGAGTATTGTGTTCAAGTTGAAAACTGCAAAATCAAAAGTGAGTAAGCAGTTTTCATAATTTTGATTTCACAGTACACGTACATAAAAATCCTGTTTGAACTTGATCAATTGGTAGCTTATATGGCAAACTGTTTTAGATAGGAAATGACTTAATATGTTTATCTATGTGAATCTTTAAAACACTTAACATCACAAGCATATTTAGATTTTGACGTAGAATTTGCTAATTATTGGCAAAATTGAAATATTTCATTTTGTAGCTCTACTTAGTACTGTAGTATTAAATTATTGATTGACTATTTTTCAGAATTATCCACGAGAAGGGTTACTCACAAGAAGAATGTCTTCAGTACAAGCCTGTGGTTTACAGCAACACGATACAGTCTATGATAGCCATAATTCGTGCCATGGGCCAGCTTAAGATTGACTTTGGTCACCCGGACAGAGCTGTAAGTACCTTAGATCTGTGTCTTCTGTGGTCTTTGCCTCAAGCTCATTTACTCTGCAGAGGTTTGAGTATTTTACGTCTAAATTTGTAGGTAATGCAAATTGTCAAAATGTTATGGGTAATAATGAACAATTTAATCAATGCTGTATAGAATCTGGGCTTTTTTACTTTATTAAACAGATATTCAGCTATTTCCTAATTGAAAAATCAAGTCCCCCCCCCCCCACCCAATTGAGGCAAAAAGTATCCCAAAATGAAATTATTTTTTTTATGTTCTTTAAATTTTGCGGATAAAACTCCCACTGAATATAAAGTATTACTGTAATATCTGATTATTAACGGTTAGAAATTGATCTTTACAGTGTTATGTTTTTTTTTTCCCCAATCTTGAAGGCTTGGGCCTATTCCCAATTTCTCTGAGAAAAAATCAATCAACACTGAAATTGTCAGTACCATATGCTTAATTTTACCTCTTATTCAGATATTTCAGTGCTTGAATACCCCCAACTAGTGCCATATGGAGCACTGCTGCCTCCCTAAAATTAATGTTGTGCCCTGAATCCAACCCTGCCTTATTAATACTTGAAGCAAGATTATTGTGGTAAAAAGGTTAATTATTGACATATTGACATGTTCATTATACTAATGATTGGTCAGCCGCTGTTGGTGGCAGGCATTCTGTTCATTGTCTTGATCAGCATGATGATATCCAACACTTGCTGAATGTGGCTGTCACCATCAAGTGGCAAAATATCCAGAGAGACATAATGTTATTAACTTTGGATCAATGCTTGAAGGATATCTGGTAATCTGCAGTGGATTTTTTAACTTCTAAACATTGTTTTGATGAAACCAAAGAAAATCATTTTACAAAATATATCACCTAGATTAGTTTACGGTGCAGGAGTGAAATTAGTCGATGACATATTTTTTATATTTATAGCCTAAGTGATACTGCAGTATGGCACCGCTCAAAAAACTGTCTCAAGTAGGCAGCATTGGGATACAACTGAAAAATTGTTGAATGTGATGCTAAACACCATACAACAACATATTACAGATTCTGTTGTTAAAAAAATCACGATCTCGACAAGATAATAAAATATATTGGGGGAGAGTAAAAAAAACAATGCTGGGCGATGAAAAGCTAGGAATTAATTTGGCCTTCACACAAATCTTAGTTGGTGCCTTTTGAAGTGGGAAAAATAAGCATTTGGTGGGGGAGGGGGGGGGGGGGGGGGATTTTGATAGGTCGTAAAATAAAATAAAGAAAACAAAAGATATCATAAGGATGTATATTTAAAACAGTTAACAGGTCTACATCCATGTTCTTAATTGTGTAACTGGCATTAAACCCCACTTTTTTTTCTTTAGGGGAATTTTTCTGACATTAGTGGGAAAAAACCATAATACTATTTTGTGGGGGCAATGTGGCTGAATTTCGCCAAATATTTGGAGTAAAAAAACACTGCAGTATATAAACAAGCATTTATGCAGCTGCTATATTTAACTTACAGTGAGTTAACACTTTGGCATTGTGGTCAATCGCCAGAGCTTTTTTTCTGAAGATTGGGAAGAGGCCCAAGTCTTCAAGATTGGGTAGAAAACGGCGCGATTGATGGGAAATTTTTAAAGGCTTTTTAGCAAAAGGTGTTCTTACCAATAATTATCAGATATAAAAATACTTCATATGTAGTTGTTTTTTATCCCATTATATAAGAAAATTAAAAAAAAAAATGTGTTTTTCTTTTGTTCTTTTTATCCATTTTGGAATAAAAAAAAATCTCAATTGGGGAAAAACCCATGATTGTTTTAATTGGGAAGGCACCGAATGTCGGCCTCTATTTAATAAGATAAAAAAGCCCTGAACACAGTCTAGTTTCCATATGTAAGTGGAGAGTAAGAAAATGTCATTGAGTTTCACAGAAGAAGATTGTGTTTGACCAGTGACTTATTGACTTGACCGTTTCGTTTGGAAATCTGTATCTCAATTACATACTTCTGAATGTTCTTCACAATTCAGAGCAAACAGCCATGTAGCCCCTGCAGTGTTTTTTTTTGGATTTAGATGAATTGCGGGCAGGTCCTTTCCATAGGGGAAAATAACATTGTATAAATGACTAAACTGGGGGTGTGTGGGAATGATTGATTGATTGATTGATTGATTGATTGATTGATTGAATATTGAGCGTCATTTTTATGCCATCGAGGGTTAACAGACGATCAGTTAACCTAACCACTGTTTCCTGGGATTAACCAGTACTCGAACACACCCCATCTCCGCAAGTAACTGATAACTTTCCAACTTGAATCAGTGGTGAGAGACGAATGATAATGATACACAATGTCGTATATCAATCATCACGGAGATATACGAAACTCGTAAAGATACAGGTATAAAACAGGTTACAGGTCAACATCCTTGTGCTTTGTTGCTTTAAACTGTTAAACTGGCATTAAACCCCATTAAAACATTTTTATTTGAAGGGGAATTTCTTCATAAATTGGGGTAAAAAAACATGCATTTTTGGGAGGGGAATGGTGCTGAACTTTGGCCCCAAAAATGGCCAAAAGACACTGCTCTGTATCCAGAGACTATAGAAATGGTATAAAATTTTGCCTATCGAAGAATCGGATTTTAATTAAATTTACAAGTTAATATTGAGTTTGCAAGAAATGTGGGCTCAACAGTTCGTTCTTCAGATTAACACAGTGAAGTGAAACAATTGGCAAAGTGACTGACATAAAATCAATGAATGTAATCTCGACTGATGTTCACTATGTTCACTATAACTCCCCATGTTTTCACTGATGTAGTCGTCTCCTATGTTTCCAAGCGACAAGGCACTTATCACTTCCTATGTACAACGACACATTTCCTGCTGGTCCACATTGCCAGTGGTATAAACCATGGGTAATTAGGCTGGGCAGGAAGCTGGCCATTAGCTCATCATCCATCTTGTCAACTGTAATATCCTATATTATATATATCATATATTTTAAAGAAAGTGTAAATACATGTATATGACATATATATATATATATATATATATATATATATATATATATATATATATTTATATATATATCTATTGTAATATATGACATTTGGAATTTTCGCCAGTTTTGGGATATTTTCTTCGAATTTTGGAGATCTGGAGATGGGGTTGGCGAGCTGTTTTAAAGGGGTTTGGTGAAAAGGGGAGTTTGGTTATCTTACTAATAAAGGATTGACATGAGCTGCATATATTAATGATTGCTCATAATTACGACGACTGGGTGTTAAAAGTTTCTGTAAACATGCGTAACAACCATGCACATAATGTAGTTTTGATTTGAAGAGTTTGCTGGTTAGCTCAGTCGAAATGGTGTTTGGCTATCAATCCAGGGGTCATCCCGCCGGGACAGTCATCATAATGGTTGTTATACGATATTGTGTCCCATTGTTGTTCGTCTCATCGATAACTAAAGACTTTAGTGGGAAAGTTATCAGTTACTTGTAGAGATTGATTGGTGTGCTAGAGTACTGGTTAACCTCCAAGGATACCAGGAAAGAGTGGTTATGTTAACAGATCGTCAGTTATTTCCCCATGGTATATGAAACTGATGCTAAATATTCAAACAAACAAACATTGATCTAAAGAAGCTGGCCAGCGAAATTAATGATACACATGGAGCTGTGCTAGAAAGCAAACATGTTTTTCATAGGGTAAATTTATTATAGCAGTTTGTGCTGTACTTCATACATGGTATATTATGGCATACTTTGCATTCAATGAAGTAAGCGGATAACTTGAGAGTTGTATGCAAAACTATAGCATCTCCTTCCTATACTTGTATGTAAATATGACAGTTTTACACTGGCTTCAGGACATATTAATATTATGACAGAATTTTATGGCCTAACCTGTCAGTTATATTACAACTTTCAGGCATAATTACAACAACTTCATGCTCTGAGAGACTATTTTTACTGCATCATGAATTAAAAATGGGTAGATTGTTACAGATTGTCATGTGATGCAAACAGGTCTATCTATGGCTGTACATTTTTATAATTTCCGTGTTTTACTTGTTATAAAGTTATGATGTTATAAGTGATAGCCGGGCCTTTTTTTCTGTAAATTTGGAAGAGGCCTTAGAGATTGGGCGAAAATACAGTGCAATTGAGGGATTTTTTTTTAGCTTTATCAAATTGGAAAATAAAGTGAAATTACACTGTTCACATTTCTAACCATTAATTATCAGATATTAAAAAAATATTTCATATCCAGTGTTTTTGATCCCCTTATGTAAGATAAATTCAACACATAAAAAAATCCATTTTGGGATATATTTGGCCTCAGTTGGGAAGAAAACATGAATTGGGAAGTAGCCGAATATTGCTTTTGTTTAGTAAGGTAATACAGTCCTGGATGCTCGGCAGGTAGTGTCTGTATTGACCCTTAGCATGTTCTTCTCACCAGTTAAACTGTTATACATGCACGCAATGTAGATCTAGCTCAGCTTGCAGATAATAACTTGACTTGTGATCTACATTGTTGTGTGTCTCTCAACAAATAAGATGTCTTAACCCTTTACTTCATATAGACACTTTTGGACACCTCTAATATAGACGTCTTTGGAAACCTCTAATATTGACGCCTTTGGACACCTCTGATATAGAAGGCTTTTGAATTATTGGGTGAATTATGTTTATATGAACTGACAGTGTGGAAAACAGTGCAGGAAGTGTTCAGATTGCTCGTAACGATATATATCCTGAAATGTGTTGAAAATGGTGTTAAACCCATTTTACCCTTTACTCCATAGATACGTGTTTTCCCACACCAATCACAGAAGACCTTTGAAAACAGTGCAGGAAGAGTTCAGATGGCTCGTAACAAGCAATCTGAGCACTTCCTGCACTGTTTTCCACTCTGTCATTTAATATAAACATAATTCACCCAATAATTTAAAAGCCTTAGACTATATTGGGTATCCAAAGGTGTCTATATTAGAGGTGTCCAAAAGCGTTTATATGAAGTAAAGGGTTAAAAAAAAATCATTGTAATTGAGTTCATGCAGTGGGTGTAGTACTTATATACTTAGTAAAGAAACAAGATTACTGAAAACACATCACCACATCTCGTTATTGTTTGAATCACTCAATGATCAAGTGAGTAATTGACCATTGTTTCTTATGTATCTGTTGAACAGTGATGACTTAATTAATGTTTGAAAGCAAATTGAATTGAGTCCTAGTCTTGGGTTTAATCTTTCCAAAAGATCAGAGGGTCTTCCCTTCACTTTGGGGCAGAGGGCCAGGGCCGTCTGAGGGGGGGGGGGGGGATTTTCACATTGTTTGCTTCACATCATATCTGTGGTTATGTATAAAAACTCATGATACATGTACAGTCAAACCTGTACTAACGGTCACCTGTTATAAGCAGCCACCTGCTTTAAGCGGCCAGTTTCAGACCCTCCCGTCGAAATTTACTATATAATTTAACTGCAATAGGCGGTCACCTGGTCAACGCGGCCAGCGGCCAACATTTTTGGTCCCAAATGCATTAAAAACCTCCTAAAACGGCCACCAAATTAACAAATTTAACCGTAAAATATCGATTTTGGCATACAAGTTTCATTACGGCCACAGAATTAATATTTAATTAAAGTACTAAAAACCAAATCAATCAAATAATTATAATAAATCTTTAATTTAAAATAAGTTTCTTTTAGTTCAAACTTTCTTAATTGGCCGTAAACAAACCAAACAAAGCTGTTATTGTGGTCTACATAATCGCCATTTTTCTGACTCCAACCAAACAAAGCTGTTATTGTGTTCTACATAATCGCAATTTTTCCGACTCAAACACGAGTGTAGTGCATGATAATTTTCACATCTCTATTTTTAGCTCGCGTCAGATCAAAGTGTTTTGTGTAAACACGTTAACTGTGAAAAAGTCGGCATATAAAAAGACTAAAGAAGCTAACGTTTTTGAGACGATAATTAGAATGGCAGTTTGTTCGTGCTTTTAACGAACGATAAGGAATTAACTCATTAAGTTCACACTTGTAAAAACCGCTAATTGTGGAAAATATAAAATTTGGAAATGATTTATTGTGACTTAAATCATAAACGTTTTGATTGTCAGCGTGTTAGCAATGCCACCAAAACGGAAGTGTTTGACTTTGGATGAACGTGTTGAGGTTGTGAAATTGTGCCAATATACAAAAATACTTCGCTAATCTGGGTGAAAATTGATGACCCTGTAGTAGGCAGCCACCTGTCTTAAGCGGCCAATTTGGCCCTTTCCCTTGGCTGGCTGCTTAAGACAGGTTTGACTGTATAACATGTTGAAAAGACGGGACATTATAGAGCTATTTTCTTTGAAACTGGGAAGCACCCCAAGCATTCAAGGACAATGTACGATTGAGGGGAAACTGGCAATTATTTTAAGGCTGTAGCTACATTATAGTAATACTTCATTATACAGTGTGTTTTTTTATCCTCCATTATTTTAATGTTAGAAAAATTCCGAATATCGACCTCTGTTAAATAAGGTAAATAAGTCCTGCATTAGCCTAACCAGTCGCAGGGTTCCTTAGTTTCTTTAACTAGAAAAGAAATCAGAGAAAATCTATATAAAATTAGGAGAAAAAGTATATTCCAGGGCAGGGTTAATGGGACAAAATTTTCAGCCCTAAAACAGCCAGGGCACTGACATGAAGCTTGTGCCAGGAATGCAGTTACAAGGGTATGTCGAACCAACCTTGGACGAGTTACGAGTCCCTGTTTCCAATGTCACATTCCCTTCAGTTCTATCTTGGATGGCTCAGTTCCTCATGATTCCCCATAAATTTCTCATATCTAAATGGCTCTGTGTTTGGGACGGATCTGTAGAGCATGAATCCTTTTTTCCATTACCCTCTACCTGGGACTGGAACAACCTTATGCGACCTACACAGTATTTTGACATACAATCAAACCCTGTCAGAAACAGCCTGTCAAGGGAATGAGCAAAAGTGGTCTTTTAAAATAGTGTTAATTAATATATAGGTTAATTTGCTCTGAAAGTATGGAAATGGGAAATAGCAGATGTGGCTAGCTGCTTAAGACAAGTTGCTACTCGCCAGAGGTTACCACTTACACAGGTTTTACTGAATATGTTGAATAAGAATTGCTAAGGATTCTGCTCCATAAGTGCATAAAACCTTTTTTTTAAGGCACCAGGTGCTTTGCTTCATCATATATGCTTTAAGTACCTCTTTGCCTAATACATTATTAAGTAATGAGATAATTTATTGTAATGTAGATGGTCATATCCTCTATTGTGTACATTGTTACAAGTTGTTGTCATCTCATCTCATTGTGTATTTGAATATATGGGAGCCATGATCAGTCCGCATGAATAATACATAAATATATACTTTCATGGTTGTGCTGACGAATAAACATTCTGTAATGACAGTTCATTATGGTGGCCAGTAGGCACCAAAATCACGGATGACAATTATAATTTGTCTCATTGTGAGATCTCGTAAACAGGAATGTGTATGTTCTACTTGACCAGTAAGCATATGTGTATGTTACTGTGTGTTGACAGTTGTTTTCTGCATTAAACATTTTTATTGTTTATCAATATAAATGTTGAAACTATTTTTTAGCTGAGAAGCCCTTTTTTGAATTTCTATTTGATATATAAACCGCAGCGTGGTCTAGTGGTAGAGCATCCGCCTTGCATGCAGAAGTTTGTGGGTTCGATCCCAGACCAGGTCATACCAAAGACTTTAAAAATGGTACTAGAAGCTTCCTCGCTTGACGCTCAGCATTTAGAGGAGAGTTCTAGGTCTGGTTTGCCTGGTGTCAGTATAATGTGACTGGGTGGGGTTGTATACCATGTGTCTGCGGCATGATACTCCAGTGTGACAGCGCTCAGAATACTGTCTCAAGTAGACACCGTCGCGATATGACTGAAAATTGTTGAAAGCGATGCTAAACACCATACAACATCTATTTGATATTGTATATTTTCATACTCGTTTTGACCTATTACGTGATAATTGACCTGACATGAGTTGTCAATCAAATAAATCTATATTCCAATCAGCGATACCTGGGTCTTCTTTGTTTGCATACGGTATAATTGATACAATCATCAAACAGGCCTGATTAATGCAGTTGATAGAGCACCTTACAATCCAGGCCAGAGGGGTTGTGGTTCAAATTGCTGCCTGGTAGCAGTCTCTGTGTTGATTGATATACAACATTGCGTCTCATTGTCATTCATCTCACACAGCTGATTCAAGTGGGTAAGTTATCAGTTACTTGCGGAGCTGGGTGTGTTTGAGTTCTGGCTAACCTTCCAGGATCCCAGGAAAAAGTGGTTAGGTTAACAAGTATCTTGTTAGCCCTAAATGGCATATAAAAATGATGTCAAATATTCAAACAAACAAAGCAAACAAACACAAACATCAAAATGAGTTGGAGAACTCTGGAATGAACGTGACTGACAGAAGAATTTGATTTTGGGTTATTCATTCATTTTGGGTCATTATAAATGACAGTGGCCTGTTTACTATAATATGGTTTTACCGGTTTGATTGACATTTGTTGCAGTCATTAAGGACTTGATCATTTGTCACCACATTCGGTGTTCTACATCACCATGTAATTTATAATGGCGTACAACTGATAATGTCATAAAACTGTGACAATTATTGGTTGTTTTCTCCACGGAAGTTCACCCTGATTGTATGTGTTTTTTCACAGTAATTTGGTGACAAAAATAGTTATTTATGGCTTATCCAATATGTCTGTAATAGCTTACAATATAATGTACACTTGATATATATACTTGTAATCATGTTAAGTTTGTGTCAAGAAAAAAACTACTTGGAAGGTTTTTGGCGACGAATCTTTATTTGTTGATCTTATATGTAGACTGACCTTCATCTTTAAATTTAATTTATTCAGTTATGATTGGCGGAGACATATTTTATTTATGGCTTGGATATCCATCCATCTCAAATTGTCTCTGTGCTCCATAACATTTGAATGCATTATGGGATTTTTAAATAACTTTAAACTGATGTTGAAACTAATGTTTGCCATATTTAGATAATGAAGTGCAGTGTAACAGCCATTTTGGGTTCAAGGTTAAGGTCATACTCAGAGGTCATAGATCACCTAGGCAGAATGTTTTGTCTGCTCAATATTTTTATAACTGCTTGAGAGATTTTGCAATTACTTGGCACAAATCTATCTCTCCATCAGTCTGTCACAAAATGTGTCCGCTCCATAACTTTTGTGATAAACATTTTTAGGAAGCACTTGCAAAACCCCTGAAACTGTTTAAAATATATGTTGAAGGGCTTTCTCTTTTAATTGACAGTTCATTGTATCAGTAAATGAATTCCATAACTTAAGTATTTACAACAGTGTAATCATTGTGAATTTTTTATAATTATTCAACCTTAATTCGAAACAAAATTAAAATAGTATATTATCACCATGTTCAAATTGGGAGAATTATTGTTGATCATTTGAACATGAATTATGATTTATTGCCGCAATATTTGCACAACGCTGTTGTCTGCAGAGATAAAATTAACACCTTCACTTTGTTGCTGCAGAAACTGCAGAAACAGAGTACTGTATTTAGTACTGGTGCTGCTGCACTCGCCAAGATATATAAAGGAGGGAAACGAGATGTATAAATAATTAAATGATATTAGAATGATATTGTGTTTAAACAGCAAGTTGATATGATAATGGCTATTCGTTACACAAAGTGTTGAAAGGAATTAACCAAATGCCAAAAGTCAAATACTTCAGATACCAACGAAATTGTAATGTTTTCACTTCATCCTGTTTATGTTCGGTGGTTGGTTGAATACAGTTGAATGTTAGAACATGCTCCAAAAAATATAAACAAGATAGTTGATGATGTAATATGTAAAAATATCAGTTTTCGTGCAAAGGCATTCTTAAATTTAAGAAATAACAGGAAATTGATATGTGAAATCAATATGTATCCATTTAATACAGGAGATAAACTTTTACAACAAGCTGTGATATTCAGTAAATCACAGTTGAAACATCTGTTATCTGTTCTTCCTGCATTGCATTAATCCAAATATATCTATTTATACATATAATGTCTATTGTTTATATCAAATATGGATAAAAAACGTCCATTCGGTAGATACTTTAGTCACATTTGTATGCTTTATCATCATTATATTATAGTTGAGATAGTATTATCAGTAGTCAACATGCTCAGTGTTGTTGTTGTGTGTGTGTGTGTGTTCATTTATCTTAAAGCTGTATAATCCATATTTAAAACACACGTTTGGACTATGTTTGTTAAAGTATTTCATTAATCATTTTGTCGATATGATCCACCATTATTATTGAAAAAATCATTGATAGAAAACCTTTGCATACTTATTTTAAAACTAAATATCATTTGCAATGGTTTGATCATGTGACTCCGAAATTCGCCCTGCATTTCTTCTTTATCCTTTCAGTATTTTGATATGATGACAGTTTTACAGTAGCCCTAATTTAACATAATTATTACACTAATTATGTTTGCCAGTAGTTCGGTATTGTGCATGCTGGTTGTTTGGAAAAATATGCTTATTTTATTGCAAATAAAGCAATTAAATATGACCTCAAGTACATGTACTATGAACATCTATTTAATTAGTTGTTACAACAGTGATGGTGTCCTGCTGAATGGTTTGGATTGCAGTCTTTGTAAAGTACACATGAGTAATACAATGCGATGAAGATGTTTTAACACTGGGCCGGAGCACAAAATGTTTAAGGATGACCCATGTCCAACTGCACCATCTAATAGCCATTATTTTCAAACATGGTGGAAATAAGATGCAAGTCATGTTCACAAGGTCGAAGTCATCATTTTGTTTAATATGTCCAATGTAAGTGCCTAATTGCATTTAGGAGATGGTTTTAGGTCTGATTGGTCCATTGTGTAATTATTTGACTGATTGAGTATCATACCATGGGTTCCATACCAGTGATGTCTAGGTCCTCCATGGCCATGTGATTGGTTCAAACTCGAATATGAGCGTCTTTTGCTGTAGCTTTAAAGTCCTTGACATGGATTAGAAATGTGAATCATGGAATTGAATAAAAACCTCTAAACTGACATAATTAATAGCATATGTTTATGGCATTTTTGCCCCCCCCTGGCTATACAGTACTTAAAATTAATAGAACTTTACATACATACTGTGTTCCTGGTTAATGCTTACAATTTGGAAAGATTATGATTGTGATCAGTAGGAGTTCCATTCTTCCATGTGTCTGCAGCATGTGACAGTCAGGGCATACCTGCTAATGAAGTGATTGGCAGACACTGAACATCATACAATTTGTGTGGTCAGTAAAGGCATAGTACCACCATTGCAAAAAGGAAGTGCTTCCGTGGGGTAGTCACATAATGGCGGTTATAAATAATCCTCATTTCTTCTTCTTTAAAAATGCATTTTCCTTATTTTAATGCTCATTTTTTTTATTTGAATGGCATTATTGATGTATTTTGAACATTTTGATAGCATTGTCATGTTTGAATTGTGAATTTAGAAAAAAAATTGATGCTTGGAAATTGGGGTATGAATACATGATTTTGGAAGTCTACTTTGACTTTGTCACCAGTGTACACACTGAGTAGAAAAATAATCTCTTATATGACACATGACCTCACTTTTCTCATCATATTTTGATGGTGCAGAGGTTGGCAAAAAGTAAATTGTAGGTTTCACTTCTTTCATTTAGGATTCTCTATGAATGACAAGACTTCAAACTTTTATTATTTACTATAGAAAAAAGAACAAAAATCAATGGTGGGTTGACACCTAAACAGGAATAAACTTAAGTAATTTTTTGGTGTATAATAATTTGTGCACACATGGGTGAATTTCAGGGATGGGTGGGGGGAGATAAGGGGATGGCTGGACCCCCCCCCCCCCCCCCCCACTCCCCACCCCATTGAGATGAAGTATTAAAAAAAAAAAGGTATCAGTTTTAATAAAAATAGTGTAAAACATAATAGGGACCTCACCTGGAGTTTTGTGACTCCTTTCGGATTTACCTGTATTGGACAATAACTCTCCCCTACCCCCCTGCTGGCCCACCATATCCTCCCTGACTGTATTGTAACAGATGGACAAAAAGTAGAAAACATGCAGTTTAAATGTTTGCAGATGTTTTGAAATAATATAATAAGGAAGTTTAGGTTTACTTGCAGCTTTTTAAGTGGATGATGTATAATCAGTGTGCCAACTTGTTGGAATAACTGTGTTATATATTTACCTGCAGCACAGACTCTGGCAGCACAGGATGGAACAGCTAAAGATTATTGATAAAAAATATGAGGGAGTTCTTTGTTAGGGCTTTGGGATGCATATAAGTGATGGGATCAGGGACATTTTGTAATTGAACTTTATCATTTGATTAATATAAATATATTTTAATGGTAATATAGTTTGCTGGAATGACTCAGTCACTGCTGATTCACTCAGTGGAGCATATGGTCCAGTGGTAGAGTACCAGGTGTGTGTGATCAGAGTTTCATTGGTTTGATCCTCCCCCACAGCCATGTATGATGTCTTTGAGCAAGATGCTTTCCGCATATGCTTAATACTGGGTAGAACAGGAAGATTTCAAGTGTGATTTGTATAAGTTGAAAGAACTTGTTAAGCAAACGAAGTAAAGTAAATAAACACTGATTTGTTACACACATGTATACATGCTTTGAATGTGACATGACTTGATAAAATTGTTCTACTAAGAACAAGCTGGGCCCGATTAGCTCAGTCGGTTACACGTCTGACTATCTATCCAGGGGTCGTGAGTTTGAATGCCCGCCCAGCAACATTGTGTCTCATTATCATTCGTCTCTCACCACTGATTCAAGTGGGAAAGTTATCAGTAACTTGCGGAGATAGGGTGTGCTCGAGTACTGGTTTATCCCAGGAAACTGATCGTCTGTTAGCCCTTGATGGCATAAAAATGACACTAAATATTCAATCAATCAATCTATCTACTAAGAACAGACATCACAAAAGCCAATAGAGTGAAATGGTTTGCCCTTTAATATGCTGTGTATGAAATGATTTAACCTTTAAATGCCTGTAATGCATTGCTTCCTGTGGCAACAGCAGCTCTGTTTTAATGGGTATTCCGTGACTTGCATACAACTTACACGACTTGTATGTGTTAGTTAATTAGTTATGTTTCATGTCAGTATTTGACTTTATCAGTATATGTTTTATGTTAACTACTTCACATGGACAGTTTTTTCTGTCTGACTGAAATCAGATATTGAAGGTCCGCAAGTTCCACGTGTATAGGTGTATGATCTGAATGCAGTTTTTTCCTTTTAGATATGTCAGGTAAACTGTGTAATACATACTTCCTGACATACTGCCTTTAAACTTATTTAATAAACATAGATTGTGAAACAGTTATCTTAAAACTTCTACAAATCTCATTGGCTGTCTTTCTGGGTAGGACCAGCACAAATGACATGCAGACATGGACACTACTCATATCCTTGGCTGTGGATTGAATGTATGACCCTGCAATGCTGGGTCCAGTAGTTTACCCCTAAACCATGATGTCAGCACTGATTTAAATATATATTAATAAGCATAATTCAAAATTCTTTGTTCAGTATATAAAGCATGCAATGTTGTCCCAAAGTTTTTGAGTTACTGGTTTATAAAATGATTATAGTTGACTGAGAGCAGAGTCAGGTGTTGAGTCCTCCCCTTGGCTAAGTTTCTTGAATGCTGATCAGAGTATTTAGTTTATATATACTAATTTATTCTATCTTGATTGTGAAGAAAGCTTAAAGCTAATTTGAGCTGCTCTGGAGTTCACCTCCTTGGTGGAACCAGTATTGAGTGTTGACTCAAACTTGGGATCAAACTCGCAACCTATAGATAACGTGAGCTGCCAACACTATCCACTGCACCGCCGCCGAGACTAGTTGGTTGTAAATTAGGAGCAGAAATTATATTGTTTGAGATTCCAACTGCAGTATGTTTCCTTTCCATTAAGGTTTCTTTACTAACACATTCTGAATACTAATTGGCGATTATTCACCTTAATGGTTAAGATTTATACCTCAAAGAAAGCGGTCATACCAGGGTATTACTCTGTTTAAAACTCTTACCAGCTGTGAATCATTACCTATAAAATTCTTTAGGTTTTTCGCAACATTCCAGATCGCTGGCTTTGTAGAAAATAAATCTGGCTTATTTTCTATTGTTCAGCAGTATACAGGGTACCGGTTGTAGTATACAGAGTACCAGTTATATACATTATTATATGAAAGGCTGCAGTGGGAGTGGTGGTACAGTTTTGTTGTACATCGTTCTTATCATCAATATTTAATTCACTTAGCAGGCAACAAACTTGTTTCTTTCACTGCCAGAAATATCGATTATACGAAATTGGCACCTCTGGTGAATGTGTGTATATATCCACTGTGATCAAATTCAGTTGAATCTTATGTCTGGTGGAGCATTCCTCATTACTAGAAGACTGCTAATATAATCATGGTTTCTCGTCTGGTTGTGTTTGATATAGTCATGGAATGCGACATGGATCCTCTTGTTTGTGGCTGTGTTTGAACATGCATAGATTTGCACAATTTGAAAATATGGCAATTCTTAAAATAAAATGTTTTTCGTGCTCCTACCTACCCACTCAGAATTGCAGTTACCCCAACTTTTTTTTATTGACTTTCAAAAGTGTTGAATTTCTTTTCATGATTTCTGTCTAATTTTGTTGAAAATGACTATACAAAATCAAAATCTGGCAAAAATAAATCTACCTACCAACATGAAAAATACTGGGTCAAAGCACAGCAAACAAACATTTTTAGCTCGCCAGGACGAAGTCCAATGAGAACTATTGCCATGACCCCGGTGTCGTCGTCGTCGTCGTCTATAGACACCCAGGTTAAACTTTTGCGTTTAAGATATCTATGCAACCACTCATTGGATGTGAATGAAACTTCGCATGTGTCTTCACCATTATCATTGGAACACACAGAGACAAGAACCATAACTCTGGATTGCATTTTGGCACAATTATGGCCCTTTTTGGACTTAGACACCCAGAGGCGAGCTTTGTTGTCTTCTGACAACTCTCGTTTAATGATGGCCTAATTGAATAACACTAAGAATAAGTTTGATATGCTTTGATCTTGCATTATATACTTTTAGAGTGTCCACCTGGCATGCTGGAGGTTGTGGGTTTGATCACTGGCTGAGTCATATCAAAGACATGCAAAATAGTCCTTGAAACTTCCTGTCTTGGTGCTCAGCATATAGAGGATAGTTCTAGGTCTCATCAGTCTGGTGGCTGTATAATGTGACTGGGTGGAGTATCAATTATTCCATGTGTCTTACGGCATGATACTACAGTGTGTCAGTGTTTAGAATACTACAAGTAGACACTGAAAAGTTATCGAAAGCGATGTTAAACACCAAATAACAACAATAACCTATTTATATTCTACTTGATTACATGTATGCTTTATGTTATAAAGATGTCATTGTTGTTCAACTCATTTGAGCCGGGCCCATTTAGCTCAGTCATTAGCGTGTCTGACTTTCAATCCAGGGGTCTTAAGTTCAAATCCCCACTCCGTGATGGTTGATATACAACATTGCGTCTTATTATCATTCATCTCTCACTGCTGATTCAAGTGGGAAAGTTATCAGTTATTTGCAGATATGGGGTGTGCTGGAGTACTGGTTAACCTTTCAGGATCCCAGGAAACAGTAGTAAGGCTAACTGATTTTCTGTTAGCCCTTGATGGCATAAAATGATGCTAAATATTCAGTCAATCAATCAATCAACTCATTTGAGCTAATGTCCAGTGGAAGATCCCTCTAATTTGAGGATGAAGGGGGACTTCCATGCATGCCACCATATCATAGTTTATGCATTAACTTTTAACCGGTGATAATGTCTGACTCATATGTCTTGTCACTTCAAAGTGCCTACTGGCTCAATGAAGCTGTTGTTGTACATGTGATAAACCCCCCATTATATGTCATTGTGTGCGTACTTACATTGTGTTTTGACCTACAATACTTCCACTTATTTGCGGCTTTAAAATATGTTTACGCCATTCAGGGTCACTTACTTAAAATGGTGTTGTTTGCTTTTAAGGGATATCTTTGTCATCAGACCCACACCTTGTGTCATAATTATGTGCTAAGCAAATAAGCTTTACCATTATGTCCCCACAACTAGCTCTGGCGAGACAGTAGAAGGGCGTACAAACATCTTTATTTACACAAGTCCTCACTGTGGCTTGTTACATACCAAGGTCCTTACTTATAATAATATATTTGTTGTCCATATCTGAATATAATTATATGTCAAATATATTATAGAAAATTATAATATAAACAGCAGCATACAATGATCTTGGCTTATGAAAAGCCTACCTGGAACCTCTGACATGCCAATCGAGTAAACATGTTGGGAGAGAAACATATGTCAGCATTTCGGCTAGTTCAACCGATAGAGCAAATGTCCTGTCTGAGAAAGGTCCCAGGGTTGAGTCCAGATTTTCTTCATATTTTTCTTGTCCTGTTACACTTCCAATAATTTTTCATTCATTTCATGATGATGTCTGTTCAGGACAGCATACTATGATATTTATAGTCATATTGCCCTGAAACGGGGTATTTAAATGTCTCATTTATGAATCTCTCTACATAGTGGCCCCGTCAGGAAGGGAGTCGCACCAATGACCTCAGATTTGAGAGGCATCGGGGAATGTAAATCGCACTGAGTGTCCTCCATTTGTAAGTCATCTTATCTGTATTTCTAAGTAAACAAGAAGGTTTTAGGCATACTCTGGTAATATTCAAATGTTGTGATTAGCGTTGTTTTTGTTGGTTCAAAGTGTAATCGGAGCTTTTATGTAAATAAAGTGACTAGATATAAACAAAATTATGGGCTAAATGAATAAGGGGTTTATATAAATGTGAACCAGTTTTAAAGCTGAAGACTTGAATGGATTTAACACCATTTACCTGTTATAATTTATATACAGTAAAACCTGTCTTAAGCAGCCACTTGAAGGAAAGGGCAAGAATAACCCTTTAATGCAGGTGGCTCCTTAATACAGGTTGTTTATTAAAGAGAGTGGTCACTTTTGACCACATACACCACCTAATGATTAACGTTAAATCACAGCAATGATGTTTGGTTGACATGTACATGACTTATATACATCTTCTTCTCTTCTATCTTTCCACTATTTTCTTTTCGAAATACCGTTTGTCTGCTGTTTGATCAATGTGCTGAGTATTTTGCACTTCTTAACTTATTCTTCCGGGTGTTTACATGTATATTGTATACTATTCAGAGAATATGTTTGTTTTCCCTTAAGCATTGTATTTGTTTATAAAATTATAAATTTCTAATACCACTTCAGCCATGCATCAATTCTATGTAATACTGTATTTAGGGAAGGGTCATAACTAATGTTGTAAGAACTTGTGACCGGACACAATTGTATATTTTATGGCAATACAGTGCTCCAGATAAGATTTTTCTTCAAATGAGTATTTTACCCCTTAAATTAGTATGCAATGCTTATTTTCAAAATGTTAAGGGTAAAAACAAACATTCTTATCAAATTACCATTTAACTGTTAACTCCATAGATACGTGTTTTCCCCGCACCAATCACAGAAGGCCTTTGAAAACGGTGCAGGAAGAGTTCAGATTGCTTGTGACAAGCAATCTGAACACTTCCTGCACTGTTTTCCGCTTTGTCAGTTAATATTAACATAATTCACCCAATAATTCAAAAGCCTTCTATATAAGTTGTCAAAAGGCGTCTATATTAGAGGTGTCCGAAGGCGTCTTTATGAAGTAAAGGGTTAAACACTAATCAACACTGAAACTGAGAATAACCAATGCTTACTTTACCCCTCAATTTAAATTTCAATGCTTTATTAAGAAATGTCAATGCTTAAATACCCCCAAATAGTGCTTATCTGGATCACTGGCAATAAAATATATTTAAACTTAGATTAAATCTAAAATGATAAAAATTGTAAATAGAAATAATGGCTGTTTAAGACAAGTGGTTGCTTAACAGAGGTAGCCACAAATACAGGTTTGACTGTATTGTGTAACTTATAGTATAATGACTGCTTACATTTTCTGGAGATATATTTTTCTGTTACATGTACCAAAATATTGACATAATACTTCCCCATCTTAATGCACACTTTACATCACATGCAGCGTATTCAGTTTAAGTGTAAATTGTAACCGTCTTCGTGTGAAAATATGACAATGGATGTGCGATAAACAGTGCAGAACAATGTTTGTCAGCGTAAATCAGTTAAAAGCGATACTGTGTAGAACCATAAGTAGATGTTATCGTGTCAGTATGCATCAATTAGGTGTAATTGATGCACTAAGACATGGTCACAGTAGTTGGATAAAAAACATCAATTCATCGAATTGTTTTAACACAAGTTTTTAATAAATCTGTTTGAAAATATTTTTTTTAAATTTGTGAGTTATTAAGCAAAATTCACGTTCATGCTATAGAGTTTTTAATAAATCTGGTTGAAAATATTTATTTTAAATTTATGAGTCATAGAAAAACCACGTCCATGCTATAGAGTTTTGCATCATATTGGGCCGCTTTTTAATGAAGTTGTATTGTATATATCATTTAGATTGAAACTTTATGACAAAAAATGGCATCTTTCCTTCAGGTTAAAATAACTCCTTGGCATAAAACAATAATATCATCTCATCTTCAAAACTTCTTGAAAAACAAGGTCTTGCATACTGTTCTTGATATTGTTTTCACATAATGCAATGGTTTCATTTACTTAAAACTCGCTGTATAGGAAATAACCACATCTATAGGCTACACTATAAGAGAAGCAATTGGTTTGAAGATAAATGAATACGGTAAAACATCATGTTGAATTAACAGGAAATTAAGTAAGCCAACTATACTTCTTTGTTCAAGTAGTTTTGATACTCTAATGCCTTCAGACCTGTGGTAAACAACTGTTATCTTTAATCGTAGTGTTTATTGTTGAAGGTAAAGGCAAAAAATGATGAGAAAATGTTAACCCTTTACTCCATAGATACGCGTTTTCCCGCACCAGAAGGTCATTGAAAACAGTGCAGGAAGAGTTCAAGTACTGTAAACCTGCACATTGTGCTTCTTTGCTATAGATTTTATCAGTGTCTGTGTCTTTTTTCATACTTTATTCTTTCACCCTTGACAAGTACATTTCACTCCATCTTGAAACTCTATGACTGAAAATGATATCTTTACTTCTGGTTGAAACTCCATGACAAAAAGTGGTATCTTTACTTCTGGTTGAAACTCCATGACAAAACATGATATCTTTCCTTCAGGTTAAAACTCCATGACAAAAAACAATGTCTTTACTTCTGGTTGAAACTCCATGACAAAAACTGGTATTTTTCCTTTTGGTTGAAACTCCATGACAAAACATGATATCTTTACTTCTGGTTGAAACTCCATGATAAAAACTGGCATCTTTCCTTCAGGTTGAAACTCCATGACAAAAATTCATTTTTTTTTCTGGTTGAAACGCCATGACAAAACTCCTTGACATAAAATGATATGTTTCCGCCAGGTTGAAACTCCATGACAAAAATTCATTTTTTTTTCTGGTTGAAACGCCATGACAAAACTCCTTGACATAAAATAATATGTTTCCCCCAGGCTGAAGCTCCATGACAAAAATTGATATCTTTCACTTAGATTGAAACTTTATGAAAAAATATGGTATGAAAATAATTCCTTGGCAAAAAACAATAATTTCATCTTACCTTCTATTCAAACCCATGAAAAGTTCTGTTTTGTGAAGAAAAACCTGTTCTGTAACTCTGGCAAAACTAATATCATCCCACTGTTAATTCATTGGTAAAAAAAAAAGATATAATATTCTATTTCTGAAAAAATAAAATCCTATTAGGAACTTTAGTCCTTGGCAATTACAGGATAAAATCTAGCCACACCTAAATTATAAAATACCATAAAAAATGATGATATAAACTTTGATATAATTTTCTCAGCAATTTAATTATGATCCAACGCTTAATTATTCTTGTGAAATAACTGCCAGATAAAATGTCTTCCGGAAATATTAGAATGACATAAAATAGCAGAAAACAAGAACTCTTCATATGCAACAGAATTGTCCTATTTTACATCAAAACCAACATTTTGATAAGTGAGACTTTCTGTAATGACATTTTGTATTGTGTAGCTAACTTAATGTTTATGCAGATTAACTTGCTGTCATCTAAAAACAGAAGAAAAAAAAAGAGAAGATAATTTGCAATTTAATCGCTCAGAGAAATTCACTTGTGGGTGTACACATACGTTAGATGCTGCTTTTCATGACTTTCTTTGTAGTTCTAAGGCATTATGAAATAACAATAAATATAATGACAGTTATGTTGTTGTTTTAGTCATATTGCGACGGTTTGTTCTTGAGACACTATTCTAAGCAGTATACTTGAGTGTCATGGTTTGATACCCCACCCAGTCACATTATACTAACACAGGACCGACCAGAACTGTCCTCTAAATGCTGAGGGCTGAGTGAGACAGTATCTAGTACTATTTTCAAGTCTTAAGTTTAAACATATTTATTTCGAAGTCTTTGGAATTGCTGAGCCAGGAATCGAACCTACGACCATTCATCATTATAAAACAACAGGTTTATGTAAATACATAGGGTGTTGTACATATTATTTGTTAACTATATAGGCCCAATAAGCTTAGCTCAGATTAACTGACTATCAATCCAGGTTTCATTAGTTTGAATCCACACCCGGCAACAGTCTCCGTGATGATTGATATACGACATTGTGTCTCATAATCATTCGTCTCTCACCGCTGATTCATAGGGAAAGTTATCAGTTACTTGCGGGGATGGGGTGTGCTCGAGTACCAGGAAACAGTGGTTAGGTTAACTGATCGTCTGTTAGCCCTTAGTGGCATAAAAATGACGCTAAATATTCAATCAATCAATCATTCATTCTTAACTATAATTTTAACTCATCTTTTTTTTACATCAAATATAAAACCAATTCTTACAGTTAAGACATAAATCATGCTCAAAGTCCTTCTGGGTAGAATAAAATATGTGGAGCAAATATCTTGCTAAGGCCGTTCTTAAAAAAAAAAAGTTTGTCTTTTCTGTTTAAAATGACAATACAAAATTATAATCTGGCAAAAAAATAAGTAAATAAGCTGTAACCAACCTACCCACAGAAAAAATACTGGGTCAGAGTGTAGCAAACAAACATTTTTTTTAAGGGATAGCCTCAAGGTCACTACACCCTGCATGACTAAATCATGTCTGGCAGGGGATTGAACCCACAACTCCTGACACTGGACCTGATGTAAATGACCAACACTCTATCCACTACACTACTGCCACGCTTAAAAACAATTGAAGAATTGTTGGAGATAATTGTGCTCGTGCATGAACTCGTATTTCAAGTTAATAATGTCAGTAGTCCTTGCAAAACTTAACGACTTTATTTTTTTAAGTATTTACTGTTGTTTATTTGTGTTTTACATGAAGAAAATCATTTTCCATAGATCTATGCTGCAGTGTCGATATGATTATGTTATATTGATTAGATTGTGGGGAACTGGCAGTCACTCAAACTTGTGCAGCAGGAAATGACATATTGGTGTGTGTCTGCAACACCACATATTTTAGTGTAACCAAATATCTTTGTGCAAAGTCCACAACAATGTACATAATATATTAATAATACACACTGAGATATTACAACTGTACAAATATAAATAACAGTCAGTACAACACCAAGGACATACATATATATATATATATATAATATACACACACGACACTAGACTATTCCGGAATGTTTGTTTACCTGTTTTTACTCCTCCATCCACCACCACCCCACCCCTGCAAAAAATTTTTTATAGTCTTACAAAGCATTGATTTATTTTTCATGATGTCTGGCTATTTTTTGTTCAAAATGAAACCTTAAAGAAATCAAAATCAGAAATCAAAATCAGGCAAAAAATAAAATTACCTACCCACATGAAAAATGCTCGGACAGAGATGTATATTTTATTTATGAATTTAATTAATTGATCAGCTATATTATTACTATGAGGGTTTGTTTGATTTATGTGTTCATGAGACGACTTCAACATATACATAATAATTATACTGTTTACATACAGTAGTCGTATAAACTAAAACATATAATGACATATCGACAAGACTGTCCTATCCTGTCGTGCGCACCTGCCAACTGCTGCGTAATTGTCTATCATGAAATGTGCCAGTCTTCGATGAAGTGTTTATTATTGAGCCCATATCTGTGAAGATTTGTGTAAATATTTGTGGCTGGGAAACTGGATCCTATTTATTGATTAAGCAGACTGTCTTGCAACTCAAATTTATAATAGTATTAGAGTATCCATTTATGTAATGACATTTATCAAGTCATGTGAAGTCCATTCTAAGAAATAGCCCAGTAAGAATAGGATCTCTTTAGCCAGGGCTTTGCCTGTAAATTGGGAAGACGCCCAAGCCTTCGAGATTTGGAGAAAAAACAGCGTGGTTGAGTGAAAATTGGGATATTTTTAAAGCTTTAGGAGATTAGAAAATAAAGCAAAACACTGTTAAGATCAGATCAGATAGCACAGCAATATTCCATATTCATTGTTTATTATTCCCTTATTTAAAGAAAAATTCACCACAAAAAAAATGTAAGAAAATCTAACAAAAACAGCCAGGTGATCATAATTTTTAAACTGGTTACAGTAAAACTGCATATTATTTCATTGGCAAACCAATCAAAACTTAGTTATGTCTTTAAATATTTAAGTAAAATGTTGGTGAAACATAAGTCTGGTAGCTCAGAGGTGACAAATTTAGTACATTTTACCCCAGAATAAACTGGTCGAGGCATTTATTGAGAGGGGTGGGGTAAGCCATTTACTTTGGGGTGTGCAATATTTGATAGAATTAACTGAAACTGCAGTTATTAAGAATGTTCTGTGTATATTTGCATATATTCAATTTGTTGATGCTGTGTTTTTTCTCATTCAGTTTATTTATTTTTTAGTTTTTCTGTATGGAGAGTGAGTCTGGAATATTTCTTTCTGGAGACATCAGTCATATTAACTTTCTTGTTGGTATGCCGTAAAACCTCTTTTTCATTCATTCATTTATTTAGTTCAGTTTATGTTTTTTATATTTTCAGGATGATGCACGACAGTTTTTTGCAGTGGCAGTGAATGCCGATGAGGGTGACCTGTCGGGAGAGCTGGCGGCCATTATGAAACGGTTATGGAAGGATTCCGGAGTTGCCCATTGTGTGAGCCGTTCTAGAGAATATCAACTTAATGATTCCGCAGAGTAGTAAGTATACTATATATATATATTTATCTGCAATTTAACCCTTTATTCCATAGATACTCGTTTCCCTGCACCAATCACGGAAGGCCTATGAAAACAATGCAGGAAGAGTTCAGATTGCTCATAACAAGCAATCTGAACACTTCCTGCATTGTTTTCCACTCTGTCAGTTAATATAAACATAATTCACCAAATAATTCAAAAGCCTTCTATATTAGAGGTGTCCAAAGGTGTCTATATGAAGTAAAGGGTTAAATACTTCTTGCAATATTTAGTTTATACTCCACTCTACAGTTTTTTAAAAATTTTAAATCTCAGAATATCAAGCCAATTTTAATGTCATTAATCAGTTACTTGAGTGTATCAGAATATCGATAGTAACTTTTAATTAATCTCCCAACTTCCGACAATAGACATGACTCCCGACCATAGACACGACTCTGACAATAGACACGACTATTCCTTTAAAGCTCCTGGTTAAAGTTTTGTAGAGACATTTAATGAAAATATTCTTTCTTTCTGGATAAAGATGCTTGATGGAGAAATTCAGTAGAGAAGTTGAGTGTCTATAAGTGTTTGAATTGTATTATTGTTGCCATGGTAACATGAGAGATAAAAGAATGAAATATTACAATGTACACCTGTTTAAGCAATTGACATGCTAAGTAAAAAAAGGCTGCATGTTATACTTAACATGGTAAAAGAACTGTACTTTTTTTGTTCTGGGGTGGGGGGAGGGGGTCAATAGGTCAAGGGTTGATACAGTCACATTTGATTTGACATCAATTGATCGATTTTAAGCATTTGGGTCAAGGACATATTATGTTTGACTATTTTTATTCATTTAAATGAATTACTGTTTGCATCCTGTGACTCTGTACAAAATTACAAATTATGTTCATTGCTAGGCAACATCCTTAGTCAAGGTTAGAGGGGGGGGTAATTTTTCTCAAATTGTGGGCGGTAATTTGAAAATTGTTTCATACATGCACTTCAGACATTGTGTACAAAAAAAAACCTTTAGTGAAAATAAATTATATTTGTAGATAGTTTGTCTGGGGTTAGACACACAGTGATCATTAACAATTCATGTTCCTTTCCAATTTTAGATACAAGTTTTAAATATAGCCGTTCAATTTGTTCGTCATTACAAAGAAACAGAAGCACTTTAAAGCAGCTACTCGTCTATATTGCATTGTGTTGTGGTATAATTCAGTTTTAATTGTTTAACAGATAGCTTGCAGGCTGTATGAGCACGAAGCTCCATAAATGTTTGTTAGTAACAATTTCGAAATACAAGCTGGAAATAAGCGTAAAAATGAATTAAAATGTTAACAGCCATGGTAGTTATTATCATAGGAATAACCGGGTGCAGTTAGCTGCGATCTGTGCGTCATTGGCTTCATCTCTTCTGCGTCATCATGTATGTCTTGATCTTTAACATGTTATTTCAAGCTGAATTTTAAGAGTCAGAATTTGAAAAAAAAAAAATTGTTGAAGAATATTAGAATTAGGAAGTGTATGGGCCCTAAGTCACATTAGACAGTATGAGGGAAAGGAAGTGTGAGGGTTTTGAGAATAAGTATCAAACAAGTATAAAAATGTGCTGGGCGAAATTTGTTATACTTCATTTTTAAGTAGAAGTAGGATTTTTGTTATATGTAAGAATAGAAATATAGTTCTTTATGGTTGTAGTTGTATGATTATCAAGGATCCTTCATAACTGGGTGGGCAGAGACTGTACACTTCTGTGTTTGAACCTACTCAAAACTGAGTAATATGTTTGCAGCCCTCATTGCTGAGGTAATATGTTTGCGCCCCCTCAAAGCTAAAGTAATGTATTTAAACTCCTTCGAAGTAATATGTTTGAATCCATCAAAGCTGAAGTTAGGCCACAATTAAAAATATCTTGCCCGACCCTACATTTTAGAACTAGGTAGGTAGGTAGGTTTTTTTTTTTTGGAAATCCATAAAAAACATACATGTATAAGATAAACAGAGAAACTCCACATTTTATTAACTGATATGGCTATTCCAATACAACAACATAATTTACATTACATGTATTAATTGTGCTCAATACTAACCTTATTGCTCCTAAAAGTGTAAGATTGAAAACTAAGAAAAACTGTAAAAATGAATAGTATATATATAATAAACTGAACAGTGTTTATTTTGATTGTCAAAATGAAACTGTATACAGAATAACTAGTATTAGTAAATTGGACTGCAGTTATTTAAACTGTTGGCATTTAAAAATATCTACAGAACTATATCAAAAATGAAACTGTATAATTATAGAATAATAAGTATTGATCTGTTGGCATTATTTAATATAGTTCAAAGGCATTTTTAAATGCAACAGTTTTAGTAACTGCAGTCAAATTTTCTAGTATTAGTCATTCTTTATTATTATACAGTTTCTGAACATTGTTTATCAAAATAAACTAGCAGAAGTAGTACTAACTTGCCCTGATCAAAGATTCACTTGCCCAGATTTTTATTACGTATGCACTTTGAGGTGTTATATAAAATAGTTAAACATAAATAGACATAAATGTTTTAATTTTTATGTAAGGTTAGCGTTGGCTCCCCATAAAATTATGCATGTGTAAATCACAAGTTTTAGAGTTTGAATAAGACCGGGAGAAGTGAGAGAATTTCAAGGAGAACTGACTATGTCTCTATAAGTATGACCAACTTATGTTGTATTTAGTCTTTGTTAACAAGGTTTTTCAAAGTTGAAAATCTGGTTATTAGATTGGCGAAGTCGGCGGGCGGTTGGGCGGTCAAGTTCAATTTTTTTAGAACTTGCTAAAGTTACCCGTTTCTGCTCAATAACTACAGTATTCTTTATCAGATCTGAAGCAAACTTACACAAAGTGTGTACCTCTATAAAGTGTAGGCCAAGTTTGATAATCAGCCAATACGGACCATTATCTTTAGAGTTATGGCCCTTTAATTAGTCAAAAATGCTGAAATTAACTGTTTCTGCTCAATAACTACAGTATTCTTTATCAGAACTGAAGCAAACTTACATAAAGTGTGAATCTCTATAAAATCTAGACCAAGTTCAATATCCAGCCAATTCAGACTATTATCTTTAGAGTTATGGCCATTTAATTAGTCAAAAATGCTAAAATTTACTGTTTCCGCTCAATAACTAGATTATTCTTTATCAGAACTGAAGCAAACTTACACAAAGTGTGTACCTCTATAAAATCTAGGCCAAGTTTGATAACCAGCCAATTCAGACTATTATCTTAAGAGTTATGGCCCTTTAATTAGTAAAAAATGCTAAAATTTACTGTTTCCGCTCAATTACTAGAGTATTTTTAATCTGAACTGAAGCCAACTTACACAAAGTGTGTATCTCTATAAAATCTGAACCAAGTTCGATAACCAGTCAATTCTGACCGTTATCTTCAGAGTTATGGCCTTTTAGTTAGTCAAAAATGCTAAAATTTATTGTTTCCGCAACCAAACTTATACAATTTTTCTAGCGGTTAAGTAAAAATAATCTTTTTCTTTTGTTATTTTGATGAAAATACTAAAAAAGTTTGGATTGATGTATTGATATATCGGCTCAGCCAAGATAAAGTGGACAATTAAACATATTCAAATGGTTAAATCAGGTTTATATATGTGTTGGGGCAACCCTTATGCATATTTGCCTGAAATGATTTCTATGTTCCAGATGTCATTAAAAAGTTACAGTCAGACAAATACAGCCACCTATGAGGGCCTACGGACTATACATGCCTAAGCATAACGCATATACTTTAAAGTGTTAAAGGGCCTTTAAAAGCATGTTTTTGTCATAGAAACTTTGAACAATATCAGGTTAATACAATTTTATGAAAAAAGAAGTAAATGTTTACGAATCAGTATGATTTTTCACATTATACATTACATGTACCTGAAATTAATTTTAAGGACATATTTTCCATTTAGCATTCTGGTGAAATGAGAAGCTTTTATAAATAATTTCTTCCATGTAGTAAATTATAAAGGTGCTATTAATCAAACCCAAAAGTATTGTTTTGAATTTTTGAATGCTGTAATAACAACATGAACAGAAAATTGTTTACTAATTCAGGCCTACGGACTATACAGATATATATATATGTTTTAAAAAACTAATCTCAAGTGTCCATTTAAAGATAAATATGTTAATACATATTTTTTATGATCAATTTAGATTACTTTATCAAAATACAACAAGAAAAGTTTATATTTTGCATCATTGCCAAAATATAGCACATTTCTACTTTTTTCTTCAATATTTAAATATTGAAGAAAAAAGTAGAAATGTGCTATATTTTGACAAATTCTTTAACAAAATGCTGTTAACACATCCATATTGTTGTAAGCATCTGGAAATTTTATTGCAGAAATTAAATAAAACAATATGATTTTCATAAGAGAGACATACACTAATGTTGTGACATGTTATTTATATAAAGTAGACCAGGCCTATGGACTATACATATACCTAGTAAACATTTCTTAGAACTACCATATCTTTCAACAGCAATATGCTCCCATGTATATTCCAGTTATTGATATATTTTCTGTGTGGCTTTCCTGTTGTAGAGGTTTTTGATAGTCTTTCAGTAATTTTGTGTCACAGGTGGAACATTCTATTCTAAGGCAATTTGTTTGTCATGAACACTTACTGGACAGAGTGTCAGGTCAGACAGTGTCTTCTTTTTATTATTTATTACTGTGTAAATTTTGCAAAAAATGTTTTCTTATTTAGGATGTCAATGATTTATTTTCAAGGCTATGTTGCAACAAATTTGACAATGACATGACTTCTTGATTGTTTCAGACACTAGTCTTAATTGTTTAAGCTTCAAGATTTAAAACAATGGAAACCCTATCCATTCATCTCTCTATTCTGAGTTTTGTAAATTTATGTGAAATATATCTGTCCATTACATTATATACCATGATTCTGTACGTATATATTTCTTTGCTTCACCTATTACAGATATATTTTCACTTCCAATATTTGTTTATGTTTTCGGAGATTCTATCATTTTTTTCCCCAACAATAGCTGCTCTTTCTTTAGGTGTTTCTGGCAATAACGCTTTTACTCCCTTCCCTCCAAAGTATATACTCCATTTAATATGGGGTAATTTTGATGACCCAGGAGTCTTTTGTTCTCTGGCATTGTTCTTGTGTTCATTTTCTGGAGAAGTGCATTCAGTTTCCTGTGTTTGGTATCTCAGTTTTACTCTATTATAAGTTTTTAGCTTCAACCATGGTGTTCAAAGAACAACAATACTTTTTTGCTTTTAATGCAATGTAAGAATGGTGAAAGAGTTTTCATTGTTTTTTGATTACTTTTTCTTTTTCTGACCACCTATTTTTCTGGAAAATCAAAAAATAAAACGTATATGCGATTTGAGTGCGTATTCGCCCATCTTTCCCTGATCGATTATTTTGTTTACACATTGTTTATATCTTGGGTGACCACTTAACCACTTTTGGTTGAACAAAAACTTCCCCATATTTGCTGTTTAATACTAGTAAAAATTCCGTCTGCCAATTAAAACATTACAAAACGTTGACAATGTGGTTAATCTGTGTACGCTGAAAGCTCATTGTTCCACGTTGATAAGAGCAAGCATTCAAGTGATTTAAAGTAAAGAGTACACTGATCATAAATTCGGATATTCCAGTACGCAGGCTAGTAATTTCATACAGATTTGCAGCTTTTTTTCATCCTATGTCGATTATTTTATTCACTCTCAAATAATTCTGAACCACTTTTTCGGGGATTTAAACCGGATTTAAGGTTTTTTCCATGGCTTTATTGGTTTTATTGTATTTTTAACTGTTGTTAAATTTGATTTTTTTATCTTTTATAAACGACCCCACATTGTAAAATGTAACGCCCCCGGAGGTGTTAATTACGGAATATACGGTATATTGTATGTGCTTGCTTTTAATTTGTTCTGCTAATTTTTTTTTTACTATTTTGGACTGTTTTCTTAATTCTAGACCATTTGCACACATATTTTTTTTATTTGTCAGAATCATTTTTGACATTTTGCTTATATCTCCTCATTTTCTAGCATAACCTACCTAGTCCCAACTCTGGTCATTTATTTTGGTCCTTTTTGCAAAAAAGATTAGTGTTTCATAATACTTATTTGAAATGATTGGCATATTTACTGAAATTAGAGCTAGAACTTCTTTAGAAATAAACGTTATGTTCTTTGTATAGTCCGTAGCCCCTTTTACTTTATTTATGATACTTAACATTGGTTACAGCAGATATTTATATATAACTATTCTTTTTCTATCAGCAGCATGAATACATTTTGTCTTATACATAAAAGTGAAATTAAAACTCTTTAAACATCTGGACCTAAGGCAAGATACGGTGTTAATTGTAATATTTACAGTACACATGATAGTTTTGTCAAAAAGTTAATAATTTTTACCAACAACTAGTCTTATCACTTGTATAGGTCCATAATCTACTCAAATCTAATGTTTCTTAGCCAAAACTTGTTGCTTTCTTTATAAATAAGTCTGAAAACATATTTTTGGGGAGGGCTACGGACAATACAGGGCTACGGACAACATTGTTTTGTCCATAACATTGTCATGCTGTATGGTAGCAGAAAGTGACTTTCCATGACATTAGCAAGCCATGACCTGACAATAAAAAAAGATATCTCATTACAAGAAATTCTTTGGGAATTGTTGGTCTGTAAAAAATTCCACGCACATAAATGTGTTCTCTATTTAGTAAAAGTCATTTAAACTTAAAAAATTTGGAAACTGGATTTAGGTAGAGTGTTAAAAAATACAATTTTTTATGTGCAACAGCATAACCCTCAAAAATGGCAATTTTCAGGCCTTTAAGGTCTCATAATTCATTAACCATTCAATATAAATAACAATAACTATATATCATTGGAAAGCTTGCCTCAAAACCTATTTGGAAATGTATGTTATTTTGAGATTTGATATATCAGAAGCTTACAACATGCATATAACATAGGCAAAAATGAAAAGCTCACTTTATCTTGGCTGAGCCGATATATTAAAATGAAACTCCATTAACATGCACATTTTTATCTTGAAAATGGTTTGCGGTGCACTTGCTCAGTTGATAGCCATGAGGCAAAAATATTATAAAAAATACAAATGATTTATATTAGAGAAATGTACAGGTCCATTTAAAATTAAAATTTTTACATCACAGCTGAATTTCTCATAATGTTTGATGCATTTTGTAATATATTTGTAGAATCAAACATCGTGTTTAAGAAATTGTTGCTATCGGTTGAGCATGTGTGACTTACTTCCTATCAGTGGGCACTGGAAATAATACCACCACTTAAGCCTCAATGCAAAATGTGAAAATATTGATGTATTATTTCATGAATATGCATGTTTGTTTCTAAGTATAATCACATTAATTACATCTTTCATAATGTGAATTAAGGAAGTAATATTTTAGCCAAACAACCAGTGAATAGCACAGAAACGAGAGAAAAACTTTATTTCATGTTTTTTTTAACAAAACTATTGCATCAATGTTTTACAAATAAAAAAACAAAATTTGAATTGTATGCTTTTTTATTTTCTGCTTCAATGTACATAAAATTCTGGCATGAAATAGAGTTATAGGTACAGAATAGCTAAAATGTTTGAAAAATCACTCTGCGGCAGTGTGGGAGCAGGTGTTAATTCAAAACATTATTTTAAATATCTTTCTCTTCTTTTCTAATGATTGCTAAATGTCAACATACAACAATGGCAATGTCAAGCCTACAAAGTTATTAAATTCATCCAAGAGGACTTGGCAATCTATGATCTAGGAAAGTGCAACTAGTCAACTATATTTCAAATATTAAAAAGACAATTTATCTTAATTGTTGTTTTCAAAACTATATTTAAATCATGATATGACTGCCAAAGAAAATTATAAACTGAAACCACACAACCGAAAAGCAATAAGTGTATTACTATAATACCCCTTCCACATTTTTCTTTACCGTATGCTGGATTTAAATATCAGCCTTCACGTTTTCACAGCAGGGGTCGGGAAAAACTTTTAAAAGCACTCGTCCATTGGGGCAAGTGGACTTGTAAAAAGTACTTGTCCAGATGGAAAACTCACTTGTCAAAAAAAGTTATAGTAAAATAGTGTCTATTTTGCACCCATCAATGCTGAAGTAATGTGTTTATGCCCCTCAAAACCGAAGTAATGTGTTTGAACCCTCAATACTGAAGTAATGTGTTTGAACCCCTCAATGCTGAAGTAATGTGTTTGAACCCCTCAATGCTGAAGTAATGTGTTTACACCCCTCAAAGCTGAAGTAATGTGTTTGAATCCCTCAATGCTGAAGTAATGTGTTTAAACCCCTTAAAGCTGAAGTAATGTGTTTGAACTCCTCAATGCTGAAGTAATGTATTTATGCCTCTCAATGCTGAGGTAATGTGTTTATGCCCCTCAAAACTGAGGTAATGTGTTTGCACCCCTCAATACTGAAGTAATGTGTTTGAACCCGTCAAAGCTGAAGTAATGTGTTGAACCCCTCAAAGCTGAAGTAATGTGTTTACGTGCCTAAATGCTGAGGTAATGTGTTTACATGCCTCAAAGCTGAATTAATGTGTTTACATGCCTCAATGCTGAGGTAATGTGTTTGAACCCCTCAAAGCTGTGAACCCCTCAAAGTTTAAATAATGCATTTTAACCCCTGAAGAAATGTGTTTTATCCCGTCAAAGCTGAAGTTCTGTGTTTGAACTCCTCAAAGCTGAAGTTCTATGTTTGAACTTGTCAAAGCTGAAGAAATGTGTTTGAATTCCTCAAAGCTGAAAAATGTGTTTTTTTTCCCTCAAAGCAACAATAATGTGTTGAACCCCTCAACGATTAAGCTATGTGTTTGACCTCCTCATAGCTGAAGCAATGTGTTTTAACCCCTCAAAACTACAGTAATGTGTTGAGTCCCTCAATGGTGAAGCAATGTGTTTTAACCCTCAAAACTACAGTAATGTGTTGAGTCCCTCAATGGTGCATGAAGCAGTGTGTTTTAACCCTCAAAACTACAGTAATGTGTTGAGTCCCTCAATGGTGCATGAAGCAGTGTGTTTTAACCCTCAAAACTACAGTAATGTGTTGAGTCCCTCAATGGTGAAGCAATGTGTTTTAACCCTCAAAACTACAGTAATGTGTTGAGTCCCTCAATGGTGAAGCAGTGTGTTTTAACCCTCAAAACTACAGTAATGTGTTGAGTCCCTCAATGGTGAAGCAATGTGTTTTAACTCCTCAAAGCAGAAACATTTTGTTCATAGATCATGCATATACTATCATATAAACATTGAACTTAGGTTCATGCTAAACACATTTTGTCAGGTGATACATGATTTAAGGTTACCGGTCAAAGCATGACCAGTGAATCTGAACTCTATAACTGGATATCAACACACTTTGCAGCAGTATTTTCATAACGAAAGTGCATTTTTAAAACACAAAATTTTCTAATTTTCATATCACTCTTAAAACATATTGTCTCCTTGTATTGCTGACATAGTAAAAAGAGAAATTAAAATGTTATAAAAGCAAACTTATGCAACCTTCTCAATAGAAAAGCAATCGTAAAAGATTGCTGGAAATGAAGTAATATATGCCTCGTTCTGATTGTAAAAATACAACTTCTCTAACCTCTTACCAAATCAGTGTAAAACTTCCCTGCTAACTGAGTTTATACTGCATACACAATTTAAACTGGTAAATTACACCAAAACAAGAAATACTCCACTTTTAATAAAAAAAAATCAACAAATAAATATTAATACAGAAACATAAAGTAGGACTGCAGAGTTTTAACTTATTTCAGCTTTGACTTTTTCAAGAAGAACCAGAAAATAAATGTGTTTTTTGTGTTTTAACGCCATTTCTTACACATTTTAGGTCATAAAAGCATATCCAGTTTTATTGGTGGAGGAAGATCTCGGAATGACTCTGAGTAGAACCACTGTCATTCTGCAAGTAACTGGCCAACTTTCTCACATAAAGTTATTGGCATGACTGGGACTTGAAGCTACAACCTTAGCGGTGAGAGGTAAATGATCTTGAGATGGCGCCTAAATCGACCACACAGCCAAAGAGGAATATGTTTTTAACCTTCAGTGCCAGCGTTAAATAAAAATAGCCTAAATATTGTAACCCATTGATCAATTTGTATATTTTCAGCTACTTAAATGCTTTAGACAGAATATCAGTTCCCAACTATGTTCCCTCGGAGCAAGATGTTCTCCGAACGAGAGTGAAAACCACTGGTATTGTAGAAACACATTTTACGTTCAAGGACCTACATTTTAAGTAAGTATCCACATAACAAATTCTGATAGAAGTACATGTTTCATCAGTACTGTTTAAACAAAAAAAAAACACCTCAAAATAGTTGAACGGTTTTACATGTTTCATAGTAGTGATCACCACCATTACATATGTGTATACTGGCATACTGCACCACCATAACATATGCATATACTGGCATGCTGCACCACCATTACATATGCATATACTGGCATACTGCACCACCATAACATTTGCGTATACTGGCATGCTGCACCACCATAACATGTGTATACTGGCATGCTGCACCACCATTACATATGCATATACTGGCATGCTGCAACACCATTACATATGCGTATACTGGCATACTGCACCACCATAACATATGTGTATACTGGCATGCTGCACCACCATAACATATGTGTATACTGGCATGCTGCACCACCATTACATATGCATATACTGGCATGCTGCACCACCATTACATATGCATATACTGACATGCTGCAACACCATTACATATGCGTATACTGGCATGCTGCACCACCATAACATATGCATATACTGGCATGCTGCACCACCATAACATACGTGTATACTGGCATGCTGCACCACCATTACATATGTGTATACTGGCATGCTGCAACACCATTACATATGCGTATACTGGCATGCTGCACCACCATAACATATGTGTATACTGGCATGCTGCACCACCATAACATATGTGTATACTGGCATGCTGCACCACCATTACATATGTGTATACTGGCATGCTGCAACACCATTACATATGCATATACTGGCATACTGCACCACCATAACATATGTGATTACTGGCATGCTGCACCACCATAACATATGTGTATACTGGCATGCTGCACCAACCAAGTATTTAAGTATACAGTCAAACCTGTCTCAAGCAGCCAGGGAAAGTGGTCATTTATGTCAGGTTGTTAGCTCTACTGGCCAAAGGCCAGAAGTGCTTATGCGATAGCGCGTTGTCTGTCGTCCGTCGTCTGTCGTCTGTTGTCTATTAGCAGCACTTTCTCTGAAACAACTAGGCCAATTAAACTGAAACTTTACATGGGTGTTTCTATTGCATAGGAGACTATACAAAAGATTATTTTTTTTCGATCTGAAATTCAAGATGGCCACCATTACTAAAAATAGTCCAAAACTTCTTCTCATGAACGGCCCAACAGATTTTCAAGATATTTATGTAGTAATGATGACCAACTATAGTTTTGTTAGATTTGTTCAAATGGTGTCCCTAGGGTTAAATATGACCCTGCCCCGTTGGTTCAATTAGGGGACACATGTCGTTATAATATATTTTTTCTTTTTTTTTTTTAAAATGGAAATGATTTTGCCTATATCTTCACAGAAGCATTGTTTGGTGAAGGAGGTTCAGATTTGTAAAAATGACTGGGTTCCTATGTCTGAAGGGTTCAGGAGGGGCCATAAAAGGGTAAAAATTGGGAATTACTAAATTCGTTTTTTTAAGAACCGGTATGTCAGATTTGTTCATATTTTGCATAAATTATCCCTATGTGTAGGGGTTTGATTGCAGATAAGAATTTAGGGGCTAAAATTTATAGGGGCCCTGTAAGGGGACTTAGAATTTTACATAGGGATACTGTGGGGAAACAGAAAATTCATTTTTTTTCCCCATTTATTCTGAAACCACTAGACCAATTAAACTGAAACTTCAGATGGATGTTTCTATTGCATAGGAGATTATACAAAAGATTTATTTTTTTTCTATCTAAAATTCAACATGGCCACCATTACTAAAAATAGTCCAAAACTTAAAAAATCTTCTTCTCATGAACGGTCCAACAGATTTTCAAAATGTTTATGTAGTAATGATGACCAACTATAGTTTTGTTAGATTTGTTCAAATGGTGTCCCTAGAGTTAAATATGACCCCACCCCGACGTTTCTTTTGCATAGTAGAATTTCAAAAAGTGCTATGGCCACTATGAGTCAGTAGAGCATTCTCAGACCCTCTTGGGCCTCTTGTTCTATCTAAAATTCAAGATGGCAGATGTTTCTATTGCATAGTAGAATTTCAAAAAGTGCTATGGCCACTATGAGTCA
This sequence comes from Panopea generosa, assembly GCA_029582155.1. Classification (NCBI taxonomy): domain Eukaryota; kingdom Metazoa; phylum Mollusca; class Bivalvia; order Adapedonta; family Hiatellidae; genus Panopea; species Panopea generosa. The sequence continues at coordinate 44,326,869 of CM055903.1, forward strand.
GTAGAGCGTCCTCAGGCCCTCTTGGGCCTCTTGTTTTTAAATTCAGGTTTATTTGGTCTGAAAGCATATAAACGGGAAATAACACATGTGGCTGCTTATGACAAGTGGCTGCTTGATGGAGGTAACCGCTTATATATATAAATACAGTGTTGACTGTATGTGAAGTTTAAAAACAAAATGATTTTGGAACAAAATTTTATACCTTATATGTATGATTTATTCTTACTACAGTACCGCAGCGGTGGTCATGGGGTAGAGCGACAACCACACATGTGGAAAGTAGAGGGTTCGGTCGCAAGTCAGGGTCATACAAAAGACTTTAAAATTGGTACTAGAAGCTTCCTTGCTTGGTACTGAGCTTTTAGAGGACAGTTCTAGGTCTGGTCAACCTTGTGTCATTATAATGTGACTGGGTTGGGTATCATTCATACCATATGTCTGTTGGATGATACTTCCGTGTGGCAGGGGTTAAAATACTGTGTCATGTTGACATCTTCGCGATGTAGCATAAAAAACTGTTGAAAGTGATGGTTAACACCATACAATAACAACAACTCTACTACATAAACTACAGTGATCCTATTCTTGCCATCACTCGCATAGTGCAATGGAACCATACGATAATGTCTGGAAATGACAAAAAATGTATAAGTTAGGACATTACACTCACATAGAGGATTTTTAACACTTTGTTTGGATCAGCAGTGGTAATTTTTATGGAGAAACCATTCTAAGTCAGTTGGGAATTAATGGTTCGGCAAGACAGACACAAAACTTGTAGAATCGTGATCCATGTTATTATAACTTGTACAAATCAAACTCCCAAGTCTTCCTGGAGAACCAGTACTAAGCATATGCGAAAAAAAGTGTCTAACACAAAGACACCACACATGGCTGTGGGGGAGGATCAAACCCACGACCCTTTCAATCACTTTGTAATTAGGGTCCTCTATGGTCAAGTTGTCTAAGACACTGTCTCAAGATCATTTCCTTCTCTCTGTTAAGGTCATGGGGTTCAAGCACAGCTTGGCCCAAAAATATTCTGTGAGAAAGTTTACTAGTTACTTGCAGAAAGAGTGCTTCTTCTCAGCTTAACTCCACAAATAAAACTGGATTCATGCCATATACGACTGTAATGTGTTGAAAAATGGCTTTAAAACCCCATTAACCCTTTACTCCATAGATACGCGTTTTCCCGCACCAATCACTGAAGGCCTTTGAAAACAGTGCAGGAAAAGTTCAGATTGCTCGTAACGAGCAATCTGAACACTTCCCGCACTGTTTTCCACTCTGTCAGTTAATATAAACATAATTCAACCAATAATTCAAAAGCATTTTATATTAGGTGTCAAAAGCATCTGTATTAGAGGTGTCCAAAGGTGTCTATATGAAGTAAAAGTTTAAAAAAAACAGCAAAAAGCAACAACATTGTTTGAGCTGTTCATAATGGTGAAAGATGCTCTGTAGACAAACACGACTTTTGCTGTATATAGAACATACTTCATTTTAGGCTGATGGTCCTTTAATATCATATATATTCATTGAGAAAGCAACATTTGTTATGTTAATATAACAGATTAATTATCAGGTCAATTATAAATTATGAATAGAATTGCCTTTAAAGCAGTCTCATATCTGTTTAATGCAGTAAGTGTTCCTTTGGTTCTGTTTTTGTGATTCTGTTAAAAACCATTCAGGTGCTTTCAATGATCACCAAGTTAACAATTCTTGTTTTGCTTGTTTTTATTTAAGTAAATTATGAATAAGTCTCATTGTAAGCTGTATGAGGGGATGTTCCTCCTTAATCCCTCATACATCCTGAAAACGGGGAGAATAAAAAAATTATGGGACACCATTATGGAGTGAAACTGACCCCCATCCTCAAAAAAAACAAAAAAAAAACAAATGAAAAACACCACCAAAAAACATGAATATTTCCAGTGATTGTTGAAAGTGTTCCAAATAAATGCAATTAAAACAACAGTGTTTAATTATTTTAATAACTGCATTGATGAAATGATAGAATACATAAGTAAAAACTTTTCATTATGTGAGCTGGGTCACCATGGCAAGATGTAACGCAGTGAATGACGTCATTGGGAAATATTAATTTATAAAAAGACAAACGAAAACTGAATGGATATTAGCTATTCACTCCATTGCTGAAGGTTATGTGATAAAATATTTTATTGCTCAGTTATAACGGACTTGAGATGAAGAGAAGGTGCACATTGCTAGACATTCCTAAAGATCAGCTGTCTAGACTTACATGAAATGATCACTGTTTATTTTTGAGGTCAAGTAAAAATTTCTAGTCTACAAGACAGGATACATATACTAGCTTTAGTAGGTGTTACATGAATGATTAAGTTGAAATATTTTCTACTCCAGGTTACGAAGCTTGCATGAATGTGTGCAAGTAAGTCCACATAAAAAAAGGACCAAAGGGAGTGTTGTAGGCGTAAGGATCAAAGGGAATGTTGTAGGTGTAAGGATCAAAGGGAGTGTTGTAGGCATAAGGATCAAAGGGAGTGTTGTAGGCATCAGGATCAAAGGGAGTGTTGTAGGTATAAGGATCAAAGGGAGTGTTGTAGGCGTAAGGATCAAAGGGAGTGTTGTAGGCATAAGGATCAAAGGGAGTGTTGTAGGTATAAGGATCAAAGGGAGTGTTGTAGGTGTAAGGATCAAAGGGAGTGTTGTAGGCGTAAGGATCAAAGGAAGTGTTGTAGGCGTAAGGATCAAAGGGAGTGTTGTACGTGTAAGGATCGAAGGGAGTGTTGTAGGTATAAGGATCAAAGGGAGTGCTGTAGGCGTAAGGATTAAAGGGAGTGTTGTAGGCGTCAGGATCAAAGGGAGTGTTGTAGGTATAAGGATCAAAGGGAGTGTTGTAGGTGTAAGGATCAAAGGGAGTGTTGTAGGTATAAGGATCAAAGGGAGTGTTGTAGGCGTAAGGATCAAAGGGAGTGTTGTAGGCGTAAGGATCAAAGGGAGTGTTGTAGGTATAAGGATCAAAAGGAGTGTTGTAGGCGTAAGGATCAAAGGGAGTGTTGTAGGCGTAAGAATCAAAGGGAGTGTTGTAGGCGTAAGGATCAAAGGGAGTGTTGTAGGCGTAAGGATCAAAGGGAGTGCTGTAGGTGTAAGGATCAAAGGGAGTGTTGTATGTCAAAGGGAGTGTTGTAGGTATAAGGATCAAAGGGAGTGTTGTAGGTGTAAGGATCAAAGGGAGTGTTGTAGGTGTAAGGATCAAAGGGAGTGTTGTATATGTAAAGATCAAAGCAAGTGTTGTAGGCATAAGGATCAAAGGGAGTGTTGTAGGCATCAGGATCAAAGGGAGTGTTGTAGGTGTAAGGATCAAAGGAAGTGTTGTAGGCATAAGGATCAAAGGGAGTGTTGTAGGTGTAAGGATCAAAGGGAGTGTTGTACGTGTAAGGATCGAAGGGAGTGTTGTAGGTATAAGGATCAAAGGGAGTGTTGTAGGCGTAAGGATCAAAGGAGTGTTGTAGGTGTAAGGATCAAAGGGAGTGTTGTACGTGTAACGATCGAAGGGAGTGTTGTAGGTATAAGGATCAAAGGGAGTGTTGTAGGTATAAGGATCAAAGGGAGTGCTGTAGGCGTAAGGATCAAAGGGAGTGCTGTAGGCATAAGGATCAAAGGGAGTGTTGTAGGCGTAAGGATCAAAGGGAGTGTTGTAGGCGTAAGGATCAAAGGGAGTGTTGTAGGCATAAGGATCAAAGGGAGTGTTGTAAGCGTAAGGATCAAAGGGAGTGTTGTAGGTGTAAGGATCAAAGGGAGTGTTGTATGTCAAAGGGAGTGTTGTAGGCATAAGGATCAAAGGGAGTGTTGTAGGCGTAAGGATCATAGGAGTGTGGGGGGTTGAGGTCTAAAGGAAGTTGAAGAGCTTAAGGGGATTTTGTCCATCCAAACTATGAAGCAATGACTAAACAAATATATAATATTGGTATGTTTTTTTGCAGAATGTTTGATGTTGGTGGTCAGAGATCAGAAAGGAAGAAGTGGATCCATTGTTTTGAGGGAGTGACGGCAATCATCTTCATCGTAGCCATGAGCGAGTACGACCTCACGCTTGCAGAGGATCAGGAGATGGTAAGTCACCATGGTTACTGCTCCTTGTAGTGAGTAGCTGATAATGATTGTTTAAGCAGACGCACCACACATCTAATAAATTTGGCCTTTAAGCCATTTCTGAAAAAAAATATGCATGTCCCAATTATTAAACTAAAATACCCCCAGATGATGGATACTGTAAAGGTTGTCTGTGGCAGTGTTGAAGATTCCACTCATCCGTATGTCATGACCAGTAAATTGAAAAAAAAAATTTGTTAATGGAGGATGATTAACTTCAAACCCTTCCATGGTATAAACCAGACTGCAGTGCCATAAACTTAACAGGAAACATAGTCTGTTGGACTAGAGACATTCCAAAATTGCATAGTCTGAATTCGTTTCTTATAATCAGTAAATAACAGAAGACCTAAAATTTACATTAAATTTTAATTTCTAAATTTATATAATGTAATGTAATTTCTTTCAGTTTCAGGAAAGAAACTATGTAAATTTCTCTCAACATTTTGTTCAAATTGTTCCATTTTGATAAAAAGACTTCATATGAATAGTTGGGGCTAATTACATTTGGAAAACATTGTAGTCCGGTTAAAAATGTCACAGACTGGGTCTCGGACTATATCTATTTTTCTCAGACTGGTATAAACTTAATATTGTGCTCAGCATTTAGAGGATAATTGTAAATCTGCATGCAGAGGTTCAATCAACAACTGGGTCATACCAAAGTCTTGAAAATGGTACCAAAATATGCTTAATTGCAAACTAACTTCTCTCCTACCAATGCATATCGTGTTTGATGACTGTAAACTGTAAGCGTTTGTTTGTTCTATAAAAATTAGGGAACATGGGAAAGGTTTGTTTGAAAATATAGCATCATTTCATGCCATCGAGGGCTAACAGATGATCAATTAACCCAACCACTCTTTCCTGGGTTCCTGCAAGTTTTAACTAGTACTTGAGTACATCAATCACCGTAAGTAATAACTGACATCCCACATGAATCAGCAGTGAGTGATGAATGACAATGAGACGAAATGTTGTAAATCAAGAGACTGAGCGGGGATTTGAATATGGAAAATAATTTTCATGAAAGGAGTTTTACACCAATTTGAGATTGTTACTTGATGCCAAAGTTTGGTAAAAATAATTACACTTCATCGGCTTCTGATCTTGACGGGTAATTTATAAAAAAAATAAGACAAAATTTAAATGGGTTGCCTGCAAATAAATTTTTATACAATTCAATTGCTTCAAAGGTCACTTAGTTGAGCACTGTTTTTTCATAGCAAATATGAGCAATATGAAAATCTATTCTAGGCATTTTGTAGAAAGTAAACACTTAAAAAACACTTATTGGTAATGCTATCCTTTGCTAATGGTTTGCATCAGATTGATTTACTGGAAGGACTGTACCATTCTTGTTGAGAATGACCCGCAGGCCAACATTAAGATAATGTTTGTTTGGTCTCTCTCTCTCTCTCTCTCTCTCTCTCTCTCTCTCTCTCTCTCTCTCTCTCTCTCTCCTATTTTTCAAAATTAGTTAGGTATATATTTTTTGTAGGTATATATTTTTTGTTTTTCAATATAAAATAATGTACATGTACATTTTTCTGACAACAAATATTTCCATTGCGGTGGTCTTACATGTTCAAGTGTGTTCTCAGCCTGTTAGGAGAGAGATGTATGTAAGCAGTCCAGCCAGTCTAGTAGGTAGAGCATTTGTCCAATCGGCCAAAGGGTCCTGGTTCAAGTCCAAGACTGGCTGCATATTAATCTCATCCTGTTACATTTGCTGCAATGTGGGATTGTAACTTATATATATATAGCTCACAACTTTAAAACACAAGTTTTTGAATATTGGAAATTTTTTATGCTTTCATGTTTATTGGTTCATATGTTACAAAATCAATGTTGATCGCAATAAATTTGTTAAATTTAAAAACATGGTAAGAAAGTTTTATTTTGGTTTATCATTCGTGTCATATTGATACAGAAAACCTCTCATGCATATTCAATTATCTAATTTTATTCCTCTAATTTGATTGGTGGATTGCTTTGAATATAAATAAATATATTTTAATAACCGCTACGATTGGTTGGATATCCACGACCAATGTACATGCATCTTACCACACACCTGAGCAAGTAATTAAAAATAGGTGAAGATGTGATTCGCGGGTGTCCCTCAAAGTTTAAAAGGGGAATAACTTGAATTGATATTTTACCATTTCAATCAATATGAAGAGCGCGTATAAAAGTATTATCTCCCTTTGCCCAAATGGTGGCACATCTAAAATCTGATTATGTTTTTGCACATAATTCGTGATACACCGCGTTATGTATAATGTTAGCGTTAGATTCTGGTAATTTCAAAAATATTTCGTAAATTTACATTTATTGGAACTGCATATATGTAAATTTTCTTCTGTGAAAACGTGAACATTGATATTCAAATATGTTAAAAGTAAAAAAAAAAATGTGGGTGGGGTACTTTAGTATCTGATCATGATAATAATAGATTTATACTATCTTATACCTTCTCATATGCATATTCAGAACCATGACCCTTAACTTTTCTAGATGACCCCAAGAATTTCATACCAGGGGTCACACATGACCCTAAAAAATTTGAAGCTGGCAGAAACACTGGTTTCTATTGAAATTTGAGGATGAATTTTAAATTTGTTTGGAAGTATGTCACAGTGTATATGTAACCTGTATGGAGAGTAACGTATTTCAGCAGAAAGGTTCAGAGTTTGAGTCCTGGACTGGCTGCATATTTTTCTCGTCCTGTTACAAACACTTTGATACTACGATTATTACTGTGCAAAATCCACAATAAATGTCATACACATTATGTAATTGCCTGCTGGATAATAATAAAAAAAAAATGTTTCCAAAATCTAAAAAGACAAATTTTATAAGTAGGAAGAGAGAGAACAAACAGATGCTTAAATGCTGGCTTGTGTTCAGTATTTTCAAGTGTCAAGTTGCATCATGAAATATCAAGTGATTTTGAGTAGTTTTCCAAGTTATATCATCTTCACCTAGTAGGATGATTAATAGTTAACCTAGTTCCAGATCAAAACATTTGGATGGATTTCATATCATCTCATAGTTTATTTCCCATGCATTTTATATGTAGTATGGTAATTCTTAAAGGGGGTATATCAGGAAAAAATGCAATAAATTATTTTTGTAATGGATAAAAAGCTGTTGGACTCTCATTGTTATAAGTAAATAAAATCTGATGGTTTGGTATATTAGATCCACCAAAACATGACAAAATCAATATTTAAATTAGAGTGGTTGAGGTGAAACGAAATCCCGATTCTAGAAAAAGACAGCACTTAAATACTGCTTGACAACCGTTGCATCGTCATTCAGACTCTTTCTAAGATAACACAATTTTTACTACATGTTTTTCTGTATAATGAATCAAATTGAAATAAAAATAAAATCATGTGACTTATTTAATATGCCATGAAATATGTTGCAATTTTAATTGGGATATCTATTTTAGTGTAACCTATGCGCAATAGCCCAAGTTAGGAAATCCCTTTTCAATTTATTGTTTTGGTACGTTTCAATAGATATCCCTTTGGCAATACGGGGTCAGTGAGTATATCTAGGCATAGTATATTAGGGGGGAATTTTAAAAGTTTGAAAAATCCTGATAAATTTCCCGTAAAGGCTTTTCAACTCTTAGCTTTGCCTCTCTCAGTTTAAAATCATAATCATTGCTTTCTTATATAAAAATAAATGTCGGCGGAAAACTTCCACTATTTAGACACAATTTGTTATTTCCACATTTCAGAACCGTATGATGGAGAGCATGAAGCTGTTTGACTCGATCTGTAACAACAAGTGGTTCACAGAGACCTCCATTATCCTGTTCTTGAACAAGAAAGATCTGTTCGAAGAAAAAATCAAGAAATCTTCACTAAATGTCTGCTTTCCAGAGTTCCAAGGTGAGTTCAGATATGTTTGAAGAGAAAATCAAGAACTCTTCACTAAATGTCTGCTTTCCAGAGTTCCAAGGTGAGTTCAGATATGTTTGAAGAGAAAATCAAGAAATCTTCACTAAATGTCTGCTTTCCAGAGTTCCAAGGTGAGTTCAGATATGTTTGAAGAGAAAATCAAGAACTCTTCACTAAATGTCTGCTTTCCAGAGTTCCAAGGTGAGTTCAGATATGTTTGAAGAGAAAATCAAGAAATCTTCACTAAATGTCTGCTTTCCAGAGTTCCAAGGTGAGTTCAGATATGTTTGAAGAGAAAATTAGAACTCTTCACTAAATGTCTGCTTTCCAGAGTTCCAAGGTGAGTTCAGATATGTTTGAAGAGAAAATTAGAACTCTTCACTAAATGTCTGCTTTCCAGAGTTCCAAGGTGAGTTCAGATATGTTTGAAGAGAAAATCAAGAACTCTTCACTAAATGTCTGCTTTCCAGAGTTCCAAGGTGAGTTCAGATATGTTTGAAGAGAAAATCAAGAACTCTTCACTAAATGTCTGCTTTCCAGAGTTCCAAGGTGAGTTCAGATATGATGATACAGAATTGAGATATATAACCTACCATTCTCTATGTTGGGTTGCCTTTGTCTGCATTGTGTGGATGACTGATTGATAGAGTGCAACTGTGAATAATGTGTCAGTCTGACATCAAAATGTGCTCAAAGTGGCGCAGTGATCTCATTGCTCATTCTTTTGATGCTATACTTTGTTTTTGATGTCACCTCACTGAGTCATCATGCCATAGATATAAGACACAATACTTGTATCAATTACATAACTATAAAGCTATAGAGGAGCAGTAGTGTGGTGGATAGAGTGTTGGCCCCTTACACCAAAGGTTGTAGGTTTGATCCCCAGCTTGATCTGATGCCTGTTAGAAAGCACCGCTCTACTGGCTCTACCCTGGAAATGGACAAGAGAGTGGTTCATATAAGATCTGAGCTTTCATTGCAATCAAGCTAGAATAAACAAGAAACCACTTGTACCATGTTTTAAGTCTGGTTTCAATCCTCAAATTCCACAAACCCTTGCATGCTGGGTGGAAGCAATACCACTTAACCACTGCTGTGTTATACATAGTTTGGAATTTAAGGGCTGGAATAAGAGCTTGGTCACTTGAAGGTAATCCAAAGAAATTTCAAGCTCTGTATAGAACACTCATTGAAACTTAAATGGATTTACATTTAATACTAGAATTTGGTATTTATTATGTTTCATTTTATGCGTTAAAACAAGAAAAGATGTGGAAAGAAAACCAAAATTTAAAGCAAAATTAGCTTTTGGAAGATATTGTTTAAGATTTCAAGCACTATGGTCAAACCATTACTGATATTCAAGCACTGGGGTGCCCCTGTGCATAAATGGCCTGCGTAAAAGCCGGCCGCAGATATCGTAAATAATGTTGAAAGTATGAATCACTTAATTTTATAGCACAGAAATGATCTGTTTTCAATTGGAGTAACTTAAGTTTATGACAAAGTACAAGGGTAAAAAAATTGTTAAAAAAAATTTGAAATATGCCATAACACATAAATGACTGGTAGAGTGCTAATTTACTAATGTTCCAAATACTGAACACTCAAATCAGCAAAGCCCCTTTATGTTGGATATGTTGTTGTTGTTGTATGGTGTTTAGCATCGCTTTAAACAATTTTTCAGTCATATCGCGACGGTGTCTACTTAAGACAGTATTCTAAGCGCTGTCATACTGGGGTATCATGCCGCAGACACATGGTATGATACCCCACCCAGTCACATTATACTGATACCGGGTCGACTAGACCTAGAACTTTCCTCAAAATGCTGAGCGTCAAGCGAGGAAGCTTCTAGTACCATTTTTAAAGTCTTTGGTATGACCCGGCCTGGGATTGAACCAACGACCTTCTGCATGCGAGGCGGACGCTCTACCACTATACCACGCCGCAGTCTTTGGATATGTACATGCTGGGTTGAATTAAATGTTTGTAAATCCATGATGGATTTAAAACTGAATTTATTTACTCCACACACACATATATATTTGTGCATTTTAGTTACTTGTCCACCAACAACATTTACTGTCATATACTGAATGCATAACCTTGTATATATAGAAAATGGCAATATGCCCTGGTTAAATTAAAAATTCAATATACTGCCATAACATTCATTGTTGCCATGGTTACTGTTGTAGGTTCGAACAACTATGAAGAAGCCGCCGCCTTCATACAGCTACAGTTTGAAAATTTGAATCGCAAACGTGACACCAAGGAGATTTACACGCATTTCACGTGCGCCACAGATACCAATAACGTGCAGTTTGTGTTTGATGCTGTCACGGATGTCATCATCAAAAATAACCTCAAGGATTGTGGACTTTTTTAAACTGGTAGGTTAATAAGTTTTGTCTGTCTGTCTGACCAAATTAAAATATTGTTTGTTTGCTCTATCCCTAACTGCCCATTAAGAAAGTTGCCTTCTGAAAAAAAACTTTGTTACATAACTTGGAGACAGCATTTTTTTCATTTCATTTAGACAATTACATGTATTTGTATATGTTAATGTCTGAGTTTACATACAATTCTGTATACCTAAGTGATCAATTTCTGGGTGAGGCTAACAAACTATGTTAAAAGATAACATACATTTTTTTATATACACAATTGTGCTGTTGTGTTGTTTGTTTTTTCAGTCTTTAAATTCTTCTTCTTCAGAGCATATTGACATAAATATTTTCACGTTTTAGCTTGACAAAAATAAAAAGAACTTCTGTAACCTATCTGAAGCTTGTGCAACATAATTTTCAGAAAGTGAGAGATAAAAAATCATGTTTTTTTTAGTTACTGGAAAAAGGGAGACAAATACTGATTTGCTCAGTAAATAAAGATATACAGTTTATCTCCCCCCCCCCATGCGCTTTTATAGTCAAAACAAATTATCATATAATATTGTTTATAGGGTCGTCTCAATATCACTTTCCTCTCACTTCTAATGCTGTAGGTTTGAGTTCTGCTTGCTTCAAAAAATTTATGTAAGAATGTTTGCCAGTTGCTTGCAGTTCTGTTTCTTGTGGTTCTACTCAGATTCATTCTGAGGTCTTCCTCCACCAATAAAACTTGATATGCCATATATAACCTGCAATGTGTTGAAAATGGTGTTAAAAAATGTCATACAATTTTAAATCCAAATACACAAACCTTTGAATAAAAACATAATGAATTTAGAAACGTGAAATTGTTGGGACTAATAAGTTTCATAAGTGCTATACGTGGACTGCTTTTTAGAGATAGTTACCTTACAAAAATCTATGTTGGTTATTCACACCTACCGTACTGTTCGACTCTTAAGTGAATGGTATTGTTTGCGTTGAAATGTGATACAACGCGTATTTGGTTACAACAGATCCACTTAGATATGTATATAATTAATAAAAAAAAAGAAATAAAAAGAAAAATGTTTTCATGTTTTGATTAAACTAAAATTGGCAGCCATTTCCGTGTAACCCGGAAGGAAAAAAAAATGGTGTCTATATAAAAAATCGCACTTCAATTTTGACTCATTGCTATTAGTGTTTAAATATTAAAAAAGATATCAAGAATATTTACAACAATAAAATAATAAATATTAGTTTGTGTTTATGATGTGATAAAATACCCTCTGTATATTTATACCTGTCAACTGCTTGGTTGCTTGATCACGTGATCGCTTGATAATAACAAAGTTGGAAATGGCTTCCGTGTCTGGCGCTTGTTGGCATTTATTGACTTACTCAGATTATTACAAACTATGGAAATGGTTTGTGTTTTTACTAGTATTGAATTAAATTCAAGTTACAATAAATGATGATATTTTATTGTTGACACGTAACTTAGATTAACTAATCATTTTTAACTAATCATTTTATATCTTTTTCAGTCTGCAAAATCAACTTGGGAAAGTGCATTAATTTGTAGATATTTGTACAAATCGTTTATACTGTGGCCAAGCTGTCATGTGACCAGATCACAGTCATGTGACCAGTCGGTGGGACCAATCACCAATCAAGATTTCTCTCCCAGCTATATTCGTCTTCGGCAATTTGTTTAATTTTGAACTTATTGTGGTTCAAGTTACTGGCGATTGAATTATTTTTATATATACATGAAGGATGAAACATCTCAAGAAACTGCAGAATTGGAAAACTGTTATTTCTCTACAAAAAAATCAATTTAATATGAATAGATTCTGCAATATGATATATAGATAATGAAAGCACAAATAATTCTAGAAAAAAATAATGCAGTTTTATGAAAACATTGAATGGGTAGGATTTTATTGTACAAATATCTTATTTCTACATTATAATTTTCATTATATGAACCGTTGCCAAACATTGAATGGACTTCATCAAAATACCCATCTGCTTTGGTCGTGCATGGTACACATTATTATTTGTTTGTGCAGTTTTTTTTTCGTGAACATGTCCAGTGTCATATTTATTTTATTTTTTTGTAAAAGACAATTATTCATAATGTAATCTGCAGTTCTGAAGGTGAAAAAAGGCATTTGATGTTAAAAAAACGAAATAGTAATATTTTGATGCAATACAGTTGTTGTTTGACAAATAATGCCGCAGTAAAGAAAATGTATATTCAATTTCTCTGCATCATGCTTCTGGTTTCCTAGCCCAAAATAAAAAAAAAAACTCGCAATGTGTAACACAAAGTTAAAGTTTAAAAAGAAAAGGAAATGCTTGTTTTTATGACAATTTAAATTGGGCATTGACAAATACAGTTGGAGTTTTTTAACTTTGCTTTTGTTGTGTTAAAAAAACACTCGCAATATTTTGTTGAAACTGCCTGGTAATTGAGGCATCTAGATTATTTCATTTTACAGCTTAATAAATACCAGGTGATAGTAGCTTCCTTCTAATAATTTTGATAAATAGTGTATTTAGTAATTTTTCAAGGTTATTGGTCTGTGGTAGAAATATTTATGGAATTGCATTCAAAACTTCAATACAATTTTTTTTTCAGAAAACTAGATATTATTCTTGAATCTTACCCAAAACTATTAAGTATTAAAATAAAAGAGTTTTGAATAAACATTTCCTATTATATGCAATTTTGCATGAATACTACCGTTAAATATATTGTGTTGTGTCAGTTATGGCTTAATCGCTCATACATAAGGCTGCTGGGTTGACGCACATGCAGATGTGATAAATGCATTATGTGTGTAAATATGGATATTACTAGCATATTTTAAAAAGCCAGAAGCTCTCAAATAATTACGTTGTTTATATATCAGCAAAATTACGTAGGCTAATTTTTGTCGATGTGATCAAATTGGCTTATTGAAAGATAATTTTTGCTAGATGCTGCTTTGTGCACAGAATTGTTTCTTGAAAATCAGTGGCCAGTTTGTTGTTATTATATCATATTGTATGACCTTGACATGTATGACTCGTATGATTATATTATATTAGATCTTGTTTCTCGCTTTAGTCCACTTTTTTTGCTGTTCTTCAAGAGTATACCCCATAAAAAAATCTGCGAAAGATTAATAACAATTCAGTGTTCACATTTCTATTTTGGTTGATTTTATATGTAAATTGCATTCAGATAGTTTCTTAGGACATGTTGGAGGCAATTTGCAGAATAAAGAATTTTTTTTTTTAAGTATAAAAGACATCTACTATATTACAACGTGCTGCGAAATTGATGAGCTTTTTTCTGCTTTTCATGGTTATGTAAAATAGACCAGTGATGTTTCATTAACCTGTTATAATCTTACATCTTCAGATTATTGTAACGCCCACTCTTCTGACACAACCTATAAATGACCAGTACTTAATCACCGAAGTCAGTTTGTTTACATGAAAAATTTAACGCGTCATTCTCAATAGACAGAAAATTTCTTCACAATGAACAGAACGTGGTTACATACAATTTATGGGTAGAGCTTGGCTCCGAATATAAATCTATGCGTGTTGCGTTATAGGTCAATTTACTGCTTGAAGGCTGAAACGTCATTGACTACATCATCTTATGATTCCTAGTAAAATCCTAAAGCTCTCACAAATTTGGCAAAGCGTTGTAAGGACACATTTATTGTTGTTATTTTTAGTATTTATTGTGGTTAATGGCTTGGTAAAAGAAAAAAAGCATGAATGAGCAATATTTAAGGCTTTATGAAATAAACAGGCTAAATGACAAGGTGTAGAATAAGATATCATACGAGAGTTGGCTAGCAAGCAGTTATATGATCTTTGAAGACATCTATTCAGAGTCTTGTTTTAACAGAAAATCTTATGAGAGGAAACATTTTTCTTCAGTACATTTGATTCTCATTACTTGATTCTCTTAATGACATTGAGATGTGAGCTTTGGACTGGACATAAAAAAAACAATACCGAAATGTATTTTTATATAGCACAACGAATATGAGAATAATGTAAAATCCAATTTAACTTCGACTTTGTTTTTTTAACATTTTTAAAAAATATACATACTGTGTTTCGTGAATTTTGTTTTATTTAGTAATGGTTTTGGGTGCAAGTTATTTGAAGCCTATGTCACGAGTGTAGATGAGGGAATGGGGATGGAGCAGCTGTTGGTATTTAGGATCTTATAGAAAACTGTGGTCTATGGTGTATTTATGAACAAAAACTTACATTTCTGGTGTTATGGTCCAGGGAGATTGAGCTCAGGCTGATGATTTCTTGATTTTTCTTCATCTACACTAGTGGCTTAAGCTCGGACATATTAGGAAACGAAAATCTTGCCCAGTGAGTTGTTTGCAAAAAATCGTAATCTCAGTAGTGTAGTAGATTATTAACAATGTTAAGTTTGTGATACAGCAGGTTGATTTCCAGTTTTCGTTTCATAGCCACTTACCTGTTCATGATTGGGTTTGTAAATAGATAAATATGCTAAAATTCCAATTTTATCATGTATTAATGCCTCACTGGTATGACTATTGATTATAAATTTTGACAATGTAAACTTATATGTGTGAATGAATAAAGTCACTATTATTATTTCACACATCAAAAATGGAGGAGGGGGGCGGGGTATGAGAATAAACTGTGACAAAAAACAATTGATTGCAATTGACATTTCATAGATAGACATCTAGGGTTCATACAACCAGCCCACAGAAGATACTTTAGATTGAATCATTACCTCTATAGAAAATGATCATATTTTAAGAGGTCCTACCAAAGTATTTGACCAAGTCCTATATACCAGAAGATTTTTTTGAGCCCAATGAACCAAATCCACATTTTAGAAACCCTTTCATGGATAGATCATATGATTAAATCGAACAGCACTAAATATTGCTGATTTAATGCAATATATATTTCTATATATTAGGCTAGAGGCGAAACTAGTGCAATCGATCATTGAAGATAAATGGCCTTTTCAAAGATTTTGACTTTTAGAACTCATTGATCAAATGCATTCTAGCAAAGTACCTATTTGCATAATGTGTTTTAATGTAAGATTGTTTTGGCACCATCTTTTCTTTTGTATTTTGTATGTCTTTTCTTTTCAAAATGACGTATGGATATTTGCTTTGTATTATAGAACAATGAACAGTAATGTCAGAAGCATTATTAACGATGTACATACGTATACGTTTATTCGCCGGGGTATTCACATGGTATTCCAATACAGGTCTGGTAAAGTTAAAATTATTTTGTATGAAATATTGCAAATCACTTGTATACATAGTGCAATAGCATTTAAATTGCAAAATATATTATTATGATTTTTAAAACTGTATCTTGTAATCAAATGACGAATGATGAACAAAATTTTGATTAAAACTTTTTATTTCAAGTCACTTCTGCAGTTGGTCAAACTTGTGTACTTTCTTGATTGGCCAAACTTTTCTATTTCCCATATTTTTCCATATTTATGGTTTTTAATGCCAATGGACCAGTCATTAAACATTTGTGTCTAATACTAGCTAACACTTGGACAAAATATTTATTTTTTATTTTTTGGAGTAAATATATATTTGCCAGAAATTGTCTGTTTAATACAGTATCGTTCATTTTTTTGCAAAAAAATGTGATTTATTTCGTTTTCTGTAGGTAAAGCATTTTATATTTTTAAGACATGAGTTTTTGTAGACTCATTTTTTTATGGATTACGGTCCTGTATTTGAAGCTGCCTTGCCCATAGAGACCAATGTTGTCTTCCCTTTAGATGGCTTCTTCAATACAGGTTTGCCTGTAGTTTTTCAAAATCTTTACCAGCTATTATCAAATTCTGTCTTTAAAAATTTTGATATGATTGGTTAGTAAATGTGGAATGAAGTTGTAATTTGCTTACAAGATGATGGTTACTTTAGCATATGATGGAATAAACAGTTGACATTTCTAGCATATGATGGAATAAACAGTTGGCATTTCCTTTAATCACACGACGGCTATGTCCATTTATTTGGCTATTTCTACATTCCTTTGCTGTTTACTTTTGTACTGTTTCGTTGACTGTCTGCAAACTTTGTAATGATGTCTCTATTACCAGATGAAAATTGAAACAGAACAAAACATTTGTTTAAATGTTGATTTCACTGTTGAAGCCTCCATTAACTGTGAATTGAGGTGCTGTTAATGTCAAATATGGAGCGTCTGACTATCAATCCAGTGGTCGTGAGTTTGAATCCTGCGCCCAACTACAATCTCCGTGATGATGATATATGACATTGTGTCTCATTGTCATTCGTCTCTTGCTGCTGGTTCAAGTGGGAAAGTTATCAGTTACTTGCGGAGATTGGTGTGGTCGAGTACTAGTTAACCTTCCAGAATCCCAGGAAGGGTGGTTAGGTTAATTGATTGTCTGTTAGCATAAAACGATGCTAAATATTCAAACAAACAAAAAACGGTTGTAGAGATACTGAAGAACAGGGAATCATGATAATAGTTTACGGGAATGTATCAGACCCTTGTAGCGTAATTGTGCTACGTGTATATAAATCATGATGGTAAATGGAACCTTTATAATGCTCTAATGGGCGGATATGTGATTGTAAGATTGTTTTCAAGTCTGGATTTGATTATACATAAGATTGGTGTTTGTATATATGTGTGTGCGTTATATGTCATTTCACAGAACTCTTTTGCTTAAAGTTTTAACGAGACAAAAATTAAACGGTAAACCAGCATACAATAAATATTCTTTGGGGTTATGAACCATTTTTTCCTTCTCAGTAATTAGATTGTTCAAATTTTTGTAAAGTTTGCTAGCGAGTAGCCAATAGTTTTTTATGATGTGTTTCATGTAATTCGAAATAATGGGCATGCTCACACTTAAAATGGCTGAAGGAGACGATGATTGTTAATGTTATCTTACATTCTTCTTTCTGTGATGTCGCAGAAAGTGCCAATTGTGTACAAATACAAATATAATCAGATTCAGTGTAAATGGAACTGTGAAAATGATATAAAAAAAACAACTTGGGTGTGAAAGTGCTTGGTATTATTGTGAATTTTTATTTTTAAATGTAACTAGGATGGCATTAAATGGTCATCGCTTTACACTTGCAAACTTCATTTTGTTTGTTCATCATTGAATCATCGTTAAATAAACAGACAAACGTTTTATCATAGGAAGAAATACCAAAATGATTTATTTAAATGCTCATTTGAGAGTAGTTCTAATTGTGGTTATATTTGATTGTTTGATGTTTGGTAACTTCTGAGACGTTGCAATGAAGCTACATCTTAATTTGAAATCAATTTAATACATTATCATGGTACAAAAAGATGGTTACTTGATTTGTTTACTTTAACTTAAATTGCATACTTTCATGAGTAAGTTTGTGTGTGAGTCACGGTACGTTGTACAGATTGCCGTCTTCAATTAGTGTTACTAGTATCCTCTGTGTATATTTAAAGGAGAAATCAGATAGATATATATAAATACATTTTATTTTGCACTTTTCTATACAGTCGGGTAATATAGTGTTTTAAAATGCACATTTTTTTATCATCACTTTTTTTGTCGCATCCACAAAGATGCATGCTCGTGCAGACATCTTGTTTTATGTTCTTGTATTTATATGTAAAATGGTCCCATATTTAATAAAATTTCCAAGAAACATTTTTTTTTACAGTTTTTATGTTTGTTAATGAAGATCATTTCCTCGCATTAAAACATTGTTTGTTTTGAAAAATCAGTTGACAGGAAAGAAAAAAATAACCTTACATGGCAGGTTGTGGTTGACGGGAATTGAGCATGGACAGCAGTCATATATGAACAAAGATTCAGAAATTTCTTCCTTAATAATGAAAATCATCTTCATCTCCATTTGTGTCTGATCATTGTAACTCCATAGTCCAACTATTATTTAGTAAACTATTTCAGAAATCTATAACACAATTCAAGAAAAATATATTTTTAAATCGTGTTTTCACCGAATAGAGACATTCCTTTTTAATGAAAAGAAAATCATTTAAAATGGTTTGATATTTTACAAAATCAAAATTAGAAAGGTACTTTGATTCTAGATTGTCTTTACTATTTTGATTTGAATACAGAAGAAGCTCTATTTTTCAATCAGACTCCAAAATGTTCAGTTTAAAATCAGTTGTTTCTTTGACATGCAAGAAGCTGTATAAATACTGGGAAGAGTTGAATGCTTATTATTTTCTATTACAAGTATTATAAAATGTGTTTTAGAACAAAGGTGGAGTGGTTTATCACATTAAGTCGTTAGAAATGTTTGTATCGTTATGTGTTTTTATTTGAATAAGGAACTACAATGGGGGAAAAAAACACAAATCGTCATCTGTCATTTTCATACCTCGCAAATATGAAATTAAATATTTGGTTTTTAATTCAAAGCACCTAAGTGTTCTTTATGGGATCCTGTCACCATAGTTACAGTTTTGTATTTAACATAAAAGTGCACATTATAATCATGTGACATGTTTGTTGCTAAGCAAGAATGGACCAGATGGAGCATTTAGTATATGTTGGGTTAGAACTGTATTAACAGAAAAGATAGATTTCTTGGTGACAAAATTCACACATGCTATATTTTAGCACTTTTGAGCTATTTCTGCCAGAATTTTTTTTAATGTGAAAAACAAGCAGTGACATTTTGCTATTTTCTATATTTCAAATGTAATGTGAGTTGATGGGTAGGAATAATTTGTAGTAGTGGTAACTGGATTTTTTTCTTTCTTCTTTTTTATTACTTTTCAAACTGAAGAAATTCTATTTCAATATTAAAGGTAATATACAGGATATGCCAAAAATTAGCTCATTTCCTTTTTTAAGGCCAGTATATGATTTGAGTTTGTCTTTGAAACTGAAAAGGCTTTTTTTTTTTTAAAGAAGAAAATATGCTTGAATAAAATTAGGTTTTACCAATGAGTATTTAATTTATATATACAATCTGAGTACACTGAATATGGGTAATACTGATACAAATGTTATTTTTTGTCATGATTACATGTAATCATGGTTCTTTAATAGCATGCTCTTGTTTCTGTCCTATATTCAGTGGTTTTCTCTCTATTTTATTTATATTCTGTTTCCAACTGTGTTATATCTGTATGATTGAATAGTGGTCTTTTTGTTTTAAGGTCTGTAGCAGCTTTCGTAATGTGATGTATTTTCTATTAAAATATAAAAAATGCAATTGTTTATTTTGTCTTTTAAATACCATACACACACACACAGCCACCACGCAAAGATTGTTTCTCTGAAATTTATTTTTCAATGACGATCAAATTTAATGTGCAATACCATTGTGTCAACCTTAGCGAAGTTTGAGGATTTTGCGCTCGTTTGGTTGTCATTACTGCAAATAAATCTTGATCAATGAGATTTAAAACATCTTGTCTAAAACCTATTATTCAATGGTGATCATAATTCATATTCATGGTCCTTGGGTCGACTTTTCTCAAAACTGGCTTTCATAAATTATTCACTGATGGGGTTTATTACAACGGGTATACCATATTTCTGTATATATTATAAACATTAAAATTCACTCCGATAAGCTTCAATCAACAGCATACATGACTTGTGTGAGGTCCCAGCTCTAGTACTTCTCTCGTCTCCACATGCACCAGTGCTATGATCAAACAAATTGAGTCCAGCTGCTCGCTGTTCAATGCGCGATTATGACAGTACTTCTGGTGTCACCGACATGTTGACCACTTTCAACAGGAGACAACTTTACCTCTGTCGTATTGACATAAACAGAGATAGGCAACTGGAGGCAGTTATTTAAACTTAAGGTGGCACATTTGGCCTTTTATAAATCTTAAAAACACAACTTCTGAACCAAACAATAAATTTTTTGTAATTTTGGTATATAAAAAAGGGTTTGATTGTAATTTGGGGGTGAAGTTTTCTTTTTTAAATTTAAAGAAATTTCACACTTAAAGTTATTTTTGTGTGATCATTTTCTCAGTTGTAGCCGTTTTTTAAAGTCGCCACCGATGAAAAACTTACTTCTTCATCTTTCTACATACTTGTTATATTTCTGTTGTGTGTTGTTAAAAAATGTATTTGTTAAATCAAGTGCACTACCGTTTTTAGTTCTACTGGCTAAAGGCATTGGAGAATAAAACAAATTTTTTTTTTCGGTTTGAAATTCAAGATGACCAACATTACTAAAAATAGTCCAAAACTTTAAAATCTTCTCATGAACCGCCCAACAGATTTTGAAAATATTTATATAGTAATGATAACCAGCTATAGTTCTAATAGATTTGTTCAAATAGTGTCTGTGGGGTTTTCACAGAAGTATTGTTTGTTCAAGGAGGTTCAGATTTGTAAAAATGACTGGGTTCCACTGCCATAAGGAGCCAGGAGGGGCACCAAAAGGGTAAAATTTGGGAATTACAAAAATTGTTTTCTTCAGAACCGGTCAGTCAAATTTGTGTATATTTTGCATAAATAATCTCTGTGTAGGGCTTTGAATGAAGATTAGAATAAAGGGGCTAATATTTATAGGGTTTCTGTAATGGGACATAGAATTTTACATAGGGGATACTATGAGAAAACAGAATATTCTCATTTTTTCATCCATTTGGGCAAAAATATTCAATTTGAGTACTGAAGCATCATCATAAGATATGGCTCAAAATGAAGATTGACTTTCCATAAGGGACAGTGTGGGTCAAAAAAGTGTTAAAACAGAAAACTTTCAAAAATCTTCTCAACAACCGGTTAGTCAAAATTGTTCATAATGGATATAGATTATCCCGAGTTTGTACAAATGAAAGGCTTGTATTTATAGGGGCACTGTAATGGGACTTCGAGTTTTATTTAGGAATACTATGAGAAAACAGAAAATTCTAATTTTTTCATCAATTTATGATTTTTTTTATTCAATTTGAGTTTGAAGCATATTCTAGTCGTAACAAATAAGATTTTTCAATAAGAAGGGTTGACTTTATAAAAGGGGCCAAGTGGGGTCACAAAATGGTTAGAATAGAACATTTTCATAAATCTTATTCTCAACAACAGGTCTGTCAAATTTGTTCATATTTGATATAAATTATCCCTATAATTCAGAGTAACTAAGTACAAATCAAGGGGATGAATACAGGCCATGTAACGGGAATTTTGAGTTTTACATAGGAATATTATTGGAAAATAGAAAATTCTCATTCTTGGTCCATTTGTATAAATATGTTGATCAGTTTAGGATCTAAAGCATTGTCTTGTAACAGTAAATATGATTTTGTTCAATAAAGAGGATTGGATGGATGGGCGGGGTATTTATGGTTAAATTCTTTATAAATCTTCCTCTCAATAACATAGGGACCATGCAAGGTGACCTTTACTTTTATATAGGAATATTATGGGGAAAACTGAACTTTTTCATTTTCGCATCCATGTTTACAAAAAAACTTCTTTTTAAAATCTAAAGCATTTCTGCTCATAACAAATCCCTAAGAGTGGGTGATTGAAGTATTAGGGTTCTGTACGAGGACTATATAGTTTTTACAGATGAATGGTATCGGAATTTAAAGTATTTTCGTAGCAATTAACTTTTGTTCAATATGGGCGTGGCGGGGTTATTTATCCATAAGTAGTTAAGACGACCTCCAAAGAGAGTTAATAGTGTGAAATTTCAAAAAGTGCTATGGTCACTATGAGCAAGTAGAGCGTCCTTAGGACCTATTGGGCCTTTGTTTGTTAAAAAAATGAATATTTCGTGAAAATTTCAACAATTTTCGTTTTCACTCCGTAATAATTTAAATTCAGAAGAAAAAATATTAAATAACTGATAATTGGAAATAGTTATCATATCTATCAGCTTTACTTTGGTACCAAAATTATTCAATTCAGACAAAGATTTAAAGAGTTTAGTAATACTAAAGGTGCCACCCGAAATTTCAGCCGTGTATATCATATAGCTACTAGCCTGCCAGTCTCTGTAACTAAGTCACTGGTATTGATAAACAACTGGTTAGACGCTAAATAACGTTACCCATAACCTAGTCGCAATACAACCTTATCTTTTCTCAAATAAATGAACAAGTTGTCTATCCCACGCTATGTCCTACGGACAAATTCAAACAAGTTCTGACTTTTATAAACTTTCATTCTCTGTAACTCGATCAGTTCAAACAGGCAGTGTGCCAGGTTCAACATTGCGTACCCTAGAAACCTGCTCTGCTTTTAACCTGCTTTTAAATACAATCTGTATCTGATCTCTTTTGTGCTTATTACTCTTTTTCTCTCTTTGTCAGTCGGCTCGTGACAAAGTCTATATATGTTGTTACGAGAGTTTGGCTATATGGAAGATAGATAGACTACTATTAAAGCTATTTTACAACCAAGGGCTTTCCTAGGCATACTCAAATATTTAAACCCGGACGTATAATTCACAGAGTTCACTGTGGAAAAAGGTTTAAATACAAAAAATGCATTAAAATGAAGCCGAATGGTGGTATGGGGTAAGGGGTTCCCGTATTTTTTTCGGCAATTTGAATGAGTTCACAGTCCATGTCGGACTTCCTTAAACTACTCGTTTGCTGTTCTATTAAAAAAAATCTCGGTGGAAGACCCCCTACCACGCCCCCGCAAATAGGGGTGTTTGTGTGTGTGTGTGTGGGGGGGGGGGGGGGCCTCCTCCAGCACCCTCCACCGGGTGTATACTGAAAAAATATCCATCTAGGAAGGCCCCTGACAACCCCTAGTTTTTCCCTGCATAATTTTATGCCGACTCTTGCATATCACCCACTCAGTATAAGCATACACGTTTTTGTTTGAGTGCTTGTATAAATACAATTTTATTGACATTTATTCCAATCAATCATTTTAAGTGATTTTTTTGTCAAGTTAAGTGCAGCAAAACTGAATTTAACTGGACCAGAGACACATGCATTAGCCAGTCAATGGAACAGCAGACGATAAAATCTATCGCAATAAAATAAAATATTACGATAATTAATTCAAGTATTTCTTGATCATTTGATACATGTTGAATATTTAACTTAACATTCTGATATGTTCCTCTTTTAAAAAAAATAAAATTGGCATGCATGCCTGCAACAGTTGATCTACACTCAAATGAATTGAATTGAATTGGATTTTTTAAAATTCTCAATTGAATTGAATTGAATTGAACAAAATTGAATCCTTGGTTTTTTAATTGTCATGCAGGCCTGCCAAGATCTGTAGACACGCAACTTTCATTGATAACATCTTTTTGTGATATTTTCGATATAAAGATATAGATCTACAACCAGTTATTAAGAATTAGTTATTATAAAAGAAAAATAACAACGAAAACCCCTGTTTAATTGTAACATAATTTGTGTTCCATAACTTTGGTTGGAACAAGTGCAATATGGGTCTATATGTATGCTTTATTTTTTATAACGTCGAAGATGATCAAGACTATTTCTTTTGTTGTCTCCCTTGAATCACTGGTAGTCAGACGCTTGAAGAATGTCGAGCGTGCAGAAACCAGGAAGTTGAAGGTGGCTGCTGGTTGCTGTGATCTCTTTATCAATATTCCTACGATAAAGGTAACTTTTATTTATATAATGTATTGTCATATTTTAGATAATATGCAGTTTTTTTCAAAATCGATCTAGATCTATTTTCAAAGTATACCGATGAACAATGTTTACCGAGATCTAACCAAAAATATTGACAGTCTGGTTTTCGATGAATAATATTTCGACATTTTTAAACAATATGTGACATTTAAATTTTAGATCATTCATCAGACGGCAGAAAAAAATGCTACATGCGACTGGCGAACCTATTTGCTGACATTAACACGCACGCCGTTCGATTGTATGTATGCAAAAAGAGTTAGATCTAGATAGATCTATATTTCTTGCATACCGATAAGGGTAGATATATCTGCATTTTTACCGAAGTTAGATATTTCACCCTAGGGCCGAGATAAAATCTCGTGCTGTGACGTTGGAACCATTAACATGACGTAACGTATAATAAGATATATGACATGGCGAACGTGTCTTGACTACCTGTAGAATCACCTTTATAACCTTACCTTTCTCTCTATCTGTCCTTTAAACATTTCCTTTTACCTAACCTTTTTTATTAAAATTAATGTTTCGTCCCATTCTTGTGTAAAGCGTGAAAAAAAAACAACGATTACAATGAAACGCTATAATGTACCATTTATGCCATGTTTTATCTCTGTATCAATTATTTATGGAGAGAGCCGTAACTTATGTTGTTAAGAACTTGTGGATGGACCCTATTGTACACATTGCGGCAATAAAATATGTTAAAATATAAAAAACAGTTATCCCTCAGGACGGAATTTTCTGTCCGAACTTCAAACCCATGTAAGGTTCTTATAAGCTCATCTTACATTGATGCAAACCTCCAAGGTTTATTTAACACATTAAATGTATCAGACAATACGTGTCATGTAAGATTGTTTTATATATTTATGTTCTTTTTACAACTTTTTTCACCAGCTACACTATGAAAACGCATTTGTTCGTTTTAATGTAGATTTCCCCTTTTCATGCGTCAGTATTTAAACATGACGTCATTGCTCTTAATTCCAAGAAACGCAGGGGCGTAGCTAGAGCCAAATTGACTATACACAGAAAGTGATTAACTGGGTATTCCTGGAGGTGTTTGAGGCCATGCTCCCTTCGAATATTTCAAAACCGAGAATGCAATCCTGACTTTTAGCGCCATTTCAGTGCATTATATTTATTAGTCACATCACAAATATATCTACATTTCTGACCGACAACGGAAATATATTTTGCATATCATAACCACATGCAGGTAAAATTCTTTGTTTTGAATCATGTGCCGCACCGCGTGAAAATGGCTCGCAGGAGCGGATCCAAGATTTCAATTTAGAGGGGGCATGCTTAGAGGGCGCAACTTAAAACCTGAACGGGCACACATGCTTTTAGTAGAAATTCAAAAAAAGATGGGAGTTTTATTTACCCTCGCGTTTTGAACGTGTTTTTGCGAGCAAAAAAATATAATTATTTATAAATAAATTGATGAGTATTGTAAATTTGTATGAATGATTTATGAAAGTATTTACGATGAATAATCGTAAAAGATACTTATTCATTATATTAAATATATTATAAAATTGACTATTTTACTTAATGGATTCGGTGCTTATAGAGAGCTCATTACTTATTTTATGTTTAAATGATTAAGATTATTTTAACTATCTAACTTAATTATTTGAAGATTAATTATAAAGTGAAGAATATATCAACTTTATGTAGCTATATCACGTATTAATAGTGTATTTGTGTAAGGTTACAATGGTATAATTTATTTCTATGACAATGCCGTATGTAATTGTATGCAGCGCTCCAACAGTGATTGCCAATATAAAAATATCAACATACTGAAAAGTTGAATATTGTTGTTGGTACAATAAATTTGACCAAAACTGATATTTGACTGCACGATAACAAGTTTTTATAATAAAAATACCTATATTTAGTTAATTAGTATTATTTTTATTAACAGTCTAACCGTAACTCTATATTGAAAGCCAATGCCACTAACAACATCATATGAGCTTCCCTAACACAATTAAACAGCAGTGTTTACAGAAAATAAAAATGGATATTTTGATAATTTCGTAATGGGTATGCTAAGATCATATTCAGTAGTGACACATGTGCAGATCCCTATCTGATACCAGTTGGACCTGATAAGCTCGGTAGTACGCCTGACTAGTAAGCAAGGTGTCGCGAGTTAAAATCCCCACCCGGTCACAGCCGCTGTGATGATTGGTATGATTGGCGTCTCATTATCATTCGTCTCTCGCTGCTGATTCAAGTGGAAAAGTTATCATTTACTTGCGGAAATTGAGTGTTCTCGAGTACTGATTAACCTTTGAGGGTCCAAGGAAACAGTGGGTCAGTTAACTGATCGTCTGTTAGCCCTCGACGGCATAAAAATGACGCTAAATATTCAAATAAACAAAAAGCAAATATTCAACCAATGAATAAATCAATCTATCTGGTACCACAGGGCACTCAGATTACCCAATAATTACATGGCATATATATATATATATATAAATAGTGCTAAACACAAAACAGGGCTTACGCATTTAGAATTAATATCTAAAATATATAAGAATTTTGAACGAATGTAGGACGTTTATAGAATCAAGGAACTATAGAATATTTTTTGTTTTTTTTTCAGTTTCAGACTCCAAAGTGGAGTCCCATTTATTCTCCCCGTCCAATGCTGTATGAGGGGTCGAGGAGGAACATCCCCTCATACAACTTACAATAAGTGCACATATAAAAGAGAAATAGTAAAGATTGAAATTGTATATGTTCTCACTTTCATTCAATATTCACACATTGCTTTCATGCACTGTTTAAACTGGTAGTTAAACCTAGTAAATATTATATTGTAATTCCTATCCTTTATACAATAATGTATCTGGGAGATAACTGAAAAGGGGTGGATAAGGGAGGAGGTTCTCTGGCTTGAAGCTTTTGTTTTCAAACATGCACGTACATCAAAAGTGTCTTTATGTACAAAACCAAGTAAGTATGTCATGAAACAATTCCCAAGTTTTCAAAAACATATTGTATTTGTTTTCAGTAATAGATATTTCTTTGTATGTTTAATATAAAAGTTGAAGTCTGAGCTGGAGTGTTTTAAAATTTAAATTATTTTTCGAGCATCTACAATAGTATATGGAATATTTTGTCTCTAACTGAATGAGCTGGATTATTTTACTTATATTCTTATCATACATTCCAAAAATAAATGATTTTTGTTCTAATGGAAATGGGGTATTTTTTATGGACATCCAGTCTTGCAAAATGTGTAGTATTGTTTGTGTTTCTTTACATTCCCACACTATATGATAGATTGTCTCGGTGGTAGATGAGCAAAATGAACACAGTGGACTATCCAGTAGTTTTATGTTATGTAGAAAATTGTTTGTTGCCAGTATATTATGATTGATCCGTGATTGAAACCACTGTAATGTTGTATTTTTTGTTATCAAATATGGCCATGAAAACACTGTTTTCCAAATTGCTTTGTCAAAAATATATGTTTTATTCCATGATGTTTTTCCACTAGGAATTTCATTGTTATGATTCAATATAAGATACATATCTTGAATACCTTTTTTTCTTTTTCATGTATATTTTGATAGGGTTAGGTATGATCGGACTTTGAAGCTTATTATTTGGTTTTATTATT
This sequence comes from Panopea generosa, assembly GCA_029582155.1. Lineage (NCBI taxonomy): Eukaryota > Metazoa > Mollusca > Bivalvia > Adapedonta > Hiatellidae > Panopea > Panopea generosa. The sequence goes on from CM055903.1 coordinate 44,354,621, forward strand.
TTTTTCATTTTTTTTAAATTTTGAATTGCAGTGATGATACTGTGGTGTTGTAGAAAGTTTATATTAATACTGTATATAGTTTTTAATTCTTGATGAGAATATAAATGTCCGTCATCTTTTGTAATGTCGTTGATCAAATGTATTCCCTTTTCATACAAGCTTTTTTACAAAATAAGCCTGGTTTCCTATTTTTATATCTTCATTTTAAAATATTGGTGCTGATAAGAATGTTTTATCGTTAATAGGTGGGTGAGCCTTTAAAATTTCAATATGTGATTTTAAAACATCTTTCCAAAAAGTGTTTGTTACACTTGATAAGATTTCTTTTACATACATACTTCCACAGACAGAAACTTTTGTTATATCTAAAATGTTTTAGCTAGGCTAGCATAATTGCTTTTTTTTTTCTAAAATAAGTCTCCTAAGCCATGTTGCTTTTAATGCTGTTATATATGCAAACATATTAGTCATTTTTAGACCACCATCTACATAATCTTTACACAATACAGTATTTTTGATTCTGGGTTTTCCGTGCCAAACGAAATTGTAACAAATGTCGCTAATTTCTTTAATAACTTTATCCTTTGGATTTGGTAATGACGAGAAGGGGTGATTAAAGGCAAGTAATAGTAGAGACTTAATAACTGCAATTCTACCAATAGGAGTCAAGTAACTACGTTGCCAACCCATCATTTTATTTTTCATAGCAATTATTTTATCCTGGTAATTTAAATCATTCATTTTTAATAGATATGTGTCAAAGTTAATCCCTAGCAATTTAAATCTAGTTTTGCCCCAGGTTAATTTCCATTTTGTTTTTATTGATTGAGTGCTATACTTTTTTGCCCCTAACCAAACTACTTGTGTTTTTTCAAAGTTTACTTGTAATCCTGAAATGTTTGCAAAATAATCCAGCTCACTCAGTGTTTCATTGAGTGATGTTTCAGACCCATCTAAAAAAGAAGTTGTATCATCTGTAAATAATTATGTGATTCTAAAGCACGAAAGTATTTTGTTGGCTTTTCGCCATCTGTAATATTTATTGCCCCTGATCTAATAACAGCTCCGTTTAATTTATTTTTTCTTATTTCTTTTAATTGACACTGAAGTGTTTCTAATTATATTATTTTTTTCTGAATTTAGATTTTTTTCGAGGTCGGTAATTTGTTGTAAATTTTTTATCTCTTTTTTATCTTGACTTTTTTTTTTATATAGCTTGAATATGAAATAGATTTCCCTCTTATTTCCATCATAAGTGTTTCTAGAAACAGCTGGTCATTAACCGTAAACTGAATTTCATTGTTTGGGATAGTCTCAATACTATCTATGTCATAAACTGGTAGAGCATATTGTTGTTTGACCTTTTTAATGTTTTCTTTTATGGTCTCTAAATATATCAAATCTTTGAGTAGAGAATTGTTATGTTTCAACAGGGGTTTGCCTTTTCCAAATTTATTAAAATATAAAACAAGTTTTACAGTTGAATGGTCGGATCTATAGCTATTTTTATATAGTACAGCTTTCTATACAATGTAAAAAATATTCAGAGATAAGAAAGAAATCTAGTCTAGCTTGCTGGAATGGTTGACGTCTCCTCCATGAGTATCTTTTAATTGAAGGATGGGTTTCTCTAAAAGGGTCTATCAAATATTTCTCCTGTTCAATTTCTAACAGTTTTTCTCTATCTTTTTTATTATTGATAAATTTATAATTGTGATAGTCGAGCTCAGGATTTATAACAAGATTAAAGTCTCCACACCATACAATATATTCACTACTAAAGTCGTAAAATGCATTTTGTATATTTTCATAAATCTTCGGGTCATCAGTATTTGGCCCATATATAGAAACTAAAGTAAACCTATTAGAATCTACTGTTATAACTTTTCATCATTTCCTGGATTAAAATGGGTATCTTGCAGACAATATATATCACATTTTTTATCTTTTAAGTAGTGAAATATGTCTGTACACTTTGATATTTGGCCTATCCCCTGACAATTTAGGGACATTATCTTTATTTCACTCATGGTAATTATTTAGAGTCGTAAAAATAGGATTTTAAAAGACACTTGATATACCGTATTGAGAAAAGATCACAATCACATTCATGCTAGAGAGAGAGAGAGAGAGAGAATATAGTGTGGGGGTGAGGGGGTGGAGTGGGGGGGGGGGGGGGGGGGAATAACATCAGACTTATAAACAAGTCGATGTGGGAACAACTATATTGCATCATCAATATGCATTACATAATGGAAGTATTTGTACAAAAAGCTTTGACACATTTTAGATATATCTTCAATTGATCCAGATGGGTAAAATTGATTTACTCATGTTGTTTTGTTTTTTTTAACTTAAAATCTGGAATCATGGATAGTTTGTGTCAGATAATTATCGGTATACATATCTTGGGTTTTAAAATATGTTGTCATTAGTTGTTTCCCTTGTTCTGCAAAAACTAAATTATGTATAAATTACCATCTGTCTAAAGTTGACATCTATGAGTGTTAATTTAGCCAATGGTTTACTTCTGTTTATTTTCTGTTTTTAACTGTTAATGATTTAGAAAAAATAAAATTTTAAATCAATGACCGATTTCTTACCACATATTTTTCTGGTATCCAGTTAGAGTACTTATTTAGTAAAGAAAAAACACACAAAAAAAAAAACAACAACAAAAAAGCACACCGGTAATTTACACTATAAAAGCACTAAAATGAAATATAATCTTATTTATATTTATAGTAAATAAATGTTTAATTCACCAGAATGGTCTTATTTGCAGAAACTATTTGTTATTCTCTTGGAACTGTCTGTTTCTGCAGTAAGATGGTCCTATGTCACTTGTACTTACTCACACACACACATTTATATGTAATTAATCCAGTGGTTCTGAATGTTCATGGTGTAATTTATTATCTAGAATATAATTATGTAGCAAAAAAGGAAAAAATCCATTGAGAAAAAGCAAAAGCATGTTTATACTGTCAATGTCAAAGTTGTTGATAAAATCATTTTGATATCACAGAGTCAATATTGTCATACAGGTCAAACTTGTATCTTAGTCCTTTTGAAGTTGTTTTGCCATAAACATATCCATTGAAGTACCAAGAGGAGTCCATCCTGTTGTGGTCACTTATTCTGGATATGAGGTCCTGCTGTTTTCATACCTGATCGTACCTTCATTATCTTGGTCTTCTCGCTGTTGTTTTTTAGTTCGAGAAGTATTGGTCGAGCACTGCCTGTCTTGCCTGGAATGCGATGTATCGCTATTATATTGTCCGGGTTAAGGGTTCTTTTTGTTTGGCAAGCAGACTGCTAACTTCCTTGGTGAGGGAGGCCTCAGTCTAACCGTGTAGCTCTTTTACATTCGTCACTTTAATATTATTCTTCCTAGCCAGCTTTTCAGAGGACTCTATCTTAGCACTTTGATTTTCTAACTTTTTTTTTAGAGTTTTATTTTCTTCTTTGAGTTTCTCTATTTCTGTACTAAGAATTTTGGTCTTGTCCCTGATCTGAATGTCAATTGTTGTTTCAATATTTTTATTTATTTCCTGCATTATCTTTTCAACTGTAACTTTGATAAAAGATTCCATATCTTGTTTTGACATCATGGAGTCAATTTTTCCCATCATAATGCTGAGATCATCCCCATTCTTTTTCACATCACAGTTAAGTTCCTCTACTTGGTGACTTAACAATACAAGTTCTGCACTTGATTCTGCAACCTCAGTGAAAGGTCTCTTTGTCTTGGCTGGAGTAGTGTGCCCCGAGGCTTTACCTAGCTTTTTCGAACCTGATTTCATTTCACCTGTGCTCATTATCTCACTTGCTGGTAATCAAATAATCTACCAATCTGCTCAACACAATGAAGGGATATTCTCAGTGTTAAAACTATCCAGGAAAAAAAATCTATACCTACCACGTACTTCAGATATGTTTCAAAAGACAAAAGTCTGTTTATCGTTATAACTCCAACATCCTTCATTTCTTTGCAGAAAATTTTCACAGTATGTTCATTGTGTATTTACAATCAATTTGATATATTTTAGTCCATTATAAGTCACTACTTCAGCTTTAATTGTACAAAATACAGGAGAAGTGATTTAGCCAAACATCACTCTCTTATGCCCTCAAGCTATCTCATCAAATGATTTTTGGAATTAAACAATAACTGTTATAACAAAGTCAGTTCAACCCTACTGCTGTCAGCAGTATTGATATAATGATCAATATCATGGACAATCCTATATGGCAAACAGTTTTCTTTGCTTCACTGCCTTCCATTTGGCCAGTGCTTCCTGGTAATCAAAGTCCTTAATATCAGGTCCAAGTGATATTTCCATCAAGGTGTCCAGTCTTTGGCTAGAGAGTCTGTTTCTTGATGTAACTTTGATGTCGTTTTGGACACTTAACCCTCGTTCAACAGTTGCTGTCTGAAGTGGTGCCAATACTACTACCATACTGAGTTTCTTCAGGTTTGGAAAACTATCTGGGTGATTTACAGACAATAGCTTCCATGTAGACATAACAGTATAGCAAGGACACTGCTGTTGAACAACTAGAGCTTTACATCTCTCCCATTCCAGCAAGGTTTCATGTTCATCAACAAATGGAGGATTTCCACTGTCTTCCTGTCCATTGTGATCAGTAATAGCCTTCAACTGGGTAACTCCATATTCTTTTCTGTCATTCTCTGACAGTAGGGACAGACCACTCATGTTCAGTACAGTCATGTTAGAGATAACATCTGTGGCCACTCCAGGAAACCTTCTCTCAATCTCTTGGATTACATTACTCAGAAAGGTCCGTCTTGTCTTATTGAATTGCTGACGAAGAATAGGAGTGTTCACAACTTTGACCCCATTGAACTCAGTGAGTTTCTCTCCAGCAACAACAAGAAGTTTGGATTTTAGCCAAGTCAGTTGCTGAACGACACTATCAACACTTGGCCTAAGCATTGCCAGGTCAATGTTCTCTTTCTGGAAGAACAAACTGAGTTGAGTAATTTTAGGAATAATGTCCATAAGCAGGTAGGTGATTGCTATGAATGTAAATGTGGTAATCTTCTTAAAGAAACTCTTTGAAGTGCTGTCATATGATGATTCCATCTGTGACTCCATATATGTAGCAAGTGATCCCCAGGTTCTATAAACAGCTTCAAGAGCAGCATACATCGAAAACCACCTAACAATGTGCAGTTCTTTATACTGGATCAAGGGTTCTTGTTGAACAGTTGAATTTCTTTCAATTTCTCTCTACGCAGGGCTGACCTCTTGAAATGGTAGAACACTTCCGACAAGATCTGCTGATATAACTTCAAGTAAGGCACGTTCTTAGCAGCCTGACTGAAACAAAGAGCTAACCTGAAATTAGAATCAAATTTAATATAAAAATAAATTGCACAATGTTCAAATAAATATATAGCTGCAATGGCAATAATTAAATATAATTATGTTATTTGATAAATATCAGTTTGTACCACCATCAGATCAACTTTTATTTGAAAGCATCTTGCTTTTACATTCAAAGCAGATTAAGTTTATTTTTTTAGAGTTCTACCATCCGGTATTTGTACATTTCATATGAAATGCGTTTCTAATTCAAACTCTGAAGTAATTGTTTTTCTATATACTAAAAGTTTTTTAGTAACTGAAATGTCAAAACTCTCATCCAATAAAACTGCAATATATGGACTTTTGGCCAGTTTGGAGTTGAGGTCTTCATTTAGCACACTGGAAATTGCGTCTTGCAAATCTTCTGTTATAATATGGGAGGTGTATGTAGTTGTGGATCCGACATTTAATTCATCAGGAAATGAACAACCTTGAGTCGGTGTAAATTCAACAATGAGCTGTACTTTGAAGTTGGTAACTTCTCTTTTCCCAGCCAGTAAACAGTCCTTAGAGCTCCAATTACTGCTTCATATTTTTTTTAAACAAAATTGACTGCGTTTGTTTTTGCATGCTACATCGAAGAGATCTTGCTTCTAATGCAGCCTTATGATGCACTGATGAAACGTGTCGTAATTGTTGAATGTCTGAAATTGGTGCATCAACTGGTTTATAATCTGTTTTGTAAAGAAACTGGTGAGACGCCGTTGTTTTGATTGTGGTTCCATATTGCTTCGCGGAAAATTACGTTGTGATCATAGTCGCCAATGCGATTGCATCAATATAGCGCATGTAACAAATTAAAGCGCTTATGTAACTAAGCATAACCACGTGGTCGGGGATTCCCTGAATCATACCAGGTGACCTGCCAAAATAGCCAGCATTGTGAAAATAGCTCTTTTTAATCGCTCGCCGATTGTAGGTAAACAAGAATGCGTCATTTGAACTGCTGTATTTTTTAAGGGTGCGTCATAGTGGACGCACTGAACAAACTTGATTGTGTCAAATGAGATTTAATTGCGTCAAAAACGCAAGAAACGCGCTCTGGAGATAACACTGTTAATTAACCGTAAAGCTACTTCTAAAGTGGCACAGCACCCATTTATGTTTTGCTTTTCGGCCAAAGGCTGTCATGTATATGAACTTCCCCTCCAGTTTGTTCCAGTCATGACCCTAGAGTAAATTTTGGCCTCACCCCGAGGGTTTATCGTTTTTCAAAGTCTCAAACATAGTTTTCTTCAAAAATACAAGGCATGGAGCTTTGATATTGTTCACGGAGTATCACCTAAATCAGTTTCTCTCAGGTGTGTCGAAACCATAACTTTAGGGTCAACATTGGCCCGCTCCGGGGACTTACCACTTAAAACTGAATTTTCAAAAATTATCTTCTCAGGATTGATTGATTGATTGATTGAATATTTAGCGTCATTTTTATGCCATCGAGGGCTAACAGACGATCCGTTAACCTAACCACTGTTTCCTGGGATAAACCAGTACTCGAGCACACCCCGTCTCCGCAAGTAACTGATAACTTTCCCACTTGAACCAGTGGTGAGAGACGAATGATAATCTTCTCAGGAAACAATCAACCAGCCAAATTGTTTAAATTTGGTATAAATGATCCCTATGACTATGGGGTTTCAAGTTTGTTCAAATAAACCCTAACCATTAGGGAGTGGGGCTGGGGGGACTTTGATTTTTATATAGGAATATTATGGAGAAAAAAACTCCTTTGGTATTATCCCAAGCATATTGATATTTTAAGCACATTTTAGTCATAATGGTTGAGAATGATTCCTTCAGAAGAAATTTTATATACAGTAGGGGCCAAATAGGATACCATTGTGAATTTTCAAAAGAACTGATGAGCCAAGTTTGTTCATATTTGGTATAAATAATCCTTTTGAGTAGGCGGTTTAAGTTTGTTCAAATAAAAGGGCTATGATTATTGGGACCAAGTAAGGATACTTTGACTTTTGTATAAGAATACATGAGAATTAGGAAATTATGATTTCTCGTCCATTTTTTTTGTATTATTCCAGTCATATTGATGTCTGAAGCATTGCTTAATCATAACATTTGAGACTGGACCCTTTGGAGTAATACATTGATTATATGGTCAATAAGTATGCAATCAATGTGTTGTCGTATACGGCTGTACATTTGATATGTCTAGTTTGAAAGTCGGGGTACCCCAGGGATCTATCCTAGTGCCTCTGCTATTCCTTGTCTATATAAATGATATTGTAGAAAATATAAACTCATCCATAAATTTATTTGCTGATGATACTAGTATTTTTATGCTCCCCCAAAGGGGGAAAGCATATAGTCGCCGCTTCGTCCGTGCGTCTGTGCGTCCCGAAGTTCTTGTCCGGGCTATTTCTCTACAACCTCTGGTTGAAATTTTATGAAACTTGCTAGGATGCATCATTACCAAGTGCAGATGCGCATATTGTCTTTGTGTTCCGGTTTGATAATTTTTTCACAGAGTTATGGCCCTTTTATTCTGTCTATGACCAAATTATTGTCCGCGCTACTTGGGGAGCATCCATCGGTTCCAACGATATTTTCTTGTTATTATAGTAGAATCACCAGATCTTGCCGTTTCTATGTTAGATACTAATCTCAGAACAATCCATAACTGGGCTGATAAATGGCTTGTTAATTTTAAACCTAACAAAACATAAGCAATTGTTATTACTTTTCGAAGTATCGAAGTTATTACTCATAAACATCATAAAAGATAAGGCATGGCAAGAATAAATATTATGCGACTTTTAAAATTTCAGTTAGATAGAAAATCACTAGAGATTATATATACTACTTTTATACGTCCAATTTTAGAATATGCTAACATTGTCTTGGATAATTGCTCCATGTATGAAGTTAATGAAATAGAAAAGATTCAAATGGAAGCAGCAAGAATAGTAACGGGAGCAACAAAACTAGTTGCAATATCAGCTCTGTACAAAGAGACCTGTTGAGAATCATTAAAAGTTATAAGACAAATACACAAATAAATCCTTTATTACAAAATGCATTACGAATTATCTCCTTCGTACCTATATTCACTTTTATTTCAAAGTGTTGGGAATCTTATTGACAATAACCTTCGAAATGCGCAAGACATTAGGACGTTTTCATGTAATACCCAATTATATTTCAATTCATTCATACCGTCTTCTGGGCGTGAATTGAATAATCTTCCGCAACACATAAGAGAGTCAACATCCCTTAATATATTCAAATCAAATATTAACGTTAATAAACAAAAGGTACCAAATCACTATTATACAGGGAACCGAACTGCCCAAATATATAGACGACTCCGTACTAACTGCAGTAATTTGAATCAACATTTATTTAATAAAATCATAGTTGCAAGTCCAAATTGCCTCTGTGGTGAAATTGAGGACTTATATCATTATTTATTCAGGTGCAGGTTATTTCACTAGTATAGACAAATAATGATGACTGAAATAAAATTAGTTTACCCACATGATCCTCTGTATGGTAATGAAACTCTTGTATACTAACTGACAACAACTCGATTGTATGGCTGTTCAAAATTATATTATAAAACCAAACGTTTCGAGTATCGTACACAGTTAAATAGATAATGACTTATCATATTCGATGCTACGTTTACTTACGCAATTATACGACACGTCTGTATTTGATCTTAGCTAGTAAGAAACAATAAATACTGAATGAATTGAATTTATAAACATAAACTTGCAAAACACATCCCCTGTATCGGGATGAACCGATAAAAGAAGATAAAATCAGTGAAGTCTCTTTCTTTCCTTCTCTTTAACCAGTACACTTTTTTTTTATTTTAGATATTCTGAATAAACCATTATTTTATTTATCATTTTTTGCACATTTGGCTATATTGAAACTATTACGGAACAATATGATAAAGTCGATAAGAAATGTAAAATAACTGTCATCGAAGTAGATTTACACAAGCTTCTAAAGCTTTTTTCTGTATCCTTTCCACTTAATTGATTAAACGTATGACTTTATATGCTTTATTGTTAAATGTATGCTAAATATATGTGAATAAAATATTGATTAAACTAAATATGCAAACATTGAAAAAAATCTGATGTAGATTTAGAACAAAACGTGTTTTATTTTGGCAATTTTTGATAAAATCGGCGGATGATTCAGTGGATATATTATATTTGTTTGTTGTGAAAACAGGAAAAATACTGTTGTTTTTTTTTTTATATAAATATGCGTTTATCTTTAATTATGTTAACTAAATATATATATTTATTGGTTTTTGAATATATTGTCCGTATATTATATATTCTTTTGGAATAAAGTATCAGAGCAGAACCAATAACGCTTTACGAGCTATGCATATACCATTTCGATGTACATGTAGATGTAACATATATGGGAAATAAATTTTTGTGGAATCTATTAACATTAAATATGGTGTCTTCATTATGCATAATCCTGTTTTGTTCAGGTAATATTAATCCACTCATGAAAAAATGTTAAAAACATCTTTCGTGTGTTTTCACAAAATCTAATAAAAACAAATAAAATCATTACAAATACGAAAAACGTTGTGTACACATCATACAACCATACTTTTTTCGATCAGTATCTATCACTCATGTTGTCAAAACCTAGTTTCGTAGGATCAAACGTTCACTAGATTAAACTTGCCATATTCTTGATGAATCGAAAGCTATATTACACGGCAAACTTGAAAATGCTGTTTTAATCGTTTTACGAAATCATTAATTGGACACCGCAAGATTCTCATTTGGGTTAAGCGAATTTTAAAATATCGTACTTTCCTTTCAAGAATAAAAACATGTTTTTGTTTAACTCAAAAGTTCTAACCAAAAACAGTAATATGATACTTGCAATTCGAGAATGCGAACTAAACTTCTTCACTGTTTGTTTGCGTTTTGTATACACGGGTATCAAAGCCTCTAATGATAGGTTCACCTCCGTGGCCACTTGTTTCTCTTTTACTGAGAGACGGGTCCTCCTTGACCTATTGGTCTAAGGCGCCGTCTGAAGATCACTTACCCCTCACCACTGAGGTCGAAAGTTCGAGTCCCTCTGGCTCCAAAAACTTTATTTGAGAACGTCTGTAAGTTATTTGCGAGTCCTTTCCGGTTCTACTCAGATCCATTTTGAGGTCTTCCTCCGCCAATAAAACTGGATATGAAATGGCATTAAACCCGGCAAGCAGATACCGATAACCAATGACCAAATTATAGTTAGCATTATTCAAAACAAAAATACTTCACACAGTTAGGAAAATAATCATTTATAATACAATATCCTATCTCAGTCATATATATTATATAACTCAAATTTGGTGCGAAGCATTACGGTTATCATGACATTTTCATTAAGTGTGGTACTGAATGTGTCAACAAATGATAATAGAGATAAACATATGGATCTTACCATCAGTCGTGTAATTCAAAATGTTTTGTTATATAACTCATGATACACGAACGCCTTTGGGTAGTATTTGCTATTAACTTTTTCTAGATATTGTAGACTTTTGTTTGTGTTGAATTATTTAGCGTCACTTTTATGTCATAGAGAGCTTACAGGTAATGACCTAACCACTATAACCTGGGATTCTGGTACCACTACTCGAGCACATCTATTTTCGCTAGTAACCAATAACTTTCCCAGTTGAATCAACGATGAGAGACGAATTACAGTAAGGCGCAAAGTCGTATATCAATCAGCAATATATCAATCAATCGAACTCACTACCCCTGGATTGACAGACAATTACGCTACCGACTGAGCTAACCGGTCCCGCAGAGATATCGTAGAATGGTTCTCCACAGACAACACCACTCAGATGAGAATAATTGGTCAATTTTTAAATTCTGGTGCCTTGGACTAGGATTATTTAAGGGCAAATTAAGGTTCATGACAGAACCTCGAAATGTTGGAAGGTAGTCTATCCCAGAACCTGATATCATCCGAATCAGCAATCTGATCACCTCGGCCTTTATGCTACGCAATAGACGGATTATACGGAGGATACGGAAATACCCGATGTTTCACGATTGCCGAATCAGGTCTATTATCTCCCAGTGAAAAAAAAAACGGAATTCTAAGTCTTCCCAATCATTCACATCAGTTGAACGCTTACTTAACTGTGACGTCCTTAAACGTTCAGGTGAAACGACTGACCAAACAACGTGCTCAAACGAGGCTTTCCCAACACTCTAGATCGTTGGTTTGGTATGCAGGCTATGTAATTCCATATGCTGCATTGTTGGTCGTTATGGCCATCTTATTTTTCCTAATGAAATATCGTACTTCCCCTCTGCACCAACGACCATGTTTTGACAAAACTTGTTGCAAGTGATTGATTTGGAATCTCATATGCAGATCCATGTTTGGTGCATTTGCAGGTTTCCTTGCAGCCTAAAACTCGCTAGTTTTGATAATTAATGATACAATATAAGATAACTCTCACAATTGTATGAGGAGAAACATAGTTTTTATCCCGATATACAAACCATGTCCAGTTACATTATTTTGTCATTAGTTGTCACCTGACCTGACCCTAGGTTTGATTCATAAACTGTAAAATGCGTTTAAATGTCATTTGTACAAGTAACTGGCAACATTCTCGCATAACGTTTTTGGAGCGAGCGGGACTCGAACCTACGAACTTAGCTATGAGTGGTAAGTGATCTTGAGACGGTGCCTTATACCACTCGATCACTGAGGACCTTTATTGTAATGAAAGTCGTTCCATATAGCAAAAGGTATATTTCCCTCATCACCTGCGGACGTAATTGTCATATCTTTAAATGTACATTCACAATTTCATTTACAGGTAATGACTGGAAGCGTGTGTAAAATGTGGTCAGACGTTTATCTGCTTCACCTTTGTCTTTTGACAGCAGTGTTTTGGATTGAACTTTGCACTCCTTGTGGCACTAGAGATGGAATTTCCCCATGCCTTTGTGAAATTGTCTACTCCAACTCTACTGATGAAAACAAAATGAAAATAGATTGCACTGGAAATGGTCTGCGGTTTATCCCACAGTCATTTCCATTTGATATTGCATATTTGGATTTTTCGAATAACAACCTAGATGTAGCTAAGCTCAATACCCTTTGTAAGTATGGATACCTGGAAAATGTCTCACTGGCCGATAATCACATGACTCGTTTCCCGCCAAACGAGCTCAGCAAGTGCTACATAACAGAGAGTTTAAATTTGAGCGGGAATGTTTTTGACAGTGTTTCAAAAGAATCATTAAATGGACTTGATTCTGTTAGAAATGTTCTTGGCATAGAATCACGTCATTTTGATTCAGACACATTTTCAAAAAGTGATTCTCTGGAAGTGTTAAGCATCACCTTACACCAAACCAAAATTCCTGATAACTTATTTGAAGGAACCGTTCTCAAAGCATTATCAATGGATATTAAAGAAGCAACTGGCACACCTGTATCATTTCTTGATTCATTGGCAGACTCTCTTATAGATTTAACACTTTCGAGTAAATCCCTGAAAGAGATTGACAAGGACTTGGTTACACAGATGAAACGCTTGCGGACGTTTAAACTGTATGTGAGCATGGTACCAAGAGTTCCGTCATCACTATTTCAATCAGGATCACTTCCATTGACATTGAAAAGTATAACTATTTCTGGAGCTAAGAGTTTACCTAGAAGAATATTCACAAATCTGAAATCACTGATTAATTTGAAAATCGAACACGCCGATGACATACCGTCTGAACTTTTTGAAGGTCTTTTGATGCTGACAAACCTCGATCTATCGCATTGTTCTGTAAGACAGGTTTCAAAGGGTTGGTTTAATGACTTGTGGAGCCTTAAATCCTTAAATTTAAGTAACACAGGACTAGAGATAGTTGACCGTATGGACTATACATACTTAGAGTCGTTAGTTGAACTGGACATGTCATGGAACACAATAAGAGAACTAGATGATGAAGCTTTTGTTGAAATACTTGATACCGTTGAAATCATATACTTGAATAATAACAGATTGAAAAAAATCGACAATAAGCCCTTTAAAAATGCAGCATCTTTAAGAGTATTAGATTTGAGTCAGAATGAGATATGCTGTATCAAAAATGGTGCGTTTATAGATTTACTTCAGCTCAGGGAATTATATTTAAAGCACAATAAACTTTTCAAACTTCATGCTGATACATTTCTTACCAATATCAACTTAGTTAACATCGATCTACGTTCAAACGTATTAAGTGCTATCCCTGAAACACTCTTTAGTAAAACAGCAAAGGTAAAAGTTATTAATTTGTCCGATAATCATATAGAGGCGTTTGGAAAATCGATGACGAATACACTACCGGAGTTGCGTGAACTAAACTTTAGATACAACCCAATTGTATGTAACTGCGAAACTGCTGCTGCAGTGCGAGGATATCTTGGCATGGTAAATCTATTAGGTACCTGTGATATTCCAGCAGGTGGAATATTAATACGAGAATTTATTCCCGAAAATAATTGCAAACCAATATCAACCTCGTTGCCAACTGTACAAAATGGAGTCGGTTCGACATTAGAGTATCCTGTGATGAGAGAAACGATTTCACTTGAGTCTGAATTTTGGTCAACGGATACAGACTTTAATGGATTATCAGTGAGTGAATCTGTGGTAATTTCAAGTTCTAGTAATGGATATATGATGTCAACAGATGTAATATCAACGCAGTTACAAAATTCCAGTTTTGATGCAAATTCAGCCTCAGGTGTGCGGCAAGACATTGGTATTGAAAACAAAACAGATTTAATGTCAACGCGGTTAGAATATTCCAGCTTTGATGCAAATGCAACCTCAGGTGAGGGGCAAGAAATTGATATTGAAAACAAAGACCACTTGTTCATACAGCCAAGCTTTGTTGTTTCTTCCGTAGTTATAAATGAAGGGCACACAGAGCAAGTAACAACCACGACGATGTCAATATTTCCAAATGTAAATGCAAATAATCCAATATACCAACTGGAAGAAATTTTGCCTTCAACCTCAGCTGATGCACACTCGATACAATATGATCACATGGACTCTAAAATTTCTGTAAATAACGAGTTCTCTATTGAGATAGGAAAACAAGAAGACGACGTTAAGACAAAGGAGTATTATTACGCAGTTGCGTTCATATGCTCGGTGGCATTGGGATGCATTTTGATTATCGGATATATTGTGTACAGAAGGACAAGAAGCAGTAGGTACGAGGTGACAAGAGGAATGGAAAGGGATGATGTCGATATAGACACAGTTATAAATGACAATGCAAATGATGCGATTCTGCTGAAGGATGTTCCGTCCATACAGATTGAAACAATGGATGACAATGGGGCTGTGAGAGTGGTCGACTACCCTCTAAATGACGAATCAGAAAATCACCAGTGAAAGTCATAGTGATGATGAGAAACAAATTTAAAGTAATATTCCTAACATGAATTCTGAAATATGAATATAGTAAACCACTGATTATAACTGTTTAAATACACAAAATAAAAATAGATTTTTGAATAATGTTAATCAAATGAAATTGAAAATAAATTAAAATAAGATAATGTAAATATTTGATGAACAGCACTATTTTCAACAATAACTTCTATCTATTTTTGTTGCATTTTTTCATTGATAAAATAGCGTTGGCTTTAGCTCACACTTTACTATCACCGATATTGATGTCTGAATATGATGTTTGAAACAAATATATGATTTTTTTAGATATCTTTATATTCATATGTACAATACAATTTTGTGGGGTTCAGAAAGGATATAAATTTCCCTCCTTCACAATGAACCAAGGTATATTTGTAAAACTCGTATCAGAACGCTATATGTCATGTTGGAATCATGAAACTTATCTTCCCCAGTTTGTATGCAGACTCTTTAACTTCTTTTTTTTATTATTTTAGAAGAGACATTACACTGATAAATGGTTAAAAAGGAATCGTATTTTATACACCCAATATTTCCCACCACTAGTTTGCACAAAAACTGTTAATTATTTGTTAAATATAATGTTTCAGTAATACTTTGATATCTATATCTTCATACGGAAATAGCAGTACCTTTTCAAGGAAAAACATAAATTGTATGCTTAAATATGCGTTATGTCATAATAAATTAATTGCAAAATTGTCACCCCCTCATCCACCCCCCCCCCCCCCCCCCCCCACCCCCCACATCCCATTATTTTCATTACCGCCCTGACCGTTTTTATTTTCATAAAAAATATAAAAACATTTTTTTTTTAAAAATTCAACAAATAATAAAATAAATACAACCCCACCCACTTTTAAAGAAAAAAAATGAATGAGAATCTAGCAATTAATTTATAAAGGCTTTAAATCTATTTCATCATGTCCATGTCGTTTTCATATACAGGGTGAGACTTAAACAGTCATATTCTCGTATAATTATGTTTACCTTGAACATTCAATGTAGATACTTCTTTCCCATAATTAGTGATTATTACTTTGGGCTAGTAATAAAGGCAAAATATAAATCATACAACGAACACCTTTTCAAAACAATTATCTTGTATCATCCTATATATATGTATGTGTATTTTCTTTTATGTAGTATTATATATTCTACGTTGATTTATTATTTTCATCTTATTTATGAACCTCCTTTGTTCTGGATCAGTTCCAATAAAACACACAGAAGGAAGTTGCCATCACACGTTTAATACTTGGAATGAAAGTCCGAAACTAAAACGATCCACATTTAAACCGATTCTTTGGCGTTCATACTTAAAAATATTTTTTTTATCAGAAATTATTATTGTAGACAATCTAAATCAATTTTCCTATATTTATTATACCTTGTCATAAAAAAAGATTATATTTTTAAGGCTTTTTAAAAAAATATGTTTTCTAATTGAACTAAAACTTTTCAAAATGCTTTTTAAAACCAAAAATATTTCCTGTATGCCACATTTATCAAATGCTGTAACTATTTCGACCTTGTGTAGAAATCTGTGAACACGATATACCACACTGATTTAATTAAATACTGATGAATGAATAAATGTTCATGTAGGCTGCTTCTGTGGAATGCAATTCGTAATTCTAACAAAACTTATGAATGTACATTAAATTATGTTAGTATGTTACTCGTTGTATAAACGTGAATGACACATTCCTGTCCAGGTTAACAAACTGCAGAATCTCATTAAATGAATTGCTGCCGGTGCTAAAGTCGGAAATAATAGTGAGAATGAATTCTATGAATGCATTTTTGTTACAGCATATATTGTACATAAATACAGATAATTTGAACAGGACATTATCATATCTAGTACATGCTGTGAGCCTTTAAGCAGTGAGTAAATCTCAGATCTAAACACTATTATATCCGCATGATTTGATTTCTATTTTCATTTAGTTCTATAATATCATTTTGGAATTTTAGACATTTCTCGGCTTTTATATGAAATCTATGTAAAAATCCTATCACATCGGTATGTATCAAATAATGTTAATTTCATGAAGTTTTATAGGAGATTTTAAATGTATCTTGACATAGTTATAAGATACAATTCTATCAAAGAAGCATCACATATGATACTGTTCTATGCAAGTGTGTACATTTATACTGAAAAGATAAAGAAACGCTTGGTGAATTGCCGAGATCAGTTATCAAACTATTGTAAGGATATTTACAGTTTTAGAATATGTATGTATGTGTTAATGTATTTCATTAATTATTTTGTCAGTATGATCCTTATAACTGACAGGATCAGTAAAGAAATACCTTATAAGGAAACTTTTTTTTTAATTTCATACCTCTTTTTTACTAAGTACTATTAATTTACAGTAATACTGCCAAGTTACAGGCATTAAATACTGAAACTTTTGTCAAAATACCATTTTTTACATGACCATTTTATACAGGCGCAAGATGTTGACCGACATGCAATTTTGATTTGTTTGACTAATTTTACCCCCAACATTTTTTTTACCTAATTCCAATAAAATTTTAACACCAAAATAGTCTCATGACACATTGAAGACATTATCTTACCAAAATACATTATTCAGTACAATGTATATGCTAACAAATTGCACATTTCAATCATGCAAAATGTGATTTTTCATGAAATTTCAATGTAAATATGCACATATATGCTTTATTTGAGGCATAAACTTTTTTTACGAAGGAAATGTCTCCAATTTGCCATTTAAGACTATGAGAGTGTAAAAAAGTTTTTTTCCCTACAATAAACAATTTGGAAAATCATTCCTATCTCACTCAAGTCTCTTTTATAGGTGTAAACCCACCATTAATTTTTGTTCTTTATTCTATAGTAAATAATAAATGTTTGAAGGCTTGTCATTTATAGAGAGACCCAAATGAAAGAAGTGAAACTTACATTTTACTGTTTGTTAACCTCTGCACTATCAAATTATGATGAATAAGTAGGGGTCATGTGTTATACAAGAGATTTTCTCTGCTAAGTGTGTACACTGTTGATAAAGTGAAAGTAGACTTCCGAAATCATGTGTTCATACCCCAATTTCCAAGCATCAATTTTTTTCTAATTTCACTATTCAAACATGACAATGCTGTCATTATGTTCAAAATACATCAATAATGCTGTCATTATGTTCAAAATACATCAATAATGCCATTTAAATAAAAAAAAATGAGCATCAAAATAAAAAAAATGTATTTTTAAAGAAGAAAAAAAACGAGAATTATTTTTTTTTTATTACTGCCATTATGCGACTACTCCAGGGAATCACTTCTTTTTTCCAATGGTGGTACTATACCTTAAACATCATGTTATTTAGCTGTAAATATCGCTTACAATAGTGAAAATGTGTCTCTGAAATTCTCCAGGCGTTTCTTTTTCCTTTCAGTATATGCTATTATTTTACATTTTTATATTAGTGTTCTTGAAATATTTATTATACAGAAAGACTGGTAAGAACATCAAGTGTTTCACTGCTTTACCAACCATAATGCTAAGAGGGCTGTTCAATAAGTGTTGCATATTTAACATCAGCATTTAATATACCATCAACTAATTTTATTAACTACTGTATTTTCTATTGGTATAATAAACTTTTTATAATTATAATTTCAATGTCTTCACAAAATATGGCATAATAATATTTCAATTGAATTATCGACTTGAAACCTTCAAAGGGATACAGGCCTTATTGGTATCCATTTTAATCGTTTTCAGGCATCAAATAAATCGTTGCACATTTGAACGTATATGAAGATATTATTGTCCAAGAATTACTTTCCGAAACATAGTATTTAAGATATTAATATACTTTTTATATATAACTTGTGTCATCCCGCTTCTTTTGGAAATATTAGTAAAAATTCTTAAAAAAATGCAAATTTGTATTATTTTCCTTGTATTTTTTAAATCATACAGAAGAAAATTAATAATTATATTTTGATCAGATCTAACCACCAATATGCGAAATACGATGTTTTTCAGCCATTCTCAGGAGTCGTGCCCATTAAAAACAAGAACCAAGATTCGGGATCTGTGTACATACTGGGATGTTTTAATTTTTTCTTTACACCCCATGTAAATATAATTTGAGAAATATTACTGAGTGAAAAATCACCAAAAATGCTATACTTCTATGTCCATTAAACATGTTTTGATTAAAATATTTACAATCATTACAGTTAAAATTAACCTAGTTTTTTTATAAGTACTCTTTTAATTACATATACATAGATTAATTAGCACTACAGAAAAATGCAAGATATTCATAAAATAAAAGGTATAACAAAAACAAAAAACATAAAAATTGGTTCATGTTTTTTCAGAAACAATTATATAATTCATCTTAAAATATTAACTTTTCATTTGACTATAAAATAATGGGGATGTTTTAAATGCAAAAGCATTGCGACAGTGGCATAATTATTATTTATCAGTAGCAGGTTAAGTGCTGTTGCATTTTGTCTTCTACAATATTGTATGACATAATAATAGATGGTTTGGTCTATTCGCACATGAAAGTGTTTGCCTCTGGACAGCGGCTATTACTCGTGTACTGTCAGACATATGACCATACATAAAAGCTTCTATTACAGTTTTTCTTGTCAACAGATGTGTCCGCTTTAAGACAGGTGTCAGACTATTATGTCGTTTCAATGATAACTCTTCAAGAGAGCTGTAATCATCCAAAAACAATAAATATATAATAGTTATGACGCGTTTCATGACCAACAAATGGTATTACGTTTGTAATGTTTTGATATACTTTGAAATATAACCACTATTGACGACTTAAACTAGGCACTGTAAATGATAACGCTCTATCTACTACATAAGTATGGATTGAGATAGTTAACGCGGATGCAAACAAAACAGTTGCAGTAAAACTTGTACTACACTTTTGCTTTTCACTTTTCATAGAAGTTGGTCATTTACCTGTGTGGTTTTTGGGTTAGAAAGATGGCCGTTAACGAGATTTTCAGATGGATAAGAATTGCTAATGAAGGTCATGGCCATTTTACCGTAGTTTATTTTTTTCCTGGTTATATGGTCTGGATTTATTAATCCATAGCGCTAAACATGTGATGTCAAAAAATAATCAGCGATGTTTAAGCATGTTGCAAGTGCTGACATGTAGAGCATTAAATAAAGAATTTGAGCAAACTTACAGGTGTAAAGATTTAAGTGTTATTTAGCACATTCATGTATTGATGTTTGTAAGACTGTTATGTTCTTTTTTATACTTGGAAAGTTGTAATGTAAGTTTCTGTTAGTCTCATATAATTTGGACAGTTGTAATGTTATATATATATATATATTACACATGTTGATATTCCGTAAACCCATAATTTATTGATACATGATATTTGTTCATAAATAAACCATTCCAAAAATATCTAATACTTCTAACCATTACATTCTTTTTATATAATGTTAAACATAGTTGAATTACAAAAAATCGTCTCTCCAACCATCAATATTCTATCGTTTACTTAATCATTCCGATAGTGTTTGAATAATGAATGTCTCAAATATTAAACATTTTGTTGATCTGCATATGTGTTCCTTACGAATACGTTTGATTACAAATATTATGGTGCTAGTAACACTTAGTCTTATATCATTATAATTATTATTTGGTTTATTGCATTTGTTAGGCTGCAGGTGAATGTTTAAACATTTATGTTATTCTTGATTTCAGCAAGTTCCGTAAGTAAAATGTAACATATAATTCCTTTATAATATATCTGATAACCTAAAGGATAGGTCCAACATTGGAAACAGGAAATGTTTTAATGCTCATGTTTTATTTGATTGTCATTATTGATGTATTTTGTGCATTTTGAATGCAGTCATGTTTGAATTGAACATTTAGAGGAAAAAAAGATGCTCGGGGTATGAAAACATGATTCCGGAAGTCTACTTTCACTTTGTTAACAGGTACACACTAGACAGAACATCATTTGGGTCTCTCTCTCTGAGAATGAAATGCATGCAAACTGTTTTTATTTACTATAGAATAAAGAACAAAAATCAATGGTGGGCTTACACCTATAACAAACACAGACACGTAAGTAGCAATTATTGGATACAGCGGTTAGTTTTATTTCTAATATCTAATAAACGCGTAGGCCCATCTGGTATATAATATATACACGGCTGTTCTCCCTTTCTTTGTGGAAAATGCATCAATATTTGACACTATTTGGTAGTATTCGTTTGTGCACACAGTTCTTGTCTTTTCTTGCATTTCTGCAAAATTTAAATAATGTTTGTTTAGATTTTAAATCATGTACACAGTCATGTTTCACAGCGACATACAAACTTCATTGCTTGTGTTTACACGTGAAGGCGTGCGTGATTGCGCGAGCAGGCACTGTATGTTTATGTGTGTTCTTAATGCACAAATTAAGTTCTTTTCTGAACTAATTTTAATCTCCAGTTGTACTGTTTAAATGTTATACTTTGAGAAAACGTTAAAAGTATTATGATTATATTGCATTTAATATGTTTCTTGTTTGAACTGTAAACGATGTTTATTTATGGAATGCATGTTATTAAATGACGTAAATTTTGCTAGTTACATGTAGGTTAATCTCATTAATATTAAAGAAATAAAGTTAATTTTTATATTTATGTTATAAATAAACATCACCATGTCTTGTGTCACATTGATTGATCTGGCACCGATAAACGTGTAAAGTATGACCTGGCACCGATAAACATGTAAAGTATGACCTGGCACCGTAATGTATGTCCTGGCACCGATAAACATGTAAAGTATGACCTGACACAGATAAACATGTAAAGTATGGTTTGGCATGTAAAGTATGACCTGGCACCGATAAACATGTTAAGAGTGACCTTGTTCACCGATAAACATGTAATGTATGGTCTGGCATGTAAATAATGACATGGCACCGATAAACATGTAAAGTATGGCCTGGCACCGATAAACATGTAAAGTATGGCCTGGCACCGATAAACATGTAAAGTATGGTTTGGCATGTAAAGTATGACCTGGCACCGATAAACATGTTTAGAGTGACCTTGCACACCGATAAACATGTAATGTATGGTTTGGCATGTAAATAATGACCTGGCACCGATAAACATGTAAAGTATGGCCTGGCACCGATAAACATGTAAAGAATGGCCTGGCATGTAAAGTATGACCTGGCACCGATAAACGTGTAAAGTATGACCTGACACAGATACACATGTAAAGTATGGCCTGGCATGTAAAGTATGACCTGGCACCGATAAACATGTAAAGTATGGCCTGGCACCGATAAACATGTAAAGAATAGCCTGGCATGTAAAGTATGACCTGGTACCGATAAACATGTAAAGTATGACCTTGCACACCGATAAACATGAAAAGTATGACCTGGCGCCGATAAACATGTAAAGTATGACCTGGCACCAATAAACATGTAAAGTATGACCTGGTATGTAAAGTATTATCTGGCATGTTAAGTTTGACCTGGCACCGATAAACATGTAAAGTATGACCTGGCACCAATAAACATGTAAAGTATGACCTGGTATGTAAAGTATGATCTGGCATGTAAAGTTTGGCCTGGCACCGATAAACATGTAAAGTATGTGTTGCAACCTCAAGTTAAAGTTTATGGCCAAAGTAACGAAATTTGTTTATTAACCATTGCTTTACAACGTAAAAAATCACAAATCTTATTTTATTTTATCCAAAATTATGCCCAAAGCTAAAATGAAGGTTCATTGAATTTTGTTTCGATTTTCATTGAAACAATAACATCATGGTTTATTAAAGGAATTACGCCATGGATTTAAATATGATGTATTATATTTGATATATGTATTGGTTGTATTGTAAATGGTGTTATGTTTACCACATTCGATATATTTATTGATATAAGTTCGCCCCAAAATTCATCGTCCTTATTCAGTACCTATTTTAAATGCTTCTCCAATATTAAAATAGACAAATCAGTTCCGATATATGACAGATGGACCCAATCATTATGGTAAAAAACATTTTATGACGTGACAATATCAACGTGATCCAAAAACTGACCCCTACCTTAGTTCAAAAATTACTAATTCGACTATTGGCGTGTCTATATTTTCTGTTTATCGACTCCGTACAGTCAGCACCGCGCAATGACTCGCTGAACCATATCGAAAAACATTAACCCTGTATAGAGCAACTTTGACTTAATATTCAAGATGCCATTGCATATTGATATTCTAATACCATTCCATTAATGTCGCACCAGGCATTCGCCCGAGATAAATGACTTGGACCTTGGACTATGCATTGTGTATGTATTCGGTTTGCAGTCATGTAGCTCTCTCCGTTTTATACAACGTTTTGACATCAACTTTACTCCATTAGCATTTTTAACTCCTAGGGTATTGTCTATCCCTCTGTGCGTTGCCCCCACCTGTGCCCAGTAAATGTACAAGTCACCTATCACTACCTATCAGCCAGATATCTATAATAACAACATGCGCCATTACAGTTTAATTGACCGAGTGTATCATTTTCAACATAGCAGAAGCAGGCCCCTAGGTGCACACACTAGTGGGCTTTTATATGGCAATAGCAGGCCGCCAGGTGTTTACACAGGTCGGCTTTATCATATTCAACATAGCAGAAGCAGGCCCCTAGGTGCATACACTAGTCGGCCTTTATAATATGGCAATAGCAGGCCGCCAGGTGCTTATGCAGGTCGGCTGTATCATTTTTAACATAGCAGAAGCAGGCCCCTAGGTGCATACAAAAGTGGGCTTTTATAATATGGCAATAGCAGACCGCCAGGTGCTAACGCAGGTCGGCTGTATCATTTTCAACATAGCAGAAGCAAGCCCCTAGGTGCATACGCTAGTGGGCTTTTATAATATGGCAATAGCAGGCCGCCTTGTGCTAACGCAGGTCGGCTGTATCATTTTTAGTACATGTATATAGCAAAATCAGGCACCTAGGTGCATACAAAAGTGGGCTTTTATAATATGGCAATAGCAGGTCGCCAGGTGCTAACGCAGGTCGGCTTTATCATTTTCAACATAGCAATAGCAGGCCCCTAGGTGCATACACTAGTGTGCTTCTATGATATAGCAATAGCAAGCCACCAGGTGCTAACGCAGGTCGGGTGTATCATTTTCAACATAGCAGAAGCAGGCCCCTTTGTGCAGACACTAGCGGGCTTTTATAATATGGAAATAGCAGGCCACCAGGTGTTTACGCACGTCGGCTTTATCATTTTCAACATAGCAGAAGCAGGCCCCTTTGTGCAGACACTAGTGGGCTTTTATAATATGGAAATAGCAGGCCACCAGGTGTTTACGCAGGTCGGCTGTATCATTTTCAACATAGCAGAAGCAGGCCCCTTTGTGCAGACACTAGCGGGCTTTTATAATATGGAAATAGCAGGCCGCCAGGTGCTAATGCAGGTCGGCTGTATCATTTTCAACATAGCAATAGCTGACCCCTAGGTGCATACACTAGTCGGCTTTTATAATATGGCATTAGCAGACCGCCAGGTGCTTATGCAGGTCGGCTGTATCATTTTCAACATAGCAGAAGCAGGCCCCTAGACGCATACAAAAGTGGGCTTTTATAATATGGCAATAGCAGGCCGCCAGGTGCTAACGCAGGTCGAGTGTATCATTTTCAACATAGCAGAAGCAGGCTCCTATGTGCAAACACTAGTGGGCTTTTATAATATGGAAATAGCAGGCCGCCAGGTGCTAATGCAGGTCGGCTGTATCATTTTCAACATAGCAGAAGCAGGCCCCTATGTGCAGACACTAGTGGGCTTTTATAATATGGAAATAGCAGGCCGCCAGGTGCTAATGCAGGTCGGCTGTATCATTTTCAACATAGCAATAGCTGACCCCTAGGTGCATACACTAGTGGGCTTTTATAATATGACAATAGCAGGCTGCCAGGTGCAAACACAGGTCGGCTTTATCATTTTCAACATAGCAATAGCAGGCTCCTAGGCGCATACACTCTTGGGCTTTTATAATGTGGCAATAGCAGGCTGCCAGGTGCAAACACAGGTCGGCTGTATCATTTTCAACATAGCAGAAGCAGACACCTTGGTGCATACAAAAGTAGGCTTTTATAATATGGAAATAGCAGGCCGCCAGGTGCTTATGCAGGTCGGGTGTATCATTTTCAACATAGCAGAAGCAGGCCCCTATGTGCAGACACTAGTGGACTTTTATAATATGGCAATAGCAGGCTGCCTGGTGCAATCGCAGGTCGGCTTTATCATTTTCAACATAGCAATAGGAGGCCCCTAGATGCACACACTAAAAAAAACCCAGACCATTTTGTCATATGCATATAACAATATACTAAGTATACTGAATCCTTTATTAATACTTATCTAGTAGGTGCATACACTAATTTATTTTATCCTAACAGCTGCATACGTTCGATCTGTGTTGTCATTTAGTGATACCAAACCACTAGATGTTATCAGATTCAAATTCATCTACTTGGAAGATTTTCTTACACAACAAAAACCAAAACGGCAATGTACGCTTCTAAAAGGTTTTATCGCTTAAGCTAATCTCTACTTTATTCATATATATCGTAGAAAAAAGTGGATATAATGTCCGACTACTTCTCAAAGCTCTGATAGAATGAATTGCATTTTTTTTCTTTGATGGTCTACTTATTCTGTCTGGTTATATCAAATTTGGTAGTGTGTATCAAACGGAGGTTATTGGTGCCCGGGGTCGTTATGCGTGCGTGGCGTCTGGATGTTTAATATTTCCGATGGTAAGATCATGTAGCTGCATTTTGTTATAATTCATACAGACGATATAATTTTTCAGTTATTTTAAAAACTTTCATAAGTGTGGATTTTTTCCAGACACAAAATAGTCCATTTTTTTGAAATTTTGACTCTATTTTCATGTATTTCTTAACAATATGGAATCACCTCTTTCATACTTTGTATACCATCGAGATTGATTTGATATTTACTTCGTTTTCAGATTTTTGTTTCAAGTTGTGAGAAAGGGCGTAGACGGCATATACCAAACGTTACTGGCGAATATATATAAGGACGCATTGTGATTTATACTGTTATACCTGCATACAAACTCAAATCGATGGATAACTTCATATACTGTGTTTTATCCACGGGACCGTGTTTTTTTTAGCACATTGATGTAAATTATGTTTGAGGGCTTCATGGAAACTGACTGGTTAATATGAATTATCTCGCTAATAAATAATAAATATTGTATTAGTATAATTATTATATCATTATCATATCATTATTATAAAGATGTATCATCTATTTGTGTTGAAGGAGAGAAGAATATGTCGAAACAACAGATGACGATTGGTGTGTTATAACTGTTTTGATGGCTGCATATGTTTAAATGTTAATTTTCCTGTTGAACAAATATTTCATTATTTCATATGCTTATACCGACGACTACCGATATATGCCATGTAATGTGAAGATGACTATAATTATGACGACTATGTGACAGATGGTTTGTGAAGATGGCTATAATTATGACGACTATGTGACAGACGTAATGTGTAGATGGCTATAATTATGACGACTATGTGACAGACGTAATGTGAAGATGATTATAATTATGACGACTATGTGACAGATGTAATGTGAAGATGACTATAATTATGAAGACTATGTGACAGATGTCATGTGAAGATGGCTATAATTATGACGACTATGTAACAGATTTAATGTGAAGATGACTATAATTATCACGACTATGTGACATATGTAATGTAAAAATGACTATAATTATGACGACTATGTGACAGATGGTTTGTGAAGATGGCTATAATTATGACGACTATGTGACAGACGTAATGTGTAGATGGCTATAATTATGACGACTATGTGACAGACGTAATGTGAAGATGATTATAATTATGACGACTATGTGACAGATGTAATGTGAAGATGACTATAATTATGACGACTATGTGACAGACGTAATGTGTAGATGGCTATAATTATGACGACTATGTAACAGATTTAATGTGAAGATGACTATAATTATCACGACTATGTGACATATGTAATGTAAAGATGACTATAATTATGACGACTATGTGACGTATGTCATGTGAAGATGGCTATAATTATGACGATTTTGTGACAGATGTAATGTGAAGATGGTTATAATTATGACTACTATGTGACAGATGTTATGTAAAGATGGCTTTAATTATGATGACTATGTGACAGCAGATGCAATGTGTAGATTGCTATAATTATGACGACTATATGACTGATGTAATGTGAATATGGCTATAATTATGACAACTATGTGACAGATGTTATGTGAAGATGGCTATGACTATAACGACTATGTGACAGATATAATTTGTATATGGCTATAATTATGACGACTCTGTGACAGATGTTATGTGAATATGGCTATAATCATAACGACTATGTGACAGATGTAATGTGAAGATGCTATAACTATAACGACTACGTGGCAGATGTTATGTGTATATGGCTATAATCAAAACGACTATGTGACAGATGTAATGTGAAGATGACTATAATTATAACGACTATGTGACAGATGTTATGTGAAGATGGCTATAATCATAACGACTATGTGACAGAGGTAATGTGAAGATGACTATAATTATAACGACTTTGTGACAGTTGTAATGTGTAGATGGTTATAATTATAACATAATTATTATGTGTAGATGACTATAATTATGACATGTGTAGATGGTTATAATTATAACATAGGTGTAGATGACTATATTTATAACATATGTGTAGATGGCTATAATTATAACATATGTGTAGATGGCTATAATTATAACATATGTGTAGCTGACTATAATTATGACGACAATGTAACAGATGTAATGTGTAGATGGCTATAATTATGACGACTATGTGACAGATGGTTTGTGAAGATGGCTATAATTATGACGACTATGTGACAGATGTATTGTGAAGATGGCTATAATTATGACGACTATGTGACAGATAGTTTGTGAAGATGGCTATAATTACGACGACTATGTGCCAGATGTAATGTGAAGATGACTATAATTATGACGACTATGTGACAGACGTAATGTGTAGATGGCTATAATTATGACGACTATGTAACAGATTTAATGTGAAGATGACTATAATTATGACGACTATGTGACATATGTAATGTAAAGATGATTATAATTATGACGACTATGTGACATATGTCATGTGAAGATGGTTATACTTATGACGATTTTGTGACAGATGTAATGTGAAGATGGTTATAATTATGACTACTATGTGACAGATGTTATGTAAAGATGGCTATTATTATGATGACTATGTGTCAGCAGATGTAATGTGTAGATGGCTATGATTATGACGACTATATGACTGATGTAATGTGAATATGGCTATAATTATGACAACTATGTGACATATGTTATGTGAAGATGGCTATGACTATAACGACTATGTGACAGATGTAATTTGTATATGGCTATAATTATGACGACTCTATGACAGATGTTATGTGAATATGGCTATAATCATAACGACTATGTGACAGATGTAATGTGAAGATGACTATAACTATAACGACTACGTGGCAGATGTTATGTGTATATTGCTATGATTATGACGACTATGTGACAGATGTTATGTGAAGATGGCTATAATCATAACGACTATGTGACAGATGTAATGTGAAGATGATTATAATTATAACGACTACGTGGCAGATGTTATGTGTATATGGCTATGATTATGACAACTATGTGACAGATGTTATGTGAAGATGGCTATAATCATAACGACTATGTGACAGATGTAATGTGAAGATGACTATAATTATAACGACTATGTGACAGATGTTTTGTGAAGATGGCTATAATCATAACGACTATGTGACAGATGTAATGTGAAGATGACTATAATTATAACGACTTTGTGACAGTTGTAATGTGTAGATGGTTATAATTATAACATAATTATTATGTGTAGATGACTATAATTATGACATGTGTAGATGGCTATAATTATAACATAGGTGTAGATGACTATAATTATAACATATGTGTAGATGGCTATAATTATAATATATGTGTAGCTGACTATAATTATGACGACAATTTAACAGATGTAATGTGTAGATGGCTATAATTATGACGACTATGTGACAGATGGTTTGTGAAGATGGCTATAATTATGACGACTATGTGACAGATGTAATGTGAAGATGGCTATAATTATGACGACTATGTGACAGATGTTATGTGAAGATGACTATAATTATGACGACTATGTGACAGATTTAATGTGTAGATGGCTATAATTATGACGACTATGTGACTGATGTAATGTGAAGATGACTATAATGTTATGTGTAAATGGCTAAAATTATAACGACTATGTGACAGATGTTATATGTAGATGGCTATAATTACAATATATGTGATGATGACCATAATTATGACATATGTGTAGATGGCTATAACTATAACATAGGTGTAGATGACTATAATTATAACATAGGTGTAGATGACTATAATTATAACATAGGTGTAGATGGCTATAACTATAACATATGTGTAGCTGACTAAATCACGACGACTATGTGACAGATGTAATGTGTAGATGACTATCAGTGTGACATGTGTAGATGATTACTATAATTATGACATATGTGTCGATGACTATAACTATGACATATGTAGGTGACTATAATTATGACATATGTGTAGATTACTATAATTATGACACGTGTAGAAGACTTTATTTGTGACATGTGAAGATTACTATAATTATGACATATGTTGGTGACTATATGTGATACATATGTGTATATAACTATAATTATTATATATGTTATGTGTGGATGGCTATAATAATGACAAATGTTATGTGCAGATGACTGTTTAACATGTGTTATGTGTAGATGACTATATGACGTAGTGAATGTGTAGATGACTAAATGACATAATTATATTATGTATAGATGACTTAATTACATATGTTATGTGTAGATGACTATATGACATATATTATGTATAGATGGCTATATGACGTATAACTGTTTAACATACGTTATGTGTAGATTACTAGACGTATGTTATGTGTAGATGACTGTATTACATATGTTATATGTATATGGATGCATTACATATGCTATGTGAAGATGACTATATGACAGATGTTATGTGAAGATGACTGTTTAACAATGTTGTGTGAAGAAGACTGTGTGACAGATGTTATGTGTAACAAACATGCGTTGTGAGCTTTTTTAAAAGAAATTACTATGCATTTTACTAGTTACCGTAAGTTTGTTTATAGTGTTGGTAACTTACTACATGTATACTGTAAATAAAATGGTGTCTTTGCTAAATATCGAGCGATGTTTTATTATATAACATTACAATTTTCATACATTAATGTGATAAGTAACTTAAAACACATACATTTATGCAGTTAAAATTTGAAAATCGGGAGTATATTATAGATAATGATATTTTTTAAGAAATTGGCAGCCATTTTGGAAGCCATTTTTGAATTGCTCATTTTCAGACATTAAGCTGTGCCCGAGATATGGTCCCCCAGAATTTTTTTGGTGTAGAGATATATATCTTTCAAAAAATCATAGGGGGAATTTGCCAGCAAAAATGGTACCAATTTTTTGTTTAGCTCACGGCCTTATATATAAAAAGTGCGAATGAGTGGTGCAGTGATAACATGCTGAACCCGTGAACCAGGGACGGGCTTTTGATGCACAGCTTCTCCCCTTACTATCAATTTTTCAAATTGAGACTTAAAGATGAGGTCCATTGATGTTTTCTTTACACCTGTCACGTAACCAGAGAACCAGCTAGTGTTAAGTTTGCCGCACACGAACGGTTATATATGTTACAATTAGAACAAGACAAAGATTGATGCAAGGCATCAATGGCGCCGCAAGCTTGGTTTAAAGAAACAACAATGAGTTTGCTTTGCATGTTTTTTTATGAATATATAATAATAGTAATAATTGGATGTGAGTACATCAGACGAAACCAACATCGAAAATGGTTTCATTAGTCATCATATTCTTCATTGCATGTGAACTTTCACTTGTTTACATTCTTTCTACTTAAGGGCGGTAGTCTAATGGGATGAGTGTTGGGCGACCACCAGAGGTTGCGGCTCGGTCCGATGCCTCTCATAAAACAACACTTAGTACTGGTTCTACCCCGGAAGCGGACTCAAAGCGGTTCATATAAGCTCTGAGCTTTCATCGCAACCGAGCTAAGTAAATTAGTATTAACTAACTTTCACTTGGTGACACGAATTCACATGTCAGTGCTGGAAATCCACTATATACGTGCACCTTTTTGCGTTTTTTAGTATGTCAAAAGTAAGTATGATTTGAATGTGCAACTTTATCTCGAACAGCAACATTTTAAGAAAAACATGCCTTTCCCATTTGCCGGTAAAATCACATTCATGTGGCCTTGACCACTAACTTCATTCGTTACCGTAAAATTACGTCACAATCTACCTACATTGATTTGCGAATCTGCTATATCAATATTACCGAGCTGAAAAAAATGGCAAGCAACGTAGTTAACGACATGGCTGTACATTGCAAACCATTAAAAGGCGCAAATATATCACATCCATGACGGAAATTACCTAAAACCGTCTTTGTTTTCTTTTCCGCGCGTCTTCCTGCTAATGTGCACATGCTTTTGCAACCGCGCTGAGAGCTAACATGATTTTTCTTATACCATGTTTTTACAATCACGTGTCCTTACTATAAACCTTATAACCGCCCCATAATCCCCCACCTAAATATAAATTAGTTCTGCGGTCTTCGACGATAACATGAATTGACTATGCATAACGTGCAGTTTTGGTTTACCTTTCAGTTAAATATATACAATTGTATAAATATGCGTATTTATTCAGTGATAATAAACAGCACTTATCACTATCACTAAACTAATAGTTAAGCGCATGAATACGTGAACCAGAGTTTTACAATTTCGTTTGAAATCCTAGTAACATAATCCCCCTCCCCAAAATATACACAAAAGTAGTTCCGCGTAACTCCAATATACACAAGGCGCAGCTAATACATACAACGTTATGTTTAACCAAGCAGATAAATATTACCAACTGTATATCGTATCAATTCAGTTGAACAAATATGTTGCCAAATGAGAGTTATTTACATTCCCGCACTTTCAAATGCAACACATTCAGTTCCTTATCTAATTTTTTTCGCACAGAACGTGTAGATGTTGTACCCTGTATTGGAATCAATGGTTATCGGGATTATTCTACTTAAACGTGTGCAAATATACCTGTTTGTCTATTACAGAAACAACAACGACAGTATTTTACATCCCCATTCAGTACTTAAGTGCTTTGATTCTTTGTGTCATGGGGTTATTTTCGCTTTACTGATATATTGCTAATGTAATAAATATCTTCAGAAAATAAACGTGTTACTTTATTTTATTTAACATTCCTGAACCCAGGTAAAATACAGTTATCCACAT
Organism: Panopea generosa; assembly: GCA_029582155.1. Lineage (NCBI taxonomy): Eukaryota > Metazoa > Mollusca > Bivalvia > Adapedonta > Hiatellidae > Panopea > Panopea generosa. The sequence goes on from CM055903.1 coordinate 44,387,059, forward strand.
TACCCTATACGACTCATTATACATTATTATCCGCCCATCATGTCTTAGTCCTGTTACCTTTTCTACATCTCAATATAGTCCACTTATCTCGTCTGATAATTTACTCATGCCCGTGTGTCGCCTTCAGCTGACAGGTAAAATGCATCATTAGTCGTAAGACTACACAGTCGTGTTTATTCATTAACACTATTTGATATTGTATCTTTGATATACATAGTTCTCACAATTGCAACGGCCAGAACTAGTGTTCTCTCACCAATATATAGGACCCCACAAAGACGGTAAAGTCTGAATACAAAATATACAAGGCACATCGCGACATATGTGTCTCTAAAGTTCCAATTATCATATGCTAAAATTGACTATGTCTTCCTTTTGATTTTACCGTCACATAACTATCTGTACGTCTACTTTCTTATTTCCTGTCACATATCTGTACCTTAATAAAGTCGCCATCTGATTTCTGATTTCCCGTCACATATTTGTACCGTCATAAAACTTATGTCTGATTTCTGATTTCTCGCCACATATACGTACTGCCATAAAATCTATATCTGCTTTCTGATTTCGTGTCACATACCGGCACATTTTTTAAGCCTATGTCTGCTTTCTGATTTCCTGTCACATATCTGTACATTTTTAAAGCCTATGTCTGCTTTCTGATTTCCCGTCACATATCTGTACCTTTTTTAAAGCCTATGTCTGCTTTGTGGTTTCCCGTCTCGATAAAGCCTATGTCTTCTTTATGATTTCCTGTCACATATCTGTACCTTTATAAAGTCTATGTCTGCTTTCTGATTTCCCGTCACATATCTGTACCTTCATGAAGCCTATGTATGCTTTCTGATTACCTGTCACATATATGTACCTTTATGAAGCCTATGTCTGCTTTCTGATTTCCTGTCACATATCTGTACCTTCATGAAGCTTATGTCTGCTTTATGATTTCCTGTCACATATCTGTACCTTAATGAAATCCATGTCTGCTTTCTGATTTCCCGTCACATATCTGTACTTCATAAAGCCTATGTCTGCTTTCTTATTTCCCGTCACATATTTGTACCTTCATGAAGCTTATGTCTGCTTTCTGATTTCCCGTCACATATCTGTACCTTCATAAAGCCTATGTCTGCTTTCTGATTTCCCGTCACAAATCTGTACCTTCATAAAGCCTATGTCTGCTTTCTGATTTCCCGTCACATATCTGTACCTTCATGAAGCCTATGTCTGCTTTCTGATTTCCCGTCACATATCTGTACCTTCATAAAGCCTATGTCTGCTTTTTGGTTTCCGTCACATATCTGTAGCTTACTAAAACCTATGTCTGCTTTCTGATTTCCCGTCACATATTTGTAACTTCAAAAAGCCTATTCCTGCTTTCTGATTTCCTGTCACATATCTGTACCTTCACAAAGCCTATGTCTGCTTTCTGATTTCCCGTCACATATCTGTATCTTCATAAAGCCTATGTTTGCTTTCTGGTTTCCCGTCACATATCTGTAGCTTAATAATGCGTATGTCTGCTTTCTGATTTCTCGTCACATATCTCTACCTTCATAAAGCCTATGTCTGCTTTCTGGTTTGCTGTCACATATCTCTACCTTCATAAAGTCTATACCTGCTTTCTGATTTCCTGTCACATATCTGTACCTTCATAAAGCCTATGTCTGCTTTCTGGTTTCCCGTCACATATCTGTAGCTTAATAAAGCCTATGTCTGCTTTCTGGTTTCCCGTCACATATCTGTAGCTTAATAAATACTTTGTCTGCTTTCTGATTTCCCGTCACATATCTCTACCTTCATAAAGCCTATGTCTGCTTTCTTGTTTGCTGTCACATATCTGTACCTTCATAAAACCTATGTCTGCTTTCTGATTTCCCGTCACATATCTGTACCTTCATAAATCTATACATGCTTTCTGATTTCCCGTCACATATATGTACCTTCATAAAGCATTTGTCTGCTTTCTGATTTTCCGTCACATATCTGTAGCTTAATAAAGCCTATGTCTGCTTTCTGATTTCCTGTCACATATCTGTACCTTCATGAAGCCTATGTTTGCCCTCAGATTTCCTGTCACATATCTGTACCTTCATAAAGTCTATACCCGCTTTCTGATTTCCCGTCATATATCTGTACCTTCATAAAGCATATGTCTGCTTTCTGATTTCCTGTCACATACCTGTACCTTAATAAAGCCTATGTCTGCTTTCTGATATCCCGTCACATATCTGTACCTTAATAAAGCCTATGTCTGCTTTCTGATTTCCTGTCACATATCTGTACCTTCATAAAATCTATATCTGCTTTCGGATTGCCTGTCACATATCTGTAGCTTCATAAAGTCTATACCTGATTTCGGATTGCCTGTCACATATCTGTACCTTCATGAATTCTATACCTGCTTTCTGATTGCCTGTCACTTATCTGTAGCTTCATAAAGTCTATACCTGCTTTCTGATTGCCTGTCACATACCTGTACCTTCATAAAGACTATACCTGCTTTCTGATTTCCCGTAACATACCTGTACCTTCGTCAAGTCTATACCTGCTTTCGGATTGCCTGTCACATATCTGTACCTTCATAAAACCTATGTCTGCTTTCTGATTTCCTGTCACATATATGTACCTTCATAAAGCCTATGTCTGCTTTTTGATTTCCCGTCATATATCTGTACCTTCATAAAGCATATGTCTACTTTCTGATTTCCCGTCACATATCTGTAGCTTAATAAAGCCTATGTCCGCTTTCTGATTTCCTGTCACATATCTGTACCTTAATAAAGCCTACGTCTGCTTTCTGATTTCCTGTCACTTATCTGTACCTTCATAAAGCCTATGTCTGCTTTCTGATTTCCCGTCACATATCTGTACCTTCATAAAGCATATGTCTGCTTCTTGATTTCCCGTCACATATCTGTAGCTTAATAAAGCCTATGTATGCTTTCTGATTTCCTGTCACATATCTGTAGCTTAATAAAGCCTATGTTTGCTTTCTGATTTCTCGTCACATATCTGTAGCTTAATAAAGCCTATGTCTGCTTTATGATTTCCTGTCACATATTTGTACATTTATAAAACATATGTACGCTTTCTGATTTCCTGTCACATATCTGTACCTTCATGAAGCCTATGTCTGCTTTCTGATTTCCTGTCACATATTTGTACCTTCATATAGACTATGTCTGCTTTCTGATTTGCTGTCACATATCTGTACCTTCATAAAGCCTATTTCTGCTTTCTGATTTCCAGTCACATATCTGTACCTTAATAAAGCCTATGTCTGCTTTCTGATTTCCCGTCACATATCTGTACCTTCATAAAGCATATGTGTGCTTCTTGATTTCCCGTCACATATCTGTAGCTTAATAAAGCCTATGTCTGCTTTCTGATTTCTCGTCACATATCTGTAGCTTAATAAAGCCTATGTCTGCTTTATGATTTCCCGTCACATATTTGTACATTTATAAAGCATATGTATGCTTTCTGATTTCCTGTCACATATCTGTACCTTCATGAAGCCTATGTCTGCTTTCTGATTTCCCGTCACATATTTGTAACTTCATATAGACTATGTCTGCTTTCTGATTTGCTGTCACATATCTCTTCCTTCATAAAGACTATGTCTGCTTTCTGATTTCCAGTCACATATCTGTACCTTCGTAAAGCCTATGTCTGCTTTCTGATTTCCTGTCACATACCTGTACCTTCATAAAGTCTATACCTGCTTTCTGATTTCCCGTCACATATCTGTACCGTTATAAAGTGTATACCTGTTTTCTGATTTTCTGTCACATATCAGAGCTTCATAAAGTCTTTACCTGCTTTCTGATTTCCCGTCACATATCTGTACCTCTATAAAGTCTAAACCTTCTTTCTGGTTTCCTGTCACATATCTGTTCCTTCATAAAATCTATAACTGCTTTCGGATTTCCTGTCATATACATGTACCTTCATAAAGCCTATATCTGCTTTCGGATTTCCTGTCACATACCTGTACCTTCATAAAGTATATACCTGCTTTCTGATTTCGTTACATATCTGTACCTTTATAAAGCCTATACAAGCTTTCTGATTGCCTGTCACATACCTGTACCTTCGTAAAGTCTAAATCTCTTTCTGATTTCCCGTCACATACCGGTACCTTCATAAAGTCTATACATGCTTTCAGATTGCCTGTCAAATATATGTACCTTCATAAAGTATATACCTGCTTTCTGATTGCCTGTCACATATCTGTAGCTTCATAAAGTCTATACCTGCTTTCTGATTTCCCGTCACATATCTGTTCATTCATAAAGTCTTAACCTGCTTTCTGGTTTTCTGTCGCATATCTGTACCTTCATAAAGTCAATACCTGCTTTCTGATTTCCCGTCACATACCTGTACCTTCATAAAGTCTATATCTGCTTTCTGATTGCCTGTCACTTATCTGTAGCTTCATAAAGTCTATACCTGCTTTCTGATTTCCCGTCACATATCTGTTCCTTCATAAAGTCTATACCTGCCTTCGGATTGCCTGTCACATATCTGTACCTTCATAAAATCTATATCAGCTTTCTGATCGCCTGTCACATATCTGTAGCTTCATAAAGTCTATACCTGATTTCGGATTGCCTGTCACATATCTGTACCTTCATGAATTCTATACCTGCTTTCTAATTGCCTGTCACTTATCTGTAGCTTCATAAAGTCTATACCTGCTTTCTGATTGCCTGTCACATACCTGTACCTTCATAAAGTCTATACCTGCATTCTGATTTCCCGTCACATACCTGTACCTTCATCAAGTCTATACCTGCTTTCTGATTGCCTGTCACATACCTGTACCTTCATAAAGTCTATACCTGCATTCTGATTTCCCGTCACATACCTGTACCTTCATCAAGTCTATACCTGCATTCTGATTTCCCGTCACATACCTGTACCTTCATCAAGCCTATACCTGCTTTCTGATTGCCTATCACATATATGTACCTTCATAAAGTCTATACCTTCTTTCTGATTGCCTATCACATATAGTCCACCGTTGCGTTTTGATTTCCAGTTACACATACACACATACGCCATACGCACGCACGCAAGCACGCATGTACGGACACTTGCACGCACACACACGCACGCACGCACGCACGCTCACTCGCACGCACGCCTACACACACACACAAACAAATATACGTATACATAAAATGGTGTATGGATGAATTTAATATGATTACTGCTGGTAAATACATTTCTGTTCACGTGAACTATACTCATGACAATTGACCGTAAGATTGGACAATGATAATCGATTGTGCGATATGACAATGATAATCGATTATGTAATATAACAATTCCAACATATCTGATTGAAATCTTGACGATGCTGGCGATGATTAACGATACTTGGTCCGATAAAATAGAACAAAAGAAATGTGATAGGAAAGAGCGTTTCTGTGTTGTAACGACCCGTTAAGTATCCCTGAAGCTGGATTGTCAAACGTTTCTTTGAAATTGACAATATACAGACATGACTGTCATATTGATTAGATCTTAACTTAATGGACCGGGATTGTTTCAACCATATTTTATTTCAAGGATTCATCTTTTTATTCAGCTAATAATGCACGTGTCAATACGAAAGTTTGTAACGGAAGAAGGCGTCTGATTACGTTTCGTCGGATTGCGCTGTAAAGAAGAGTTATGCTAATGTAAACTATTTAATTAAAACTACAAATATTTTTTCTTGTTTTATCTTTTTCAATTCTGACTTAAAAGGTGCTTCAGAGATGTTCAACCATATAAACACACCGTTCATGTAATGCATGCGTTGTAAGAGGTAATGATTTCAATCCTCCCTCTGCATTCATACCAGTTATGTTGCTACGTGCTTGGGATTGTACAAAAACACGGACTGGCTGAGGTTATATGTCACCGGACTGCTTAGAAATAGTGTTAATAGTTTAGACGTTGTACGATTGTAAATGTGGCTAAGGCGCCAAATATTCCGACACTGTAACTACGGACTGATCAGCATTAAGTCATTTGGATCTCCTTTATCAATGCGTGTGCACTTTCGAACATTTTGGAGAAACAAGAGTATTTTATTGGTAATAAAGACAGAATAAAGCTACGCGATACACACTCACACGCACGCACGCACGCACGCACGCACGCACGCACGCACGCACGCACGCACACAATTGAGAAGATGTATGTCCAACAATGTATTTAAGTGATACACCTATCATAACAGCACAAACAATAAAAATAGGGAATATACATACTCATTGCAAGTACCATACAACCATAAGTTTATCCTTGTCCCTGATATCTCCCAAATCGGGTATATTCAACCTCAAAACGAAACTATGACCGACACGATCATTATCCCACTACTTGCACACAGTCGTTAAACTAAGTCGTTCTGTGAGTTTAGATGCAGTACCTGAAACAAAGTCGTTCTGTGAGTTTAGATGCAGTACCTGAAACAAAGTCGTTCTGTGTGATGTTAGATGCAGTACCTGAAACAAGGTCGTTATGTGTGATGTTAGATGCAGTACCTGAAACAAAGTCATTCTGTGAGTTTAGATGCAGTACCTGAAACAAAGTCGTTCTGTGTGATGTTAGATGCAGTACCTGAAACAAAGTCGTTCCTTGTGATGTTAGATGCAATACCTGAAACAAAGTTGTTCTGTGTGATTTAAGATGCAGTACCTGAAACAAGGTCGTTCTGTGTGATGTTAGATGCAGTACCTGAAACAAAGTCGTTCTGTGTGATGTTAGATGCAGTACCTAAAACAAAGTTGTTCTGTGTGATGTTAGATGCAGTACCTGAAACAAAGTCATTCTGTGAGTTTAGATGCAGTACCTGAAACAAAGTCGTTCTGTGTGATGTTAGATGCAGTACCTGAAACAAAGTTGTTCTGTGTGATGTTAGATGCAATACCTGAAACAAAGTCATTCTGTGAGTTTAGATGCAGTACCTGAAACAAAGTCGTTCTGTGTGATGTTAGATGCAGTACCTGAAACAAAGTTGTTCTGTGTGATGTTAGATGCAGTACCTGAAACAAAGTTGTTCTGTGTGATTTTAGATGCAGTACCTGAAACAAAGTCGTTCTGTGTGATGTTAGATGCAGCACCTGAAACAAAGTTGTTCTGTGTGATGTTAGATGCAGTACCTGAAACAAAGTCGTTCTGTGTGATGTTAGATGCAGTACCTGAAACAAAGTTGTTCTGTGTGATGTTAGATGCAGTACCTGAAACAAAGTCATTCTGTGAGTTTAGATGCAGTACCTGAAACAAAGTCGTTCTGTGTGATGTTAGATGCAGTACCTGAAACAAAGTTGTTCTGTGTAATTTTAGATGCAGTACCTGAAACAAAGTCGTTCTGTGTGATGTTAGATGCAGTACCTGAAACAAAGTTGTTCTGTGTGATTTTAGATGCAGTACCTGAAACAAAGTTGTTCTGTGTGATGTTAGATGCAGTACCTTTATATTTGTATTGTTCAATTTCAATGTCCCAGTTTTTTACCAGTGCTTGTGCTTTAACAGATGATGATTACGTTGCGGCTTCAACACATTCTCTCAACACGGTCAGTGATACATATTGTCGGAAGACAAAGTTATAACTTATTTATTAATTTAGAAGTAATGTTTGTGAGTTTTAATCGGTGTTTAGATAGATACGTCAAGTTGTAAGGAAATATATATATATTAATTAAGGAATAACTTATAATAATTATATTTTGTGTGAAATAAGTGTATATATAATACTTTTATAAATATTAACTGTGGAATAACTTTATTCTTATTGCGTGAAACCATTCCAGACGACAATCGCCGTAGATGATTTGAGTTTTGTGATTATATTAATTAGAAGTAAAATAATTTTGAAAATAAAATTTGTGAAATAACTTTATAAATACTTTTTTTTAAACGCAGACGTCATAATTCCATAACTGTTTTAATATTATTTCTGGAATAAAAACTCCATAAACATGATTTGTGAAACGTGAGTGAAAAGGTTAAAGACAAGAACGAATCCTTGTCTACCTCTATATGAGAATAGTGTCACTTCATAAATATCGTTTGTGAAACCTAATTAGTACGGTTCTAGATGGAAAACACACTACTGGGAATAGTAATCATTATATATGGTAATTACTTTACTTAATTAATTATATAGTTTTTTATGAAATGTCGGCGTGATTTAATGGGGTTTATTGTCATTTTCTACGCATAACAGGTAATATACTGAAGTTATTTAATATTGACTATAATTTTTTTATTCCAGATCATTTTAACTATGTGTCAACCGCAATTAATTTGTTAAATTTGTATTTTAAAATGATGAAATTGTTTAAAAACTGAAAATCAAGGTAAGACAATTTTGTTTTTGGATTATCATTCATGTTGTATCCAGATTTGATACAATACCCATAATTGCGTTTTTAAATGTGTTAAATATATATAGTTTATCCAGTTGTATTGGTAGAGGAACCTTTCAGAAAAACCACCGTCCTTCCGTTTGTTAATGTGACCTTTTACATGCTTGTTTGTTTTACAAATGATTAAACGATGGTATGATAAAAATGGTCATATCATAATCTGTATTAATATGTGGTATAAAACAACCACGTGAAAATACCGTTATGTAGCTCAATAACATTCTTCTGACTTAAACAAGTCAATACTATCACAAAATGTCTGGTAATACTTGGTGATATTTGATATAAATACGATCACGTATACTACAGTATGACGTTTTATATTCGGGATTAGTAAAGGTGAGTGGACGTACTTAAAGATAAGCGTAATTTATTACCATCCTCTTAAAAAGTGTGTTAACACATTGTATTGTTTCTATGTCTCAAATTGTTTGAAAAGAAAACGAAACAACACCAACACATATAATGCATTGAAAAATCATATAATAATCAAAGTGTTGTGGGCGCTATAAAGTGAGCACTGTAAGCCTGGGGCCGCTGATTGCTTAGACATTTGTCAAAACTCGCTACTCTAAGCAAGATCGCGGAGTGGTCTAGTGGTAGAGCGTCCGCCTCGCATGCGGAAGGTCGTGGGTTCAATCCCCGGCCGGGTCATACCAAAGACTTTAAAAATGGTACTAGAAGCTTCCTCGCTTGACGCTCAGCATTTAGAGGAGAGTTCTATGTCTGGTCGGCCCGGTGTCAGTATAATGTGACTGGGTGGGGTATCATACCATGTGTCTGCGGCATGATACTCCAGTGTGACAGCGCTTAGATTACTGTCTCAAGTAGACACCGTCGCGATATGAATGAAACATTGTTGAAAGCGACGCTAAACACCATACAACAACAACTACTCTAAGTAGCATTGAGTTGGGTCCAAGAGTTGAACTACTTTTGATCGCGCATGCATTCTTATAGAGAAGTACTTTGCATTCGGGTTGGCAGCCAGCCCAAAGTGGACAGCATAAAAATCCGGCATTTGTACTATGGTCTTTGGGGGCGAGCCCCAGGCCAGAAACGAATCTAAACACACAGAGAAAGTAATAACAGGATCGGTTCTTAAAACTGCCAGTAGCAACCCGCCACTGAGGCGTGTAAATCTGGTATAGGTGGCAATCCGACCTCTGTGGCAACCCTTAGTGTAACAAAAGAGTTGACACCGCGACCCTTAGTGTAACAAAAATGTGTTTTGTTACACTAAGGGTCGCGGTGTCAACTCTTAGTGTAACAATTGTTACATTAAGCGTATGTTCGGTAAATGTATTGACATTTTTCTATAAAATAAATTCACTTAATGAAACAATTTTTTTTCAACTAAAAAAGTCTTTATCCCTGCAATGAAATGAGGGGGGGGGGGGGGGGGGGGGGGGGGGGGGGGGGGGGGGGTATATAGTGTTATTCATGTTTGCCTATCCGCACACACGAATTGGTAGTTAAGTGTCCGTAGGGTTTAGGGTTAGTTGTTTTTGGACTGTTAAACAACAGTTGAAAAAACACTAAACACTTAAAACAACTTTTATGTGGCTTTTTTCTTTTATTACACAAGTAATAAGCTGATAACTGCAACCCTTAGTGTAACAAAATAAGTTTTATATGGATGTGATTTAATGAAAAATCGTATTCCGGTTATAAGTATATTTTCATTACACTAAGGGTTATTTATAACCGCAACACTTAATGACATTGACCTTGACATGAAAATCGTAAAACGCAAACGCATCTGAAATATCACTGTTCTGAACATATGTGTAACTTGCATCGGATGGAAAATAATGCCGGTAAGCGTTGACAACGATTTTCTAATTTTAGTAACAGAGATATTGACATTGACCTGAAATTCACGACGTACGGAAGAACTGACGGACAGACGGATGGACGAACGGTACGACGGACGGAGAATGGTAGCATTATATCCCCCTCGACACTCCACCCACCCCCAATTTAAAGGCGGTTGCATAAACAATACGTATAAATATTGAACAGATAAATTGTATAAAATGTGTAAATTGCCATAATATGTAGGGCTATTATAGAGAAGACGATTTCCTGAATTTTGTTACATATTGCAACAATATGTCACATATCGCCCCTAAGTTTAACTGATTTTTGTTACACTAAGGGTTTTTGTTACACTAAGGGTTTTTGTTACACTAAGGGTTGCCACAGTCATCACTCTTTACCATTCATCAGTTCACGAAACGACACGTTGTAACTGAAAGTAGCCCAACCAAACATTTTAACAGCAACCACATGTTTATAGTATTTGGTTATGGTGTAAGATATAATGTCAACATATGTTATCGATGACTGTGCAGGAGCCGGAGTAGCAAGATACGAGTAATAACATTGGGTACAAGAACCAGATATGGACACACACGTATCCAGTATCTTGGCGATTAAATCATAAAACTGGGTGGGTTTTATGTAGCGGTTCTCAAATCCGCTCTCGGCCACTGTACAAATGTTACATCTTCTAGACAAACAATCTCGACATATAATAGGCTTGTCAATATTCCGTTGCTGTCCAAAAAAATAAATTAATCCTATTGTTTAGAATACAGATAGAGTGGGATACCCGCTCCTCTGATTACAAACATGCTCGATACGCCGTGGAAAATAACCAATAAAGCATTCCTTTTATAACATTGATGTCCCTAATAAACTAAAAAATCTTATCTAACCTGAACCTCTGTGCAATTTCTATTATTTGAAATTGTCAAACGAAGTTTACATCCCTTCAAAGAATGTTCTGCTATTGGAAATATACTACTTCGAATCCATATTTGAAATGCGTCACGTTAGGCAGGTATGGGTATACCACTGAGACACTGGCTAACGGCGGAGTCAAGAGCTTGTTAAAGGGAATATACAGGATTTTTAGAAAAATTAAAATTGGCTGAAAACATTTTTTCCAATACAACATGCCTATATAAACCCCGTATTGCAAAAAGGATATATATTTAAACATGTCAAAATAATATATTAAAAATGGATTTCCTAACTTGGGCTACGCGCCTCGCTTAGGATAAATAGATTTCCCGCTTAAGAGTGCAACATATTTCATGACATATTAAATCAGTCACGTGATTTCATTTTGATTTCAGTATGATACGTTATGCACTGGGGCGGATCCAGGATTTCAGTTTAGAGGGAACGCAACAAAATATCTGAATGGGCACACATGCTTTTCAGTAGCGATATAATGAATTTTAATCAAATATAGGAGTTTATGATGGCGGGGATCGAGTCGTACACGGTTGTTTTTTAACAGTTGATCCGTCATTGACACGTAGTAAAATTGATTCATCTTAAACAGAGTCCGAATGACGTCAAGCAGTATTTTAGAGCTGTCTTTTTAAAGAATAGGGATTTTGTTTCAAGTTTACCACTCCATTTGATATGTCGATTAGGTCACGTTTTAGTGGATTTGACATACCAAACCATTTGGATTTTTATTTCTTAATGATAATGAGATGAATTTTTATCTATTTTAAAAATAATTTTATTTATTAAGACATTTATAGCGTTTTTTCTTGATATAATTCCTTTTAAAGTAGAAGACCAGACAGGAAATGTTTAACCTTTGGAAAAGGGAAGAAATTATATTATATGCCATTGTGGTATCATCGAAGACACTCGTCACTTCTTCTTTATATGCCCAGCCTATCATAACATAAGATTGGAATTTTTAAATTCACTCTCGTCCTTATGTACTGTTTCTACAGAAATATCTTATATGAAGACTCCAGACTAAGTTACGAATTAAACTCGTCGATTTTTAAAGCTGTGCATGAATTTATCATAAAAAGTAAATGATTCTAATCAGCAGCCATGAGCAACTTAAGTCAAATAATTCAAATTGAATTTTCTAAATACTGACATAAAAATCCCCCCGATCTGGTTCGCCGTCGTGCCTTCTGATTTCTAATCACATCTTCTGAGTATTGAAGTAGTATATATTATCTAGATACATCATACATAACTGTACTTAGTTGTTATTTTTTCTTGATGTTTCTTTTTCGTTACGTTGTTCTTAATCTTTTTTTTTAATAATTTTATCATATTGTCAGTACTGACTAAAATATTTCAACAAGTAGTTAAACCAGAAAATAGTATTCCGATTTTAAGTATATTTTTATTACACTAAGGGTTATTTATAACCGCAACCCTTAATGACATTGACCTTGACACGAAAATCGTAAAAACGCAAACGCATCTAAAATATCACTGTTCAGAACATCTGTGTAACTTGCATCGGATGGAAAATAATGCTGGTAAGCGTTGACAGCGATTTTCTAATTTTAGTAACAGAGATATTGACATTGACCTGAAATTCGCGTCTTACGGAAGAACGGACGGATGGACGAACGGTACGACGGACGGACAATAGTAGCATTATATCCCCCTCACCACTCCACCCACCACCAATTTAAAGGCGGTTGCATAAACAATACGTATAAATATTGAACAGATAAATTGTACAAAATATGTAATTTGCCATAATATGTAGGGCTATTATAGAGAAGACGATTTCTTAAATTTGGTTACTTATTGCAACAATATGTCACATATCACCTCTAGGTTTAACAAAATATTTTTGTTACACTAAGGGTTGCGATGTCAACCCCTAGTGTAACAAAAACTGATTGTGTTACACTAAGGGTTTTTGTTACACTAAGGGTTGCCACAGTCACCACTCTTTACCATTTGTCAGTTCATGAAACGACACGTCGTAATTGAAAGTAGCCCAACCAGACACTTTTACAGCAACCACATGTTTATGGTATTTAGTTATGGTGTAAGATATAATGTCAACATATGTTATCGATGACTACGCAGGAGCCGGAGTAGCAAGATACGAGTAATAACAATGGTTACAAAAACCAGATATGGACACACACGTATCCAGTGTTTGTCTTTTACGTCTTGGCAATTAAATCATAAAACTGGGTGGGTTTATGTAGCGGTTCTCAAATCCCCGCTCGGCCACTGTACAAATGTTACATCTTCTAGACAAAGTCTCGACATATAATAGTCTTGCCAAAATTCCGCTGCTGTCCAAGAAATTTTTTTAATCCTATTGTTTAGAACACTTATAGAGTGGGATACCCGCTCCTCTGATTACAAACATGCTCGATACGCCGTGGAAAATGACAAATTAACCATTCCTTTTATAACATTGATGTCCCTAATAAACTAAAAAATCTTATCTAACCTGAA